>JAPDEQ010000013.1:0-682439 GCA_027569205.1 Aspergillus kassunensis | reverse complement strand
TTGATAAATAGTTGTTTTTGTGGTTAAATAGCTTCATTTATTCTAAATTCGCAAAGAATCTGTGGTCGTAAAGAATCCGTGGCGCACCCAACGTCGAAGGCGGTGGGTGCGCTGAAAGGCACGGATAACTTCCAACTCCGAATTTATTCCCCGACACGCTAAACTAACTTAGTCAACCCCAGGCGGGGACTCGCTTACTGACCAATCAAAACTTTCACTTGGGCAGAAATATCCATATGTTTGCTTAGTTTACACTGTTTGTCCTGTTTGAAAGTCAAGTAATTCTAGATTTTTTTCTGACACAGGTGTCGAATGTCAATAGCGTGATCTTGACTTGTGATCCAGAGTTCGCGAGATTCTAAGACAGACATTTACTTCCTGTATGTTTCGCAATTGCAAGGATTGTGGAAGAGTGTCATTGAGTTGATCAGGTATGATTTTGGAACACCTCTAAACCCTGCGGTCTATTTATGATCTGGAATTGGAAGTGGGAGGAGGTGTTGATCGTTGGATTGATACTGACATGTTTTTCCCCTCAAGCCGGAGACAAAATTTTCATACCATCCCTCGAAACCTATATCCGCAACCGCCAAAATGGCCGATACCCTTGATACCCCCAGAGAACAGGAGCAGGACCAGCAACAAAGTGTGTAGCAATCTAAACAAGCACCTTCTCCGGCTGCTCACATGAGCTCAGAACCACCGCGATGCATTTCCTCGTCTGTCCGTCGATACTAATAAACCACCGTTCCTAGCCCCCCAAAAAACTTACCAGAATGGCGTCCGGACGAACGGCCGGGCATTCAACTCGGCCAACTGGCGGATGAAGGGCGAGGAAAGTCCCAGTGCGTCACCGATCCGGACGAGCACGAACCCAACTATAGGTACAGGGTCTCCGAGAGGACTCGGGTTCGGATCTCCCCGGCCCCAGGGTGTCCCCCCGGCTATCACCGAGGGCCGGAGGCTGTATGTGGGCAATATGCCTTACACAGCGAAGATGGAGGATGTTCAGGCGCTTTTCAACGCCGGCGGCTTTGAGGTGTACGTTACTAGCCCTTTTTCGACACCATTTCCAATACACCGGCCCAGACCGAGTCCTGGGATTGGGTTTCGGGAAGGGAAACATTGAGGCTAATAATTGCGGAATATAGTTCACGCATCGATATCGCAATCGACCCTTTCTCCGGCCGAAACCCATCATACTGCTTCGTTGACCTTAAGACAAAGGAGCTCTGTGAGCGGGCCATGGCGGAGCTGGACGGGGGTGATTTACTTGGTCGTCCGGTGAAGATTAAGCCCGGTGTTGTCAAGTCTGCTAGTGAGCGACAGCAGCGGACGAGCATAAGCAATGGGTCAGGGACGGGGGTGGGATCTGACGGGTCCAGCTCGCCCCGTGGGACCTCGACTGGAACTGGAAGTCGGTCTTCCCCGTTTAATGCGGATCGGTGGAGGAGGAATGATAGTGCTCCTAGCACGCCTACAAAGTCGAACTCGAACTCCAACTCGTTCTCAAACTCAACCTCGAACGGCAGCGCAAGCACAGACCCCAGCCGCCGGTTATACGTCGGTAATCTCCCTCGATTGACAGATCAAGAATCTATCACGAGCAACATTACCTCCTTCTTCAAGGAATACGACGTGTATGTCTCCTCTCCCCCCCTACCACTCAATCAGATCAACATGTTAATGAAAACACCAGATCAAATGTAAGCAAACTCTTCACCCCACACCCGGCAAAGCGCTTCGAACCCGGCGACCACTACTACCTCTTCGTCGACTTCGCCACAGTCGAAGATGCGCAGAATGCCATGGCCGCTCTTAACGGAACCGAGGGACCCTGGGGCGGTGTGATCCGTGTCCAGAAGGCCAGGGGGGAAACACCTACCAACAACACGAACTCTACTCCGAATGCAAGCGGGGAGAAGACACCGAGGAGTCGATGGGGGTCGTCCTTGAGGACTGCTCCTGAGGCGTCCGAGGGTGTACAGGTCGAGGCGTAGTATCATAATCCACATATATGCATTGCATTGCATTGATAAAAAGTTCTTGATGGATATGGATGGGCTTGGAGTACTTTTGTTTATGTATATATAAACGATGAAAACGATATATTTGCATTGCATGAATGGCTTTATTAGATGGGCCATGGTTACGGCTTTACGGAAATTTGGATACATTTCGAAGATTCGATATTTATGAGGCATATTCCATATCAATATGTAGGCAGTTGTGAGGTGTTTAAGTTATCCGTACTACGCCGAGAAATAGTGCTCATGGATATCTAGAGAACGAAGGTATACTATGCTGAAGCCCCAGAATCCATAATAGATACAGATATGACAGTTCAAGATTTGAAAGATTACTGAATCATTATAGAGATAGGTATCACTCGCGAGAAAGACAAGAAATCGAAACAAAAACCGACAATCTAACTACAAATACTACTTACTAATTCTCGTTTCAACCCCCCTCATCAGCACCAACCATAGTATCAGTTTCGGTATCAAACACCTTCTTACCCCGATACCACGTCTGACAAACCTTGGCCTGAAGCAACCTCTCTTGATCCCACGAAATATCAACAACAACGAAATCCGCATACAAGCCCGCCTTGAGTGCACCAGTCCAACCCTCAGCAAATCTTGCAAACGCCGCGCCCTCCGTCACACCCACAACGGCCTCGACCAACTGCAGCCCGAACTCCGGATTGATTGTTTCAGTATTATGCGGCTCAGCAGTAGAGCGTCTCGTTGTTGCACTGTACAGATTCTCAAACGGGAGATGCGGTGCTGTTGGAGCGTCTGTTCCAATTGCGATTTTGGCGCCGCCGTCAAGAAAGTCTTTATATGCGAACGCGCGTTTACAGCGGTCTGCGCCTATGAGATCCGGCCAGGCTTTGAAGTGGGCGGGGTCCGAGTGCACGGGTTGGATGGAGGCGGTTATTCCTAGAGCTCCAAGGCGTTTTGCGTCTTCTGGGGTGGTCAATTCTAGGTGTTCGATTCTATGTCGGCGGTGTTTGAGGGTTGGAAGGGTGGAGAGGATGGATATGGATTGATGGACGGCTTGGTCGCCGATAGCGTGGATAGCAACTTGGAGGTTTGCGGCGTCTGCGCGGTGGATAACAGCGGACATCAGCCCATAAGGCCATATGGGTTCAATGGGGTCTGCATTGCCGCCGTACGGTTTGCAGAGGGCGGCGGTGCAACCGTCGACGACGCCGTCACACATGAGTTTTATCCCCGCGATGTAGAAGTCAGGGTCGGTGTATTGGGCGCGGAGGGCGATGGCGCGGTCGACGAATCTGAAGTTCTCCTCTTGGTTGTCGGAGAAGGGGACAAGCCAGTGGACGGCTATGTGGAAGGGAATGATGTTGTGGCGGCGGTAGAAATTGATAATCTCCCATGGGTCTTCAGACATGGCCATGTCGACTATACCAGTATATCCAGCAGCGGAGTATGTCTTTATTGCCGTGTGGAGGGCACTCAATTTGTCTTCTTTGGATGTGACGCGCTCTAGGAATGGCCAAACAAAGTTCATGGTAGCGCCTTCACTTAAAAGACCGGATGCTTTTCCATCCTTGCCACGGTGGATCGTGCCCCCTGGAGGATCTGGAGTGGTATGTGCATGCATCTCGTCAAGAGCTGCGGAACTACACCAGGTCGAGTGGAGGTCTGAAGCCTCTATATAGATAGGCCGTGGGTCAAGATCGTCTAGCATATTAGACAGTGGTTCTCCATGGATCGTTGATTGGATCCAACCACGGCATAGGATACGAGGTACAGAAGGATGAGTGCCAGCATAGGATTTGATGAGTTTGCGAATTTGTTCAAGGGAAATGCAGCGGATAAGGTCGACCTTGCCCAAGGAGAGGCCGTACTGCAAGATGTGGACATGACCGTCGATAAAGCCGGGCAAGACAACCAGGTCCTGAAGGTCGACGATGGTAGCATCTTCCGGGACAACAACCTCATCTTGAGAGCCAACGTTGACAATCCGGTCGTTCTTGATCACCATGCATTCGACGAAGCCAGCGCCGTTTGTAGCGGTTGGATGTGAAGGAGCGAAAAACCGACCGTTCTGGAATACAGTCGTCATGGTAGGCAAAGTACCTAGGGTAATGCTGTGGTGTATACCAGGCAGGGCAAAGACTTCAAGTTATAGAGCTGGTCTGTGGCTTGGAGTCAACTGATCGAACGCTAGCTTGAGACTACCACCCAGGCAGGTAGGTGTATGCCATACGCCGTCTTCATTGGATGATTGCTAGTTAACTTTCTCCGGGTTATCAGACACCTTGGCTTTTTAACTTTCCCTACAGCAAAGTGCAACCATCCGTGACACCTGATGGACTTGCAACCCAGCTATCGGCCTCAGCTTTGTTCGTTCATCCCGTATCTTGCAGGGTTGGGCCTGTCTGTCCTTGACTTTGCCTTTGTCAGGGTTGCGTACGGGAATTAAACTCCTTTCGACGCGTTTCAGCAATGGTAAGAAGGCATTTATGGCCCTACCCTAGTTGCAGATTGGTTCCAAGGTTGCCGGCATCGCATATCGGAAGCTGTTGCCAATGGCCCGCGGGGGCTGCCGGCGCAATCTCAATGAGAGCTAGTACCTAGGCAATCTGACAATCTTTGTTCAAGCCAATGTTAACAGCAACATCAACTGATCATTGAAACATCATCCGCCTATGAGACAACAATGATAATATTAATGAATAACAACAGGAGTAGGAACTGGAAAGAGAAGCGGCGACTTTACCCGATGACGAAAATGGTCTAGAATCACGTGGCATCTAGTCAGGTGTTCGGCGTCTCCTACCGGCAGCCAGACTCCCGAGTTAGTGGTTTACTGAGGTCTCTTTTGTTTGAGGAAACACTGAAGATTTAGATTGCAGGCCGCGGTTGACTCTCCAGGTTGGATGCTTTTATATCTACAGGGCTGCTCCTTCTTCTCCCCTCGGCTGTCCAATTTATCTCGTCTTTGCCCCGCGGTATGACGTCTGTGCTGCTTGACTCCTGTTTCCTCACCGCATCGACTGTTGGGTTAATCATATTCGGGTTTCAACCGGATCTGCTTTGATTGATCGTGTGATATTCTTTCTGGAATTTTGTTGGTGCACTTGAAATATCAGAAATCTGTGTGGGAGAGAGATTCAAGCTACCTACAGTCTACAAGACTCACCGTTATTTGCTCCTCCGCAATTCGTCCGAGCATCTGCCTGAGCCGGCACGAGTCTGGCCCCCGTCCGAAACGATAACCGGGGTCAAAGCTGAGAATCGCCTCATTTGCCCAGCATGTCTATGGGTAGGGGAAGAGGACATAAGAGCTACTTTGCTAGTGTAAGTCGCGCTGTTCTTCTGCTTACCCCTGTCAATCGTCATCGATTCATTATCTGTCTTGCTCCCCACTTGCGTGCTTGGCTGGATCTATTCTCCGACAGTGCGCTTGTTCCTGGCTTTCAACCACCGCACATATTGTTCTCCATTTTCTTTCTGGAAGCTTACCTCGTATAGTCAGATGACTCAAAGATATGTGTTGTTATGGTTGGCCTCCCGGCCAGGGGCAAGAGTCTCATAGCCGGAAAAGGTGGGCAGTTTTTCTTTACACCAGCAGTACTGTGAGACACTGACGCATATAGCATTACGATATCTCGCGTGGGTCGGTATACAGGCTCGCATCTTCAACGTGGGCTCCTATCGCAGACATGCTACGCCCCAACCGAATGCCAATTTCTTCGACCCTCATAATCCGGAAGGAGAGAAGATGAGGCGCGCTGCCGCCGAAGCAGCAGTGACGGATATGGTGAATTGGTTCGACGCCGGCAAAGGTGTTGTAGCGATTCTCGATGCTACCAACTCGACAAAGAAGAGACGTCGCTGGATTCACGATAGTCTCGAAAAACACAATATTGAAACATTGTTCGTTGAGTCACTATGCGATGACGAGGATTTGATCATGAACAACATCCTCGAAGTCAAGACCACATCACCAGACTATCAGGGACAGGACCCTGAAGTTGCTGCTTTGGATTTTCGCAACCGGATTCGCAACTACGAGAAGGTCTATGAAGGCATCGATGACGACGAAAAAGAGTTTACCTATGTGAAGCTTATTAACGTCGGTTCTACAGTGATAATTAATCAGATCAAGGACTATTTGTCGAGCCGATTGGTCTACTATATCCAGAACCTCCACATCAAACCTCGCTCGATTTGGCTCTCCCGGGTACGCACTCTCCTATTTTCTCGCGCGTATTGATTCTAACTGGACATAGCATGGAGAGTCACAATATAACCTTACAGGCGCAATTGGAGGAGACTCCCCAATCTCCGAGCGCGGAGAAGCATACGCTCGAAAATTACCAGAGCTGCTTAGGCAGTCCGGTGTCCCGGAGAACACCAAGATTGTGATTTGGACTTCGACTCTCAGGCGCACAATTCAATCTGCTCGTCACCTCGCCGCTGAGACTAAATATGAAAAATTGGAGTGGAAAGCTCTTGATGAGCTAGACTCTGGCGTTTGTGACGGGCTTACATACGAAGAAATTGCGGAAAAATACCCCGAAGACTTTGCAGCCCGGGATGAAGACAAATACAATTATCGCTATCGTGGGGGGGAATCTTACCGCGACGTCGTCATCCGGCTTGAGCCCATCATCATGGAGTTGGAACGCAGTGAGAACGTTATCATCGTCACGCACCAAGCCGTCTTGCGCTGCATTTATGCATACTTCCTTAATATACCTCAAGAACAGAGCCCATGGATGGAGGTTCCCCTGCATACGTTGATTAAGCTCACTCCGCGTGCTTATAAAACCGAAGAAAAGCGTTTCAAGGCCGATATCCCTGCCGTGTCCACATGGCGTGCTAAAGGAACTTCCGCAAAACACCAGGAAACATCAGAGGCGCAAGCTCAATAATGCTACCTCACTACGACATCCCTATAACCTCTGTTGAAGGCTGCGCCTGCTCCGTCATTCATGCATGCATGACTGTTGGGTTTTCGCAGATTCGTTCTACATCGTTTGCCACCCCTTCATTCTTCTCTCTCAACATAAAATTCTAGAGCCGGCTCGAAGACATACTTGCTCTCTTCGCTACTCTTTCTTATACATCTACTTCGGTGATATCATTAGACTTTTATTATCTCATGAAGAGGAGGGCGTTCCTTTTGCGATTGCATGTTTCGTCGCCGTTAGAACAGGAGTTTGCGAGTTGGTCAAGGAAATAGTCCGTTTTAGTACGTCTTGTACATAGATCAATATACAATTCTCGCATGATGAACATGAAATATTTTCGTATACTTTTATTTAATTTTATAGTAAACCTCATTTTCCCCAGACCAAGGATTGCATCACTGTGTCACATGAGCCGGGAAGCTATCCTCTTGCTTGGCGGCCGAGAGTCGAGGCTCGGAACACTGAATGACTGCCAGCATGAGGAGCTGTTGAACAAGCTGCGCTCTTTGATCTCTGGCGCCTATGCGCTGGACATGACTTGAGACTTTCTCGCTGAAGGTCAAGGGGCGCGCTGTCATAGCTCGCCGCCCAACCATGCTCTCCGCATTTACAGCTCGGCCTCTTGTCGAGCTCAAACCTCGAGACAAATCACGAATTGAATCAATCCTTGCATACGGTGACCGAGTCCTCGTAGGACTAAACAACGGAAGCTTACGCATATATCGAGTCAACGAAGTCGATCACGATGCACACCCTCCCGCTGAAAACAACGGTCACAACGGTGACGCGAGGGGACAACATCCCCAAAACGGAGAGAACGGAGAGAACGGTGCCAACGATACAACGGCAAATCCAACAAAAGTCAAGCAGACGGACCTACTACGTGAATTAGAGAAATTTTCTCGATACAAGATAGAACAGCTGGCATTGATTAAGGAAGCGAAGCTCCTTGTTTCTCTGTCAGGCGGCTACGTCTCCATCCACGATTTACAATCCTACGAGCTCCAAGAGCAACTTACCCGGACGAAAGGGGCCGTTGCATTTGCTGTGACGTCAAATATCGTTAATGATCCCGAGACCGGCGTTCCCTCGAT
Organism: Aspergillus kassunensis; assembly: GCA_027569205.1. Classification (NCBI taxonomy): domain Eukaryota; kingdom Fungi; phylum Ascomycota; class Eurotiomycetes; order Eurotiales; family Aspergillaceae; genus Aspergillus; species Aspergillus kassunensis. The sequence continues at coordinate 674,393 of JAPDEQ010000013.1, read as the reverse complement.
TGTGTCGCGTCTTGCCGTCGCTGTGAAGAGGAGGATCCTGCTGTGGTCATGGCGGGACATGGAGCTGGATGATGACACGGCTGAATTGACGCTGGTCAGTGGTATAAAGACGCTTACTTGGGTCTCCGGGACAAGGCTAGTGGCTGGGCTAAGTTCGAGTTTTGTCTTGGTGAACATCGAAACGAAAACTGTCACGGACTTGGTTGGACCGGGGAGTATAGGGGGTCTTGGAGGACAGGAGACTGGCCGTCTTGCGGGTGTTGGTGTGGCTAGTATGAGTTACATCGGAATCGGCGGTGCTGCCCCGAAACCGCTTGCTAGCAGACTGAGTGAAGGGCAGGTACTTTTGGCCAAGGACATCAACACGCAGTTTATCGACAGTGATGGTAACTCGCTAGGCCGGCGGCAGATACCGTGGAGTAATGCACCTGCGGATATTGGATATTCCTATCCTTTCTTACTGGCACTGCATGAGTCTTCGAAAGGGATGTTGGAGGTACGGAATCCGGAGACCTTGTCATTGCTCCAGTCCATCGCGTTGCCATCCGCGAATACGATGCATATTGGTCAACCTACGATAAGCCTAGCGCATGCGGGCAAAGGCTTTCTGGTTGGGAGTGATCGCACCATTTGGAGGATGGAGGCGCTGGGGTACGATAGCCAGATCGACTCTCTCGTGGAAAAAGGGTTCCTGGACGAAGCCATCAGCTTAGCTGGCATGCTTGAAGATGCACTCCTCAAAGATAAAGAGGGTCGAATCCGGGAAATCAAACTCGAAAAGGCACAGGGGCTCTTCACTCTACGGAAGTATCTTGAATCCTTAGAACTGTTTACAGAGATATCTGCACCTCCAGAGACTGTGATTCAATTATATCCTAGGATTATTGCTGGCGATCTGACAACTGTCGTTGAAGAGCCAGAAGAGATGGAAGGCAACACGATGGAAAGCCAGCCTAAACCGGACAGTCAACAGGCTGAGGGAAGCCAAACAGAAGAGGCTTCATCCGTCAATGCCCTGGCTCATACGCCTTCGGTGATGTCCTTCCTTCGAACACGAGAAGATGGAAGTGGCAGCGACTCGGGCAGCATTCGTGGAAAGCCAGTAGAGGAGGCACGCCCTGAGAAGCCTCTTACCGGGAAAGATCTCAAACTCGCTGTTCGTGAGCTGCAGGCATACCTTGCCGACGTCCGTAGACGATTCCAGCGTTTCTTGAATTCCGACGGCTCTCTCAAATTAGTCGACCCTCCAACAGATACAGCAAACGATGGATATACAGTTTCCGTGATGAAACTACTCGAGTTGGCGAAAGATGACGACTATGACTTCGGCGAGAAGCTTCGCGAGAAAGCAAGACTTGTCGATACTACCTTATTCAGAGTCTACATGTACGCCACGCCATCTCTTGCTGGATCTCTTTTCCGCATTGCCAACTTCTGTGATCCCGAAGTCGTGATGGAAAAGCTCGAAGAGACTGGTCGCCACAACGATCTCATTGACTTCCTCTACGGCAAGAAGATGCACCGTCAAGCTCTTGAACTCCTGAAAAAATTCGGTCAGGCTGATTCCGAAGAAGAAACAGCGCCACAACTTCACGGTCCTAAACGGATAGTCGCTTACATTCAGCATCTACCCCCAGATCAAATCGACCTTATCCTTGACTTCGCCGAATGGCCTATCAAAGAGGATCCCGAACTAGGCATGGAGATCTTCCTTGCAGATACTGAGAATGCAGAAACACTGCCCCGGCATAAGGTGCTCGAATTCCTGCAAAGACTCGACGTCAAGTTGGCTGTTCGGTATCTTGAACATGTGATTGAGGAACTGAACGATCTGACTCCGGATCTACATCAGAGGCTTGCTAGTCTTTATCTGGACCGCTTACAACATCGCACAGATAATGACAATGAGTTCTCGAGTGAAGAGAATTACCTAGAATGGCGGGAGAGGTTTATCACGATGCTGAGGTCGAGTGATCAGTACTCGCCTTCTAAGATTTTAGACCGTTTGGGTCGTGATGGTGAGTTAGAAAGCTATATCAAAGATCGTCTGCTAATTACCATGGTAGATCCTGAGTTTTTCGAGGCTCGTGCTATTCTATTTAGCAAGATGGGCCAGCACAGGCAAGCCCTTGAGATCTACGTTTTCAAACTAGAGGATTATGATAAGGCAGAAGAGTATGTTGATTGAGCTCTTGATTGCGTGACATGCTAACATGGACAGATACTGCAACCATCTTCACAAGACAGCAGATACACCAGCGCCTAGCGGACCAGCGGCAGAATATTCCGCGCTTGCCCCTTCTGACGACGAACCGTCTATTTACCTCACACTGTTGTCCCTATATTTGACTCCACCACATGGGTACAGCCCACAATACGGACCTGCCCTCGATATTCTGGCTAAGCATGGGTCTCGGTTACCCGCTAATTCTGCACTGGAGTTGATCCCTGAATCTCTGCCGGTCAAAGAACTTGAGTTCTACTTTAAAGGCCGGATGCGCGCAGCGAATACCATTTTGAATGAAAGCAAGATTACCGCTGGTCTTCTTAAGGTGCAGAACATAGCAACACGAGCGCAGCTGCTTGTCGGCGAGGGAACCGACGGGAAATCATCGAGATCGAGACATGTCACTGTTACCGACGAGCGGGTGTGCAGTGTCTGTCATAAGAGGATTGGCGGCAGCGTGATTAATGTATTTCCTGAGTGAGTTCACCTGATTTGCTGGGCATCTGTTGGTCGGTCTTGCTAACGTGTTGCAGTAATACTGTTGTACATCTAGGCTGTGCCAGTCGGATGTCCTCGTGATTGTTCGTTCCGATAGGTAGATTCAAGTTTTTGATATGTGGCATTGATTCATTTGAGAGCGATTCTTGCATTTTTGTTATTGATTGAGATAGACCTTGGATTGGATGGCGGAATTTTCGTTCTGATACCCGGGATAGTAATAATCCAAGGATTCAATATTTTCTTCGGTTCGCTCTGTGTATTGGCCACTGGATTTTGCCTCTGCCGTACTGCGACTGGCTTATAGTCATGCATAGCCATATTTGGAAGTCCACATCTATGCATCCTCTTCAACAACTTCCTCTCCGTAGTTGGCTTCCTCCTTGGCTTCCTTGTCCGACAATTTGCGACCTTGCGAGTCGGAAGCTTTCTTATCTTCCTCCATCTGTTCGGTCAAGAATACGTTGATATCGGTTTGCAGCACTGGGACGAGTTTTCTGAGTTCCGAAAGGTACGCGACTTTGACTTTGACGTCTTCCTGCGAGAGTTTTGGTGGGGTTGAGTTGATGGTGTGCTCGAAGGTGCGGTTTAGCTGGGGTGAGGAGTAGGCCGCCGAGAGAGTGTTCAACTGGCTAGAATCGGTAGACGGCGACATCCTGGGTAGATTATGGCTTTTTGCAAGATTAATAATGAGCTCTTACGACTTGGAGAGAAAGAAAAGAAGATTGTTTGGCGGGGCGAACTAACAACGGAAAGCGGCTGTCGTCAAGTCTGTTGCGGGCAGCGGAGCAGAGGCGATGCGATCGACAATAATAATGATCGTCTTGGACTCTCTCGATCTCTTCATCGTCACTCTTCAGGCTGCCGCATATATCTATCTCACCTCCTAATGCGCTGAACACTGCGATCAAAAAATCATGGAGATTTCCGCGGAGTAAACGGCCATCCCTTGCTTTGACACGATTACATACACAGCCCTCCCTTTGCCGGCTAAACCACGGTTCATCCACCGAAATGCTGCGCTCCCCAGTTACGGTGTCCCCAGAGCGAAACGCTTCCCGATCTCCAGTCCCCCCTCGTCGCTCGTTCGACGACGCATACGGCCGTCCAGGCTCCTCAGGAAGTGATGCCTCTTCGGTGATCTCTGCGTTCCAAACCGCCTCCCATACCCCCGGAACAACCTCCCCTCGACCGGCCCCCCACCGGTCACCATCCGCCCTCAGCAACGGTGCCGCCAACGCCAACGGCCTCGTGATACCCCAGGGTCCCCCCACATCCTTCATGCCGCATCATGACCCTTCAAGCAGAAAACCGTCAGGGCGAGTCCACCCGTCGGATCTGCATAAGCGCTCTCGCCATCACTCGCAGGGGTTCTTCGAGCCGTCCCTCCCCACCGCCTCGTCTGAAGCGACAATCTCGGCATCCAGAATAGCGGCGCAGGCTGCAATGCTCAGTCAGGGACATCCGCCAGTTCAACTTCCTCCACCCCCGAAACGGACAATACACAATCATGGATCAGACGATGGGTCCGTGTCACCCCCTCCCCCGCCGCCGATTACTTCACAAATACCTCCCAGACCCGGGTCCTCATCAGGCCAGTCATATAAGGTCGGACATGGTGTAGGGCCGGCAGCGGCGACAACAGCAGCGAACCATGTGTTTCCCAGGATACCGCCGCCGGGGATGGAGCAGGCGATGGACCGGGAATACAAACAAAAGGGCGAGAAGTCTAAAATGAAGCTATTTTCGAAACCAAAGCATATCGGCATCAATCGGGACAAAGACATGAAGGACAAGGGGCTCCCATCGCCGAATAAGCTACCCGCGTTGACGCGGATTGTCAGCGCATCTACGACGAACCTGGCGGGGGATACCTTCCCGTCGAACAATTCGTCCATATACAGTTTGTCGAATGCGTCGGCGAGTACGGTGGTACCGGCTGATAAACCTTTGGTACCAGAAAAGGAGAAGGAGAGGGAGAAAGAAAAGGACAAGGACAAGGCGCATCGGCATCATTTCCTGTCGCGCCAGAAGTTGAAGTTGAAGGACTTGAAGGACGACCATTTCCATCTGCCACTTTCGTCTGCGTCGAGTAATTCTAGACCATCAGATCCCAATGCTCCTCAGTCGCTCTACTCGTTTACACCGGCTTCTCCGAGCGCTGCGGCGACTAGCTTCAGTAAGTCTGTTGGTGGGTTGGATCTCCTACATGGCGGACGAGCACTTCGCGATAAGAAAAAGGAAGAAAAGGCGCTTGCGGAATCTGAACCATCAGAATGGCTGGCGAGCTCGACGGTGGCCGGGGCTTCTTCTGTGGGCTTTGCAGGGCCGTCGTCATTGGGCAGTACAGGAGGTTTCCTCGCTGAAGCTGCCATGCGAGAGACATTACAAGGCTTCGGCCTACACAATATGACTCCTGAGGATGCTTGGGACTTCCTGAAGGCGAAACTGCTGGTTATTTTCGACGGGGAAGACGTGCGCATTGCGATTGAAGATCTCAATAAGCTGGTTCTTATTCATATACAGCGCTGTGTACAAAGGCGCATGCCGACAGCTATCGTTGATGACCTACGGGAGCTTCTAGAAGCAGGATTTGCAACACTGAACCATACGCTAAACGGCGTGCCCGATGAGAAGCTAGTTCCTCACCTTGTGCAGATCTGGATGCTAGTATTTGGCACAATCCTTCCGTTTATCCAGGCCGTTTTTCTACCATTGGATCTTGAATTTAAAGGAGCCGGCTCAGTGATGAGTTTCCGCGAGGCAACTGAATTCTGGAGCCTCGCCTTGGACGGAGACTATCCGGGCTGTGACCTCGAAGTCCGCAACCTCGTCCTTATCGCCTTCCGCGACATGGTCATCATCCATCGCTACGACGGCCTCAAAGCCACCTTCTCCCGCCTGAGCCTTGACAGCATCAAACTCGGCAACTCGGCCCTTAGCGTCACGACAAAGAGCAGCTCCAACAGCAACACCGGCCGCCCCGCAACAGCCGCCTCTCTCGATGGTGGCTTCGGGAGCTACAGCTCCCAGTCATCCACCCTGCTCAGCACCGCCGCACCTGGCAGCTACTCCTCCGACTCGCACTCCTTAAACCACAACAACCGCAGCCGCGCCGCATCCAACACCTCCTCCAATCCTGACCAACTCATTTTCCAATCATTCTCCTCTCCGCCTCAACGGCCAACCATCATCCACCGCGCAAGCACCGCAGACACCTCCCAGGTCATCACTGAGACAGTCGGGCGCATGCTCCAATGCGTCAGCGTTCTAGCAAGTGTGCAGACGAACGATGACTCGCAAAATAAGATCGAGACCCTGAGCAAAGATCTCAAGCATAACTGGCTTGGACGAGGTAGGACAGGCCGTGACAGACGCGGTTTTGTGGGGACGAAAATCCGGCCGCCGATTGTTACCCGGGCGGATAGTGATCAGTCGATCAAGGATGGCAGCGGCATGAACGGGGGCTTGGATTCATATCGTCAGGAACTGGGTGTCTTATGATCTTCCCTTCAAAGCTGATTTGTCTGGTACAATCGGCTCATCCTCATACACTGCACTGGCGTTCTTACCTATGAACCTCTTCAGTCTTCATTCTCTTGCGTATCTTTTAAGACGGCGAGTTGTTCGTGTCCGTGTTCAACTTGGACTTGTAGTTGATTTTGATTTAATTTGGCTCGGCTCGCGGTGTTATGGCTTCATCTTACCAGCACGGAGCTATACATAGGTTAGGTTAGGTTAGGTTGGGGTGTCAATCAATTTCATTCAACTATCATTATTGATCTCATCGATATGGGGTATCTTTGTGTCTTTGACTAAATCCTGGCCAACTTTGAAGAACCCAGACTTCCTGTTCGGGTCACCAATCAACGCTGTGAAACATCAGGTTTTTCACGCCCAGTACCATCCAACCCCAACTGAGTCTCAATTCCATACCTATCCCAGGTCCACTATCCATTGTCCACCGTCGCTCACACTACTTCCTCCTTGACACCATTACTACCACCAGCGGTACCAACAGAAGTGGCGGACGAAGACAAAGTACCCCCAGAAGAAGTGCTTGCAAAAGAAGAAGACCCCTTACATGACTCCTTGAACTTCTTCTGCAGCGCCGTACCGGGATACTTGGCGCCGCCATCAGCGACAATTGCGTCTGCGATGCGAGTCCATTTTTCAGTTTCGAATCTGTCTTCGATCTCCTTCTTAAAAGTTGTTAGGCGAGCTTCCTGTTTCGATACATATCTCATTAGTATCTTCTTCGGATTCGAAGGTATAATCAGTAACAGAAAGGGAAGACATACATCCTCCTCAGAAATAGACACGAAGTTTGCCTTCATGGTGTTATACCGCATACGGAGCGTAGAGCCGCCAACCTGGATTCCCGTCTTCGCGAAAAAGACCTTAGTGATTTCCGTCCAGGGGAGCTTTTCCTCGTCGCGGAGGGCGAGGATCATTTTGTCCTCTGGGGTGGCGGTTGCGAGGGAGGTTGGGATTTTGGCGAGGGTTGCGCGCGCGGGTGTACCCCCTGCTCCTTTGGTAGGTGTCTCTTCATCTCCGTCAGCAGCAGCGGTCTTGGATTTCTTGCTAGGCGTATCCGTGTTCGCATTTGGTTTGCGGCCGCGCTTGCGGGGGTTTGAGGGGGTTTCTTTGCTTGGGGTGATAGGGTTGGAGGGAGAACTGGCAGTGACAAGAGCTTGAGCCTTTGCTGGTGTTGCTTTGGGGGTTGCCTTAGCCTTGGCCTTGGGTTTGGCCTTGATCTTGGATTCGGTCTGTGGGTATCGTTGTGAGCTGAGATTGCTTGTGTTCTTGTTCTTTCGAACTGGCAAACTGGCAAACTTACCTCGTCCATCGCCATGTCACCATCTGCATCTGCATCTTCAGCTGCGGGCTTGATGTGAGAGATGGAATCTTCCTCCTCTTCTTCCATGTTCTGTTTGATTTTCATCTGCATAGCATCATCCATGGCACTGCCTTCGGGGGAGTTGAGAGGGATGAAGCTGTTGGAAGGGGGGGGAGTGAGAGGAGGGGAATTCATGTCCATGTCTGTACCCATGGTGATGTTGCTTGCTGGGGTGACTTATTGAAGAGATCCTTGTGGCTGGGGAATCTGGTTTCTAGGACGGAGCTAGTAGTGTCGAGCAGACTATTCAAAGGGTAAATGTGAGTGAGAAACTGGAAAGGAAGTTGAAGGGCACATAGTAGACAAAACTTGTTTCAAGTAGAAGAGCCTGGGGTGCTAGTGCTGTGAACTAGGAAAAGGTATTACAATTCCATTCATGTTAGGGGGTTGTGTTAAAGGGCTTGAAGGCTTTGTGCTTGTCATGTTGAGCATCCTCATCCAAAAGTTGACTGTCTTCCATGTCGTGACCTATGGTCCATTGCAGGCTGAGCCTGCTATTGAGTTATATCTACTGTACAGAAGATGCCAACGTCGAGTGCTAGCTATGCGATTGACTGGTACAAAAGCTCGAGATAGAAACTGATAGAGGCAAGGGTCAAAGTATGTATACTTCTATACATCAGTCAAGAGCACATACAGGTCCACACTCTCGAGCACAGCTGCAGTCTATTGGAGATCAGTTGCTTACCTACTTGTTCGTATTCAGTTAGCAAGTCATTCAATTATGGACTAAAGAAAGAAAGTGAAGCGACGCCATTTTTTCTTCTCCGTCCAATCCGCAGCTCGTGAATAGCACCTTCGAAGCAGGTGTCCAGTTGCCGAATGCCAAATTTTGGGACTGACGACTGTTGGCAATTCTCACATCAAATATTCGGTCGCATTTCATTTCGCTCGTTTGAGGGTACCATGTCTCTTCCTCCAGGCCAGTCAGGCCAAGTCTTACTGCGAATTGTCTGGAACTCCGGTGCTTCCTGTTGGATCGGGATATGTACCATCGATCGATTAGATTTACTTTTTCAATAAAAGTATGAAAAAGTACCTGCAACCAATTACGACTTTGCATGAAACGAGCAACGAGCCAACAATGCCATTCGCCGGCTTGGCCTCATAGTATGTGACTTCATATTCCCGAATCTTTCCTGGACCTCGCGATCAGCGACTCGTGTAACAGGGTTCCATATTTGAGGGTCTGTTCTCTAAATTCTTTGGGAGTCTGGGTCCGTCTTCCCTGTCTTCTATCCCAGACTCCCCTCCCGAGTAGATGCTTGGAAGTCAGCGGCTGACTGCCCGCTGGCGAGGGAAGCGCCGGTGACCAAAATTGGCTGTCTTTCACAGTTCTCCGGAGTAATTCCGAGGAGATCATGGTGTTTAAGAAGATTATAATATTTCCGGGCAAAGTGAAAGTAGAGTAAATCACCGGGATGCGACATGAGGAATAGGCCGAGAGTTGGGGGGGCGGGGGTAGAGGAATTGTAAGGATTCGAAAGTGACCATTAACTAGATCCTTGCGCTTGAAGGTTGTGAGCTAGCTTACCGTAGAGGGCTGGGAGATTTACACTACCTGAATGATGAGGCTGCAATGCATCTGACTGTTATATATATCCCTGCTCTTTCGGGTAGTGAGACTGACAAGATCGACCGGTCCGCCTCATCCATGCTGGCGAAGATTGCTCAGGATTGATCAAATAGGTGGTGCATCGTGAGGCGTGGAATTTACAGAGAGAGATATCATATCAGAGCAAGGAGAAGTGATCACATTACCAGTTGGGAGCCTGAGGTTTGCCCGCTTTAGCCTTCGCCAGGCATCAGCCTGCTGCAAGTTCTAACCATCAACTGCCAGCTGTACAGTTGCTTTTATGATTCAGACCAAACTTCCAGTAAGTTAGTTAACATAAGTCTTGTCATTGTCAGCCTGGCATCCTCTCTCTTTTTTCCCTAGCGATCTGTACCTGCTACTTAGTACTAGTAGAGCCTTCATTCTTCATTATTTTTTGGGACAGTGCTGGGCAGCAAACTGCAAGTTTGTTCTTTCGCTTCAGGTTCTTTCTCCTCAACATCCCAAGCTTACCACACAGGCTAACACACACCGCTAGAAGCAGCTTCACCTCTTCAACCAATCCACTTGACGCAACAAAGCAAGGCAGACCAAGCTGGAGGATGGTGATCGTGGCCTTTATTATCAAGTGTGCATCACCTCAGAGCTCTCTTGCTCTTTCATTTTCGATCTATCTTCTGTTTGGATCTGAGAAGCTTCACTTCGCTTCCCGCCCTCCACCGCTCCACCCTTCAATCAACTGCAGCTCCCTATAAATTTCTGCGTTTTGTCCCTTAAACTTTCCCCAACTCTTACCTATAAGTCTTCCACGATGTCCGCCGATGCTGACTCTCCTGGTTCCAAGTCGAGCAGTCTCCAGCAATCGACGACTATCTCACAGCCTGAGGCGCATAGAGATCCAAGCGTCAACCCGTCCACAATCCCGCACACGGAAGCTCCACAGCGGGTCCCATCCCCCGTGCCCCAGCGACCCGAAGCTATGGCCGACACTCCTAACACCACAACCACCACGGCCGATACCAAGCATGATACCAAACCGGTTGTCGATAACAATACTGTCAAGGCCGATACGAAGCCGGTCGTCTCTATCTCAGAGAGCACTACCAAGGACGCTGTCTGCAAAAAGCACTCCGGAAAAGGGCACGACCGAAACAGTGGTTCCAAGAAGTCCCGGAAAGGCAAGAGTTCATCGATAGTCACTCCCAGCGATGATAGCGACGATAGTAGCTCATCCTCGGAAAGTTCAAGCTATAGCGACTCTTCCTCAGAAAGCGAAACCTCCTCGTCTGAGTCCTCTCCTTTGGAAGCTCGGCGGCGCCGGGCAAAGACCAGGGCTAAAAAGAACTTGAAACGCAGTCAGAAGAAGCTCAGATCACGCTATGGAAGCAAACTTGAGACCAGATCCGGTGACGAAGATGCCGAACCGGACGATTCCCCCGACGAGAAACAGCTCAAAAAGCTCATTAACAGACTCAAGGTGAAGGAAACCAAATTACTCAATCCCACTGGGGACTCTTCCGAAGACCAGCAGCTCAACGATGACGATGTGGACTTGATTCAAATATCACTCGCCCTGGCCAAGTCGAAGCTGAAGTCAAAACAAACTGACGACAAGCGTCTCAAATTGCTAGGGAGACGGAGCCTCATTGATCCCCTCGGCGACGCCCAAAAAGGCTTGCAAAAGTTGCAGCTAAAGAAAGCCGGATCAAAGGTGGCGTTCAAGAGAGTAGATCAACGTACGTCCCCGGACCCCCTCCCGAGAATACAATCGTAAGAACTAACGTGATATCTCATTTTGAATAGTATGGGATAAAACAGTACACAACTTCAGACTCACCGAAACCGTCAACGACCCCGCGGTCAATGAGTGGGATCAGTATATTTTCACTGTGCGACGAAGGTTTGACTATAATAACAAATTCATTGAGACCGTGGTGGATTTGAAAAGCAAGTACCTTCGTGATGCGTTGAGTATTGTCATGGATGGCGTCAAAGGAGTTAGCCTAGTGCAAGAGACGTCGGTTGTGGATCCAAACATGCTCTTCCTGTACCTAGAAGAAGCTCGACAGCACATGAAGGAGCTCAGGCAACAAGCCAAAACCGAGAAGAAGAAGGCGAGGAAGATAGCAAATCTCAAAGCGAATCACCTGAAGGTCCTTCTCAAGTACCTGGACACAGATTACGCCGAGACAAAAAAGACACTGTATCCTCTGCTAGAGGCCAACACGATCACCTTTGACCTGTTGTGGGCGTTGTTCAAGCCGAACACGATCGCCTACACACCCACGTATGGAGACCAAGATGAGCCTCGCGCATTCAAGATCGAATATGCCACTAAAGAATCGCACATCATGAAAGGCGACTGGTATAGGATCGACGGCCGGTATCTTGACTACGACGGCAAGACTTTTGGCATGGGGACGATGGCAGCCGAGGTAGAGTCGTTTAAGGGAGCTCGCAAGATTACCAGCTTGCAATGTTACCCACTCAAGTACCACCGCGAAGCTAGCGAGGTCAAGGCGAAGCTCATCGAGCGAGGCAAGAAGTTCGTCTCGCTTAGAGGAATGAATTATCGGTTCCACAAAGGCATAGCCTTCACGAAAAAGAAGCGCTCCATTCTCAAGGTCAATATCAATGGACGAGTCATGGTCGATCCGGCTCTCCACCGTCGCATCAACCCCAACTACTCTATTAGCATAGTCCGCCCCAAAGACCCTGACTTTATGGATGACTCAGATGCGGATAGCGAAAATGGTTGCTGTTGTGTGTCGGGCTCTGAGATGGATGAACCATACGCTCGGCGCCATGACTCTGAGTCAACCACGCTCAAGTTCAAGGTCATGCGCAATCAAGAAGGCCAGCCTGAGGTAGTCGCAATAGAAGTCGATGAAAAGGGAAACGAGATACGGAAAGAGAGCATGGATGAGGTCGATGACGCTTTGGAGCGGGACTTCAGTGAAGAAGAGTTGCTCATTGCCAGCCCGGTGGTCCTGGGATTCGCTTTCAGTGAGAAGATGTGGCTAGAATTTAGCATTTCTGGCATTAGCGATATTTCCTGGAATGAGGACGCATATCACTCGCTTGTCCTTCCTGAGAACCAGAAGACCATCGTCAAAGCTTTGGTGGAATCCCACACCTTCTGCGCTGCACAAAACATCGACGATGTAATCCGAGGAAAGGGCAAGGGACTGGTTGCCGTGCTCCACGGGCCTCCTGGTACTGGTAAGACACTGACAGCCGAAGGAATCGCAGAGCTACTGAAGCGTCCATTATACATGGTTAGCGCTGGCGAGCTAGGTACAGACTCACGGACTCTAGAGGCGGAACTGACCAATATTCTGGACATCGCACACTCCTGGGGCGCCGTGTTGCTCTTGGACGAAGCAGATATCTTCCTGGAGAAGCGAACAATCCAAGACATCCACCGGAATGCACTCGTCAGCATTTTTCTCCGTACGCTTGAGTATTTCCAAGGAATTCTCTTCCTCACCACCAACCGCGTGGAAACGTTCGATGATGCCTTCCAATCCCGCATTCACGTCGCCCTGCGCTACGGTGAGCTCACGACCAAGGCCAAACGTAGCGTTTGGAAACTGTTTCTGGATAAGGTCCAGTCTATGGAGGGCGTACAGACGTCCCAGTTCACGGATAAAGACTTGGACTCCTTATCCCGCCACAACCTCAACGGACGACAGGTGAGTTCATCGATCCCCTACTTTGTCATATGATTTCAGCTAATTAAACTGTACAGATCAAAAACTCAGTCCGGACAGCACAAGCCCTCGCCGTCAATGAAAAGACTTCTCTTTCCATGGATCATATCAAGCGTGTTCTTGAAGTTGCTAAGACATTTGATCAGGACCTACGCGGAGGAACTGGCTATCAAGACGCTATGAGGAGTTACACCTAGTTAGCGAAATTGGTTCTCATTTCGCTTCCTCTTCGTTCTCTTGGTGATCTAGATGGTGTTATTTTCTGTTCCTGACCTTTCTATTTTGTTCTTAATTTAGTTACAAAGCCTCATATTTCAAGTCCAGCTTTCCTCTTTGACTTCTGTTGGGGTTTCAATTTCTGGTTTCTGCATGGACGCATGACTGATGACTGATGGCTTACTTTTCTTTACCCTGGTTTTGGAGAACGTTGATTGCATGGATTATCAATAGATATTCGATTATTACCAAAAGCGATTTGATCTAGATAGACTCTTCTACCGTATGCTACTTGACAATCATCTATTCATCCTAGATCTAATTACAGTAGAGTACGCATTCACAGCGTTAGTTTGGGATAAGATAACCTTAAAAATAACTTTAAGAAAGGGCCTGTCTTGTATATACTCTGTGCAGCGTGTAAAGGCCCCAATCTGCAATATAAAGCGAGGACCTATGAATTCCCGCTTGTAGTTGATTTTGCCTTTTTGGGATAGCAGAATAATAAGCAACCTAGCCTGTAAGACATCAATGAAGCAACTTATAAATAGTTCCTTTATGACTCTGGGTTTTGCTAAGTAGAAGGAGAGAAAGGTAATATAATACAACATAAAGTCACACTTTTCAATCCATGACATGCTACTGACTCAACTGCCTTCCCAGGACTTTAAGGGAATACAAACCCAGCCAGCAATGGAAACTTCTGCCTAGGAGCTATCTATGAGGAAGATCTTTCAGTGCCTTTAGAAGGCGGTTCTCCGGCTAGATTTATTTGGTTGACCCAGAACTTGGGGAAATACCTCTAGATGATCCGGGAGTTACCTGTTATGCCACTGTAGAGCTCAAGTTTATTTATCTCACTTCTGCTGTGAGATCAGTTCACTTTTTGAAATATTTTATAAGCCTATTGAGTCACATTGTGCTTTCATACCATTATAATCCCCTCTTGGAACAAATTGACTGTTTCATAACATCCACACAAGCCCAACACAAATAAATCCCACTTTCTGTTGCTTTATTCTAGTTCCCTTTTCAACAGCTTCAAAATCTCAAAACCTCAAAATCTCATAATGTCTCCTCCTTCCACCAATACTCAACCACTCGAAGTGGTTGAGAGTGCGGCAAACTTCTCCTCGAGCGATCATCTTATCTCTCACATACGCTCTTCGATTGAGGAGGCCAAATCATTCACAGAGTTTGTCTTTACTCGCGTGGACAAGGAGTGGGCGCAAGCAGCAACCGACTACCTCGACGAAACCTTCGAGTCCTCCTGGGGAAGGTATAAAATCTTGAGTTTTTATATATCTCGGCAACCCCAAACTAATCTATATCTACAATTTCCTTAGAAAACATTACAATTCGGTCACCCAGGTGTTGTGGATACGCGTCAAGCCTACTATGATCCACGATGTAGTCGCTCGGTGGTGGCACGATCAATTGTTTGATTGGTTGATTCACCAGCGTTTAACGCTTGATGAGGGAAAATACCTTTACCCTGGAGTTGGTACAAGTGAGTTCGTGTACATTTCTGGTTGATAATCATTCGGTAATGAGCTAACATTCTGGTCTTGGAACTTCAGCATTCAAGTTCTTCCAAGACCCGTACGTCGGGTCGAGAAAAGAGCCAGATTTTTTCATCAGAACCAAGAATGACAAAATGCCCAAGTTAGTAATGGAAAGTGGGTGGAGTGAAACCCACGATCGACTACAAGATGATACATACCTTTGGCTAGTGGGGGGATCTGGAGATGTTCACGCCGTCTTCCTGTTGAAGTGGTCGAAGATCGGTAACTCCAATAGAGTTAGGGGATTGGTGGAGGTTTACGGCTTGGATCCCCAAGGGATGCCTGTCATGAAACAGAGAGAGGTAAGCTCCTTAATCTCCATGAACTCGCCTTCTGAGACTAAGATCATAGAATGTTTTCCCTGTACCTCAAGGAGAAACAGAAACCCCGGTGATCAATATACCACGGCGACTGTTTTTCGGTGCCCATGGGCCGAACCCAATGGGATTACTGCCGTTTAGTATTGCTACACTTCGTGCACTTGCGAGGGCTGCCTTGGAAGATATGGACCTTGTCCCTGCTTAATGTACCTTTCTTTCATCGTAGTAGATAACGGGAATAAGACCCTCAGAATCAAATGCTTGAATCTTACATAGTACGTAGTACTAGTGTTAAGTACTTCAATGTTCGTTGTGGAGTGTAGATCCACACATCCACACCCCGGCCCAACAAAAACCACACACATTCATTCCACAGGGACTCTCTCTCCGTTGCTCATAAGGGTGAGCCAAAAAAGAAAAAAAGCTGCCTCCACCCAGGATCGAACTGGGGACCTCGGGATGTCGCAAACAATCCTGTTAGCAGGAATGTCATATTCAATATGAGACCCGCGTCATAACCAACTAGACCATAGAGGCGATGGAGGCTTTCGTCTTTTAATAAGGGCTATAGCCAATATCACAATATGCAGATCAGTCAAACAGCATGTTGCCGGGGTACAGATAAGTATCATCTACAGCGGAAATTTGATTCATCCTTTGCCTAGGATAGAACCCAAACAGATGGAAGGATCTACTCGAAGAGACAAGTTTACTGAGATTTGAAGACAATATTCATCATAAGTCGTAATCACGATTTTCATTGATATTTTGGGAGTTAATACATGTCATATCTTCCATTCTCCATCGTGACAAGACTCCATCGACAGCTGCGTTCCTCCAATGTAGTACTAGTCGATGCGAGATAGAAGTGTGGGTATGACAGTTCTGTTATACAGGGAGGAACGCCGCTGCAAACTTTCAAACAAGTTTATTGCATTTAAGGGTTGGCCTTGACGAAGTCAACACCCTTCTGGATGTTCTTCTTAAGGTCCTGAAGGCAGGCGTCGAGGAGCTTCTGCTCGTACTCGTTGACCTGGCCGACGGGGTTGATCTTCTCAACACCGTTGGGGCCGAGCTCAACCTTGGAGGCAAAGAAATCGACGCCCTGGTCCTTGTAGAGAGGGCTGTCGACGAAGGTAGGCT
Organism: Aspergillus kassunensis; assembly: GCA_027569205.1. Classification (NCBI taxonomy): domain Eukaryota; kingdom Fungi; phylum Ascomycota; class Eurotiomycetes; order Eurotiales; family Aspergillaceae; genus Aspergillus; species Aspergillus kassunensis. The sequence continues at coordinate 658,256 of JAPDEQ010000013.1, read as the reverse complement.
CGACAACACCCTTCTCGCCCTGAGCGGCACGGAGGAGAGACTCGGCGAAGCGAGCACCAGCCATGGCCATGGAGAGAGTGGCGGAACCGGCACCATCCTTAGCCTTGACGACCTCATCACCACCGAACTGGATGCGGTTGACGAGCTCATCGCGGGTGGTACCCTCAATGCTGGCATGGTTGGACTGGGAGAGGAGGGGGACAATGGTCACACCGGAGTGTCCACCGACAACGGGGACAGCCTCACCGGCAGGGTCGGTGGTCTGAACCTGAGAGATGAAGCGAGAAGCACGAACGACATCAAGGGTTGTGACACCGAAGAGACGCTTGGCGTTGTAGACTCCAGCGGCCTTGAAGACCTCGGCGACGATGGGGACAGTAGAGTTGACCTAGAAGATTAGAACGAGTTGATGATGCTGACCAGAGGATAATGCATACGGGGTTGGATATGACAAGGATGTTGGCGTTGGGGGAAGCCTTGGCAGCGGCCTTGGCAAGATCACGGACAATGGAGGCGTTGGTGTTGAAAAGGTCTATCGAGATGATCAGCTTCAATTTGTGTATGACGCTTGTTGTCGAAGAAACATACCGTCACGGGTCATGCCGGGCTTGCGGGGGACACCGGCGGGGATGAGGACAATCTCGGCGTCCTTGAGAGCATCCCTGAGACCAGAGGCATCGGGGTTGTAACCGGTAACGGTGCTATTGGTGTTGATGTGGCCGAGATCGGCAGCGACACCTGGTGTTCTTTATTAGTCCAGTCCACTGGTTAAAATAAGTGGTTTGTTCCAAGAGCTGCTGAGACCAACCGGGACCACCGCGGATATCGTAGAGCGCAAGCTGGGAAACTCGAGGGTTAAGCTTGAGGAGCAGGGACAGAGGCTGTCCAATACCACCACCAGCACCGAGGACGGTAACCTTGGAAGCCTAGAGGTTGCGAACGTGTCAGTGAATGTTGTCGAGAAACGCCCGAGGTAAATAACAGGTACGCGAAAGCAATTGAGACCACGTACCTGGCTAGCGGAGACCGAGAAGGCCCGCTTCTGGAGGGCGGCGAAAGACCGGCGTGCGGCAAACATGGTATCTGATATTAAGGAAGAAGAAAGATATATAAGGAAGAAGATGGAGACGCAATTGCGATGAAGGGAGATGGAAAAGAGAGAAGAGAAGAAGGGAAAAGCCGCTCAGCCGGTGAGCACGAAAAAGATTGGGGCACCGGGGCGGTTAAACCGAGCGGATCCCCACGCAACCAACCGGAACGTCTTGGAGCTACAAAATGCTTCAACTACATGGGGAATTCACGGAATCTATTTCAAGGATAAGCATAGTCAAGCAATCATCATCGAATGACGAGAGATACATGGGCATATCCGCCCAATTGTCAACAGGAAAGGTGATATCACGGCCAAAACCCCCAATAACGCCTGCGCTAGTGAAACTATTCAAGCAACGTCAACATACGACAGCATAGCGAACTGTCGTAAATGCAATCATTAAATCGAGCCTACAGAGATCGACGAGGCGTTATCTCAAAAAATGCAGAACCGCCCAGCAGAACAATAAAAATATCATCACACCAGCCCAGAAAATCCATTTATCCTGTTTCGCTCGACGCTCGACCTTTCGAATTGTCTCCCCGCTCACACCCAATGTATTTGCGACGCTGTAAAGGCGACGCTGTGTGCCCTTGAGGACTTCCCGCTGCTGTCCCAAATCAGCGAGTACCGCACGACCTCGGTCCAGGTAATCATCAAGTTGAGAACTTGTGCTCGACAGGAAGGATTGCTCCCGCAAAGCGTGGGATTCTCGTGTGTAGTCTGATCCTCCAAATCCAGCGCCCGATCGCGATGAAGAAGGTGCAAAGGCCGATTCCTGGGGTGCAGAGGGTTGGGCATATGGATTCTCGGGGGTTGCCGTATGATGAGGACGTCGGCCAAGTAGCTCGTGTCGATTTGTTATAGATTGCTGTTAGAGAGATGATCAATTAGCACAGCTCATCCACAGACCCATAAACAAAGGGGGTCGCGGGTATGAATACTTACAGCATCCTCTCTCTCTTTCCGCAGCTGATCGAAATGTTGCCGATAATCTTGTAGTTCTGCTCTAAAGTTCTTGACTCTTTCAAATGCCTTTTCCTGTTTCTCCGGGATCAATTCTCGCTTTGACAGTGCCGAGTAGTCATCGATGGTCCGTGATAATGACGCTAGAGATGCAGCAACTTGGCCTGCATGTAAATGTTAGCCATCGAGGAGCATAGGTTCTCGCCCATCAGGTACACGAGGCGATTCTGGGTTATTGCTGGGATGTTACCTTGTAATGCCGCGGGAGTCGTTGCAGGCGATTGTGCGAAGCTGTCCAAGTCACGACGAATTGCAGAGGACTGCTTAAGGGCAGAGTTGAAAAGTGAGTTCTAGATCAATGAGATTGAAACTGTCAGTAAGCCTCATATAAAGAGAGCTCTATGGAGCAACCACGTACCATGTCGCACGGTGGCCCTTATACTGGAAAGATGTTGCGGGAAGGAGGGTTGAACGCAAATTGAGTCTTGATTCAGTCTGTCGTAAGATGCAAGCCAGTCTGGGGTATAATAACCAACTTCCAAAAGCAACGACGTGTTCAACCAATATTCGCAAGTACGTACTTCTCTATGAAATGATGCTAAATATAACAATAGGCCACATGTTCATGCGGATTCTGACGTCGCTGACCGCCCCTGCCAGCCCAATAACGCACTTGCAAGCTCTAGTCTAGACTCTACGCCGAGGTATTGAAAGGGCCGAGCTTGGATTCTTAAAGCTCATTTCCAACACTCATAATGCAAAGCCTGTCTTTATCTACTTATCTCGCGGTTTGGGACAGAAGATTGCTTTGCGCAACAAGAAGTTAAGAACCTACCCAACAAACCTAGCCATGCTTTCTCGGAACAAATTTGCGTACATCATCGCTCATCGATAGTCCGCTTCTTGATCATGGACTGCTGTTAGCATATTAGCCATATCATATGACGCCCTTTGAGAAGTTGCTTTCTGAGAGCTGGAAATTGCTTGATTGAACACTAGAAATACATCAAAACACGCCGCAATATTGAAACATTACCCACTCCAAGACAAACTAAACCTGGTATAACGCATCTGATAGAACCGAGCTCTCACAAATCCTTAAGCTGGGCGTTTATTTGGGAGGGTACTTGTTCTGGAGAAGCCATCTAGAGTTAATGCAGATTAGCAACGGGGTGCTCTATGTCTACAGCGGTACGACAAAGACTTACTTGCTGACAAAGTAGTCGACTGCACCGAAGGCACTCACGGTTCCCGCCCAAATTCCAACAAGCTCCCACGACAGCTTACCCTGCGTATGCTTCTTGTAAGCACCGAACCCAAGACCGGCGCCGACGAGAGCCATGAGAGCGGCGTTACCAAGGAACACAGGGTTGCCCTGGTTGTCGCGAGCACGCGAGGCTTTAGCCTTGGCCTTCTCTTTCTTCTCACGAGCTTCTTGTGCGTCCTCCTGCTCCCGCTCTATCCGCTCTGCCTGGGTAGTGGTTTTCACATCATGTTCGATGAAATCGGAGTCCACGGATTGCACATGCGGGCCGTCAACATCGATTAATGAAGATATGCTATCGGCTTCGTCATTATAGACTCGGTTGATATCGGGGGCGCGGCTATCAAAATAAGCTATCAGTTGAGAGATCAAAGCGCAGCTGTAAAGTGCGTCTACTTACGCCTGCGATTCAAGTTAGTAAGTACAGACAAACGGATACAGCAGATGAGGAAAGCATACGTCTTCGGGAGATTGTTTGGGACCCTTTGCGGCAGCTTCTGCGTAAGACATCTTTGGCTTGAGATATGACGGGAAGAGGTTGTGGTGTTGCACAGACTGTGCTTGACAGTATGATCAGGTCAGTGACATGCGTAGGCGTAAGACAGCTAGTAATTTATTGGTAGAAGATCACGTACAGAGCAGAGTATAATGGAAAGAAATGGAGGAGGTCAGAGCCAGGTCACTGATGAACTTGAGAGATCAAAGGTCTTTGAAAATGTACGGGGCGTCATGTGTTTTATACCCTGAGCTGGGAAGAAAGTTGGCATCAATGATGTCATGAACCGGCCCACCTCCCAAGAAACTCTCCAGGGAGTCCAGGCAAATCTGGAGGGCCTTTCTTAACCTTGAAATAGTTTCAGGTGCGATATAGATAGGCGCTACACACTATTATGGTGGTTAACTGAGACCGCTGAATCCCTCTTTTCAACGCGAGTGTACATCCAACAAATCTTCAATATCATCATGCAATATTAATAGAGTAACGTACTGGTGGTGAAGTGCGATGTATGACAAAATATGCTGATTTATAAACTGTACCTAACAGACCAAGACGGTCAAAAACGGGGGTTTTTAATACATAATAAAACAAAACCCGGTGAGGCTCCAGGCTGATGCGCTAGCACTATGATAATAGGAATTTTATTCCAGAGTTGGACGCTTAGAGAATAAGCTCCAACGGGTTCTCAACAACCTTCTTGAGCTCCTTGATCCACTCACCACCGACAGCACCGTCAACAACTCTGTGGTCAAAGCTACCAGTCACAATAATCTGGTCATCCCACTCAACGGAGGTGCCTTCTTCAGTCTCAACGGGGACGGCAACCTTGCGGGTAGTGCCGACAGCGAGGATACCGGCCTGGGGAGGGTTGATAACAGCAGTAAACCTCTCAATGGCGGCATTCATTCCCATGTTGCTGATGGTGAAAGTCCCGCCCTGGAACTCTTCAGGCTTGAGCTTGTTCTCCTTAGCACGCTTGCCGAGTTCCTTGACCTGGTTAGAGATGCTAGACAAGCCAAGACCCTGTGCATTCTTCACGATAGGAGTGATCAATCCAGTAGGTGTAGCGACGGCGACACTGATATCGACGTTGTTGTGCTGGCGGATAACAACCTGGCCGTTCTCCTCGATCCAGCTAGAGTTGACCTGAGGGACCTTACGGAGAGCAGCAGCGCAGGCCTTGATGAGGAAATCGTTGACGGAAAGTTTGTATTGGCCGTCGGCGGAGGCGTTGAGGGCTTGACGGAGCTTCAGGAGCTTGGTGACGGACAGGGTGGTGGAGACGAAGAAGTGAGGGTTTTGGTTCCAGGACTGCTGGAGGCGAGAAGCAATTACCTTGCGCATCGATGTAAGAGGGACGTCTTCAGAGGTAGGTCCAGCGGCCGCAGCGCTGGGCTTGTACTTCTCCACATCCTCCTTTGTGATCTGACCACCGCGTCCGGTACCCTTCAGGGCCTTGACTGGTACACCCTTCTCAAGAGCTAGGACCTTAGCAGCAGGGCTGATTGCGGGCTCGCGGTCGAGACTAGGTTGGAGCTTCTCGCCGGTAGTGTCGGGCTCATAAGCACCGGAGGCAGGCTGGGGTGTCGATGGCTCTGAAGCTTGGGCTGCTTCTTTGGGAGCTTCCTGGCTCTCCTTTGCAGGAGCAGCACCTGCGTCACCACCGGCGTCCTCCAGGCTGAATGATTCGAACGCCGAAACATCAGTACCCTCTTCAACCATGACGGCGATAGGCTAGATTTGGTAATTAGCAGGTATCGTTGAGATTATGAGAAGGAACACCTACAGAGCCAACGGAAACTTCCTTTTCCCCAGTTTCCTTCAGGATCTTGGCCAAGACACCCTCGTCTTGGAACTCAAAGTCCATCTGCGCTTTATCGGTCTCAATCTCGACTAGCACATCACCGGGTTGCAAACCATCACCTGCCTTTTTCTGCCAGGCCCCAATGCCTCCAGCGGTCATAGTCGGCGATAAAGCAGGCATGCTGATGATGGAATGAGGAGGGAAAGCTGTGATTTTCGAGGGTCAGGACTAAGAACGATATCCAGTATGGATTCTCAAAGATAAGCATACACTTAGAAGCATAGAAGCGAGATAGAGCAGATAGGGCGGGCAATTGATGTCTATATCACCGAAAAACCAAGTCAGTTGACACGTATACCAGGTATGGGACTGCTTCGCGGGATAATAACAATAAACGTACTGGATTGCCGCCGTGAACTTATAGGTGGCCTGCGGTCGCCTCAACGAGCTGGCGCCTTTTGAGAAGAACATAGCGCTTGGGGTGCGCATTCTGACAGCAGAGGCGACCATTGTGCGCGGATGCTGTTTGTATATAAGGAATAAGCCCGCGGCGCTGTGAAGAAAAGAGAGAGATATGGACGGAGGAGGAGCCGGGAGCCGAGAAAATTCGGGATTCAACGGACAACGGTTGAAGTTGGTGATGGGGAGAGCTCACCGGGCCAGGCGGTGAGGGTTCTACCATGATTGTTACTAAGCTAGGGCTTGGCGCGTGCGGGTTCTCCAAGATAATCGGGACACGCATCAGTTAGCATAGTCCACTAGATCACCTTCCTCCATATTTGTCTTTTTTATACTAGCCTCTGCTTTATTCCATGTGGGACTTCCGTCTGCTAGGTCCCGGATACTCCAGACGGAGTCTCGCATAATGGCGGAAGCTGAGAATGGCTCTATTAATGAGCCAAACACTGTACCCCAGACAGACAACAAGCAGAATGGGGTTGATGTTGTTACAGAACCTCATAATTTAGAGGAAGTCGCGGAGACCAAACCAACACTACCGGACGACTCAACGCGTCAGAGAGTTGATGTAGAGGCACCGGAGAAGGACAATTCATCACGGGAGCAATTGGAAGCCGACGAAAATAACCTGCCTACCCACGAGCAATCCGCAACGTCCCCGATGAGTCCCACCGAGCCTCCCCAGCCTACGAACGAGCCGGCTCAATCGGAAACGAAGGAGGAACAACTCGATAGCCCGCGCGAAGAACAAACGTCTGCTGCCGATGAGGAACAAGCCAACCAAAGTACAGATGCTCAATCGATACCAGCTCAGGATGAGCAACTTGCTCAGGACATGCGACAGCGCTCTGACTCGCGGTCCACCACTGCGACATTTGCAACCCACCGATCATCGATAGTCAGCTCTACGGTCTTTGTCATCACAGCCCTTGATACAATTGGAGCGTCGAGGGAAGCTCGACGGAGTAAGGAATTAGAGGATGCCGTAAACAATGCGCTCACCAATGTCAAGCAATCGGATCGCCAACCGATTGACCCGGAAGTGATATTCCACCCCTTACTACTGGCAAGCAGGAGTTTTAGTGTTCCTCTACAGGTCACAGCGCTCGATTGCATCGGAAAATTGATCACGTACTCCTACTTCGCGTTCCCATCGACCCAAGAATCGGTGCCATCGGATTCAGAACCCAAACCCGAGCAACCCCCTCTCATAGAGCGAGCTATCGATGCGATTTGCGACTGCTTCGAGAATGAAGCTACGCCAGTTGAAATCCAACAACAGATCATTAAGTCGCTTCTGGCTGCAGTTTTGAATGACAAGATCGTGGTGCACGGAGCCGGTCTTCTAAAGGCCGTCCGCCAGATTTACAACATGTTCATATATTCCAAGTCCAGTCAAAATCAGCAAATTGCTCAAGGGTCCCTCACACAGATGGTTAGCACAGTATTTGACAGACTTCGCGTGAGACTCGACTTGAAAGAGTTACGCATTCGGGATGGCGAGAAAACTCAGGTTGACTCATCAGATAGTGTGACAATTGAGCTACCTGATGCCGAGGGTCCTGCCGAAGATGACAAGGTGTCAGACGTCGCTTCTGTAGCAACGGACCAGCCGGCTTCGAAGGAGCCAGATGAGAAACTCACATTAGAAAGTTTCGAATCAAGCAAAGAAGTCACAAATGTTAATGACAACGCCCCGACAATGGTCACCCGCGCCAACGTCACTCAGAAGCAGGCACAGGAAGAGAAAGAGGTCACAGATGCGACTAGTGATGAAGACTATGTGGACGAAATTTACGTCAAAGACGCTTTCCTAGTTTTTAGGGCTCTTTGCAAATTGAGCCACAAAGTCCTGAGCCACGAGCAACAGCAAGATCTCAAGTCGCAGAACATGAGGTCGAAATTGCTATCCTTGCATCTAGTCCACTACCTCGTTAACAATCATGTTGCGGTCTTCACATCTCCTCTTCTGACAATCAGAAACAGCTCTGGTAGCTCGGAAGCGATGACTTATCTACAGGCCATTAGGCCTCATCTTTGTCTCAGTCTGAGTCGAAATGGTTCTAGTTCAGTGCCTAGGGTATTTGAGGTCTGCTGCGAAATTTTCTGGCTCATGTTGAAGCACATGAGAGTCATGATGAAGGTCCGTGGTACCCGCCCCCTTAACGGTCTCACACTTCTCATATATCTAACATGCAACAGAAAGAGCTAGAAGTCTTCATGAAGGAGATCTATTTGGCCATCCTCGAAAAGCGAAACTCCCCGGCCTTCCAAAAACAATATTTCATGGAGTTAATGGAGAGACTAGCTGACGACCCTCGAGCCTTGGTCGAGTTATATCTCAACTACGACTGTGATCGAACAGCGTTGGAAAACATCTTCCAGAAGTTTGTCTCCCTATATTCCATTTCTCGATGTGGATATACATTCTAACAACTCCCAGTATAATCGAACAGTTGTCACGATATGCGAGTGTGCCCACAGCCGTGAGCCCTATCCAGCAACAGCAATACCATGAGCAACATGTGAAGGCCTCTAGTGTGGGCAACGAATGGCATCAGCGTGGAACTCTTTTTCCATCCCTTACGAGCGCGCACGTAGCCAACGGCCAGCAACCACCTACGCAAAGCGTACCCCCAGACTACGCACTTAAACATCAAGCTATTGAGTCCCTCGTTGAGATTCTACAGTCATTAGATAACTGGGCTTCTCAACGCAGTGTGGAACAGCCTGCTTCGCGAGATTTCTCACAGAAGTCAGTTGATCACGCCCGGGATTCTCTAGACAGCAGCGCTCCGACATTTCTTGCTTCACCGAGGGTTGACGGCACTGACGGCAGTACCGGTCGGTCCACTCCAGTCCCGGATGACGATCCGGGTCAGATTGAAAAGGTGAAGCAGAGAAAGATTGCACTCACGAATGCAGTCCAGCAATTCAACTTCAAGCCAAAGCGAGGGATCAAGGTATTCCTTCAAGAAGGCTTCATACGCTCCAAGGCTCCCGAAGAGATCGCATCTTTCCTTTTTCGCAATGACCGCTTAGATAAGTCTATGATAGGAGAATATCTTGGGGAAGGCGATGCAGAAAACATTGCTATCATGCACGCCTTCGTTGACCTGGTAGATTTCACCAAGCGGCGTTTTGTGGATGCTCTCCGCTCGTTTCTGCAAAACTTCCGTTTGCCTGGAGAAGCCCAGAAAATTGATCGATTCATGCTCAAGTTCGCCGAGCGCTATGTTACTCAGAATCCGAATGCTTTCGCCAATGCTGACACGGCTTATGTCCTGTCGTACTCCGTTATTTTGCTCAACACCGATTTGCATAGCTCCAAGATGAAAGGCCGCCGCATGACCAAGGAGGACTTTATCAAAAATAACCGTGGAATCAATGACAATCAGGATTTACCCGATGATTATCTCACGTCGATCTACGAAGAAATTGCTGGTAACGAGATTGTTCTGGACACTGAAAGACAGCATGCCGCAAACTTGGCCGCACCTGCACCCGTCCCTAGTGGCCTTGCATCTAGGGCTGGTCAAGTCTTCGCGACAGTCGGAAGGGACATACAGGGTGAGAAGTATGCACAGGCCTCTGAAGAAATGGCCAACAAGACTGAGCAGCTCTATCGGAGCTTGATTCGAGCCCAGCGCAAGACTGCCGTCAAAGAGGCACTTTCACGGTTCATACCGGCAACTTCTGTACAGCATGTCGGCTCGATGTTTAATGTTACCTGGATGTCGTTTCTCTCGGGCTTATCTGCTCCGATGCAGGATACGCAGAATTTAAAGACCATCAGGCTTTGTATGGAAGGTATGAAATTGGCTATCCGCATCAGCTGTGCGTTTGATCTTGAGACCCCGCGTGTTGCCTTTGTTACTGCCCTCGCAAAATTTACAAACTTGGGTAATGTCAGAGAGATGGTTGGAAAGAATGTGGAGGCATTGAAGATATTGCTCGATGTCGCACTGTCGGAAGGAAACCATCTGAAGAGTTCTTGGAGGGAAATCCTCACGTGTGTAAGTCAACTGGACAGACTTCAATTACTCAGTGACGGCGTCGACGAAGGTTCACTGCCGGATGTTTCACGGGGCCATGTTGTGCCTCAAGCCGCATCCGATGGGTCTAGAAGATCGATGCAAGTACCAAGGCGCCCTCGGCCTAAGTCCATCACCGGGTCTACGCCTTTCCGGGCAGAAATAGCAATGGAAAGCCGCTCAACTGAGATGGTCAAGGGGGTAGATCGTATCTTCACTAACACAGCTAATTTATCCCCCGAAGCGATAATTGATTTCGTTCGGGCGCTAAGTGAAGTGAGCTGGCAAGAGATCCAGTCATCTGGACAGACTGATTCTCCCCGTACATACAGCTTGCAGAAGCTAGTCGAAATCAGCTATTACAACATGACGAGGGTAAGGATCGAATGGTCCAAGATTTGGGAAGTTCTCGGACAACACTTCAATCAAGTCGGATGCCACTCAAACACAACTGTGGTCTTCTTTGCCCTTGACTCCCTACGTCAACTCTCGATGCGCTTCATGGAAATAGCAGAACTGCCAGGTTTCAAGTTCCAGAAAGACTTCCTCAAGCCTTTCGAGCACGTCATGTCAAACAGCAATGCGGTCACTGTGAAGGATATGATTCTTCGTTGTCTCATACAAATGATTCAGGCGCGTGGAGATAACATCCGATCCGGTTGGAAAACAATGTTTGGAGTGTTTTCTTTTGCGGCCCGAGAGCATTATGGTGTGTACCCCCACAATACTCTTCTAGGGAAAAGGACTGACCATGCGATGCAGAGGGCATTGTTAACATGGCATTCGAGCACGTAAATCAAGTTTACAACACCCGCTTCGGAGTTGTAATAACTCAAGGAGCCTTCCCTGACCTTATCGTATGCCTCACAGAGTTCTCAAAGAATATGAGGTTTCAGAAGAAATCATTACAGGCCATTGAGCTTTTGAAATCGACAGTCGCAAAGATGCTCAAGACACCAGAATGTCCTTTGTCTCATCGTGGTTCCTCTTCTGAGCGCTTCCAGGATGACGCTACGAACCTCAGTCAACAACTCACTCGGCAGTCAAAAGAAGAGCAGTTTTGGTATCCCATCTTAATCGCGTTCCAAGATATACTAATGACTGGCGATGACCTTGAGGCTAGGTCACGGTATGCTAAGCCGATCCCTTTGGTGTAATCTTCATGCTAATTGGAATGTCATAGAGCCCTAACGTACCTTTTTGACACATTAATACGGTACGGAGGTAGCTTTCCCAAAGAGTTCTGGGATGTTCTTTGGAGACAACTCCTGTACCCCATCTTCGTCGTGCTGCAGTCCAAGTCGGAGATGTCCAAGGTGCCTAACCATGAGGAGCTTTCGGTGTGGCTCTCAACCACGATGATCCAGGCATTGAGAAATATGATCACCCTCTTTACGCATTACTTCGATGCTCTCGAGTATATGCTTGGGCGCGTCCTCGAACTCCTCACTCTATGCATATGTCAAGAAAACGATACCATCGCGCGAATTGGCAGCAATTGTTTACAGCAACTGATACTGCAGAATGTCGAGAAGTTCCAGAAAGAGCACTGGAGCAAGATCGTCGGTGCCTTCATTGAGCTTTTTGCCAAAACTACTGCGTATGAACTATTTACGGCCTCAACACCAGTGGCACCAAAACCCTCAGACTTAAATCAAGCACCCACTGGGTTGGCAACAGACGATCAGGAAGCAGCTGAGGACCTTGTACCGCCATCGTCAACTCAAGAATCGCCTGTCGAACCCTCCAAGACTAATGGGGCCCGAGGCATGACACCAGATCAGGATGACGGAGACATGCATGCAGCCGAGTTAGAAGACTACAGACCGCAGACAGATGCGCAACAGCAACCCGCCGCTGTTACTGCTGCGCGACGCCGCTACTTCAATCGTATTATAACAAATTGTGTGCTTCAACTGCTTATGATTGAAACTGTCCATGAGCTGTTCTCCAACGACAAAGTCTACGCCCAAATACCCAGTAACGAGCTCCTGCGGCTCATGGGCCTGCTCAAGAAGAGTTATCAATTCGCGAAAAAGTTCAACGAGGACAAAGATCTGCGAATGCAACTTTGGCGCCAGGGATTCATGAAATCGCCTCCGAACCTCCTCAAACAAGAAAGTGGTAGCGCGGCGACGTATGTCCACATATTGTTCAGGATGTATCGCGATGAGCGTGATGAGAGGAAGAGTAGCCGTGCGGAAACCGAGGCTGCACTGATCCCGTAAGTTTTCGAAACAGGTAACATACCCCATAGCAGAGAATCTTTTGCTAACTCACTTCCAGCCTCTGCGCGGATATCATCCGAGGTTTTGTTCTCCTTGACGAAGATTCACAGCACCGCAACATAGTAGCCTGGCGCCCTGTAGTTGTGGATGTCCTTGAAGGTTACACGAACTTTCCCCTTGAGGGTTTCGACAAGCACACGGAGGTGTTCTATCCCCTGGCTGTTGACTTACTCGGTCGTGATTCGATCCCAGAGATCCGTATCGCTATTCAGGCATTATTGCAACGGGTCGGAGAGACAAGATTGGGCGTACCTGCAAGACCTTCACCCACGCTGGTTAGCCCAAGGCATTCAGTATCAGGGCAGTCATCCCGCAAGCATAGTGTCGGTCGCCACTGATTTCTTATGCTATTCATTGTCACTCTAGATGGTTTGTGTATCAAGTTCTATTCATTCTTGCTCTATATCCTTTCTCATTTTGGATATCTTTGCCTTGCGCTCTGTGATGGCGGGGTTTCTTAGTTTTCGAGGGTGTTGTCTGTAAGATTAGCCAGGCCGGGATGCTGTTTGTTCATTTTTCTTTCCAAACCCTCGAGGTCTCCATTGTGGGATTGTTGTATATACATCATTCTACATATATGATTTTGCCTGACCACAAAAATGTTTTGCAGGCACTTCTGGACATTCCTAATGGTTCTTGCGACATCAAATAATTTTATGTCTTGAACCTATATACATACTAAATGTACTGTAGATGTAAATGTCGAGCCCCGCGGCTAACGGCCATCTGCCCGCGGAGAAAAATGTTCACGGCTTGATCGGAAGGCTTGACCGAACCTCACCTAGAGTTGGGATCTCTCCGGACTTGTAATGTGTAAGGAGACCAACCATGTCCTTCTCATCCATTTGAACCAAGTCCTCTAACGTCCATGATTCACAGACCGCAGACATCCTAGAGTATGAGTTAGTCAGAAAATCATCACATCCGGACGCAGCACTAAACGCACCATTTCATCCGCTTAGGTCCTTCGTTTAGGTCAGGAGCAACCTCTCTGAGCTTTGCCCGCAGCCTGCCAACGTTCTCAATAGCTGCACCCATATTGTCTGGCAGGCTAGTCGCGATCTTCTTTCGAACAATACTCGCAAGCTTTGGCCCGTTCCCGTTTGTGCTGACCATTATTTGCAAGGGTCCATCTCGGTGCACACTGCCAAAGTAAAAATCACATTCTGGTGGTACATCGGCTATATTGGCCGGAATACGCTTCTCCTTGCACAGTTTCCAGACAATTGTTGAAGCCTCGGGGTCGTCAATAGCACAAAGGACCATATCGGCGCCTTCTAAGTCCGTGGGCTCAAAATTGCGGTCGATGTGAGTAACTTGGCCTTCAGACACTCGAAAGGCAACTTCATCATTTAGTCCTGAGGCTGGACATACGACGGTGACTTTGGCATCTGCGTTGAGGGCGTGGAGTGTCCGCCCTGCAGCTACCTGTGTATGCGACATCAGTGACTTGACGTTTAAATATATAGAACGGTAGAGCTGCGGACTTACCTCACCACCGCCGACTACAAGAACATGCTTCCCTCTTGCTTGCCAGGCAATAATAAGTGACCCCCCTCCCTGAACTTCTGGGAATTTAGATGACATTTTTGCTGAATCGTGTATGTTAGATGTAGCATGAGCTGTAGATAGGTGGGGGGTTGGGTGAGTATCACATATCACCTGACTGGATATCGCCAACTTAGGCTTAGTGCTCCTAAGGAACCCGTCCCACTGCAGTTTTTTTTCCATTTTCCCAAGTTGCTTTTTTCCTTTCTTGCTGCAGCTCCAATCCTTTCCTTTTCTTTCCGTCTCCCTCTCTTCAATAATCTCCTCGGAATTTTGTCATCCACCTGAGATGACGGCATCTTGACCTTATTCTTTCTCTGCAGCTTGATGCCTACGTTCCTTTTACTTGCTCTATCCTAAGAAATGCGGGGAGTACAGATCTTCTCTGGGACCTCCCATCCCCTCCTCGCCGAAACCGTTTGCGAAAGGCTTGGTACTTCGCCTGCCAAAGTAGACCTTGGGAAATTCAGCAACGGGGAGACCAATGTAAATGTTGGCACCTCGGTGCGGAATCAAGATGTCTATATCATCCAGAGTGGTAGCAAGAAAATCAATGACAGTGTCATGGAACTGTTGATTATGATCTCGGCCTGTAAGGGGGGGTCTTCCAAGTCTATCACAGGTACGCTTATCCGAGCTTTCGTTTGTACCGTGTGTTTTTAACATCGACTTGAGGCTGACATGTGCTTCTTAGCGGTTATGCCGTATGGATCCTAGTTCGGCTGAATGCTACACAGTTGATGCTGACGTAGACGAGGTACTTCCCATATTCCCGCCAATCCAAGAAGAAGAGCCACCGTGGTTCCATCACCGCGCGTATGCTGGCAAACCTCCTGACTGTTGCTGGGGTTGACCATGTGATTACATTGGATCTACATGTGAGTGTCAACGCGATCGGCTTGTTGCACTGGGATCCTTTGTCATATTTGGGATGAATAATATACTCATCGGGGTATTTGATCAGGCATCCCAAATGCAGGGGTTCTTCTCCAAACCTGTCGACAACCTCTTCGCCGAGCCCTTCATTGCGCGCTGGATTCGCAACAATGTTCCGAGCTGGAAGGAAGCTGTCGTCGTGAGCAAAAACGCTGGCGGAACGAAGCGCGTTACGTCATTGGCAGACACATTGAAACTAAACTTTGGCATCGTCACGACAGACAGACGTCGTCCCAAGCCGGGTGGGACTATGGCTGATAGCACAGTTTTTTTTGAAGCCCTAGATCAAGACCATCGAGACCAGGAGGATACTACACCGCTGCCTAAAGACCAGGATCCCTTCGTCGTCCGAACACACACTGAGAGTCAACCAGAGGAAACCACACCCGACTATAACGAGAATGGGGACGCAGCTGCCTCACTTGGTACTTTACGACCTGAAACCCCATCGGGCGCCCGACGGCCTTCGGAGTTGGAAGCCGTGGATGAATACACAGATCTTCGAGTACGGGATGTAATCACCGGACGGCTTGTGCAAGGTCACCTTGTTGATGACGATTACCCGCCATCTGGTCCTACCTCCATGCCTACCTCCGGGCTTGGGACCCCTGGGCAATTCCCGGTTCGGGATACCGGCGACGTCCCGGACTCAATGACAGACTCCATCTTCTCGACTACCTCCTCGCTGCCTGGTGATCACGCTCTTGGCGGATCATTCGATGCCGGCGAATCTTCTGATGAAGACGAGGGAAGCGTCGGGCGATGTGTCGAGCAGGAGAAGACCATTACCCTGGTTGGAGATGTTAGAGATAGAACTGTTTTCATTGTCGATGACATGATTGACAAGTGCGGATCATGGATCGCAGCAGCAGAAACCGTAGTCAAGCGGGGCGGGGCTAAGAAGGTCTACTGCATTGCTACTCATGGGCTTTTTGGCGACTCATCGCTTGAACAAATGGAGGCTTGCGAGTCTATCGACCACATCGTTGTGACTAACACTTTCCCAATCTCGCCGCATGTTTCGAGGAAATCGAAGAAACTCATTGTCATTGATATCTCTACTCTCCTAGCTGAGAGCATCAGACGCCATCATTACGGTGAAAGGTGAGCCGTTTTATCCTACAGACTATTCAGGACCATGTTAACGCCTCGCAGTGTTTCAGCGTTGTTCCATCTTAATGACTGATTTTAAAAGCGGCTGGACTTTGTTGAATGTTTCGCAAGGGTTCCATGACCTGCATATCCACATACACCTACTTGCTTGATCTTGATGAAGCGGTCATGATACTACTCCGTACCCTGACGAGTAGTACGTTGGTAAGATGATGAATGACAATAACGAAGTTACTTGATGTCTCCAATCTGTATAGAGGATGGGCAGTTTCTTTCTTACTCGATTCTCACAGGGCGTTTTCTGTTTCTTGAAACTTCCTTCTTTCTTACTATAGGCGAGTCCCTATATGAAGTATGATGAAGCTGATGAAACCAATTTTTCACGCGAAAGTTGATCTCATCTTCAATGAAGGTAGACTGATCAATGCGATCCGCCTCCTATGGTCAAATTGCCGACAAGACCGGAATAAGATTGAAACTTACCAGGGCAAGCCATCGTTTCCATCAACACCCATTCCCCCACTCTTCCCCACCCATTCGTAGTCAACCCTACCATAGCTAAGCTCTCACCGAGTTAAAGCCAAGTTCAAGGCAACCATTTCAGTTGCCTTAGCGACAAACCAACGGTGCAGTCCACTCTGGGTACTGCAGGGGCGTCTTGACTGTCGGAAGAGCAATCTTCTGACGAAACCCACAAGATCGTCACTAACGGAGCGTTGGGAGAATAAATGAAAGCCTGTCGAGTGCTTCCTATCCCTTGTCTATGGCATTGCTGTGGCAAGGTTAGTTTGTGTGAGACAGGATTTTCCGAGGATCGAAGGCATCGGTTTTCCGGAGAACGTAACATACGTTTCTTGCGGCCCTTTTTGAGGCCTGTGGAATTGATGCAAGAGAATCCCTCAAACAATTCTCTGTATCCTTTTTATGTAGTTAGTTAGTACAGTATACTGTTGGAATGATACAATCTGGGACCTTGCTACTACGTTCTTCCACTACCCCTTGCGTATTCGTTCTTCTGTACTCTTTGCTTAGCAAGGAGAAGAGAAGTATATTACTTAGGCTTGAGCGCTCCATTCCATTTAGGGCCAGCAAAAAGCACGGAGGAGGTCGCGTGAGCAGGCTGCATTGCAGAGTTGAGATTTTACAGTCGGTATGCCAACGATGTCCGAATCGCGTTGGCCCATGCGTACTCGAACAAAGCCGGCAGGATACAGCCGGGTTATGCTGCGATTCTGAATGGGGACTATGTTGCACAATGATCGGGCTGCCGTGTACGTGAGAGGGAAATGTGCATGGGAGATTAAATTCCAATGGAAACATTGTAGCGGTGTGCGCGAACCCGACAGAGAGGACGCGGCATTCGGAGTAGGGATATTTTTCTGATCCAGGTCCGCGTCATGCGGCAAAATCCCAGCGAGTACGTGGTACGGGACAGTATGACATCAAATTCTGGAACAATCTAGGTAGCATGTACTAGGCTACCTAGTCCTACGGAGAAGGTAGGTAAGCCATGCGCTCGATCATGTTGTACTTTTGTCTCGAGGACGCTGCGGACATCCGTTGATGCACTGTTGATGCAGGAAGTCTGACAGCTACACGAGGGAAGCCGCTTGTTTAAACGATAGGTGAGCAATCATTGCTCTCCTCAACGGATGATCTCGACTTTCGAATCTCGATTTGTTTTGACTGTGGTTCAGCTCGTTGACAGAACGCCACAGATTGCCCATGAAGGATGACAGGTGAGAGCCGGCCTATCGGAAAATAATAAAGCTTGTGGATATTATTAAGTATAGTCCAAACCACTGGTCACTGTGATCAGGCCTCGGCCTTCGAGGGGCAGTGTTGAGGAACCAAGATGAAAGCGAAAGACCTATCATAAACTCAAAGTACGGAGAACCTATCTACCCCCTCTGAACCTCAGTTCGTTTCATCCAGGACAGCGTCAAATTCTATCCGTAGCGTCGAGGCTAATTGCCGCATAAACCAGTCAGAAAAAATAATAAATATGTCGCGAAATCGTTTCCGGTAGATCGAATGAGTGGAGAAGACAGGTTCGAGATCCGACTTGTCACCTTAACCAGATGCCGGCTTTCCATTTCTAGAATGAACGGCAATGGAGATCCTGAACCGGCTTGCGTGGCGAAATTGAGACAAGTTGTTGTCGAGTATAGAATATGTTTTCGGAGTAGATAGCTGGGTTAGGACCACCAGGTAGATACCGGTAGATAACCAAGGTCAGATTTGGATATCGATATCAAGGCAGTTGAGGACCAACAGCCAAGAAAGAATATTGTAGAAAATGGTATGCGGAAATCATTGCGACTCGATTCTTGCCAGCTCCGATTCCTGGAAGCGGGTACATACAGGTACGGAGTACTACTGTCTGGAACGCTTAACACTGCATAATGAGCGTCCTGGAATCCGGGATTGCGGAATATGGGTTCAAACTACCAAAGGGGCGTTTCACTTTCGAGGCGGCGCGTGCTAATTTCCAAGTCAGCGAGACTTAATAATGGTCACCCTGCCCCCCGAGTCCTCCACGTCAACTCCGAGTAGAGATGTCAGAACTTCAGAAGGTACGAGTACTCCGTACTGGTCCGAGCATTGATTTGCGGGTGATATCTCGATCTCCTGCTTAGCGTAAACTATTCCGGGTTTAGTGAAAGACACAGTGGGTAGCATATCCCCTGTTACTAGTTAGGCGATCCTCATTTTAGGGCACTCGGAATTGAGGAAAGGAAACTCCGGTGGGTATCTATCTTTATCCAAGGTTAGATACAGACTTGACGCAACGAGGAAAAATGGGCTAGGCTAGCCTTTGCCCCAAGCCTCAAACAAGGAAGGACCCCTGCACATATTCTCTTTTTCGCTGATCTGTGCAGGACTGGCGCAGTATTTATTCCGTGTCGGTAGCTGAAGGAGCTCTGGCGTCGACCCAAATTAATTGCTGGGCGGCTCTTTCAGTTCCTTCGACTCCGAACCCGGTTGGCGGGTTTGGATAAACTGCAAATCTCCGCCAGATGAGGAAGACGTAATTATGATGAGGACCAGGGATCATCTGACCAAGTCTGGACTTGAGTTTGAGCAAATGTGTTTTGGATGTCGAATTCCGTCTGCTTGTCTGCAAATGCGGTATATGTATAGTGACTCGGAGGCATCTCTTTGAAGATCGTGGCCACCCTGGTTTGCTGCATTCGAGAGCACTTTGAACCTGGTTCTTCTGCAGGGTAGGCCCCTGCTTCTGCCAGTGGATCGTATCCACAATTAAGGAAAATTGTTCCTCTAAGCAAGCATTGTGTAGGAGGGTAGTAATGCCAAGGGAGAACGGTGCTCGAGCTCGAGGCTAGGCTGTAAACAGGACGATGCGAGGAGAATTGTTATCAAATGAGGGACAATCTGATGCGTATCTAGTAGATAGTGAAAAGTCAGTTTGGATTCTTTGGAATAACTTGACTGATCGTGGGGGAGGGGGGAGAAAGTACGGCCGTAAGTAGTGTGGGATGGAGTGGGCAAGAAGAAAGCTGAAGTCTGGATCTGGAACGAAATTAACGTTCAATTGTCGACCTCCACACAAAAACAAACCTCGACCTTCAGACTTCATCTTCTCCTCCAATTCCAATTCTGAAACCCGTACTTCTGCCAGTTCGTCCTTTTTGCTATGCAGGAGAGCTTTATTCTCCACACAGACCCTCATGATCTGCACGCCAACGAAGATCCAGTGATTCCAGCGCCATAGCCCTGGGCTGTCTAGATCTCCAGAGTCCAGACTCGCAGCCTTCCATTGGAAATAGTGTGATCAACCAATCCTTCGCTGATCCGGCCAAATCATGCCTATTCTTGTTCTGAGCTTCTGTTGGTCTGTCCATCTTTCAGATTCAGGATCAACCTTGTCGCTGACGGGGAGGCGCTTGAGAAAAAGTTAAGGACGAGGCTATTGCATGTTCCCCCGTGCTTATCCACCTGGAAATTGAATTCGATGGCCCACTGGAGATATACATACGTATCATTTATAGTTCCTGGTCTCGACTTTCGCTCCGAATGGTGTTTCCTATTATTACACTGCCGCAACCTTCGCTGCTGAACACAACCAGGGCTTCCGGATACGACACACCCAGAATCTGGCAAGTCACGTCAATTGTTGATTATTGCCTCCGGTGATTTTCACTTAAATCAGATTTTACTTTCTTCTCTTGTTGCTCCACTCATTCAATGGCCCGAGGATAATCGGGTAGTTGCATCTTTGATTCTACGGAGCATCTCCATGCAGCAAGCCCTCCTGGTCTGGACTCGTACAGCTGCTAGGATCTCTCTTGTTCAACAGCTGCCCAAAGAGGGGATGTACCCGTGGGCTCTTTGATGGGACAGTATTCTTTCCCAGTCGCATTTGAAAGCTCACCCTATATATACCTGCTACGGAGCCCCGGTTTAACGCTCTCAACATCAAGAATAACAACACCGACACCAACAACACCGCTACTTCTGAATACTCCTCATCTTTGGCACCTTATTCAGGATCATCTTCCTCCCTACCCTTCATCTTTGGGAAACTATTTGGCAGAAATAACTACCTTTCACTTTGTTTCACCTCCCTTACTCCAGAACCATAAAACCCTGGTTGCCTTTCGTCAGCTTTCCAAGTCAAGCTTATCCCTTCTACGTACACCACACTGCCGAACCTTTGCACTCAGTATTTGAACAAGGTACTTGAGCATCAATACCAACTTTGGCATTTGCACTTGCAGCCAGAAGGCTAATGGTGTTAGTTACTCAGCCTAAGACAGCTTTACAATGGCCAATCAGTGCTCCGGTCATGTTTTCGCCATCGTGCAAGCCACAAATGGCAACATCCTTACCTGGCGGTGCTCCGACTGCAACTCCGGGCCTTTTGTTGCTGTCTGGCGCTGCAAGATCTGTGGCCATTGCCGCTGCAATGCTTGCCACACCGCTAAAGCTTAAGTCACTGTTACATCTCGGCTGCCACCCGGTTCTACTGTCCCTGACGCTTCGGTATGAGAAACAATGTGTTTTCCATATTTCTTCTTTGGCGCACCTTTTGTCCCACTGTGTGGGTTTGAGGCAATAGACTGACTTGTTTGTTCTATTTTTACGTCTAGAATTTGACAGCTTCCCGATGTCCCAGAAAACGTTCCAGCTGCAGTACCTACCAGCCAGCCGCAACCGCTTCATCTTCTTTGAAGTACCCCTCGTCCGGATTTCAGTTCCGAAAATGTTTCCTTGATTCTCACCTCATAATCTCTCGCATCTCGACAAATCACCTTTTTCCACCTGCTGTCAGCCAAGACGACGATCCAATCGGATCATTGATCGCAACGCTTTCGAGATCCTTGCTTGCCTTGGTCCTGACCAATATGACAACGACGCCCAGACCCAATACTGGGCTATAAAAGCACCAGAAAAGCAGACGGAAAAACAAATACAAAATCGAGGAGAAAAAGAGCCCATCTCTTAGGCTTCATCGACACGATTTACACCTCTCCATCACTATTTAATTCTGTTTTCTTCCCTTCTTTCTTGGTTGCATAATACCCTCGATAAGAAAGAACTAACGGCCGAACCTATGCTATGCCCATGAGAATTTATTTTCCTGTTGCAAATGAAGCATTGCCATGGAGTTCAGGAATGGGGACCAAAAGAAAAACCTGATACTTGTTTACTTGTCCATTTTCTGGTCTCTCTATTTTGATGTTATCGGTTTGATCTTTGTTATCTTCCGTCTTATTTTTCTTTCATGATCGAGTATCCCTGTTTCCCTTCAAACTGCCTCTTGATCTTGCTTATTATTTTTTGCCTGATTGGCTGTTTTAACTGTCCTGTTTACTGCATCGCATTATGAAGCGTGGGTTGTGATACCTATCCATAGATTGATCGTGGTCTTCAATTCGATAGAGAAACAAGAAATTCGACTATGCAACACATTGGTCCCAAACCCAAATCAACCAACCACATCTTTTCCTTTTCTCATGTTTCACAGTCCGTCAAGCAACTGCCATACTTTGACGACATTACTAGGTCAGAGAGGCCGAGAGGCAGAGCCCGAGCCAGTGTCAGAGTCAGACCACACTCCAATTCCCTGTGCTATCATGGATGGTACGACTAGACGCACCTGATCAGTTTCCTGTACGACCTCAGCTCCTCCCTAGCCCAGCCTAGGATATCAAAAGGAAGGCAAGCGGAGGCAAGCGAACGCAAGCGAAGGCTCGGGAACGGCCTACCCAGACAACCTAGACTACATAGGGTAGGGCAGAGATTTTAAGTTCAGGCATCCCCGAACCCATCACATCAAGTCAAACTCAATAAACCCCAGCACGATCACATCGCCGGGGTCTTAAATAACGGCAGACTCCGTCGTGGAATCTATAATCAGGCTCATTATGAGAATCAAATCTCTATGGACCGAAGGAGATCTGGACCACCCTACTCCCGAAACACCACATAAATACTTACCTGCCCAGCTATCTACCTTATCCAGCCAGCCAAAAAGCACTATCCTAGCCTGAACGTGGGCGGACGTCACATGCACTGCATTGCATAACGTCCGATGGCTCTCGGGCTTCTTTATATCCTTTCAACCATCCTTGCAACTACGATTGGCGATGGGAAGATCCTCTGAGGTGATCAGATCTCTCAGTATAGTAAGGTGGCATGAGTAACAGCAGAGGAAGAGAATCGTCCGTTACTGGCTCCCGGGGGGGTTCGACCGGAACCACTAATGGGATTCATTGAATCCACGTTTATCATTCTCTAGCTAGGATTCAATAGATAGCTTGCTTCGAATAAGTACTAACAATGGTGTGGTGAAGATTGAGAATTCAAGTGGATAAACCTACCTAGATACCCACCTCACATAGTACCTACAAAGTTTTATCGTAAGATAGGCTGAGTGGCTTAGCATGATAGACAAGGCCAAAAAAAAAAAAAAAGCCTGAGTAACTACAGTAGACGTCAGATACCTCAGAGAGGAAGGTTGTACCATGCAGCGCAGTGCAGTGCGAGCCAGCGGGCTGAGCAACGTGATACAGTACACAGAAGAGACACAACAGCACCAGTTGCTTTACCTTTCCATTTGAATTCTTTTGGAATTCTTTTTTTCTTACTGTTTCGTGCACCAATTGCGGTGCCGGGTTTGAAGATTTTGAAGAAACTTTGGTAAATGGTAGTAAGGTAAGGAAAGATAAGGCCGGGTTAAGCAAGGATTTGAGATCCTTGTAGATAAGTAGTTGTGACGTGGAATGGCTGGGGTTGAAGTGTTTGGGTTTCTTGGATTCGGAGGCGAAGAGCGAGTGAGAGGATGAGATGGATGGGGTCGGGAGGAGGGGAAGGGAGACGAATGTTGAATAGTAGATAGCTAGGTTACAGGCAGATCATAAATGGAAGCGGTTCGATTTATACTGAAAATTAAGTGCAGATTGTAGGTTTATTGAAGCCAAACACAAACGGAAGTATTAACTGAGATATGAAGAGATAATGGCGTGGTTCGACATCGGTACATGGTTGGGTGAGCGGTATATTAGGTGTAGATACTCTGCAAAGTTATTAGTATTTGATTCGAAGAGTATTATTCATGGATAGTTGTGAATTAAGACTCACCTCAGTAAGCTGGTTCACCTGCAGCCCCGGCTCCGCCATCTCGGCATCCCTCAGGAAATCCAACGGCATCCAAACTAGATGTCCCTTGATCTTATCAAGCTTCTCTCTAACTTCACGTACCGGAATATATGGGTCGTAAAGATGACCAAGCTTATACCCGTCCTTAGCACGGTACTGATCATACTCTTCAAAGGTCTTGATGTTATCATCAGGGTCGGCCCTGAAGAGCTGTCGGTAAATCTCTGTATTAGTAGTCGCTTGCTGGGTCCATGTGTTCCAGAGGTCGTCGTTCATAGGGTCTGTGACGAAATCGTTCTCCGGACCCTCTAAGATCTCGTTAATGCAAACTGTTGGGGGCTGGGAGTTTGGATGGGTTGAAGCATCGTATTCTTGCGCTGGGAGGAGACCGAGATGTTCGCGCCAGAGTTGGCGGCGGAGAGTTGCGGCGGATCGGGCTGCTCTGTAGGGTTTTCCTTCCATTGTGCTGTCGATAAAGTCTTGGTCTTCGACGACGATGGCGAGTTCACTGTCGTGGTATCCGAGTTGGGACTGGAAGTGTTAGTTGCATCGCTCGTTTTTAAAAGTAGGATTGAAGGTGATTTACTCGGTCATTGATATTGGCGCTACCGCAGATAAGAAGCCTGTCATCTACAATGCACACTTTGCCATGGATGTAGAGTTCTTCCTGAACGAAATTATCCTTCTCCGCCTCTGGGTCGCCCTCCCAGACTTCGTCGGATAGCTTGCCGCCGTTGAGCATCGTGGTATGAGAGACGCTGTCTTTGTTATCAGCAGTGCGGCTGTTTGAGTGCTCTTTGTTTTGTTCCTCATATTTCTGCAGTCTGGCAATTCGCTCCTCTTTCTCCTTCTCATTCTGGTAGTCAGCTTCAGCTTTATCACCTTCATCGCCAACAGCTGGGTGGACGGCTTCGCTGGCAAGCGTCTCTGCAACACCACGTTGGATGTCATTGAATGTTACTCCTGCTTCGTTTTCTATCTCTTCTAGTGCAGCTGTCTTGTTGATTCGATCATACGCCCGCAGGTTGAAGGCGAATATGTGATCTGTGACCTGGTCAGATAATGTTTCCCGAAAAGGGAATATTAACTCACTTGTAGGATCCACTCCCTGGGCAGATATCTGACCGAAAATGGAATGCTCCCCTCTGTTGATCGACTTGTACTGATAGTCCATTATAGCCCGGGTTCCGGTGGCCGCATTTGATCGAAGGTCTCCTGCGAATCCGGGAATAGCGGGTATCACAATGATGACTCGAAAATTTCTCCCTTCTTTGCCCGCTCGGACGCAAGCATCAACGATAGAGCGACCTATCGTGTTGAGTATAGGGGTTTGCTCTTCGCCAGTTGCGGTGACTGGGATATGTTAGTTCAGTGACACTATTACGTTGGACAATCACGAAACCTTACTGAAGAACTGATTCTCAATGTAGACCAAATGCTCGGCTTTGCTGATAACCTCCTTGTAAGCATTCTGGATGCTGTGCTCGGTAAGGATACCGCTGCTCCAATCACCACTACTGCGTATTATCTGTGCATGAGCAGAACCTTGCTGACCGCGAGGTTTGGTATTCAGAGGGGAAAGCGGATGCTGCACGTAGTCTCCGACTGGAAACTTTGGGCGCTGAACACCAACGAGATCCTCGTTCTCGCCAGTGCGACCCTCAAGAAGAAGCCAATCGACGTCTTCAGATCGCTTATATTTGTCACGCTTGATAAAGTTCCACCGGAGGACAAAGTGTTCGGCGATGTCGTAGACACAGTCGCCAATCAAGCCCATAGCAACATCATGCCATGGCATCCTGCCATATTCTGCTTTACTGAGCTCATTTGACTGCCACTCGCCCACGCTCTGAAAATCCATAATTCTGTTGTTATTGAAGTCTTGTCCTGGGAATGTTTCCGACCTCAAATTTGACGGATGGACATCAGCCAGTGGATGCTGGTTTGCATCCCACCTACCGAAGCACAGGTCAATGCCTCCAATGAAAGCCACCTCATAGTCGATCACGATAAATTTTTCGTGATGGGCCTGTGGTTTGTAAGCGAGGTTCCTTGATGACCATAAATTCAAGCTTACCCAGTAGAGTGTCATGTCAGCTGCATTTTCGAACAAGTTGTGATCTGGATGGCGGAGAATGCTGATATTCCCATGCCCAGGGGTACCCTCAGGGCAAAGAGCCCGCAGAGCGTGTTTGGTATGAGCAGAGTTACACGTGAGTGCTTGGTTCACCTGCATCAAATGAGCGATTGCATCAGGTATCGGTGATGAGAGCGTTTCCCGACCTCTTTGTATACAATGACATAGATCTTGACACCAGCCTCAGCTTTGCGCTTCAGGACGTGATCCAGTCGCCATTCCTGCGCGTCCACAGGGGGTCTGCGCAGAAACAGCTCTGGCGACAGCCACCAGTCTTCAATGTAGATTACCTCCTTTGCCTGTTCTAGAGCGACTGAAACAGCCCACATGTAGTCGAGTGCATCGACGTACCACTTGACCTTGTTTCCATCCCGAACAGGCGCGAAGGAATTGAATCGGTTTGCTTCACAAAGAGCTGAGCGTTTCTTATCTGTTACTTGCTCATGTTCCTCATCATGGCGATGATTCGGGTTCACAACGTTAAAGAGCTTGCCGACTCTGTGCTTGAAGTGGTGGGCTTTCTCGTTTAAGTGGGAGTCTAAGTACCTCAATTAGTAGTGCATTGGAGAGAGGGAGGGAGGAGGGATTTGCCTTTCAACCGGCCTTCCAAGTGGTCGATTTTGTCTCTAAAATGCGACATGATGACCTGGATTATCGAGCAGATACCTGAAGAATAATGGAGGAGAATTAAAGCGAATTGTGTAAATAAAAAGAAACAGGAGGGGAGATGACATCATCCATTAGGAGCTGCACCCAATCTCAACTTCTCCAAAATCGACTTCGAACCACCAGCGTCACCCTCAGAATCCTCTGCCGTCTTTCCTGCTTGGCATCCTTTCCTCGTTAGGAGAAATCCTTATAAGGCTGTTTGTTGTTCATAGATTGATTGGCGAAATCTCTTTTCCGGTGCCTGGCGAGCCTCCACATTCTCCACGATACTATCTCGTGCCTTGTTTATTAAGGGATTTAATCTCGAACTCCAGAGTCCAGACACGCACGCATCATCCCCGAATTTGATTAATCGATAATGACGTCTCGTGACCGTGATATATACAGAGATGGCGTGGATTTCTCAACCCTTGCACTGCAATCCCCGGGTTTCGCTAAGTCGTTCGTACCCTCTGGAGCCTGGACGTGACTGTAACTAATTTTAGAACAGCCTAAAGCCTAACAACCAATTGGACTTTACGGATCCAAATGCTGTGAGGTGAATGATGACGACGTGTATCAGATCGACAGTTCTACTGACGATCGCTATCTAGACAACTGACCGTGAGCCTTTTACAACGGGATTTCAATCTAAAGGTCAAGATTCCAGAGGATCGATTGTGTCCGCCGGTATGGTATATGTGATTCATGTTAATTATACTTCTAATGAACCAACCAGGTGCCTAACAGGTAATTGAGCTTCTCTGTTTGGTAAACTGTTCCTAACAGTAATAGGTTGAACTATATACTATGGCTTCAAGATCTCCTAGATACCACTGGAGATAAACACTGTGACGGCTATGACCCGGACAGAATAGTCACCGGTCTTGACATGTAGGGCCCATATGCCTCCGTAAGGCCAAGCTAACACAGACAGTGGGACAGGATGCTGTTGTATATACCCTCTTCTAGGGGTTAGTATGAGGCCTAAATGGCATTTTATTGCAACTGGTACGACGGAACAACAGTCAAGTTCACATGGCGGCTAATATGACAAGATATCGACGATGAGAATATCCAAACGTCCTCACAAACCGTCAAGGAGAACGGACTCGCCTCCCGTATCCGAGTTGTGGAAACCACTCATAGTAATGAGTTCTTTCCAATGAACACTCTATTCAAAGTCAAAAGGTAACATCCTGTTTTTCTCGCCTGTCACTAGACTAACAAACCAAAGACTCGACTTCACAATGTGCAATCCCCCCTTCTACTCCTCGCGAGACGAACTGGTTGCCTCTGCTCAGGAAAAAGATAGACCTCCATTCTCGGTAACCTCCCAAACCTGAAATCCATTACTACCGCTGACAAGGATAGGCTTGCACTGGTGCAGAAGTTGAAATGGTAACATCTGGAGGCGAAGTCTCCTTTGTATCTCGCATGATCGAGGAAAGCGTCCAGTTGCGGGAAAAGATCCTCTGGTACACATCAATGCTCGGAAAGCTGAGTAGCGTCTCTATGCTCGTCGAAAGACTGTTAAGCATGGGAAACAGCAACTACGCCGTCACAGAGTTTGTCCAGGGCAACAAGACCCGGAGATGGGCAATAGCATGGTCGTGGACAGACCTTCGTCCATCCGTGGTATTTGATTACCCTTCTCAACCTATATCCCCGAGACTATTACTTAATGTTAATCACTGACCCAAACAGAGCGTAGCACGCAATATCCCTACCATTCCAAAACACCTCCTCCCCTTCCCATCAGAATACACCTTTGACCTTCCCAACAGCACCCTAGAAGACGTGAGCAAGACCATCAACGGGGAGATATCATCCTTTCACATCAACTGGACATGGCATCCTGATCAAACCACCGGTATTGGCTTCGCGTCCGAAAATGTCTGGTCCCGGCAATACAGGAGAAAGGTGAAGATGTCCGGTACGGAAGACAAACCGGAGATTGACACGAAAACCGCGGCGCTGGGGTTCAAGGTGCTCTTGAGGGTTGATCCAGCCGATGAAGGGGCTGTGAGGGTTGTTTTAAGGTGGCTCAAGGGGTGGGATTCCGTTTTGTTTGAGAGTTTTTGCGGCATGGTGAAGAGGAAGGTTGAGGGGAGATAGGTAGAATGAATCATCTCATACCTTAGAAACCCATGTTGAGAAAATGGTCAATATACCTAGCTCAAAGCGAATAACACACATAGATAAGGATAAGATGTATACAAACGGATATCAGGCTTTTCTCTATACATATACGTAAAACCATAACATAATAGCAAAACAAAGATCGCACAAATAACGAAAGCAAGATACGGAAAAGATGCCTCATGGCCTCATGCAAATCATACCTTTCCAAGAAACCTTGGATTCAAAAGGTGTAGTAAGTTACCTCCCCCCCTGAACCTCCTCCTGCAACACCTTCAACCGCGTCCACCCCTCCCCATCCTCCCAAAACTCCTTCCCCTTGCCCATAACTCCCCTAACGGCACTCCTAGCCTTGAATCTCCAATCCTTCGCAACAAGCTCTGCCTCTTCACCTTCAGGCACAGAAACAGCCGCATCTTCCCGATCCATCGGTCCAAACCGTGCATACCCATTCCGGACTAACCGCTCCGTAGCACCAACAACATCCATCCACTTCTTCTCATCACCCATCTGGAACGCACCCTGCGTCGAAGAAGCCACGGTAGCGCGCCATGCTTTCTCTTGTGCCTCTAGGGCCTTGGAGGGACGTTCACAAAACAGTTCGACGCTGGAGACAAGGAGCCAGAGCGGGGCGGAGTGAGTAATTAGAGGGACCACGCCGGTTTCAATTAACGAGAGGATAGAGCCCGCGAGGGTACCGCTGCGGACGATGTGTTTTACTTCGCCGTTACCGTTCGCTTCGCTACCGTCTGAGGGCTGAGCGATTTCGATAAGGAGGTCCTTGTAATCGTAAGCCGTGACGAGGTGGTCGACGAGCATACCCACGATAGGAATATCGATGGCCTTCTCGCCCTTCTTGGGACCGAGGAGTTCGATGACCTTCCGTTGGGCGGCGATGACCTCGCGGTAGGGGGTGAATGGGGGTGGGATTGAGGCTGCTACTGTGAGGAGGTTATCCCAGATGCGGGAGTCGGTGTTTTTGAGTTGTGCGGCGCGGTGGAGGGCGGCGATGGCTTCGCGTTTGCGCTTGTGTGGATCTTGGGATGTTGCTGCTTGGGCTTGCTCCGGGTTGGGTTCTTCGTCTTCATCTTCCGCGGGTGGAAAGGTGGATTGTTGTTGGGGTTCTGAGTCGTTGTCGTCGTCGGGTTGGGAGGTCCGGAGCATGGCTGCGGCAAGATTACTCCATGCTTCTGCGTCGGTGTCTTCGAGTTGGACGGTACGGGTGAAAGCCTTGACTGCTTCGTCCCAGCGTTGGAGCTCGAGTTGGACGCAGCCGAGGGCAAACCAGGTGCTGTGGTTCAGGCGGTTGATATGGAGACTCTTTTTGTAGGCTTCGGCGGCTTCTTCAAGTGCTGGGGGTTTCAGAGTGAGGAAATGGCGAGCCAGGGAGCGCTGAGCACGGGCGTATCGCTTGTTAGAGACCTCCCAGGCCCTTTCGTAGAAGGTTGGGTCAGAGTCGATGTCACCCAAGATGCAAAACAGCCGGGGAGCATCAGCGGGAAGAGGGGACAGTTCGGGCCCTTCGAATTTCTCATTCTCGTCGTCGGAATTTGAACCTGTCGGCTCGTAGAGC
The DNA here is from genome assembly GCA_027569205.1 of Aspergillus kassunensis. Classification (NCBI taxonomy): domain Eukaryota; kingdom Fungi; phylum Ascomycota; class Eurotiomycetes; order Eurotiales; family Aspergillaceae; genus Aspergillus; species Aspergillus kassunensis. The sequence goes on along the minus strand of JAPDEQ010000013.1, from coordinate 628,126 downwards.
TGTCTCCGAGCAGTGGCCTTGGCCTTGCCTTCTTTCTCGGTAGCGGCGTAGCAGAGTGCGACTTCGGCCCACAGTTGTAGACGTTCGTAAATTTCTAGAGCAGTTCGTAGGCCACCGAGGTTAACCCAGCGGTTGGCGAGCTCGGACTCGAGGTCCCAGCGTGTAGAAAAGCTCAGCAGCCAGATGTACTTGAGCCTGTCTGCCGCCGATGCCGACTCATCCTTCTCAGGCCTTGGTAAGAAAGTGGATGGTTCTTGCGAGGTTTCGACTACTTCGGTGTCATTCGTAGCTGTGTCGGCTAGAACCTGGTCGACGAGAGCTTGCATTTGCAGAACAGATCTCTCCACAGTCCTCGACCTGTAGCCTTCAATCTTACTCCGGAGCAGTAAGCCCTGTGTATAGATTTGCCAATTTGAGCTGCCGCCGTCAAGAACACGAGTAGCGTAGGGGGCTGTTTCTTCTCGAGTGAGCCCATCTTCAGGTTTTGTATTGGTGATTGCGGCGGCATAAGATAGAAGGATAGCCGAGTCCACCGGATCAAGCATTGGCTGATCTCCCGGGTCGATAGCCGCCAATGCTGGTGGAAGAGCAGACTCTTCCTGCACCGTGACGGCTTTTGGTTGCTGCTCATCCGGCTTGGTAAACGAGATAGATTCCAACAAGGTGTCATCGTTGAGATCCAACTTCTTCGGTGCAGTCACATCCCCATCCTTATCCACGTTCTCAGAGGCGTTAATGTTGGTTTCAGTAGCACTCTTCGCTAGAATGACAAGCTGACTGATATCTCTGTTCTGGAATTTCGTCCGCTTTCCTAGCCTACCCGTCAGAGCGAACTCAAACTTGCGCTCCGTAGCAGCATGCTCGAGATCTGTTCTGGCCTTTGCGTCGAAACCGTGGTGAATGTGAATAGTGGCACGCTCTACCAGAAAATTGCCCCTATCCAAACCAGACGTCTCGTCATTCAACAGCCTCTTGCTAATTTCATCCACGTCACTGTATATTACATCCTGAAGCGAGCTCGTTACCTCGGAAAGCATCTTCTGGTGAAGGAAATTCACGCGCATCCTGATAGTCCTAGCCACCAACGGCCCATGCGCAGCCAAAACATCCGAATCAACCAGGATAGCTTTGGCAACGGCAAAAAGTTCGACACTTGGCGTCAATTTATACGCCGCCTCACCATCCACAGAAAGGTCCCGAATGACCTTATCACGAAGCGCACGGAGAGCAACGGTGTTCGACCGTAGCAACGAAGGCACAATGACATCGGCAGACTTGAACTCCAGCGGAGGGCCAGTGACATTAGACTGCAGGAACGCATATAGCGCAGCCAGACCAATAAAGAATAGCTGCGATTGTTGCTGCTCAGAACTCAACCCGTCGATAGGTGTCGAGGCTAGGGCTTTTGTCTTCTCTCCCACAAATTGGGTATATGATATCTCTCCGCGGGATAAGCCATCAAGCGAACCCTCCACCGTGTGGTTGTGCCCAAAGACCTCCTTTGCCAGTGGCAACTCGAGGATGTGTCTTATCTCTTTAGCTTCCAATTGAATCGGGTCATATTGGTCCTTCAGCGACGGCTCGTGGAACAGTGTGTTCAAGGATGCGGGGTATTTCGGAGTGGAGTAATCGGCCATTTTGAGGTTCGCAACGGATCGAACGAGGGTCTCGTCAAGTTTAGGGAACAATAGCGATAAAAAGCTCGGTTGTAATGGGAAGGACGAAGCGCGACCTGTACGCCGTGTGGAGGGGTACTATTTGGTCTAACGAGTGCGATCAACACGGAAGGGGGCCGTCACCAGGTGATTCTGGGCGCTTGAGGAAGCGTAAAGTAGCACACAGAGTTACCGGGAGCTCCGGTGCTTTGAAGAATGATCAAAGCGCAGTAAAAGAGAAAAAGAGCGACTGATTGCGGAGAGTTAAACCTGATCAACCCCGCCGTCTTTTTTTCCGCTCCAACTTTTCTTGTGGCCTTATCGATAAGGCAATTATTGCATGTGGAAGGAGTCAGTAAGTCCGTGGTAATAGGCGTTAACACCACGACTACGATGTATAAATCAGTATGTGCACGCCCAATTTGCTTACATTCCATACTTGCAAAGCACCAAATTTCAGCAAAAGACAAGCTGAATAATTATACTATGAGATGATAAGAAACATACTGGTCAAGCCCATACTGAATGCACACAGTTTCCGAGGGTAGAGTCCTTTGATAATCTCACACGCTGAGCAGCCTAGTTCCCCGTAACCCTTGCGTGCTCCCTCAGAATCTCATTCAACCCATCACGCTGCACACATTGCTCAAACACAAAGTTCTTCGCCAACTCATCCAGTTCTTCGAAACTTGATCCCGCAAACAAACCCGCAAACTCATCCGAAAATGACCCTGCCAGAAATGTCTGATAGACAGCCCGAAGCAAATGCCTCTCCGAATTCCACGGCGTCGGATATACCTCCTTCGCCGCCGGAGCAAGTCGATCAACCCACTCCACAAGGGGTGTCAATACGGCTTCAGCTTCAGGCGAGGGATCACGCCCCCACGCATCAAGCATAAGCGCCTTCTTCTTCTTGATGAACGGGGCTGTGGTTTTATTCCAGGGGCTGGATGGGTCTGTATAAATCATGCCCTGGAGACCGACATCTTTGTAAAGCCAGATAGACCAGTGGATCTTGTATTTGTCGTAGATGTGGAGTTGCTCACCAAGGAGATTGTAACGGTCTTGGTTTATAGATCGGGCTTCGTTGGACTGCGGGTTTGCGTACACGGGACCGAACTCGCCGTTCCAGGTTGGGGTGTTGTTTGCTTTCATGAACTCGGCTTTACGGAGGTATGAACGTCCTAAGTATTCTTTTTGCTCTGGGATGCCTTTGTAGCGGGGACCTGTTGGGAAACCCATGGACTAGACTTAATTATTACGGGTCACAGAAGGGAGTCAGGACTGGGAAGAAATGTACCGCGTAATCATGCATGGCATAGACACAGTTAGGAAGAACTTGATCAAAGCCCTTCCATTCCATAGCGAATGTGTTCCCGTCCAGCCAGAGGATATGGTCCGGGTCAGTCAACCACCCTGATGGCTTTCTCGACACGTTCATAGAAGGCCGGGAGTCTGACATGCTCAGGATCACAAGGCTCGTTTAAAGGATTGTACCCGGCCACCCAGGGATTACTCTTATAGCGAGCCGCAATCTGCTCCCAGAGCCAAACAGTCCTGTCCTGGTGATCCTTGAAATCCCAAAACGCAGCATAATTCGTCCGATTATCGGAATGCCAGTCTGGATTCTGACCACCGGGGGTTGTATGCATGTCGAGAATCGTATAGATCTTCTCCTTTGCGCACTATACGACGGTACCATCAGCCTTGCCCAAGATAAGACACAAAAGGAAGCTCACCAACTCAATAACCCGGTCCAAGTGCTTGAACCCTGACTCCTTTAGAACCCTCGGATTCATATCATCCTCAAAATGCCGGTAGTTGAACGGGATCCGAATGCAATTCAGTCCGAGCCCAGCAAAGAACTTGGCATCAGCTTCCGCGAAGAAATACTCGAGCCACTTGTCGAAGAAGTACTCGTACTTCTCGGGGCCGAGGACCTTGAGCATGGAGGCACGGTGCTGAGACTCATGGGCTGGATATCCGGTGATGAAGTTTTCCATGCTGTGAATATTGTTAATGTTCATAGACCAGTCCGATGTAAGGCGCGGCAAGTCTTGGAAATGCATACTTCATCCAGCCTCCGATGGCAGCACCGCGTAGAATGACCTCGTTGCCATTGATGTCAACCACTTTGTCGCCGTGTACCTTGAGAATCTCGGAAGTCATTCTGAAGGGCTGTTCAACCAATTAAACCTGTCTCTGTAAGAAAAATCTCTTGGAGGAAGATACCATGAAGGATCAATCATGAAAGACCCGGGGACAAGCTCACTTAAATCAGAGAGCTGTGACGGGTGAGTGCAACCCGACGGAGGGCGAGAGCCCTTGGCATGGCCAGCAAGAGCCGGCATTCTTGAAGCAAGGCGGGGTAAGATGAGCTGGACCTGTCGTATATTTACGGAGATGAGTATGGATGCTTTTTTGAGTGACGATGTCTAACCGGCTAAGGAGCATTTAGGCTGAATCTATATTCTCCAAACGCCGAGAAGCGTTCTGGGGTGGTCGGGGTCCCGCTTCTTGAGCACAAACGAAGTAGTTCACTGTATTTAGGTAGGTGGATAGTAGAAAGGGAAGTTCAAGGTGTTGCGTTGCCCTTCTTGTAAGCAGTCAGTAGTGCTAGGTAAAAAGCCCTAATCCAACCCCCGGGGCCTGATCCGAGGTTTCTTTTGCCTTTTTCAATATACGGCTGTCATATTCCTGCAATATGTCAAACCCGACGCCAATGCGGATGGCAGATCTATGCAAGATAGCAATGACTCCACACAATAGCCACGGCGATTCTCCCAGTCGAGCTAATGATAGGCTGTTGAACGAATACCGATAACCAACCAGGCCGACTGATATCCAAGGCTCAAATCATGTAATTGGGATTCATTAGTACCATCAGGGTATCTTGTTAATACCGATATTAACATATACATGAACAATAATAACACCAAGAACGCCCTAGTCCAGTGGTCAAACGCTAAAGTCATGCATCAAGAATTGATAGAAAATAGACCAAGATTGGCAGGTGGCTCAGTAGGTATATCACCGTATGTACTTGCGTATGCAGTCTGTCTCGTATGTTTTTGCATATGTAGAGATCACCAGTCCTGGCCACGATCTCTCATCAAAATTTCAATAGCTTCGTCTTCCGGAACTGGGTTGTCGTTCAGTTCCTTCACGCACTGCGTTAACCCATCAGCGGCTTCGTCAACTTGCTCGGCCGTCCAGCCCGTACAGGCCATGACCATTCGACGATAGTTCTGACCGAGAACCACGTTCTTGGATCTGAGGGATTCGACTTCATCTAGGGTCTCCTGATTGAATGACCGATAACATTCGATCCGTTGCTGTAGGATCTCTGGAGAGGGTACTTTGCGAAGGTAGGCCGATTGTGATTCGGTAAATCCAGATGATGGGTCGAAAGTCTCTGAAAAGAGAGACTCGAACTCGACGATTTCAACACCAGAGATTTTGTCTGCGTCACCGACGGACGATGGCTTCGGGTCAATCCCTTCGACGCCTTTGAGAACCGCAAGAAGGTCTGCCGAGGATTTCTCTAAATTTTTTAGTCGTCTGCTCGTTTCTGTCTTTTCGATAGACTTCTGTTTTAAGTCGTCTAGCTGCTTCTGTTCTATTTGACGAGCCTTTGCCGACTCTCGTATCTTAGTATGCCAGTGCTCGAACTTTTCTTGTTTTGTCGTCAGGTTGGAAGAGAGTTCTTTGTCGAACGACCCTAATGTTTCTTGTATAATGGCCGATACTTGGGCCATTGTTGCTGCAAAAACTTAGTATGTATGATGTGCGCGTGTAGATAAGAACATACCATCCAGAATTTCTTTCTTTGTTTTAGCCATCTGATCTGCAAAAGTGTCACTCCGACTCCCAGCTTGCTGGGAGTTGGCATCCACCATATCAACACCGACACCATAATCCGCTGGACGAAGCCCAGTATGATTAGGAATGTGAGGGTCTGCACCCACTTCTAACAGCTGTGGAACAAGAACAGAGCGTGCGCGGCCAGCCAGATTGAGAGCAGTGTCTCCTTGCTCATCCCGTAAATTGACGATTTCCGAAATGAACCGACCCAACGTTATAAGTTCGTTAGGAAGGGGCGTTCCAGGTTGACTTGCAGTTCCGTTCGGCGCTTGTTGACTCAAAGCAGCACCGCCATGCCGGACAATAAATTCGAGTAATGATTCTAGATAGTGCTTGGCTGATACATGGCCACCGTGACCAGTGGCCGCCATCACTGCGATGTGGTGCAGAATCGTCCGCCCACTCCGGTCGACCACGTCAATAGTAGGAGCCAAGACTTGTAGCAACCGCGGAAAGCTTCTGTAGTCCAGATTGTTTCGTGTGCCAACGGCTTTCTGCAAAGCCGTCTCCCCTGCACTGTTTAACCGAAAGATGCTGACGCCTTTTTTGACGAGAGCGTGAACAAGTGGCATTCGAGCGAGCATGGCCGCCCAATGCAAAGCATTGTTCCGGTATTCGTCGAGAGGAACTTCCAGATCTTCACCAGACAGCTGAATCAAAGCCGGATGTGAAGAGAAATCCTTGGTCGATTTATCCAAAAAGAGGGTCATGATTAGCTTCATCTTCTGGAATCTTTCAGGAGTAGTAGCTGGAGGAAGTGGGTCATTTCCATCAACGACTTCATCCACGATAGAGTTCGACGGTTCGAGATCTTGATAGAAAGAGTCATTTGGTTCTGTCGGAGTGGGTTCATTCATCGACATGGACACGGCCTCAAAAGGAAAACCGAATGGCTGAGAAGACCGGACACGCTTGCGTGGAGGTTCCATTGATTCCTCCTGCTCAAAACTCATAGCATCAGGTGGTCCATAGCGGCCATTCGATGGGATGTTGCTCCCAAACCCGCTGTCAGAAGCAACACTGTACATGCTTTGCTGGCTCCCGAAAGGAGCTTGTGCCTCTTGACTACCCATCTGCTGTGACGGTTTCCGTACAACACTTGAACGCCTGCTGTCCCCGCCTCTCGCTGCAGGGGATTCAAAGCGGGCTTTGCTCATGGCATTAACCGCGGTAGCGGCTGTGCGGGAAATATTTTGGAAAAAAGTGCCTTGTTGAGGTTGAGACATGCTTCGGTTGTCCATGTTGCTATACAGCCGCTTCCTCTGCGCAGCCATTGCTTGCTCTTTTGTTGGAGTGTCCAAAGAATCTTGACCGGCAGCGCTTGTGCCGGTCGAGTTCATATCGTATTCCAAAAGAGGCCTCAGCAACTCTTCGACATGGTATTCGCGACACAGCTCCACTCCTCTTGGGTAGTTCACCCATGTCCCTTGGTATTTACCATAGCCTCCCTGGACTTTCTCATGTTCACCAGCCGCAATCTCCTTCTCCAAAGTCTTCGTCCTTCGCGCCTTAGCAACACCGGCAACCTTGAGGATCTGAGTGGCATTCAGCCAAGCATCGGAGCGGCGCTTCATTACCGCGACATCGTTCACTTCCATTTCATAGACGGCAACGTTGGAATAAACAGCCTATAGCCAGACCGGAGACCTGTCAGTAAAACATAGCGATATGACCGTATGGATAAACGCACCCTGTATATTTGAGGCTTGAATTCCTCATGGTAGATCATTGTTCCGTAGCCATTCATGTCCTCAAACCCATTGAAGCTAGCCCTCGTCCCGTTTGGAAGGCCGCTGGGATAATTATACGACATGGCCGACTGTTGCGAGCTCTTCGGAGGAGTAGCGCGCGGTGTCGAAGCGACGGACTGTGAAGCGTTAAAAGAACCAAGTTGCGATTGTGAGAAAGACATGCCGTTAGCCGACCCGGCGCTACCTTGAGAGTAGGACATGGTAAGGCTCGGACGTGGTGCATGGTGATTGCTGGAAGTCATTTCGCTCGGCATGTAGGTAGGTAACTATAGGTAGAGTCGGGAAGCTACCAAATGATTAGCGAGCTTGTCTTGCAAAGGGCAATGGCATGGCCCGTCAATATAAGCGCAAAGAGTATAAAATGTAAACTAAGGTAACACCTAGCAAAGAAAAAGAGATAGGTAACAGAGAGCGAAGGAGGTGTGGGGAAATGCACCTTCGAGGATCAACCGACACCGACAAGCCGGACGGTTAATTTCACGTCGCGCGGCGCGTCTGATTAGTAGTAATTTTCTCAACACAAGTTCATCTGGAGGCGCATATATGTATATCCAAAAGCGTGAGATCATGAAAAGAAAGCTGCTGGATGACTGGCGTTTATTTCATGCAGGAATCCGCCTAGGAAAAAAGAAAGAGCCGCAGAGTCGTAATTATGCAGCGAAAATAGTCGCGTTTTGGCGTTCAATTTCGCGTTTAGGCAGCCTTCACCGCCAGGTTTATTCTGCCGCGACCACCGATTTCATCCAGCAATAAACCAGGAGCGCGGAGTGCCAAGAGAACACACTTTCAAAGTACTCATGAGCTCCTCCTACCGATCCCTCAAATTTCACCAACGGGATGAATGGCGAAGCATCCTGCGCAGCCTTCTTCGCGAATGCTCCTACCTCCCCGACCCTATCGGCCGAGCCGTCTGCCACCATCAAGTCATACAACGATTCCGCCGATATCGAGACGAACCAACGGATCATTTACCAGACCAACATGACAGACTCTTCAAGCTGCACAGGAAAGCGCGAGCCCAATTATCGGTTCTACGACGAGCGAATGAAGGGTACACTAAACCGCTCATGAATGTGCTGCAGATCGCCTACGGACGCAGAGGGAAACGGAGGAGAGATCTCCTCCGCAAACTGCTTGCGGGTGACGCACCGTCGAATTCGGATGACCTGCATTCCATTCTCCTAGCCCCCAGGCAGTTCCACGACGCATGGTGCCCACCGGCTATCGTGACAGAACTGTTGAGGTCACAGAAAAGCAACCCATATGTTGTGCAGTTGCTAGATCATGCAAGGATCAAAAATTTGGCGCCAGACATCCCCGAGAAGAATTCCTGGGGACGGCAGGTGCCATTTAAAAGACGTGTAAATATCCGACGGGAGTGGTACAGCAGAGCTTTGGAGATTCTTGTTCCTCCTTTGCCGGCTATGGACCTCGAGATTTTGGAGGGCTTGATTTCGGGGGCTCTTCCCTGGAAAGCACCGAAGCGGCGATCAAAGCAGCGTGTCGTCCCTCTTGAAAAATCCAATAATGAGGCTCTAAGGGCGGACATGATCAGAAAGGTCTTGACCGATGGACCGCCGAAGCAGGAAACATTCGAGGCATACTTAAGTGGGCGACCTCATAACATTACGCGACGGTTTATGTCCAGGCTCTGGCGGCGGATATCATGTATAGTCCCGCGTCAGACGTTGGAGGGTCCTAACTTCAAACCCCGGTTTACGTGGGATAAGATGAAAGCTCAACCATCAGTCACTGTTTCTGTTCGAGAGGAAAGTTCACAAGATGTCTTTGGGGGCTTTGATGCTCAGGGTGAAGCGTCTCCAAAAAGGACAGTCAAAGTCCAAACTCGAACATCTTAAGAATTGAACAAGGTATTATTAGTGTATAGTAAAGATATTCTTAATGTAATAATATATTACAAGGCAACATTCCCCAAATATAGTTTATAAAAGCGGTGGCGTGCATTAAGCATCTAGGGGTCCAACTTTGACCTCGCCCCTTTTCCGTAACTCGCTAATCTCACGGATCTTGTCATCGTGTTTGGCACGCTGCTTTCTGGTCGCCGCAAACCTTTTCTTATTTCCAAACCTTAACTTAGTTATCAGATCCGCGGCCTGACCTCTTGTAAGATCAGAATGCCGAATATTGCCCTGCCGGATATTGGACGCGTTCAGAAAGTTGATTTGACCCGGCGACGCCGAGTAGGTTCGCCAAAGCATCCGAGTAGAGATATAATGCGCCTCAAAATGGGAGGTTGCAAACGTATCAGCAGCGCGAATAGCAGATTCCAGATCTTTGGCGGAGGCGATGAGGCGTGGACGGGTATACTTTGTATTTTCTTCCGGGGTTTTGAAAGTCGTCACATGATGAACTGTGTATGGGGATGATGGTGCAAAGGGGTCTGCCGTCTGGTCGACGGTTAACCAGCCGGACTTGCCTGAGAGAAGGTACTTATGATCACCGATTCGAACCCAGGCGTGGGGGCTGATTGATCGAACGTGCTTTTCGTATTTCATGTCATGGATGAGGTCGAATATTGTATCGTACTTGGTAAACGTGAGCTTTATATCATCGGGTGCGTCAGGTACTGCCTCGGGAAGCGCTCCTTGCTCCTGGTTTTGTTCGGCTGCGGACTTTCTCTCTTTCAGATCTTCCGTAGTCGCGTCCTTAAGAACCTCATCAGGATGCAGGCCGAACAATGTCGGAGTGGAGATGACTCCTGTATCCAGAGTGGCCACCATGTCTATGACATGGCAATCCTTCTTGCCTGGATAGAGGCGCAAACCTCGTCCGATCATCTGAATGAGAAGATTGCGCGACCGGGTAGGCCGCGTGAGCAGTACACAGTCAACGTTGGGTATATCGGTCCCCTCCGTAAACAAGCCACAATTAAGCAGAACCCGATATTTCCCTTCCTTGAACTCGTCCAACTGCTTATCTCGTTCTGCCTTTGGAGTCGTAGCTGTGATGTATCGAGCATCAATACCGTAGTGGCGGAACCTCTCCGTCAGCTGCTTCGTGTGCTCGACGTCAACGCAGAAGGCTAGAGTGGATTTTCGTTCTGCTGCGTTGGCTAGCCATGCACGGATGGTAATGTCATTAGTCTTGCCAGTATTGACGGCTTCGGAGAGTGACCCGAGTGCAAAGTCCCCAAATTTATCCTTCTTTACCCGTGACAGGTTCGCCTCGGATTGTACAGTAGTGAACATAGCGTTGGAGAGCCAATTATCTTCAATCATCTCCGTGTAATCTTTATGGTACACAATCTGGTCAATGGCAGCCCCCAGCTTGAGGCCGTCAAACCGTGAAAAGGTTGCTGATACGCCAACGAGAATAGGAGAATCTGGCGACTTCTCGCTCAAGCCGAAATGCGCAAGCGCCGTGCGGTAGGTTGGGGCCACAATATGATGCGCCTCGTCCACCAAAACTAGCTTAAAGCGACGGGGGTCAAATTTTGCAAGCCGGTCCCCTGATGTGAGACTTCTCACAGATGCGATGATGATATCCCCATAGCCCGAAGCTGCGCGATTTCCCATCTCAACTTCCACGGTTTTATCTGGGTAGGCCAGGCGACAGTGCCGGTATGCTTGTTCAACAAGCTCTCTTCGATGAACAATAATCATTGTCTTATCTCCAGCTGTGTTTCGCGGCGGAATTCTCCCGATTAATTGTGTGAATATGACCTAAACGTCGACATGTTAGTCCTTGTTACGGCATGCTTGCATGCAGATTCTAACCGTTTTCCCAGAGCCTGTAGCGAGAGAAATCCCTAGTCGCTGGTGGCCGTGACCTACATGATCCAAAACTGATTGGATACATTCTTCTTGGTAATCTCGGAGTGTGACAGGTGATGGTTCCAAGGACGTTGCCGTAGAGTTCCATCGCTGGGGGAGTGAGATCACAACTGGTTGTCTCCATGGGCTCCTAGGCGCCTTTATGAGACACCTCGACACCAGGTTAAGTCGCAATTTTCGACAGATAAACTCCATCCAGACGCCATGGAGTGCACAAGACTGCTAGAAGAGTTGAAGCTTACTAGGAACTCCCGAGTATCAGACGCGATAGGTAAAGCGAGACAAACATTGCAAACATTGGCTTATCGATAACAACTTTTTTAACTCCGCACTTTTTCTCATTGCATCCCTCCTCACCTGGTGGAGTTTTCCACTTTCTTCTGGATTTTGAACAATCGTCAGGTCATGCTTTACCTGCTTCCCGGAAATCAATGTCTTTGGCACCGCGACACTCTACACTTCCGATCGCTGGACCATGAGCAGCTACTCTGGGTCAGAGGACGATGATGAACTATCGGATACTCCTTCAATAACACCACGATCTCATGGAGGCACACGCGCCAGAGCATTGCGAGATCTACGCAACTCACTGCCCCATAAGTTGGTTGAAGCATATACCGAGTTAATCGACCAAGAAAGCCAGCCATATGCCGAGAAGGAGACCTTCGAAACAACACAAGATGGAATCGTGATATGGACTCCTCAGGAGAAACGGATACTATATCAGGGGTTGGACAGAAAAGGCAAAAATGGTATCCGAGACATTTCTGGTGCAATCGGCTCCAAGTCAGAACTTGAGGTGCAAGAATACCTCCGGCTTCTCCAGAGGGGCTTGCGACAGTACCATTTCAGCGAAGACCACGCTAGATCGGCTGTTCTTGGTGAGATTCCCGCTGCCGCCGAATTAAGCGAGAAATGTTGCGAGGCATTAGACAGCTATGCGGAACTACTTTGTCTAGAAGAGCAAAGCCAGGAAAATACCGCTGGGAGAAGGAAACATAACGATCTATGGATTGTCAATAAGGAAGTCGCAGAAAAGCTGGAGGTAGACATTGCCAAGGACGAGAATCGAAAAGACTTATCAACTATCCAGAATGATGACAAGATCAATGCCGCTACCTTTTTCAAATTGCCAAATTACATTCTCCTCTCGGAGCGTTTCTTCATGAACTTTGGAGGCCTCAAATTGGAAGACAATTGGGTTAATGTAGCGTTCAGAGATGAAACCCCGTCACTTACAGCGGATGCCTTGACAGACCTCTACGACATCGCTCTAAGTGCAACTCGCCGCCTAGTTCAAGCCGCCCATTTCTTCGCTTCGTCAAGAGTACGAAGAAACACGAGTGGACGCCCATCAGCAAAGGTGGTGAAGTCCTCTGACGTTAGGGGCGCAGCACGCATGCTCAACATGAAGCGCGACAGCTCGGAGTTCTGGATTGGATTAGCGCGACGATGTAGCCTCGACGTGGCAGACATACGCCATAAAAAAGGCTGGACTGATATTCGTCTAGAACATGACGACGTGGAGGCTTTACTCTCTCAAAAGACGTCGCCCGAGGAAATCAACGGAAGAGAAAACTTCGGTCGAGAACGCTCCAACAGCGTCGGTAGTCAAGTGTCAATAACTTCGCTAAGAGAGGACGACACCAGCGACTCTGAAGACGAGCATGCCGAAGCCGCCGATCAATTGCATAGCTCTCTTCATGAACAGCTATGCTGGGCGGTTTTAGGGCGCCCACCCCCAGAAGCCCTCGACGCAAAAAACGAGATACCAGCCAGACCAGCTGGTAAACGCAAAACAATGGAAGATTTGGTTGATTGGAGAGAACGAACACTCTATCGCAGCGAATGGGAAGAGTATGGCTCTGAAACCGAGAATCTAGACCGCGACCTCAGAAACCAGCACAAGAAACGTCGATTGACGACTTCGGCCTTGTCGCTAGCTCTTTCACAACCCGAACCAATGGCCCGGGACACGGATTTAGATTCTATATCCTCAGAGTCGGGTTCCGAAAGCGTCGACTCAAGGCAACTAGAACCAAAGACACAACCACTCTCACGACCTCATTACGAATCTGAGTCCGAAGACTCAGACCCAGCATTCAGACAGGAATGCTCGGGACAGGGAGAGTCAAAATATGCCATTCCCCGATCAAGCACTAGAACGCGAGCGCCCGTTTCATACGCGCTGCCGCGGCTGCTTGATTTTGATGAGACGATGGGAATGGAAATGGACGCCCACTCGGACCTAGAAGACTCTGATGGCGCCCCAAACTCCAAGCCAAACATCCCTGATCACCAGGAAGAGGCGAACCCGCGAGAAGAATCCGGATCCGGATCAGACGGCGACGACGGCGGCCAGAGAGCGGGCAAATCGTCTGCAACCGAGTCCGACTCCGAAACCAAAGTTCCTCTTCCACACCCCCGACGAGGAAATCTCTCTTCAGAGGAAGAGGAAGACCGTGGGAATCAAGGAGAGGACGAATCTGCCTCTGCTTCTGACGAGGATATTAAGTACTATCCTTAGGATATTGCATTGAGGGCGTTAAGTTCGGGCATCGATTGGCGTTGATGATACTGACGGTTAACATCAAACTGGGGGTTTGTATAGTTGAATCAATTCCGTTTACCAGCATTGATTGCGACATGAACAGAGAGAGGACATGCGAATTGAAAAAAAACTACCTATACTAAATCCATCGACTGCATTGTAGTTGCATTGTATAGCATGGCGTAAATACTCGCACTGGAACGGTAGACTCCAAAAAAGACAAAAGAAAGAAGCAGACAGACACAGCGCCCTTTTCCTAACACTCATACCTAATAAAATAGAAAAAATACGTTAAAAACCACCGGCTCCCACCCCCTTCCGCTTGATGGTAATGGAATTGCCCATTATGAGTTCTCACATCTTCCCGCCCGCTACTCCTAGCCAAAGTGTTGTACAAACAAGCAGATAGATTATGAGGATGGAGTCGAAAATCCAGAAAACAATCATTCATTGGCACGACCGCAGCTGGGTAGGCGTGATTACTACAGATCGAGAGCCTTGAAATCCGCACCCGATGTCGCGCTTAGAGGCTGAGGAGCTCCCATGGCATGGGCACCAAGCTGGAAGTTATAGCGGTTGTTGATACCGGCCGTGGTTGCATCGGCACCAATCTCGTTACCATTCCCACCTCGGAGACTGACAGACTGGAGAGTATCCTGAACCTCTTTGACTCGCTTCTTGAAAGCGAGGCGATCAAGGAAGAGTTGCTGGCGAGCGAGTTCAAGTTCTCGGCGTTCCGCCTCAATGATTTCCTCCATCTCATTGAATTGCTGGAGCTTGATCTCGAACTTTTGAAGAGTGACGTTGACGGCGGAGGAGACGAGGCGGGTCATTTCGCGTTCTTCATGGGATGCTAGAGCGCCGGCGCGGGCTGCTGCGGCGCCTAGAGCGACGGTAGCTAGGGAGGCTTTGGGTTGTTTCTCGGCGGTGTCGGTTTCTGTCGATGGTCCTTCGCGAGTGATGTCGACATCCATGGAGTCTTCGTTTTTCACATCGGTACCCTCCTTCTCCTTACCTTTGCCTTCTGAGCTGGGTCCCTTCTCAAGCTGTTTCTTGAGCTCCTTTCGGATCTCGTCTACGGACCGACCGGCTGCTGCTGCTGCTACCGAAGGCTCGGCCATTTGGGCAAGGAAAGCAACCACTGAAAGCACTGGGTTTTCCACATGGCTGACAGGGTCGCGGCCAGGTCCGGCCCGCACCTCGGGGCCTTCCTCAAGATATTGGTCTTCGATTTCAAGTTGAAGGAACTTCATCACACACTCTTCCCTTGTCCGCGTGCCAACGTGGGTAGAAATCTGTTCCCAATTTTCATCAAAGTTTTCAAGTCCTTCAAGAAGGAGGACGAGTTCAGAGTCAGACCAAGGGGACTCCCGGTCGGAAGCCCTTGAGTATGAGGAATCCTCGAGTTTGACAAAGTCGGAGGCGTTGTGACTTGACGGCATGCGGCCTTGTAGGAAGCAGTTGGGGCAGAGATCGTACTTGGAGTCCGGCCCAGTGCTGCTCGCAGCGGCAGGAGTCGACTTTGCATAGTGAAAGCGGAGACGTGTGCAGTCAATACCACATGAAAAACACTGGATCTTCTTGCGTGGCTCTTGGGAATCCATGGATTTGGAGGCATCTGCGGTACCGTTGGCTGACGATTCACCATTCGCCTGCTTTTCTTTATCCTCGGTGGCTGGCGTTACCTCCTTGCCTTTATCATCATATATATTACGGCGGATTTCGAGGTTCAAATCAGACTTGATTGCAGGAGTAGATGAAGCTGCACGCTCGGTGGCCGCTAGCGGTTTGCCGGGTTTGACGAAATGGCTCGGTCCGGGCTGGAAGGGTTGGAGACCCCGTGGGGTATCGGCGACGACTCTGAAATGACCAGTGAAGGGAGGACCAATGTTCGAAGGTCGCGTTTGCGGATCCACCTATGTAAATGGTCAGTAACGATAATCGCCGGAACCAAAGCTATACACACCTGGTAGTTGATTAAACCCCATTGTTCGAGGAAAGAATGGACTCGCATAATAGCACACACGTCTCCGGCAAGGTTACGGCGGCACGCCGTCACAGTGAGGTACTCGATCGGGTTCAATCGATAAGTGTTGATCATAAAATCTCTGTAATCCTTATAGACAGCGGCCGTTTTGCTTCGGTTTCTGCCGTTGAAGAACTCGGCCAGAGCCTTCTTCTCAATGGGGTGGATTGTGTGCATATCGAACCATGTCGAGTAACTAGGGAGGATGATGGCATGTGTTTGGGAGATGAGATGAGAGCGTGCTGAGGCTTCAAGGGAGGATTTGGCCTGAGCGGATGGATCCTCAGTCCCTTCGGCACCCGACTGTGCAGCGACATCCGCCAGTTCCTCACTACCTTCGCTTTCCTTCTTTGTCTCATTCTCTGTGCCACCCATCTCCTCGTCCTCCTCTCCGGTGTTCCTAGGCTTGGGAGATGCGGGAGCATCTAGCGGATTGTCAGGTTTGGACGTATGATCTGCAATGTCTGAGATGGTTGACGCGATCGCGACAGCTGCCACGATTTGAATCAGGGGATGAGTACGTACCAGAGGCATTGACCAGATCACCCGGAGTATCCTGACCGGGCGTCACATGCATATTATCGGCAAAGCCGCTGGAACCGACCGGGGTCTCATCCATAGTGGTGATTGATAATTCGAGATGGTTCACGTCGCAGGCAACGAACTGGCGAACAAGGGTCTTTCGCTGTCCTTAAGGGTCGATGGCGGAAAAGGACAAGGGGCGCATGCAGTGATGGAGGTATATATGTCAGATGTGACGCGATACGGGGAGATTGAGATTGGGAATGGGCTCCCAGACTGGATATTGCGGTGGATCTACTCTTCTTCTTGATGGCGTTGAGCAACTTTGATCGCTTGTCGCGACCTCGCGCCAAGACCTCTAACCATATTGGGTAATTATGTAATCTATGCACTAACCGCTTTTGAACGATTCTCTATACGGCTTCACTACAACTTGAACCATTCAGGTTATTTTTGCCCACGAAATACATTGACAATACCAAGTCACAAATCATGAAATTCCGCGAATTTGGTGAGGCGGACTCGATGCTTATGGCTATTCGTCTCCGTTCTCACGTAGCTGACCCCTATTTCCGCATTGCAGCCGCCGCGGTTTCCGCTCTCTGTTCTCTCAGCTTCGCAATACCAGGTCGAGCACGCACTTTCTCCAACCACGTGTACAGACTCGGAAAATCCCTCTCATAGTCTATCTCGTCTGTGAAGTACGCCAGAGTGTCGAACCAGGGAAGAAAAGCCACATCGACGTAACTGAACTTGTCCGCGACAAGGTACTCGCGTTCCTTGAGAACACCGTCCAGAACACCTGACACGCGGCGTGCCTCATTGATATAGCGGTCAATAGCGCTCTGGATCTTCTCAGGATGGAAGCGTATGAACCAGGTAATCTGACCAAAGTACGGACCCTGGCCAGACATCTGAAAGTGAAGCCACTGCTTGGCAAAGAAATTGTCCTTGGAGCCGTGTTCGAAGCTGATCTTGTGCTCCTTATCGTATGTCTCGACAAGGTATTCGAGGATTGCGCCGGATTCCCAAAGGGTAATGCCAGTGTTCGGGTCTTCGATCGCAGGGAGGCGCCCGTTGGGGTTGATCGAGAGGAAGGGCTCTTCCTTGATCTGTTTGTTGTCGGAGTATTTCCATTCATAAGGCAAGCCTAGCTCTTCGAGGATGAATGCGACCTTCCATGGGTTTGGGGAAGGTCCGTTGTGGCCGTGCAGGGTGATTGTTTTGAGTGACATATTGACCAAAAGGATGTGTCGTTTATGGATTGATGTTGGTAGGATCTGTTCGTTTGGAGTTGATAAGCTGAGTTGCAACAAACGCAGGCAAGCCAGAGCCTTTTATACTTTGTTATTGACATAATTAATTGAGTCCTCATCAGGTCGCCGAGCATCGCCGAACATTTGTCATGTTGAATTATGCCTAGCAGCACACCCGCCGAGACTCGGCGAGGATGAGCATTGCTGAGAAATACGGAACTACAATGCCCGGTAAGCAAGGAAATAAACTGTACTCATTAGTTACTAGCCCAGGTGATTCCTTTTATTGTTGAATTAACTGCATAGTCAATGAAGACAGAAGCCTCATAGCCAATGCTACTCTCCAGGATCTTTCTCCAAGTGTCAACTGGCCAGTCGTACCATATACTGGGCTTTTTATCCTGCTCATACCAGGATACTGGGGACTTTCCCCTTGAACACTTTGCCAACATATTCCAGCCTTCTCGATAGTTATCGCACGATAGAAAGCCTTAGGTGCGAGGACCGACCCGCTTATACATTCAGTATCAGGGTCTTGAGTTCGTGTATCTGGTGCTAAAGTAGAACAGATGATATGGTGCCAGGAGACTGGAGGGTTTTTGAGCAAGATGAATGTAAGGCTGCTTGAGGTCTGTTCAAGTTCCGATCTCACGTAGCGTAACTGAAAGCCGTCTACATTGCCATACTTGTGAAAATCAAGACATCAAAACTTCGAAGTGCCCTGCCCAGGTGAGCAATTGATGATACTCAATTGAGGGTATCTGGCAATTTTGTTCAACAATCAGCTCCTATTGGTCCACTCTTCACACGGGCCCTTCAGCTCTTGCACTTAAGAAAGAAACCATTCCTTTGATACCTGCCAAGTGACCAGGGGGTACATAAGGCTTCAAAGTTGGTAAGTTTGTGACCGCCGAATATTCAGCGTGGATTTAGCAACCCCTCCTTTCTGTTGGCCCGGACCATATAATACCTTCCAAGGACCTTGCGTGATAGCTGCAATATCTTCACCCTCTTATCCAAACGTCATGGCTACCGTTGAAAGCTCCTATTATCCGCCCCCTGGTCCAACGGAGCTACCTTGTCACTGGATTCCATATTCTGCATTGCTAAGACTTGCTCCGTCCTGAATCACGTCAAAGTAACTACAGAGTCTGGGCTTTCTGTCCCTGCATTCGCTGTTCAAGCCGCTGCGCAATCTATAATGATCAATACCATAAGTACTCCGTATCACAGGCTGTATCATCGCCAGAAAGAGCAACGATGGCGGGAGCGCCCGACGCTAAAAACGAGTCTAAGCGAGCTGGTTCCTCCGCGCATTGGATTTGCTCCGCTCTTCTCTCAACTTGAAGCATCTGAATTGCCTCCAATTTACAAATTAATTACCAAGTTCCTCGATATTGGTATAGATTGGCATGAGTACTCCACCTCGTCAAGCGCATAGCCGCAGCCGCACCCGCCAGCCAGGTACAAAATGTGCCAGCAGAGCCTGTGATCAGTGCCGACTGCGCAAGACAAGGGTAATCCCCCTTTGCCAATAGGCATGCATACAGAAGGTTGAAAAAGTACATAGTGCAGTCTCTCTCAACCGTGCGAACTATGCATTACCATGGGGTTCGAATGTACGTTTCTCAAACCGCAGAAAAAGCGAGGACCTCCTGCTCAGTAAGTCTACGTTTTTCTTGGAAGGAATCTGGCTGAATCTATGAAGCCGAGTGTCGCAGATCAGGCAGCAGCAGAATCAATCTACAGGGACACACGATACGATACCCGAGTTAAATTTTTCTACTCAGGAGACACAAGTACACAGTCAAGTCGGTGGCCAGCCCAACTATGACAATGCTCTCAGTGGCAACCCTCCTGGGGCCGCGGCATGGAACGGCCCCCTGGATTATTGGCTTCCAGACAGTCTTACCTCCCAGGCTTGGCCATCATTTGGTTTCCAGGGGAGTAACATACTCGTCCAGCAGACGCTTCCTTCTATCATCGACGACAATGTCAACGAACTCGGTCCAGCGTCCTTTCTCAGGGAAAGCCCCCTTGGTGTGCATCAAGGTGATGCCGCTGCATTGCATACCGAGTTTTGGCCCTCGTATATCAACGAGACAAGCCTCATTCCCTGGATAGATGTTTACTTCGACCGTCTGCATCCGACACTACCTGTACTGAACAGATCCTTTCTTTTCACCAAGATAGTCCAGCAGGACCACCGTCGCAATCCGCAATTTGGCGCCATGATTCTGGCTCTTTGTGCCTTCTCACTCACCCAACCAATAGATATTAGTGAACGTCCAACATCCTCGTCGCGTGCAAACCAGGCAAAAGTGCTAGTCAACGAATCAATAAAAATGCGTACTTCGTCTGATTTCGGTGAAAACCCCTCCATGGAAGCCGTTTTGACGAGCTTCTTTTTATTCGGCTATCTGTTTGGGAGTAACCAACACAATGCGGCTCGACTTCGGCTTCGAGAGGCGATAGACCTGGCCTCAACTCTGGGATTAAATGACCCGAATACCTATGCAGATTGCTCAACCGAGGAAAAGGGGCAGTGGCTCCGGACGTATCTGGTTCTATCCGTGACCGAAAGGTAGTTCCCTTGAATAGAGCTAGACTTCATGCTAACTCATGATAGAGCATATGCATTACAACGACAACACCCGATAACTTTCACTGGTCGGCCGTTAGATATAATCCGCGCAGCCGGCGAAATTCGTAACGCCACTCAGCGTCTCGTCTCTGGCATAATCGTCCACACGGAGAAAGACGCCGCGGGCATGATGGGTCTTTCTCTTCTTATTGAAATTTTCAATGCCATCGACGAAGACATTCTCATCTGCTGGAATGCGCGCTGTAACGTCTCCATCAATGGAAAGTGCCAGATCCTTACCGAAACCAAAGCACTGAGCATATACCATAACCTCGCCCGAGTTAGCCATGTAAGCCGATATAACAACAAGAACGATCACTTCAATCCAGATCCCAACTCCGACTTAGATCAAACCAGTCATGCCACAACTCAGCACGGATTGACTGAGCTCGACGAAGCACGAATGCTTCGGGACTTTTTATCAGAGACGCAATGTGCCGATATTCTTTTGACACAGAAGTGGGTGCAAGACCGGCTATGGAACCTATGCTTTAGCCATGGTTTACTACAAATAAATCACCCGGAATACCCAGAGCTGAGCTTCCGCTATGCCTTGGATAACGCACATAGGACACTAACACTTTGTCGGCTGTTACGTATCAGTGCGATAGAAGCACATGGAGTTGGAATTGTAAGTAGATAATCATTGCCCCTCCAATCTCTACCTACGGCATGAAAGCCAGTTAACGGTAAATTCAGATCGAAAAGCTATACAACATAGCAACCAGTGCCCTTTTCACATCAACGGCCCAGAACACTGTTCATGCTGAGGTCGAGAGTGAGAGCGAAAACGGTTCCAGAACCTCGAACCCACCAATGCAATTGCTTGCGAACCATTACTTGAAGCTTATGCAATCTCTGCGCGGAGGAGATCATCCGTACCTGGGCCAGTATAAAACCCACCTAATGTCTCTGGGTTGGCTGGAGGGGGCTTGATATTTATTAGATAGTGATTGGGGTCTCGGTTATGAGTGTGTAAGCATCGACAGGATTGCAGATAACTTACTCTGCTAACATCCGTTCAGGTCAGGCTTTGTGTACGAAAGGGATCCTTAGGTAACTTTTGTTTGCCTTTAACTGCTGACTTCCTTCCTGTTTAAAGAGGTTGGGACACGTGGTCAATGTGGTCGCCCATGTCAATATAACTGCCTCTATCTACATTCGCGGTCAAACAGCACCTTTCACTCCAATCTTCGCCCCAGTCACTGACTCATAGCCTCGCCACGCGGACATCGGAATCTTTGCATCATACATCTCATCTACCTCGGCGAACGTCCGGCCCTTCGTCTCGGGCATATAAAAGTATACGAAGACAAGAACACACGCCATACAGCCTGCAAAAACCAAATATGTCTTAGCACCGAGACCCGCCGCATCCGCAGACGTCAACTGTGGGACAGCAAAGGTCGTTATAACAGCACTCGTCTGCGCGCATGCAATCGTGTATGCCATCGTATGGTTCCGGAGCTTTGGAGTCGCAATCTCGGAAGGCATGAGCGCGGAGAGGGAATAGAACCCGGCACCCCAAAAGAAGTTGAAGATGAAGCCCAGAGCTGCGATGGCGAGGACGATGGAGGTATTGGAATCAGTGATGAAGAACGCGAGAATACCCGCTACAAGGTCAATGAGAAAGAGGGTTGTCATTCCAATGAACGCTGTTGGGCGACGACCTAGTCTGTCAATAATGAATGGGGCTGTGATTGTCCCAGCAAGGGTACAGCAGGAGGCTATGACTGTAAAGGTGAAGGCATCGCCGACGCCAAGCTGGGTGAGAAAAACGGTGGTGTAAGTAGTTGAGAGAATTATTCCGGAGATTTGATTGAGGGAGTAGAAGGAGCCGGCCGTGAGCGTTCGTTTAAGATTCTGGTTGTTGAAGATCTCCCAGAAATGGATGTTGGCTGTGAGGGCGCGTTCGTTTTCTTCGCAGAGTTTCATGACCCGAAGCTCGTCGGCGACTTGCCAATCCGTGAAGCCGCGGAGGCTGCGGAGGTTGCGATGAGCTTCCTCCATTCGGCCTTTGCTGACAAGCCACTGGGGACTTTCGGGCAGGGGGATTGTGGCGAGGAGGATGACTGCTGGGAGGGCGCACTGAATGGCAAGGGGGATCATGTATTGACGCTTTCCAGACAGGCTTTCTGTTTCGTTGACTATGACGGTTGAAACTACTCCTGCTAGTAGTGAGAGTATGTTGATGGAGGCCACACTGCGGCCTCGCATAGTTGGCGGAACGACTTCGGAGAGATACAAGGGAGCCGTTGCGTTGGCTATACCAATGGCAATGGCGTTGAGGAACCGACCCCCGACAAATTCGCCAATGTTTCTGGCGAACAATTGCAGAAAACCTCCGCCAATGGAGAAGATATATGCACCAACAAGGGGCCATTTTCGACCGCAGGAGTTGTTCAGAGGGGAAGCAGCTATTCCGCCGACGATGGACCCGACAAGGGGGACGGAGAAGATGAGGTTCTGGTTTCGAGCTGTCAAAACTAATGTGCCGTCGACGGGGTTTCGGCCTTGGAAGTCTTCAACCTACCGGACTGTTAACTTGGTATAGTAGGAGAGAATAGGAGACTCACGAATTCGCTTAAGGCTGCTAAAGGAGAAATAACCTTGTCGTCGAAGCCGAACACGAAGGAAGCAGATCCAAAGGCAACACATGCGAGAATCAGCAGTGTGTTTATGGCACCTCTGTCAGAGCCTGGAAGGCTGTTCTCAGGCTGAGTTGGGGCTTCATCCCATGTCTGGACAGGCTTCTCGGCCGTGCCCTGGTCGATGTCGGGATTTGAAGAAGGCATTGTGTCAGAAGATCTCCACCTGTAGGTATACTTTGCAGTACACCGGAAGACATGAGACTTTTATATCCAGAAAGGCGGAAAAACTGTCATGTCATGTCATGTAAACCTCAGCATCCTTCTCCGCAATCTGCCCCAGAAAAAGTCGTCAAGGGATTGAGTTTCGCCGGGATTTCTCCGAGACGAATTAGGGCTAACCAGCGAGTTATCCCGAGGGATTTTCTCCACGATTTCTCCGGTAAACGCCCGAATAACGTGAACCCCGTTCCATGCGAGATAAAATTGAGAAGCTTCCTCTTCATTACTGTCTCAAATTCTAGGCTCACACCATGTCATTAAAGCCCGAATCAAAATGGAGGCCATCATTTCACCTCCTTGCTCCTCACGGCTGGCTGAACGACCCTTGCGGCCCCGGCTATGATCCTTCTGCGGGAAAATACCACCTCGCATTCCAATGGAACCCAAAGGATAACGACTGGGGGGATATCTCCTGGGGCCGCGCCACATCATCTGATCTAGTCTTCTGGGAAGTCGACGAACAACCGTGCCTTGTCCCAGCTACCCCCTACGACTGCAAGGGCATCTTCACCGGATGTTTTCAGCCGACAAATCTAGACGGGCAGCAGGATGATACCTTGGCATACTTTTACACATCTGTCAAGAGCCTTCCGATTCACTTTACTCTCCCTTATACCGCCGGTTGCGAGACACTGAGTGTTGCCCTGTCCCATGATGCAGGATTGACTTGGGAACGATATCCCAATAACCCTATTCTCGCTGGCCCACCGGCTGATGTGGCCGTAACCGGATGGAGGGATCCGTATATCTTCTCATGGCCAAGTGCTCCAGCACGCATCAGAAAAGATGTCGTATACGGTCTCATTTCAGGCGGTTTAATTGGCCATACTCCAACCGTTTTCGTCTATGCTATTGAGCCGAATGGCCTGGTGGATTGGAAATACATCGGCATTCTGCTAGACGTTGGCTTGAATTTCACACCATCCCGGTGGTCTGGTGATTTCGGAGTCAATTGGGAGGTCACCAACCTCGTCACTCTAACTGACGAACAGGGAACATCACGCGATTTCCTCATTATGGGGACCGAGGGATGTAATCCGGATGCCAGTCACAATCGTTCGAACAATGGCCAATCGATTGCACGGTCTCGCCGAATTCAAAGATCGCAACTTTGGATGTGCATAAAAGAAAACCCCCGGATCCCCCCCTCGACAGGTTCCTCAGCACTGATGCAATACGCCTTCGGCGGGATATTCGACAGCGGACTTTTCTACGCCGCCAATTCCTTCTGGGACCCCGTCGTACAAAGCCAAGTGCTTTTTGGTTGGATTACGGAAGAGGATCTACCAGATAATGTTCGCAGAGCGCAGGGGTGGAGTGGACTTATTTCGCTGCCGCGCGTGCTGAAGCTACAAACTCACTATCAAGTAAAGAGGGCACGGTCAACGACCTCGGTGAGTGATATCACTTCGATCGAAGCTACCACGGACGGATATGGGACGTATACTGTCCGCACTCTAGGCGTTGCACTTGATCCGCGTACCCAGAAGTTACGCCACACGGCGAAGCCTAGCATTCTCCATGAAGTGTTGTTGGAATCTACCCAACTGAGCGAGAATGCGTTTGTTTCCTTAACCACGACAAGATGGGAAGTCGAGGCTGAGATAGCCGTTGGAAGACATTGTCGGCAGGTTGGGTTGGTAATTTATCATGATCCAGGTGAGACTCTCCTTACATAAAGTGAAACAATTTCTGACGATTGCGTGTCTATTATCCAGATAAACAGTATAAAACTACTCTATTCTGGGACCCAGTGGCAGAAATCATTCAAGTCAGCCGGCCGGATATCTGCCACGCTACGAAAACCTGCAACGATAGTAACAAGATCAACCACGCAGCCGAGATCAGCCCACATACCCTTTTCACCTACAACTCTCAACCACGAAACATTCAGCATGAAAGCAACCCTAGCACTACCTTGACCTCGGCCTCGACCTTAACCTCAACTGAAACTACCATAGAGATAGAATCAGAAACAGAAAGCGAAGAACCTCTCCGCATCCACGCCGTCTTTGACACAAGCGTCCTAGAAATATTTATCAATGACCGAACGGCAATCACAACGCGCATATATCATGTTGGCCAGAATGGAAACTCTACGTGTGCAGGGTTACAGTTCTACGCAGAGCCTCTGGACGTGGATAATCCTCTCCTTGGGCAAGGTGATGATACTACGGCGAGACTTGTCTCTGCGAGGATTTGGGATGGGTTGGATTGTTCTTTGAAGTTTAGATAGACATTAGGATCAGACACTCTGTTGTGCCTACCTCTGATTGATTTTGACTAGAGATATATAATACACAGGTGGCAGTCTAGTGGTTCTAAGGCTCCATATTCTTACCAGCCTCCTCGCTCGAAGGCCCAAAGGAAAGAAGATTAATTGCATGGATACAACAAAAGACCAAGGGGCCTTCGCTATTCAACCATGATGCATGCTTTTGGAGTAGGCACACGCAACTGACTCCTCACTGATAGGACCGCACACCCACCGAGCCTTGCAAGGTACGAGATCCCTTGGAGTCAAGGCAGTCACACTAATAAGGCCATCATTCTAGGTCCATGCCCGCCATACGGGATCTTCGGGCTGCGCGGATCCCGAAAGGCGATCTTGCGGGAATTTTATATCGCTGCCTAGAGCCCTAGACCATGTTTCAAAAAGTTTTAACCCAATTAAGAATACGAAGCAATGAGGCTGGGCTTGAGTAGAATAGCCCCATCCCATGGTAGCCGACAATAAAAGCCATGGAACGCACCGTTTGTTGTTCATCTCGATATGTATCGAGGGAAGATTTGGTACGCCGAGAACCGAACCGAGTCTGGAGGACAACTCAAACCAAAAGAGGTCTGTCTCATGGCGTTTGGATCAAGCATTTGCTTCCACGTTTAGGGTGTATTGTGGATCCATATGGAAAGGGGCTCCCATTTAAGTAAGAGCTTGCTTACTGGTACTTTAATCGGGCTATGCACTAGCCACCGGGCGAAAGACGCCTGATATTCTATGGGCAGCTTCGGCCACGGCCGCAAAGGGTCTATCCTCTCTATGTGTTATTCTGCTGCCTGATACTACGGATGCTCGCCGCTCCGGGGCATCGAGAGGTAAATAGGACGCACAAGTTAGTGTGCTTGAAGGTATACATAGCCCCCCGTTCTGTTCCCCGGCCTACTTTGGACCCAGTCTGTCAAGTATACAGCAATTCTACTCACAGAGATCCCTCATGAAAGAACGGAGCACAATGTCTGAGTCCTCCCACAGTCAGGAGGGCACTGGAAAGAGCAAAAAGAGTGAGAAAAAGACCAATGCTCGCTGTCCCGATTCCCCTAATACACAAAAGCACCACAGAGACCTGCTTGCAGACACTATCGGACGGTCATTATGTATGCGTCGGACGAATTTCTCTACGGGAGAGCAAGCAACCGACAAAGTTCTACAGTCATTCAGCCGTTATTCGTCACAAGCCGACAGCCTTCTGTCTCCCCATCTCACGGCTCCGAGTCTCACCAGTCCTTCCGGCGAAACCCTCACAGAAAACTCATGTTCCAAGTCCTCCTGCAGTGACGGTTCAGCCTACAGAAGTCAAGAGGACATTGAAATATTACACAATCGCGTCGTCAGCGCAGACGGAAATGCATCCACCGAGTACATGGAACGGCTCGCCACTCAGTACGGACAGGGATCACACATGGGACTGCTCGATCCAAGCTACAGAGTCTTTGTCAACAGAAATCGCACCGGGGGCGTCTGCTTCAAGGTCCTGAGCAAAGTGGCTGTTGTGACGGGGGATCCGCTCTGCCACGAGAGCCTGATCCCACAGGTCCTGCGCGAATTCAAGCAATACTGTCGCCGATTCCGCTGGGGTATTGCATTTCTCGGCGCTGGCGAAGGGCTAGTCAGGCACGCAAAGCAAAACAGCAAGAAATGGACCATACTGCAATTTGGAAAAGAACGCGTGCTGAACCCGGTGACGAACGACGTCGTCCGTGAAACCGGCGGGAAACGCATCTTGTCGCAGAATCGACAGCTTCTAAACGCGAGCAAGGGTCAAATTACTCTGCATATGTATACCCCATCCTCTCATCAGCACAATAAGGGATCATCTCGCCTCGACCTCGACCTCGACCTCGAGCAAGAGCTTCGCGCCCTCTACAATGAATGGCGCACAACTCGCAATCAATCCGGGAAACCACAGGCATTCATAACGGAGTACGATCCGTTCCTAATGCCTAGTCTTATGTCTTACATCTACACCCGCGGACCAGATGGGAAAGCCAACGGCTTCGCGGCTCTGCGCTGGATAGGCGCAAAGGGCGGCTACCACGTCGACCCTTGCATTGCTGCGCCTGGTGCTCGAAAGGGCATTACAGACCTTCTCCTCTTTGCATGCATGGCTTGGCTGCGGCAGCTAGGGATTTCCTACTTGAGTGTCGGATACGAACCATCCCCGGCGCTGGATGTGGCTGAGGCATCAGGGACGCCGGCGTCTGTTGCGCATCTCATGCAACGAATATACAGATCTGTCTTTGCCCGGTTACCGCTAGGTGGTAAGCGGGCTTATTTTGGCAAGTTTAAACCTGACGCCGAGCAGGACTCTCCTGTTTTTGTTATCTTTCCTTCGAGGATTCCCGAGCTGCAGCATGTTGTCGCTGTTGCTCATGTGTCGAATATTAGCATTCGCAGGTTGATTTTGGGTAGGTAGTCGTTTACCAAAGTGTGTATTATATATTTATTGGTTACAGCGCTGTCCCCAACTCTCCCTCCATCATCTAAGGCCAATGGTAAGTTAGCAGAGATCGTATCCAATCAGAACTGTCTCAGCCTTGGGCTGAGCTAGGTGTACACTAGTTTATAGGCGCTCTCTCAGACTTTTAATAGGCGTTTTCCTCTCTCCGCCCAAATCGGCCTTGAGGCACTTTTAATAGGCGCTTTCCTCTCTTCGCCTCCGTTCTTCTCTCCTCATGTCCGTCCTCACCGTCCTTAGCCATGCCCTACACCACCATAGCGCCGCGACCTCATCCTGTTCCATGGACCAGAGACGAAACGGAGTTGCTAATGAATTTAAAACGACGTGGCTTCAATTTCCCCCAGATTAGCGAGCATTATAATGAGAGGACTGCTGTTGCCTGCGAAAACCGCTATACTTTCATCGCAGCCAATCCATCGCCGACACTCTTGGTCGGCGATGAGATCTATTTGAGAAGGATATACCAAGAGGTATTCCGGAAGCTGAAAGTTCCAGCACGCGAAAAACTGCTCTCAGCTATCAATATCGCAAATTGGACACCGGAGGTTACATTTAATAGATTCATCTATACTATTCGCTCATTCAATCGCGACGAAGCATGCTCGAGACTAATGCCTGTTATCGAGCAAACTTCGCAGAGTCGCGACAAGGATCTGTTGGAGGAGCTCCTCTACATCCTTGAAATTGACATTGGACATCGTATGAAACGCTTTGGTAAGTAAAGTGGGATCTTAATTACTTATTTATCGCATCTAACCTGAATACAGGCCCAAGAACTCCTATTTCTACAATGCTTCTTAAGGTGCCGGTCGCCAGCCAAGCAAATGACATTCGTCCTTCGGAATTGCAGGATTCCAAGGGTCGCTATAGGAGTATGATAGAATTGTTAAGTGAGGATGCGTTACCACGGATAGCGGAAGCGTTCATCATCAGCATTGACCCAGAATGGGAACCAAGTCACAGCCCTTTATGGTGGCCTCTGGCCCTACAGTTTCCACCTCAGACAGCGGATATGAGAGATCTCCTCGGTTATATCTTATGCGACCTTCACGCATTCGGGGTCAGGGCTCATTGTTTTGAGCCTGTTGCTAGCACACTGGGCCTCTGTGCTAAGGATTTGCAACTAGTACGCGACATACTAAGTGCTCGAGCATGCGAAGAAGAGAAATTGATACCAGTATCCAAGCCTAGGTATTTGATACCGACATGCAGATGACCCGATCTATCTGCCTACCTCCAACAGAACCACGCTAATCTTGGTAGTGATGGAAATCCACCGGACAGAGACAAAGACAAAAGTGCTTCCACTCAGAAGAAATCTACCCGGCCAAAGCAGAGTCTTCCATCACCATCACGATCTGAAATCCCCAACAGGATGTCGATAGCAAATTTAATCGAGGATACAGCCTGCACGCCTTCCCCAGAAGTAAAGCTATTCAAGTGCCCACAACCAGGCTGTACAGCAGCTCCATGCAAGACAAAGTATAACCTAAAGTGCGTGTGTAACAGAATAACAGAATTTTGGATGCAAAAGGAACATATACTAATCAGATTAGATCACATTTAACAACCCATTCAGAAGAGAGACCTTATATTTGTTTGACAGCCAGGTGCAAGAAGCGATTCAGGCGGCTTAAGGACCTTAAGCGCCACCAACTTGTCCATGAACCTCCTAGGTTTATTTGCTCGCACTGCTCGGGGAGTTTCGCGAGGCTTGATACTCTGGAGCGGTAAGTTTCCCCCTCCTAGTTCAATGTCGAGCAGAGGAAAATATTAAACAGTGATAGGCATATAGTGGGGAGGAGGACAAAGGGCCATTGTGAGAAACCTCGCGCTCAACGTGGAACAGAGGCGAAGTAGGAAGCAACGGAATGGTCAAGAAATAATAATACCCTGTGATCCGTATGTCCCAGTCTTGCGGAGCGTTGAGGCCTTTAGATATTAAAGTAATTACTTTAGAGTAGTAGCATGTCTTATACAATACCAGACGGAGAGGGGAAGGAACTGTTTTTCATAAGCCACCAGCTTCGAGACTTTGCAGCAGCTGATCGTTTTCTAGATATAAATATACGGTGACCTTGTAGGTTTAATATTTGTCAACCAAATTGTATCAAGCAGTTAGTCTTGTAGAACATATAGAATTTCCAGACTTAACAGGGAGGCCTGGGAAATGTTACACTGCTTTTGATCCCGTCACCCGCACATTGTGCCCGAATCTGTATACATAGCTATAGTAATAAATATATCCGTAAACCATCGAATCTCTAACCCACCATCAAAGGAAAAATCCCACTCCCCTCCCTAGACTCACAATCCCAACTTACCCCATCAACGCCCTCCCGTTGCTTCACCCTCGCCTCAAACGCCCCCAGAATGGGCCTCATCCCCGACGCAATCGCCAAAGAATTAACCTTCGGCTCGTGCCAAACACCGCCCACAGGCTCAATGTCCAAGCGGAGCACAAGAAGCGCCACAACACCTAAAATCTCCGTGCTGGCGAAATGCCTTCCCGGGCAGATAACCGGCGAGACACCGAAGGACATGAACCCGCCTGTGCGGCGCGGGTTATGCTCGGGCGTTTTGATGTAGCGCCGCGGGTTGAAATCCAGAGCGTTGCTGCCCCAGACGTCTTCGCGGCGGGCGATGGACTGGCCCGGGATACTAACGATGCAGCCTTTCCGTAGGAGGTATGTGTCTGCGAGGAGGACGTCTTCGGAGGCAATGCGGGTGGGCGAGGACGCGGCGCGCACGCGCAGGATTTCTTGGTAGGTGGAGACGAGGAGGGGGCAGTTGTCGCGGATGGCGGGGACGTTGATGATGTGTTTTCCTGTGTCCTCGATGCGGAGGGCGTTTGAGGTGAGTTCGTCTCTGATCTCGTGGAGGAGATCCGGGCGGCGGTAGAGGTCGAAGAGGATCCAGAAGGCGGCTGGGACTGTATTTGAGAGGAGACCGAGGCCCATGCTGACTTCGATGCGCGCGATATCCTCGATGTGGAGGCCTGATTCGGCGAACGTCTTGCGTCGTGCGAGTGTCAGCTCGGCCCCGTCTTTGTGGCCGTCTGCGGCGTAGTACTTGACAAAGCCCTTGTGTGCAGCTTCGCGGCCTTGGTATGCTTTGCGGGCTACAATTGACGGCAGGATTCCGGGGAGTAACAGGCTGAGGTTCGCTTCAAAGGCCCTGCGCATGTTAACTGCGTACATCTGGATGGACGGCTAGGATGTGGTCCTACCAGAACCCTTCCTCCACCCTCCTCTCCCTATACGGATTCAATCTTCCATACAAGGCCTCCGTGCTCGCCGCCGTAATAGCATGCTGAATCCAGCCATACAAATCCACCGAGTCATCCGGCTGGGCCGCAAGGGCATCAACCAACGGACTCAACAGGCATAGCATGCGCTCATTCATCCGATCCAACGGCTTCCCCGTTAGTGTCGGGTGCATCGCATGCAAAACTGCATTGTTGCCGCCCCCGCCGCCAGCCTCCTTCTCACGGACGGCATTCAGTGCAGCGCCGCGGACTCCTGCAAGACGCTCCGTTGTGAAAGTCACGAACGGGTCGAAGGTCAAGGCGCGCGTGCGCTGGATAGCTTGCAGAATGGCGGGGGATTTGACGAGGTAGACTTTTGTCAGGACCAGGTCGATGGCGAAGATTGGGTGGGGGTATTTTTCGCTGCGGTTGTTAGAATGGATTTTGGTAAAGAGGTTCTAGATGGAGGCGCACGTGAGTTGGGCGAAATATCCGACGCCGTGGCGGAGGAGGCCGAAGATATGGCCTAGCACGGGGATTGCGCTGCCTACGGTGGGGGGCTCACGTGGGTCGCGGGCATATTGTCGGTGCAGGGCGAAGCCGATTACCGTCAGCGCGCCGATAAGCGCGAGGTGGGATGGTTCGAGCATGCTGCGAGAATTGGAGTTGGAGTTGGAAGTTGAAGGAATCAGAGGTTGATTGGATTCACTGGAATGCAATTGGGCCGAGGCACGTAGTGCAGGTGGGTCAGTTGTATTACTCCATACATCTATGCCCTGTCAATTGTCAGATCCGTGCCATCTCAACTTGAACATGAAGAGACAAGCCTCACAGTATAGTAACATTAAAATCCCCCTTGATATTAACCTTCAAGTCAATCTCCCGCGGCATATCAAAGCTCAGAATATTCCGCAACTCGTCGGGTTCGATATTCCGGCTTTCGGACTCCTGTTCTTCAGGCTCGCCCGAGTCCGTGTTGAGGCTGAGCGTGTTGATTTTGAATGTTCCTGCGTTTCCTTCATTATCCTCGTCTTTGTCCTTATCTTCCTCGGGAGCGTCGCGTTCTTCTTCTTGTTCCTTCTCCCGTTTCGAACCCTCTGGCTTCTCGCGATTATCTTCTGGATCTGGACTTCCTCGTGACAGCGAATCTAAACGTCTTCGGAGATCGTGGCTCTCGTGAGGGGTGGGGACGGGGTCCTCGTGCTGCTTGTCGTCGTGGCTTCTTGGGCTTCTGGGTTCCATGTTGCGGGTTGTGTATGTTGTTCTGCGGTAATGTAGAGAGGCGAGGATAATATCGGACTTTTCTATAAATTAAGACAAGAGAGGGATTGTTGACGTTCGGTCGAGAGAGTGTTGAAGAGAAGTTTGGAAGGTCGAGGCTGTCGGGGTATCCAGTGACGTCATGCATACCAAGCCCACTATGTAAACACAACTTCCATCGCTTGTATAATCTTGTTTTACATTTGGATCTGTCTTCTATTGAATAACAGATGCCATTTAATCACGTATTCTGATTGGATTGCATGTTTCTTGCAGGGGCTCTATTAATCCCCTGTAGGTAGCCCTAACCGGGGGTCCCAAATTGAGTCCTCATCTCTGTTCAGTTACTGTGCTCTCTTAAATCCTGTCCCTTTTATGCTCTGACATGTGCTCTGACAGGGGCTTAATTCTTGTCAAGGTGGAAATGGGATTTATCTACCCTTTCCTTTATATGCGCAATACGTACGTAAAGTCCAATTTCCCATATTCACATCAAACAACCAAGACACAGATAACCCCTTGTAACATCATATATGAATACAATTGTACATGATTATGGGGTAGGGGCCCTGATAACCACCTCCCTCCTATTCCGTCCAGGAGAACCGGAGCTTCACATCGAGAGCCACAGCGAAATCTTGAGATTAACCACGATCACACTCGTTTCCAACTGAGCTACCATTGTAGCTGCGTCACATTCGTTTGAGATAGCAAATCCATCTTATCAATACCACCTTTATCTCCATCATAAATCCCAATGGCCGTGGCCGACGTACGTCCCCCCTCACTCTTCCCCACTGTCATGGATATCCCATATATGCCCCTCAGAGCCCACGAACCGTGTTCTATCTAACGTGAAGCAGCAGAAGGCCGAAGACTTCCAAACCCGATCAATTTTCCCTCCCGAACACACCGACAACGAACCGCTCCGACTGCGACCCGATCCATCACCAATCGTACCAGTCGTATCAGTCCTGGCTCCACCCCCTTCATCAGATAGCTCTGGCAGGACTTGGGGCGATCCCCTCCCTTACATTAGTCCAACCTGGACCTTTCCCTCTCGTCTTAGCTCTGTCTCTAGAGTTAAGTCCGATCCCACGCCTGCATCTTCAGATTCGCGAGAGACCACCGCGGGTATCCCACTGGAAGCTCAATCTCCATATCAGTTTATAAAAGATGTTTATGATAAGTTCATTGCGTATGAGCATCCGTTGATACAGACGATGGCTGGTTTTGGGGCGGTTCAGGAGCATACCCTGAATCATGAAGAGGTGCCGGATGATAAATTGCAGAATAAAGGGCCGGTCGAGAACCTACAGGAGTTTCTCGACGAAGAAGATCCTGAGATTTCACTGCGTGAGGCACGTGCGGCACGTGAGAGGGAAAGTAGGGTTGTACAGAGAGTGGTTGGTGTCCTCTTCTACCCTGTTCTGATGTCTGTCTAACGAGGTACGACGTAGATTCTTGATCTATCTACTAGGATCCGACGCAATCAAGAACAAGAACGTCAAGACAGAAGCGGAAGCGGAAGCCGAAGCCGCAGTCGGAGTCGAGGCCGGAGTCGACATCGACACCCGGGTCAATATCGAGAGCCCAGTCCATATCGAGAGCCGAGTCGATATCGAGAGCCCAGTCCATATCGAGATCAGGTCCGAAGCGAAAGCCCTGATAACGACGCACGGTTTGACATGACGCAACAAGACCACTTTGAAGCGAGACATGCATACTACGAGACATGTGCCGAGTATGAGCGTTCCCTCCAGGTGGCAGATGAAATGGAGGAGCTGTACGCGATGGCTGAATATGCGTGTAATGTTTAGATACTCAGATTCCTTGGTAAGATGGCATTGTATGCGCAAGTCATCATTAAGATAGAACAATAAACCTGAATTAAGCTAGTAAGACAAGTACGTAGTCAGTCAATACCATTCAATCATCTCATATCCAATCCAATTCCCATTGGGGAATATAAAATCAACACACGATATACCAATAGTTACCCTCAACTACGACCATGCGCACCAGCCTTCTCCGGATCCCCCTCCCCCTCCGCAACAACAGCAACATCCCCATCATGCTGCACATCAAACTCCCTCCCCAACCTCTCCGGCCCAACAGCAGTAACAAGTATCGTATACGCAAAAACACACCCCATGAAAATACAAACCACCTTCCCATACTCATACCTCTCCACACCCCCCTCCCCCTCAGGAAGCGGAAACCTCTCCCCAATAGTCGCCTCAATCGTCGAACTCGCCGACGAAACCAGATTCCCCAACTGATACGCCGTGCCCACGCTAAACGTGCGAATCGAGCCCGGCGCCAGCTCCATCAAGTGGATGGGGATGACGCCCCAGGCC
The DNA here is from genome assembly GCA_027569205.1 of Aspergillus kassunensis. Lineage (NCBI taxonomy): Eukaryota > Fungi > Ascomycota > Eurotiomycetes > Eurotiales > Aspergillaceae > Aspergillus > Aspergillus kassunensis. The sequence goes on along the minus strand of JAPDEQ010000013.1, from coordinate 593,587 downwards.
CCCTGGACGCAGAATTGCTCGAAGAAGGCTGCGGCCATGATTCGCTCGTTGGAGACGAAGGTGTAGGGGTAGAGTAGCGCGCCGCCGACGATCGAGGCGATGATTATGGAGAACCGTCGGCCGAAGATTTGCGATGCCCAGCCGATTAGCGTTCCCCCTGTTAGGGCGCCTAGGTTCGCGACTACTTGTGTTACTGTCACGGCGTCTTTGGAGAATTCGTATTGCCGTTCTAGCATTGTTGGGTAGAGGTCTTGTGAGCCGTGGGACTGGTTTTATTAGTTTGCTTCTTGCAGTTGATATGGATATGGTGAGTGTTTGGATAGGGAAGGAAGGGAAGAGCGTACCATAAAATTAAACCCAGCCATAAGCAGCACCAGATAACCCAGCAAAACCCAATGGCGTTTAAGGGCAACCTTCCCCTCAGAAAGAAAAGTCGACGTCACATTCCCAGCGCCCCTCATCTCCTTCCTCAACGCCTGCCTCTCCCGAAACGCCTCAGTCTCAGGAAGAAACAACCTGAAAACAATAACAAGCACAGGCAAACAGCCCCCAAACCAATAAAACGGCCTCCAGCCATGACTAGTCGTACCGACAAGGGCCCTCGCAAAGGCCGTCGCAAGCAAATACCCAAACGCATAGCCCTGCTGCAAAAGACCGGAGACAATGCCCCGCGCCTCCTTCGGACAATCCTCCAGCGCCGTCGCCGCTGCATTCCCGTACAGCCCGCCCATGGCGATCCCGAAGAGCGCGCGCACGGCGAGGAATTGGCGATACGTCTGCGTGAAGCCGGTGCCGATCTCCAGCGCGATGAAGAGGAGGTTGTTTACGATGAAGGGCCATTTCCGGCCCCAGCGGTCTGACGCGATGCCGAAGGTTATTGCGCCCACGGAGCGGAGCATCAGGACGAGGGTTATGCCCCAGGTGATGTCGCTGATTTCTTTGTCGAACTCGGCGGCTAGTTCGGAGGTTGTTAGTGAGACTGTGAAGAAGTCGAAGGCGTCGAGGGTCCAGCCCCAGAATGCGACCTGGTCTTGTTAGTTTGGATGGGATGGGATGGGTATAACTTGGAATGGAGGGGAGGAGGGGAGGGGGCGGACTGAGAAGAATAGCCACTGTTGTCTGTTTAGGAGGGCCAAGGCGCGGAATGGGTTGGGTGCTTTGCGCATCGGGGGTTTCAGGCTTGGGATTCGGGTTTTTATGTATGTTCTTATGGAAGGCCAAGTGAGGGAGGCGTGCTCCTCTGGGGCTTCGATGTGGCCCACGGGGGCCTTGTCTTGGGGGGCCATGGCAACCTGGATTTGGGGGATTTCTGGAGATTGTGGGAGAAGAGGGGAAGAGAGAGAGGAAGAGAGGAAGAGAGGCTGGCTTTATACGAGTCAGCCCCGCAGAATCACACCGGCTGTAAGCCGGTGGCGCTGGCGATCACTGTCACCAGTGAGTTAGGAGTCAGGACGAGATCGGACGTGGTCGTGAGTTATCGGACCGCGGATTTGGAGTAAGGTCATTGATAGCATTGATAGCACACGATGACTTGATGGGAAAGTTGTCGATCCCCACACTCCACGTTACATTCTGGAGATTTCTGGGGGTGGGGGTTTTCTCCGAGGTCCACAAGACCCTTGAGTATTCCAGTCCCTTATTATCGATATTCTATACAGTATATACTGTACACAATGGAAACAATATTGCAAAGAATATTGCACGCTATTTCCACTCTTGTTGTGTCAGTATTTAAGCGACTACGGAGGAATGAGTATGTGGCTTGCCCAGCGCCCAGACGCCTTGTCCCATCTTGGCTTCCCGGCCAAGGAATACACAAAGCTTGACTTGCTTGTGAACATAATTCAAGCACACATTGTACATACCAACCTAAGAAAAAGAGAACAGTTTCTATCACGACCCGAAGTATACGGTGCAAACCACCGGAGAAGTTCGGTGGAGGTCTTTCCACACAGCGAGATGATCCAGCGACATCGGCGGCCCCGGGGAGAAGCTCGGACTCCCTAATCCGCTCTAATTAAGTAGTTACAAGGTTACATTCAGCCTGCAGTGCATAAGAATGAATATGTATTATGCACCTCTAGCGGTACACATCTATATCAAATCCACTATATACATCCCCATTAATCTATGCTATCCTATCCTATCAATCAGCATCAAGACCGAGTCTATGCATGCAAGCACACCTATCCAGATAAGCCGGATAGGGATGAAAAAGTGGGATAAAAAACGACTCCGTGAACTCCGTAGGCGCTGAAGATGATGCAGAGGAAAGAAGAGTGTTGATTCTAGGTATGGAAACGGTATGTAAATGGTGTGTCATGGTTTTTTTTTCGTGTGGGTTTCTGGTTCGGGCGTCGTGGGACTTTCGTCGCCGTCGAGGATCCTCCAGAATGGGCGGAGGGAGAAGCCGTTGTGGAAGAGGTAGATGCTGACGAGCCAGCCGGCGAGGATATTGACGAGGTGGTGAAGAAGGTATGCGAAGGAGACTCCGTAGATTGCGGAGTAGATTGCGATGCAGAAGAGGAGGACAGAGGTAATATGTTTTAATCTGTCAAGTCAGTATACGAATAGTCACAAAGAACTTGCACATACCGTGAAGTCACCCGGGGAACCATAGAGCCTGTCGTCATGGTCTCCACGAGGATGATAAAAGGCATTATGGACAAGACATTATGATGCGATGAAAACGGCATAAACCAGTGCACAACGATGTTGTGCGCCCACACCAGAAGAACGAGAACATTAATTGGGAGAACCCAAAGCATTAAAATGAATATCGAATGCGCATAATTCGCAAAGTTGTAATGGGCCGTTGATCTCTGCTCTCGTTAGTGCCGACCGTATTTCTGAGGTAATGACGTACGGTTTCTTGCGCATGCCATTGTGCGCGCACACATGTCGCCAACTGCACAATGCAAGCTACCAGATACGCGAACTGGTATGGAATCGCGGTCGACACAAGAACCAATAGGACAGCGATCTTGACCAGTCGTCTTCTGTGAGACGGCGCAGGGAAGACAGGGAGGCACCTATCTAGTTAGCAAGGACCCTTATTTGAGACGGCCGACTTACCCCTTATCATCGCGGCGTATATAGCCAGACTTGCTGTTCCAAACACCATAGAATGAAGAAAGAATTTGAAGAAGGATGAGCGAGACGTAGTTGAGCAAAACACAGGCGCCAACACAGATGAGGCCAAAAAGAGGCACCAAGAACCAGAAGAACGCGTCCTGGGATCCCAGAAGGAGATCGTTCTTGGTGAAATTGATCGGAGTCTCCGTCGCATTCGTTGCCCAGTGAAAAGGATCATCCCCGGCAGGCAAGGTGGTAGAGGTTGCGAGAGAAGACGCTAGCAGTGACATGGCTAGCAGGAGTATCGGCATAGACGAGCGCAAAGCGCTGTCCAAGCCCTCGGCGAAGGTAATAAAAAACCCGGTCTCGTCGTAGACGCGAAATTGCTTGCGGAGGGCCAATGCAACCACAAGTAGAGGAAATGCAGCAAACACGGTCCGGTACCGCATCACTAGCTCTCCTAGACTGCTTAAGATGTCGACTGTCAAGGTGATGTCTACTGTGGAATCGCAGCTTGGGTCAGTCCACAGTTGAAAGGAAACTCCTCTCTGACTGCTTTGTCGAAGTGGAGGCGGCATATATGGCGCGAGGCCGTGCAAGTTCACGTTGACCTTGTCGACATTGACAAAGAACTTGGATTCGTGCGGGTCAGGGATCGACTGGCGAAGAAGGGGGGAAAAGAGTTCGTGTTGGTCGCTTCCATGGTGGCGGACGACACGCAGTTTGTAGTCCAGCAGACTGGAATACAGAGCCGGGATCTTCACCTCGGTGAGCATTGGTCGATTAGCCGGCAGTCGCACTTTGAGCCCGGCTCCTAGCAACCCACCCAAGCCAATTCGAGCTTTGATAAGAGCATCGGAGCTGTCCGAGAACTCGGCAATGACCCAACCTCTGGTGGGTACGCGAGCTTTATCGACAACCGCCACAAACTGATGTTCTGCAAGGTTCTCCAGGTCGTACTGGAGATAAGAAAATGGTCGAACACGGTCGTAAGCATGCTTCGAGGTACGGGTCGATGCAGGAAGATGGATTTCGTCAACTGCGGCATTCTTACACGCAAGACGAGTCGAGCCATCGCTGTCGGAAAGGTCCATATTCAACGCAAACACAGCGGTGGCTTTCCCGTTATGCAAAGGGAACACGCTACAGAATAGAACTTCGAGAGTACCTTGTTCCCCGGTTCTATCTAAGCGTTGATCGGTGAGAAGGGTGAACTTCTTTCCAGGCACTCCTTGTGGAGGTACTGGCAATAGGTGCACATTAGAACCTATGCGGTGACCGAGGTCGCGAAACACGAGCCGCTGGCCTTGCGGTAGAATCGTGTTGGTGTCGTCCTCTAATGTTAAGAGAGTGCCCGGCTCTATACAGTTGTCAGTACTTATTGAGAAATACGCATGCGGACTGCTTACCTATTCGTGGAAGCAAGCGTTCAGATATAGACTCCAATCCGGTTAGGTACCATTTCTTGAATACTCGCATCCGCTCCGCCCTCGGCTTGGTCTGGCTGGCTCGCCGCACGTCCACAACCTCGAATAAAGACTTGATGATAGCTTTTCGGAATTGGTCACACCATGTGATGGAAAGATGGTCCACTCCAATCCAAACGTCAGGCATAGTAGACGTAAACACCGTGAAACCATGCGTTTCGGGAACAAGGGAGGAAATACTGGCGTAGTCAGACGGAACGACAGTATCTCGAGAACCACCGGCGATGGAAATCAACGTCACATGCCAGAGAGGGTTGTTGTTCGCCCATGTTTGTGAATACGCATCGCGCCAGTAGTCGTTGATCTGCTTATAAGTGTGTACGATGTCTGAATCAAACGAAACCGGAGGTTTAGCGTGCGGTGCCGACATGGTGATAATCGTATTGACCGAATTCGCTTGGTAGTTCGCCATTGTCAACGCCGTACGCGCAACAATTCCTCCCATAGAATGTCCGACTAGAATAACAGAGCTGGGATCCGGAAGGTCCGAGTCTCTGCGGGTTCGTCGGTGGTCGTGATAGAGCGAAAGTATATATGCCACGGCTTCGTTCACATATTCGGCCTGATCAAGCAAGGTCTGTCCATGGAAAGCTGCCATATCCTCGTTAAAGTCGATCATGAAGAAATCCAGACTCCGTGTTCCTTCCCTCAGACGCTCCTGATCGTGTTGCACAACTTGGGCATAGTGTCGAGACGCTTCGGCGGCTAGGGATCTAACTTGACGGTAGCTCCCTGCATTTCCGGGTAGAAAGAGAACAGGGGCGCCGTTCAACTATACGAGACAATGTTAGCGACCATTCCACAACTCAGTAATGCAAACTTACCCCCAAGTTCTCCTGGTCGTACGGATCCACACCTTCCTCCCTGTATAGAAAGAGATTGTACTTGCTGGCAAACCTCGTATGCTCTGTATCGAACCCCAACATGCGAAGAAAGGTCGGACTCATCCCAGGTACCCCACAGCCATCGCTTCCCGTCTGGAGGGCGGAGAACGACCGGAAGATGGAGAAAAGAAAGATGCACGCGAAAATTGTGGTAATAGCCGTTAGAATCGACAGTGACCAAGGGCTGCGTAGACGAGAGGATCGGGGTCGATGTGGTGAGTCCGGCGATGCCTCAATAGACAGGCGATGTGACGCTAAAGGCATCGCGGAGGAATATCGGGGATCGTGGGAGTTCCAAGTCGCGGTGGTTGAGGAATTCGGCGTCCTCCACGTGCTTGAATTCCTCGAACGGGGTGTTGAGTTGCCGTTGGGATCTCGACGGAGGTCGACGCTGGTCCCTGTTCTGGCTACCCGAGGGCGCGACTTTTCTGGATCAAAGGCATGGTGACTGTGTTCGCTGGTTCGAGAAACCAAGGGTTCTTCGTCGTCCTCGACAGGCGATCCAGACGAGCGTCTGTGCATTGGAAGAGACAGAGACCGTACTCATCCAGCACGCAGGGGGCCGACCGCGGAAATTGTGACTTTGTAGTTGTGGTGGGTTTCTGGCGACGGCGGGAGGGAATCAGGGGGGGAATGCGCTTGCGCACGCTGGATCCGGGGATGACTCGAAACAGGCCGGTTCTAGGGACGATCGGGCGAAGCGAAGATGCAGGCCAAAGCCCAGATGTGTTATCTTTGCGGCGATGTTGAAGATGGGAAAAATCAGGTTGCCCCTAGGGCGTTCCGAACGTGGTAACGAGCGGCAGGCCGACCGTGCTCCAGGACGGGCGTAGAATTGGATGGAGGAGCAGGAAGGAGATGAACAAATCAGAGCAGTATGGCACGCAGAACGCAAGCACGAGACAGAAATCAGTGACAACTTTGAACTGACAAGATAGAAGCGGGAACAGATGAAGCGTCGTAAGTCGCCAAACCCCATTCATTCTGGTTGGTTCGGATTTTACAGTCCAGGCCGACGAGCCTTGGCGCTGACCTCTACAGTATAGGCCTCTACATACTTGTCTGCGTACTTGTAGAGTTATTCATATAATACCTGGCTATGGACTAGTATCTACGTAAGTGTACGCAAGGGGTTGGGATAAATTATCACGCACTGGAATTGAGTGTTATTGCAGTTGTAGGCTACAAAAATAGATTCCTCTTCTATTTTTACCATTTCAGTCAAGTCGTCGTCATCTGTCGACTCGCTGTCGAAATACATTTGACATATCTGAAACATTTGTTGTACAGAAGTATTGGCCCATGTTTCTAGACCTCGGTGCCAGGTCCATATAGTGGTAGGACACAGGTTTTTCAAAACTCCGACATCTGCCTCTGATCCCGTCATGAGTCGAGATGAAATACCGACCCATGTATTTGCCCATCATCTTGGAAGGATGAGAGCCTATATAGTACTTCGTAGATTAACTCATGCTGTGTCCACCAGACTCCAGAGTCCAGATACCGTGCCTGAGCGCTAAACCTGAACGGATCCATCAGTACGAGGTTCCACGGTGGGTCCATGTCTATACAAATCGACTCTTTCGAAGTATTCCTCCTCCTTCGGAAGTATGTTCCAAACCGGTTTATTAGTCGGGCAGTGATTTCAATCGCTCATACCAGACAGCCATGTCTGACCGCAAAGTCCAGACCGCATGTTGCAAATGCAAAAAAAAAAAAAGAATAGGCCGCTCCAAATTTGTCTTCGCGTGGTATAGCGTAAGCGAGGTAGTTCCTTGAGAAGGCATTGATCCAGATATCTGTGTCAACGCCTGCAAGCTTTGGTATCATAGAGGGAGCACCCTCTGGTACAGCCTAGTAGACCTTGGAATTCTGTTCAACCTTTGCAGGCCTTGTCTGAAATACAAGTGACCACGGCATAATACTCACCAATATCGTAGGCTCTCAATTTTTCATTCATGAGACCCAAAGAAGAAGCTGCCGCTGCATACCGTGGTGCTGTTGATATCGGATAACGAGGTACTGAGTTTCAGCCACCTGCACTGGACACTCACTTCACCCGTTGTTTTACGAATCGTGAGCTCTCGTTGATTTGATGAGCCATTCTCAGCGAGCCAGGTCATCTCAATCAGGAAATCGAGGAACAGATGACATGAGATGAAGTCCGCTGAATACGGACGCACCGCCTCGTTTCTGCCTCAGGCGCCGATATTACTGATGCCGATGATCATGGTGACGGTGCACAGATGTTGCCAGAAATACTTCAATGGCAAGGGCTTCAACGGTCTAGATGAGATCAATGCTTGCCTCCAACAAAGTCAGTTGAATGAGCAGATTGTTAGGGAGTGTGGCTGGACATTCTAAGAAATATCCGTATGGTCCACAGAAATCTGCATGTAGAACTCGGCACGAGCTTGGTTTCTGCAAGTCATAGAATCTTCCGAAAATATGAGATATTTTATTTGTTATTCCAGATGGCAAGTAGAAGGGAGAATTACTTGTGTTTGTTGAGGAATGAAGGAGGACTAAGGATGAGATAGGGAGATTTGCTGAACTTCAAAGATTACCCCTCACCAGCCTCAGCAACCATGCGTCAACCACCGTGAACACTAGATCCTCAGGTTCTACAATCACAGACAGGAGCTGAACATCCTCCGTATTCGCTGGCTCAGCCACCTGAAACACGCCTTTTGAATGGATGAGAGACCCTGTGCTTTCTCTTAGCGGATACCACTGCGCCTCTCATAATCTCTGACCCGCTGGGCCGTTGATGCCGATGGTGCTTTCCTTGCTGGCGCTTTTTCTTATAATCCCTCTCCCCCGCTGCTTATTTTGTTTCTTCAACCGTCAGCCTTTCCTCTCCCCCCGCCAGTGACAACTCGCTTTTCCTTCCGGTATCACCTTCGTTCACCATGTCATACAATCACAACCAATACGGTGGCCCCGGGCAAGACCAGGGCCATTATGGAAACCAGGGATTCCAGGGTCAGGGCCAGGGCCAACACGTCAACTATCCTCCTCAGCAACACGATGGTCAGCCACAACAGGGTTATTATCCGTCTCAGGTATTCTTTCTCATTCCTTGTCGCATTTCTAGTACTACGGATACTAATTCCCAATAAAGCATCAGCAGTCTTACAATCAACCACCCCACGACCCATACTCAAGCGGCCCGCCCCCATACCAGCAAGGTCCGCCGCAGGGATATCCTCCACAGGGACACTATGGACAACAACCGCAATATGGACAGCACCCGGGACAGCACTCTAGCCCTTATGGGCAAGACCCGAATATGAACTACGGCCACGATCGCGGACACTCCCCTTATCCTCCCCAGCAGCAGCAATATCACCAGCCCCCGGGTGGCGAGAATTCCTCCTATTACGGCGGACCCCAGGGACACGCTCCTCAGCAGGGCCACACCCCGGTGCCGGTGGGCGCTGAAGGCGAGAGGGGTCTAGGTTCGACGCTCCTCGGAGGCGCTGCTGGTAGTTTCTTGGGTCACAAGGTGGGTGGTGGAGCTCTGGGTACCGTCGGTGGTGCAGTTGCAGGAGCAGTAGGGATGAACATGGCTTCGAAGATGTAAGTTCAGCCTATACTTCATGCAAGCACAACGCTAATTCTCGGTACCAGGCACAAGAAGCACAAGAAGAAGAAGCACCACAGCCATGGCAAGCGCAGAGGTAGCTCGAGCTCTTCTAGCTCCAGCTCCAGTTCCAGCTCTTAGGACCCGGGCTAACGTTGAGATCACGATTCGTTTATGATGCGACTACTCTGTTATGTTGAATACCATGCTGTTTTTCAATCGTCACATTCGTCAAATTGGTGGTTACTGCGCCCTTGTATTCTTAATAATCAATTCAATACAGCAATTCCCACGGGTTGAGTAACTATGTGACGCATGTACAAGCCGATGCTTCTAGAATATGTGTCGCCACAGAAACGTTACCCGCTTTGCAGTTGAAGTGGTTGACAGCGATAAGCAACACTCATGACTCGCGAACCACGAGCCACTACAAAATAAGGTTGTAATTCTGATTGATGATGAAAGTGGCGACGACCTGGTAGGATACCGAGGTCTTGTGAGCCACGGAGAGCCATTACCTCGTGCAGGTGGCAAGTGATGATGAAGGTGAAAAGATGTACAGTAATCAGTATGTAATCGCCTCCGGGGTATATCCGTACTTAGGACTGAAAGATCCAACCACGCAAGGAGTCAGACTTGGATTAGAGTCATACTGAATATGTCTTACAACTCGTTATTATTCAAGTTTGAGTTTACCGCTGTCACAACCAGCAGACTAATTTTCAAGAAACTCCGAAAAAAGTGGTCACGGCCAAGGCCAAGGCCAGTCGGGAAAACTTCCCACGCGCTGGGATCCGGATACGGAGTGGACGGCGTGCACTGTCGGGGTCAAAGTACATCTCTTCAAAGAAACTGGATCCAGCCGAGAGCCACAGAGTATTTCTTTGATTGATGGCTGGCTGGCTATTCTAAGATTATTGTAGAGGGTGGTGGTGCTGCTAATTTGTCGTAATTTCCTCCTTCCTTTTTCTTTTTCTTTATTTTTAGTTTCCAGATTATCGTCACGGTCGGTTTTCAGGTTGGACTAACTTCTCTCTTCCAGGAATATAATTCTCCTCCGGTACAGTATTGGAATTGAATATAGATCATAGAATATCTATCGATAAGAAACGATTGATAATGAAAGAATAAAGTTGAGACCCACCAGCCTACAGCAAGAAAGGCGATGGTGTTGGATGATTTCTTTTTCCTGTTGGGACTATTGTCTCCTTAGTCCTTACTCCTTAGAGTCCTTATTGCTGATTCTTCTTGGCCGGTGGCTCCATCCGGCTGTATTTTCGCGGGGGATAAGATTAAGGAGAAAATCCGGAGAAGAGCAATCGATAAGAAGGCGCTAATCTACGGAGTAGTTTCAAGGCTGTTGACCTCGAGAGGTAAAGAGGATGTTTGATGACTTGCGGTGTACGGAGTAACTATGTCTAGGAGGATAGGGGTGATGCGCCTGTTTGGTTGAGTAGATATATATTTGTACGGTGAGTGGTCCGTAGAGACAAATGGCGGTATGACTCTGTCGTCCAACTCCATCTCAGCCTGCTGTTTCAGATTCCCAAATTGAGTCTTAGATTGAAGTATCCAGGCCCCTGGGAGATTGCAAACTTGACCGTGTCAGCGAAGGGATTTTCTCCGGTCTCCTGAGTGTTTAGCTAGCGAGTCTGGAGAGGCTTGGGTGTCTCAATATTAGTTATGCATTTGGTTATGCATTACCCGATGTACAAGTAGAATCTATCCTGAAGATTGCTGCTCAAATTTGTTACTGTGAGTCAGTCTGAGAGTTATCATCCAGGATGTACGGACAGTCTGGACTCATCCATGGTCCATAGAACTTAGCCATTCCAGAGAAAAAGAACAAACAAGAATCGGACAAAAGAACTGGGCAAACCAAGGTGGCAACGAAAATAGAATCTTATTATTCCAGCCCGAGAGTGTATGGTTTACTCCGTACCGCGTAAGGTTATTGAACTATGTGCAGAAAGAAAGGGGTGTAAGGACCAATGGCAGGGAAGAAAATAATAGCAACGCCACCATCGGCTTATCGTTGGTCGACTCTCACTGATTGCGGCCTGAGGATACCAACAGCGCTAGCGCGGGGCTGAGGGAAAAAATATTTTTTATCGCCTTCAAGGCTAAAACTCTGACAATCAGTCAGAGCCCACAAATTTAAATATTGCCAGCCGCCCCTCCGTTCTCCTCCCCTCTCCTCTCCTCCCTCTCCCCCTTAATCCCATCATCCTTATCTCTTGAAGAGGTGTGGTCCTCTCTTTATCCCTCTTTTTCTTACCTGTCTTCTCGTCTAGACGGATATTGGGACGATAGATTTTTTTTAGAATCGTTTCCTGCGTCTGTTTCTCAGACGCAACTCTCTTACCGTCCCTTCAAGATACCCGGTTTTCGATCATCTTCGACCTCTTTTCAAAATGCCTGCTGTTGATATCGCTTCTGTTCCTGCCGTTTCCGGCAAGGAGACTGCTCAGTCAGTCGCCGTCCTTGAGGACCTTTTCAAGAACCTCAACGTCTCTACCACTCCTGATGAGGTGAACGCTGCTTCAAGCAACATCGCTCACCTCCTATCCGGCCCTATCCCCGAGCAGACTCTGCCTGCCAAGTAAGTTTGTTGCTTCCAGCCGACCAAATCTACTACGCTGCTCGGCCGTCTACGTAACTTTCAACGAGGTGCTGACAAGATCTTACAGGGCTGTTGAGACTTTCAAGAAGCAGCTCGCCGACAAGAAGGACGCTAACGCTCGTCAGCGTGCCCTCCACGCTATAACTGCTATTGCCTCCCATCCTACGATCGCCCCTGGCGTTGAACCTCACCTCCTTGCTCTCCTCGGCCCCGTCCTCCAGGCTGTTGGACTCAAGAAGGCTGACGAGAAGGAACGTGACCTTGGTCAGGCCGCTGCCTTTGCTATCCTCAATGGCATGAATGGCAATGCCGTGAAGGCTGCTATTCCCACCATCATCGAATCCCTGGAGCATCAAACGAGGCTCGAGGAGAAGAAAGTTGGTCTAGCCTGCATCCGCCTACTAGTCGAGACCTATGAAGCTCAGGTTGCTCTCCGGGTCCCCGACTTGATCCCTATCCTCTCCGAAAGAATCTGGACTGCCGACGGCGGAAAGAAAAGCACAACAAGCAAGGACGAAAAAAGCGAGCCCTTCACAAAGAAAAGCACAGTAAGCGAGGATTCCAAAGCCCTCCTACTTTTGGTTTGCACAACCATTGTCAACAACGATATCAAAGCATTCATCCCCGCGCTCGTGGAGTGTATTGCCAATCCCGACAAGGTCCCTGAGACTGTGCACATGCTAGGTGGCACCACCTTTGTCTCCGATGTTACGAGCCCTACTCTCGCCATCATGACCCCCCTCCTTGATCGTGGTCTTGACGAGCGTGAAACTGCCATCAAGCGTAAATCTGCCGTTATCATCGACAACATGTGTAAGCTGGTGGACGACCCTCAGCTTGTCGCTCCTTTCCTGCCTTTGTTGATGCCGAAGCTCCAGGAAAACGAGAAAAATGTGGCCGACGTCGAGGCCCGTGAAAAGACTAGGCAAGCTTTGGCTACTCTTGAACGTGTCGGTAATGTCAAGGATGGCAAGATCCCAGAGGTCTCCCACGCTGGCGACATTGCCACTGTCGCTGCTATCTTGAAGGACATCCTGCCAGCCAAATTCAAGGCCCAGGCTGATAAATCAGAGGCTGTCATTAACTACGTCGCTGCTATCGCCGGCCAGCTCGTGGACGAGAAGGATGGTGAGGTCACTACCTGGACCCAGAACGCTCTTCCCTACGTCATTGCCATCGTTGGCGAGGATGAGGCTAGGTCGATTGTTGACACTCTCCGCAAGCGCGCTTCTCCCGATGCTGCTGCTGCGGACGAGGTTCTTTCCGACGAAGAAGAGGGTGAGGATCTGTGCAACTGCACTTTCTCTCTGGCCTATGGTGCCAAGATTCTGCTCAACCAGACCGGTCTTCGTTTGAAGCGTGGTCAGCGTTACGGTTTGCTCGGTCCCAACGGTACCGGAAAGACCACACTCATGCGTGCTATCAACAACGAGCAGCTTGAGGGTTTCCCCAAGAAGGATGAGGTGAAGACCGTCTACGTCGAGCACGATTTGGACTCCGCCGATACTGAGCAGACTGTTCTCGGCTGGACCATGAAGAAGCTCGTTGAGGTCGGACTTGAGCCTAACCAGGCTGAGGTCGAGGCCAAGCTCGAGGAGTTCGGTTTCCTTCGCGAGCAGCTCGAAGGCCCTATCACAGCCCTGTCTGGTGGCTGGAAGATGAAGCTCGCTCTCTGCCGTGCCGTGTTCGAAGCGCCCGACATTCTTCTGCTCGACGAGCCTACCAACCATTTGGATGTCAAGAACGTCGCCTGGTTGGAGAACTACCTTTGCACTTCTCCTTGCACTTCTATCATCGTCTCTCACGACAGCAAGTTCTTGGACAACGTCATCCAGCACGTCGTTCACTACGAGCGGTTCAAGCTCAAGCGTTACCGAGGCTGCCTGAGCGAGTTCGTCAAGAAGGTCCCATCTGCCCGTTCCTACTACGAGCTCAGCGCGTCCGACATGGAGTTCAAGTTCCCCGAACCCGGTTTCCTCGAGGGTGTCAAGACCAAGGCGAAGGCCATCATCAAGGTCAGCGACATGACCTTCCAGTACCCCAACACTCCTAGACCCCAGGTCACGGACATCTCTTTCCAAATCTCTCTTGGCTCGCGTATCGCTGTCATTGGTCCTAACGGTGCCGGTAAATCCACTCTCATCAACGTCTTGACTGGAGAGTTGCTTCCTACCAAGGGTGACGTTTACCAACACGAGAACATCCGTATCGCCTATATCAAGCAACACGCTTTCGCTCACATTGACCACCACCTCACGAGCACACCCTCCGAATACATCCAATGGCGTTTCCAGACGGGTGAGGACCGTGAAACCATGGACCGTGCCAACAAGATCGTTACCGATGATGACGAGAAGGCCATGTTGAAGATTTACAAGATTGAGGGCTCCCCTCGTCGTGTAATAGGTGTTCACGGTCGCCGCAAGTACAAGAACACCTACGAGTACGAGTGTTCGTTCTCGCTTGGTGACAACATTGGCATGAAGAGCGAGAAGTGGACACCCATGATGACCACTGACAACGCCTGGATTCCTCGTGCGGACATCATGGAGTCTCACTCCAAGCAGGTCGCCGAGGTTGACCAGAAGGAGGCTCTCGCCAGCGGTCAGTTCCGTCCCTTGGTCCGTAAGGAGATCGAAGACCACTGCGCTCAATTCGGCCTCGACGCTGAACTTGTCTCCCACTCCCGCATGGTTGGTCTCTCCGGTGGACAGCGTGTCAAGGTTGTCCTTGCCGCTTGCACGTGGCAGCGCCCTCACGTCATCGTCCTCGACGAACCCACCAACTACCTCGACCGTGACTCCCTTGGTGCTCTTTCCAAGGCTCTCAAGTCCTTTGAGGGTGGTGTTGTCATCATTACTCACTCTCGTGAATTCACTGAGAACCTCACCGAGGAAGTCTGGGCTGTCATGGACGGTAAGATGACTCCCTCGGGTCACAACTGGGTCCAAGGTCAGGGAGCTGGTCCTCGCTTGGAAGCCAAGGATGGGCCCGAGGAGATCATGGATGCTATGGGCAACAAGGTAAGATCCACTCCTTATCAACGTGATATGAAACACATACTAATTGTTCGTCAAATAGACCATTGTCGAGAAGAAGAAGAAGCTCACATCAAACGATAAGCGTAAGGCCCGCAAGGACCGTATTGGTAAGATCCCCGCTCTGGATGCGATTTGACATGATTGCTGACCATCCCCTACAGCCAAGAAGAAGCGTGGTGAGGATGTTGATGATGAAGACGATTTTTGAATTAGTCGCTAGGGATAAAAGTTGCTACGGGGTTAATCTTGCTTAGCTTATTCCATGTCCATGTTATAGAGGTTACGATCCTATGAATTTCATATTGGTACTTTTCACTGCGTGTCTAGTTTCTACTTGTAGCTGGGGCTTAATACCTTCCGCCCACCCGCTCCCATAATTCGACATGCGTAGTACACGTTTTACTATAGTATTCAAGGGTGCAGCCAAGAATCATCTACATTAGCCTCAGTGAGCGTCAGTCCTTCTCATCGTCATCCTGACAGGTGTCCAGTTATAGGATTTAGGTTAAAAATTCCTTTTACTCCGTACCTCTAGTGTAGTTAACTTGGCTAAAGCGAGGCACAGGCTTGAGTCTCCCACTCAGCCGCAAACACTCCATGATGGCATCATGGGGGCCACGGTCAACAGCCGCTTCATATACACTTTCCCCACTTTGAGCATCATTTACATCGGCTCCCTTGTTCACCAAGAACTTCACCACGTCCAGGTGACCGTTGTATGTAGCAGCGAACAGGGGAGACCCTCTGAACCAATCCCCAAGGTTGATTAGCCTCTTTGTGTTCACCTCACAGACCCCAAACTTGAGAGTATGTTCCTTCTCTAGCTGCTCCACAAGCTCTATTAGCTTTTCAACCACCTTGAGGTCACCTTTACTAGCAGCCTCCTGCAAAAGATTGTCGGGGTACCGTCCGTTGGGGTAATGGAGAGTGACATCGGCTCCCTTTTCCAACAAAAAGAGCACAATCTCCGAGTGATCTCTACCTCCGCTACCTCCTCTACAGGCCGATTGCAGGGGAGTCGAATGGTGGTATTCATTGATATCAGCAACGAGCGGTTGCAGGGCAGTCACAGTTTGCAGGTCGCCTACTAAACAGGCCATGTTGAATGCATTACTGTAAACAGCGTTTTCTTCGTATCGAATCCCACGGTTCAAGAGAAGACTGATGATTTCAGGGTGATTGAAATTTGCTGCGGCCTGCAAGGCATTATCGTAACGCCCATGGAGGTGTTTATCCTCTGCGCCACTGTCGAGAAGAAAGCGTACCATGGCGAGATGACCTCCCTGACAAGCAGCCTGTAACGTGGTTCCGTAGAAGCTGTCCTCGTCGAGAAAGTTGATATCAGCGCCATGCTTGATCAGGAGTTTGGCGATCTCCAGGTGTCCTCCGTAGGCAGCTGACATGAGAGCAAAGTCGAGTCCTGTTGCTCCGTTCTGCAAGAGTATTTTCACAGTGGCGAGATGGCCGTTGAGGCAAGCAGACCATAAGCCTCTCCCGGTGTGAGCGGTTAGGTACCTCTTCTCAGGTATGAGGGTGCCCATGGCGAAGTGAGCTTTCCCAATCTCGCCACTGTGGTGATCGATGTCAGCCCCTCTCTCCAACAGCAACTGAACGATATCACTGTGCCCCTTAGAGGAAGCAATTATCAGCGGTGTTCCGTACCGCTGACTCTGAGCATTCACATCTGCCCCATGATCCAACAGTAAACTTGAAGCAGTATACTCTCCACTCCACGAGCTCCAAATCAACGCAGTGTTCCCGATGTCATCTGCTTGGTTTGAAATTGCCTCGTCGCCCTTGAGCAGACTCTCCAGGGCTGTCGAGTCTCCATAATATGCTGCTAGGGAAGCCCCGAATACAGGGTCTGGTATATGATGGAGTGGAAGAATGTCACGCCAGATAATGGATCCCCAGACAGCAGCGTGGGACCTGTATAGATCTAGTATCTGCGTTCTCAACACATCAGAATGCGGCGACACCTGCTGTGTGTGATGGAACCAATTCATCGCCGCGTAATTTCGAAACGGGCTATAAACTCTGCCATGATTGTCCATGTTCAAGTATCGAACACATACTTCTGCCAGCAACCTGTTGGCCTCGTGCAGGCTTATGGAATAATCGTGGTTTGGCGTGAGTAGGAATTCCCGGGCAGTTTGGTGGATGAAGTGGATGGTCCAGTCCTGCACGTATATGAATAAGCCGCACCTTTCTCGCAGTGCCGTAACCATTGCATCGTAATCCCAGTCGCCGGACGGCGCGTTTTGCATTTTGGGAGAATCCGCGAACCTCAGTGCCATGGCCAGATCTTGCGCTGCCAGAGGGCGTCTAGCCCCAAGGAGGAGCCGAAACGCTCTCCTGGCCGCCTCAATATTCGGGACTCGACGAAGGGTGCGTTCGTACACCTCCTGGACTGTGGAAGATACAAGTGGAATATTTTCTTCGCCAGGCGAAAGGCTAGTCTTCAGTGTTTCGCGTAGATCCTGTATTGCGAGGTGTACCCAGAGATACGTGCGGTTCTCCATGTCGAGGAATTCTTTCTCATACCTCCTCTGGGTCTCTAGCGAAAGCCTCTTTTCCCGGGCCAGCTCTTTCACCTTGGCTTTGATCACGTCCTTAATCTCGGCTTGGAGCTCCTCATTTTTTCCCTCGCCTTTCAGATGGATTTGCGGGCTCTCCTTGAAGACCCCATGGGAGTTTTTGGTGACACGACGGTGGTCCGTGATGGGGCTAAATGCACTTATTATATCCGCACGAGGACGGCTCGTAACGAAAAACCTGAGCTTGACTTTCTTAGTCGAATTGGAACTGACTTCGTAGAACGTAACGAGGAAGCGGATCAGGTCTTCCCGGTCCCTGTGTTCCGTGTCGCTCTGACACTCGTCGAGAGCATCCAAGACACACACGGTTGGGCGAGCTTTGCGGTCGGACGTTGCTGCCAAAAAGATCCTCCACAGCTCGGCCTCTTCTTGCAGCAGGTTCATCCCGCTGTGCTTCCACGCTGGAAGCGCATGGTGACGCAGAAGTGGTTCTTGTGCAAACAGTTGATGAAGGATTGCACACAGTGCTGTCGAGAGCTTGTTTTGCAATGCGTTGTCCTTGAAGAAGAAGTAGCAAATGTTGCGGATTTTTTTCTCTTCAATGTCCATTGCGATCTTCTTCGCCAGCACTGACTTGCCACAGCCTGGATCAGCAGAGACCCACAGGATGTACTTCCACTCAATATACTCTTTGCTCTTCAGAACCCATAGGCAGGTGCCTGGTGACGCGTCGGAGTTGAAATCTTTGAATTTCTCGTACGGCGAAGTTTTGAGTGCCCGGTGACATTCACTCAGCTCACCATCTTGCTCGTGTTTTGAAGCTTCGCGGACTTGCGCACTGAGGTCCTGGACCGCGTCGTTGATGTCTTCGATACCCTCACGGAGAGCTTTCAGATCCTCTACAAAGCACAAGTACCATTCAGTAAAATCAAATCAAATTGTGAACCTAAAGTGATAGGGCTATTCAACTGACCACCGAATTTCAGCACGACCTGGTTGGAGAGCTCAGTCAGAGGGAGCCTCTCGAGCACCTCCTTTGCATATGCCGCGGCAATTAATCCAGCATATGGCTGCCATGCGTCGTTTTTGTGGCTGTCGGAGTAATCGCATATTCCTCTGATCACCAGGCAGGGAAGATAGTTCATCACCCCGGCGCTTTCCATCTCAAAGCAAAGGGGGTCATGCATGCTCGCCCGAAGCTTGTCGCGAAACTCGCTATCCTTCACAACGGTGTTTCCGGACGCCACTGTTCCGTAATGCACGCGAGGAGTATCAGTGTACTCGCGTATGTCGCGCTTCTCCTGCCACTCGACTGGGCACCCCGCGCAGTTTTCCGCCCCCGTCGGGTGTGGGTATTCCGTCAAAAACAGACGATCAGTGTCGGGTTCGGGCCGCTTAAAGCTTTTGGCAGCCGTGGGGTTGTCTTTTACGGCGTCTTCCATGTGTCTGAGGAATTTGGGGACGTCCGAGATCAGTTCCTCCCCCTTAATCTTCGAGGTAGCACCTGACAGCAGTCGGGACGGGGCATCCAGCGTTGCAATAACATCGTAAACACCCCCCGTATTAGCCTTCCCTAAATCATACTGCTGGACGCCGGAGGATCCGCTGTTGGGCGTACTGATCACAATATCGCCAAGGCGAATATCATGTTTTCTGGAAGGGATGCCGCCGGCGATGCCGACCATCATGCAAGCTTTGAGACATGTGAACGAATTGACCAGGTCTTTAACAGCCGAGGTGGCTTCGCTGATTCCCAGTCGTCCATTAGGAAACTGTGCCACGACGACGTCGAGGCCCGCCATCCGGCCTAGCGAGTACGAGCTTTCCGAAGCGCGGCTCAAAGTCGGTCTGCCATAATTGTGGTCAAACATCAATTCAACGGCAATCGCCTCGTTCGATAATGCACAGATAATGGCAACGTGAAATTCATCAAGTGGTGGATGGGACATCGTTCAGGGTTTGCTCAGGTAACGGTAGTAATGCAAGGTGGTTTAAGTAGTAGTATTAAAGACGTTGGATTCGGAAAAGTGTGTCAAAGTCAGAAAGGGTAGAGTGAACCAATCTCTATTTTCCTCTGTGAACAGCTGTCTCTTGTTTGTGAAGTTCTGCTCCATGTACTCACTTCATTTCAGATTATGCCGCAGTTGACAAGATCCATGTCGGCTTGACGAGGAACCCCGCACTAAAGCACCGGCATCCTGCAGCTTCACGCTAACTGTCACATTGCCAACAAACAAAATGATAGGTCATTGACAAAGACAAGACAGAGTTGAAACAAGGACCATTGTCTCCGGACGTCAACATGCAAGCCGTGCAGGGAGATAAAAAGATTCTAGACCGTGGAAATACCCATCTTCGCCTGGGCTGCTCGGTCGTCGCTAGAATCCTCAATCATCACGGACACCTCCTTACACGCGGACTTATTTTATTAGGCTCAGACCGAGAGCATAATCCTTGTTCTAATTGCAGCCAGATAAAAAAAAAACAATAATAACAAGGGACCCTTGATGTCCATCGCTCAACTGCAGAACCGCACTCCCAAAAGCGCGGGGCTGAGACATTCTCGTAATGAGAAGTCGGCAGTTAGGTACTCTTTTCCCCGTGGGGAGCCCCTGATCCAGATCCGCCGCTCGGAAAGACACATTTCGCTCGTGGCATAGCTCTACTGCCGGACCCATTCTCCGGTTTCGGTTCCAGTGGCAGTGCATCGAGTCTTCTGCGCATATTCCATTTCAGTCCGTCTACTTTGAAACAGATTCCGATGCCCAAAGGTGTTCACGATGAGCATATGCATACTTCCATTTCAGGAAATCGAACCCACGACCGAACATCTCATGCGGTGTGCCAGACGTAGGTTGCCGTCTGGGCACGTTAGCGCCGATGATTCACCCTATGAGAGCAACACTGATCAGCCGGACCACGCATCCTTGCGTTCGGAGATGAAAGCCGTCAACAGGAAGGGCTGTGTCGAGCGATTTGCATAAGCACTTGTTCCATAATCCGGAACTCACGGTTCTGAGTTTGCGTTCCTCATGCATGCAGCGACAACGCACGGATACCCAACGCAGTCCGATCTACAAGGACTTTTACAAATCAAATCAATCAATGTCAGGGAGAGCCTCTGGAATGAGCGTTAAGGGGACGGAGTAGATTAGAGTTGGTTGACACTTTGACGGGATTAATTAAGGTTACGGCTCGGCCCCCAGACCCAGTTGCACCCAGTTGCCCCGTCCCGATTCCCGATTCCCCGCGTTCAGGATCGAATTTGTATGACCACCCTACATAGTCTTACTTACGTCACTCAAACCAGAGGAGAGATTCCATTCCGGACTGCGCTCTTGGGTAGACCTGCCCGAGTCAATCCAATTGGGCTCTCAATATCCGGAATTCCGGATACTGTCACTATCACGAGCGTTTGTGTCACTTCGGATCATGTAGTACCACCACCTCCGGAATAGACGACCCCTATTCCGACATGTCACACAGCTAGGTGGTCGCTCCTATTCCGTCTCAAAGTCCTTCATGGACACAAGTCTAGACAAAAAGTTGCAATAACGAAGGGCAATCAAAAGTACAACCGGAGAGAACGTCAACAGCACATCCATGTCAGCTCTCACATGTGCTGGTTTGGTTGGCTTACATACAGCACGACAATGAAGTTGGTAATTGCAAGAAGCCGCGCGTGCCGAGATAATGCTAATTCCAAATCCTCGCCATGCAGGCTGTCTCGCTGTTGTCTCTGGGCTAGGTTATTTAGACGCCAGTGCGACACTGGGTCTTTGAAATTTCGGGGAGGAGCTGCGTCCCCACGAACTCTCGCTCTTGAGAAGACTGATTTTGATCCTTAGATTTATTTGTCGGATTCGTTCCTCAGCTGTATGAGAGATGAGCGTGTTGGTTAGTTATTCACCTATACTTGTCACTCGTTGCGCTTATGTGCACCTTTATCAAGGTCTATCGGGCTCTTAACCGAACGATCAAGGTAGTCCCTACTTCTATTGAGGTTATAGAGATACTCTTGACTAACTATTTGGCATGGAATTGCAGTTCTACCTCTCTTCCTCTCGCTCGCCACTGGCTCACCCGCTGTCACGCTCTTGTTATTCTTGCGCCACTTATCGAGATCGAAGTCCAGGACAGAACGAACATGGAGGAACCTACGCGATAATTATTCTCATCGGATTTCCAGACCAAGATAGTCCTTCCTACACCCTCTCGCCAAAACCCCGAACTCGCCGTTTCTTCAGCAAGATTAGCCATCCAGCACTCACGTTCGACAGGGAGAAAGCGTGGCAGGAGCAATAACGATACAGACGGAGTCACAATCACTGCCTGGGAGGTTGATCAGATTGGATATGTTGCGTAACAGAATCCCTTTCCGTGCTCATGATCGTGATACTGACTGACTGAGGTGACGGACACTTGTGGGTTATTTATCTCCTTCATGGTACCAAGAGGAATGGGGAATGACCGCATTGCGTTATAGATGATTGAGGATGCGCGCGATGATACACTCCTGCCACCACCCTCAGCGACACCTCTCTCATGCAACAGTCTCCAAACGCTGCCCCTCAAGCAGATCGTCGTGGTATTTCGCTCGCCCGTTTATTTCTCTGCTATCCATTGCTGCCATCTTAGCTCACTCACGCGATTACGGGTAAGACGCCGCTCATATCTATGTCCTGAATATACAACTGGATCACCCCCACCTGGTTGCGGATAGAGACTGTTACATGAAACGGGGTCTGTTCTCTGCCATCCAACCACACGGTATCAGGCGTGGTTAGACCAGACCGCCGTACTCGAATGTAGTGTACGAGAGACCGAGGCGGCCGCTAAGCTTCTCATCGTAGTACCCAATAAAGAACACCCTCACCATGAGACGGCTCTCGTGTGCCTTATTCACAAGACTGAGTAGATTGCGCATAGTAAAGACCACCATTATCACTCTAACCTCCCTGCGCAGAATCAACCGGGGGAAAATCCTTCCCCAGCAGCGTTGCCCCGGCATCTCAAGGTCCATCCCCTTGTTGACAAAGTATACCAGGAAGGAGCGACCCTTGCAGTACTTTCCTAGTTTATGTGCAAGGTATACCAGGAAGGAGCGACCCTTGTAGTACTTTCCTGGTTGATCTACAAGGTATATAGGAAGGAGCGACCCATGCCTGTTCCTTCCCTGCTAGTCCTTGTTCACGAGAGCGCTTTAGTATTTATTTCGGAGATCAACTACCGAGGCCTTCGCGCATGCATGCAACTCGGCATGCCGAACAACTTCCCGGATTCCTGGAACCCGGCTATCTTTCAATCTGTAGTAGGTTACACAACGCAACGCAGGGATTCTGATGCCGTGTTAAGCAAGGTGCATGTGTTTTGCATGGTTCTAACCCTATATCATCCCCACCTTCTGCTAGGATAGTACATGCGGCCACAGGTTGTGGAGAACAGGGGTTTCCCGTCCGCTCCGCCGTGCTTGAGCCACAGGTTGAATGCGGTCCAACAGTGGATAAGCTCCGGACTAGTTACAGCTTTATCCATAAATGCCACCAGATTACAGGGTGAGTGCGAGTGATTTGGGTAATATTTTTTACTTAGGTGAGAAAGTGGGTGAGCTGCAATACTATTATCTAGGCGTAGAAAGTCTTTTCTTAGATAATATCAATAGAAGGGCCATTATTCTATTTTCTCCCTTAGTAGCGCGGTATATAAGGTTTTACTATAACTCATAGCTTTCTTCTACTTCTATATTGCACTTGTTATTATTGTATTATTAGTAAAGCTGCTGGCTGGTCCTGGGGCTGGGGGGATATCGTTGCTATATTAGAGTATTATCTTCCCGAATACAGGGTTTTTATTGAGATAATACGAATTAGGTAAGTATTAAAGTTTCAGGCGGCTCTGTGGGTTGCGTCTGTAATAATTATTTTACAGGTTGGGGCGTGGTTGGGGTTGGGCTGCGGACTGTTTGGGCTGGACAATCTCGCCTTGGCTTGAGTGAGCTACGCATAGGTATACGACAATGATAGCTGTTACTGTCAGCTACTCTCTGTCAAATTTGAACTTATCATCAGGGATGAGGTGTCCCTGTATCACAGTGGGACCTATTATTTCAGACTGTCTGACGCGTAAAGGATAGACGAGGACTAGAATCCCTCGACACATACTGGACGTCCATCAAAGCCACTATATGCCCCCGATAAATTAATTTTGTGATAAATACGCCAAAATAAAGACCGACAGCAGACAGCAGACATCCTTTTTCTATTGGAGTTTCAGCCTTGCCATAGCTGCTGTAAGGAGCATCATCGATTGGACCACGTACTTTCCACATAAACTCAGTATTTTTTGAAGCTTCGCGCCCAGGGCTTACTAGTAACTAACACAGCTACACTGTGTGAAGTGGCGAAGTCCTCAGCATCGTCCGAATAAAAGGGGACCACTCCCAATAGCACTTTTATCAATCGGTCACTAAGCATACCTGGAACTTGACGCGCCCAAAATGCCGGTCTCTTTCACATTCGGTTCGCTCGGAGATATCATCACCCTGTCTCTTCTTATAAAAGACATAACCCGCACTCTTGGTGCTAGTCGCGGCTCGGCGGCTGAATATGTCCAACTTGTCGCTGAGCTCCAAGATCTGGCCAAGATCTTCCTAGAATTCCAATCTCTATCGTGGACTTGCGAGAATAGCCGGGAGTATCTTGTTCTAGGCGGAATGGCGCAGAATATCACTAGTCATTGTCATGAATATTCAAGAAAATGAAGAGGTATGAAGGTCTGGGCCGTGAGAATAGGAGTGGCAGCGCAATTATTAGTCTCATTAAACAGTCATACTCGAAGGCTCAGTGGAGAATGCAGCATAAGGAGTCCCTAGAAGAGTTTCGCCGACAAGTGCAGAGGCAGATTAAAGGGATGACCGCGGTTGTTGGGACGGTTAATCTGTGACCTGCCTAGCGATGGATTTATTATATAGTAGACTTGGTCCGGCTGGCGCTTCATAGACACATGAGTATCATCAACGATCAAAAGTCCCAGCACCGCCTGAAGGAAGCACAGAAACAGTATCAGGAAGTGGATGCCCAGCAGAAACACATCAATGGAGTCGTGGAAGATACTAGGCAATCCTGTTTTGACCAGGTGGCAGTCAACAACGACACTTGGTTAGTATTACCTAGTTATATCCTTCTTATTGTTCCAGTAGGGTATTATGATCGCACTGACATTTACGCAGGGAATCCCTGGAGACCTTGAAAGCAACCACGACCGGCACTCTGAGAACGATACTGTAGGCTTCCTTGGATGGCACCGTATACATGGTTCTGGACTAATGGTTCTATGCAGCTTTCTCAGTCTCGACACGTGGAGGAAGGTCAATACCACCCAACATCAACCCTTGGGTCCAAGCACCAATTATTCTGGAGGACGCTTTAGGCCGGGTAATACCGATACACGTCGACCTGATAGATTCATGGGAGATAAATGCTTCTACCAGGGCGCGTTTAAGTCAGATCCAAGCTGACTTGTGCTATTTAGTTGTTCGATAACAGTACAGTCTACTATACCCAAACCTTCCATTTGAGAATATGAAGCTACAAGTGCGAGCAACCGAGCTGAAGGTCTGCTCCTTTGCGTCCGCCTTTGCCCCGAAGAGTGAGGGAATATCTAAAAATCCAGGATGCACACTCTCCCGAGGCTTTGAGTCGACACCATGAGTCCTTTTGGTAGAAGCGACAATACTTACATTGTTTACAAGATCGTTCTAAACCCATCGTTTAAAAGAGATCGGGGTATCGTCAGCAACTTCATGAGAGCGCCACACAACAGAGGAATACAGCCTGCACAGAGAGCCTTCGGCTGATTTCCAATTTGTTCTTGGTTCTCGATTTTGAAGCAATCACCGATAGAATACGAGCGCCATCTAGTAGCAATCGGCTATCTTCTCCGTTTTACGGTCACTCACTGCGGGTAAGACCTTTTTCAAAGTCAGCTGGGCGAAATCAGCAGGGATCATTCATGTCCCGAGAGCCTGGTTAGTCTTATTAAGTATCGCCAAGGAAGGGATTGATCGAGGGAATAGGATGGGATAGGATGGTTATGCTGGGTCATCTGAGCTCTACATGCTTTTGTCGATCTGACATGCATAGACCTGTTGTATTATAATCTTCTCTTACCCTCCTTTCCTACCCCATGATGATGGATTCCAGCCTGGTTTGAAACTCCGGATAGACTGGTAGTCAGTAGTAGTAAAAGAAGCAAGCATCTTGCAAGTAAATAAGATATAAAGAAGCCCGAACCAGCTTCTATTCTAGTTGCTATTAGTCTATCATCGCCAAAACACATCCAAACACTACCCAGAAACAGCCTTTGAAAGGACTTAACCATGTTCTCACTGCCCTCAGTAATTCTAGCTGCTTTTCTTTTCTTCATTTACCCTGAACTATCCCAGTCCCAACTCCCCCCAACCCTCCCTCCATCATGCACAGGCACCGGCCTGGCCTGTGCCTTGCAGATTCAGGCTGGAACTATTCCTCCTTCAGAATCCCGCCTGGCCGACTGCTCTAGCTTCCAGCAAGTAGTTGTGACCCCAGACCCAACGTGAGTAACCCTTAACTAAACTAAATAGCATGCTAACCATTCACAGCACGCTAACAACAACCGTCGCAACCGAAACTATCACTGTGACTGAGACCATCACCGGCATTGCCCTACGCAAGCGTGAATTAGCAGCACGAGCTACAACCGTCACCCCTACCGCTATCCCAACCTACGCCTTCGGCCCATGCAGACAGCCAGGCGCTTACGCCTCCGGCTGTTCCTGCTTAGGCGTCACCCAGACAACCACCACAGCCCCGGCCCCAACCACCTTCATCTCCGTGACCGCCACAACAACTGTAACGACGACTGTCACCGTGGCCCCACCGGGAGAGTGCAGCGTGGGCCAGACATGTTCCACGTATAGTGATGGGCGTTTCCAGTGTGATTTACCTGACAGCTTCTTCTGCTACTGTGCCTTGGATACGGACTTGGACCCGTTTTGTTGGCAACCCAGTGGAATCTGCAGTGATTCACTGATTTGTACTGATAATAGTGACTGTGCCCCCGGCTCTAGATGCTTGACTCAAAACTGCTGTGGCCCTAATCAGTGTGTCACAGAGGCACCCCCTGGGAGCTGTACGTGACGCTGTGATAGCGTGATCTTTTTGCGGAGTATGCGGATTTGACCGCTCTGGGTATTGGGAGCGCTGACGTTTAGTTTCTTACGCGAAAATTGTTTGTTGAATGTAGTCTGTATATGTTTAGTTGTCTTGGTTTTAGGTAGTACTCGAAGAGGTAATGCCGCTCATTTGGATACAGTGCTGTGAGTACTACTTCAGAGGTTGTGTGCTTCTTTGTCTATCTTACTTCTTATTATGGCCCAGAATGTCCCGTTGCCTATCCGAGCTGACTGCTCTGATTATCCAGTTATTTATGAAGTCAGAATATGATCTTGATTTTAATCTCCGAGCCATGTCTTCTCTCATCGACGTACCCGTCTGATAGCCTGACTCTGTAGCTTGCTTGTGCATACTATCTCAAGAACGATTCGGAGAGCCAGTTTCCGATCATTCCAACAAACTCAATTAGTTGAGCTGATATGGCAGACGCTGTGAGCTGGGCACATAAGGGTCTAAGAGCACAAACCTGGTCTGCTGCTTCAGGCAGTTCATGCGAGTCCCAGTGTAACAAACCTTCGAGCTCGGTTCTATGATCTGTTTTCGATCTCAGCTACTGCGGGGTATACTCATTTTAAGATCATATGGCCCGGAAACGGGAGATGAGCAGGGTTCATGCATGCCATATTACGCATTGTAGGAATAATGCACTACGCAGCCAGGTCATCTGAGTATACCATGGTTTGGAATATCTTACGTGCAGCCCTACTCAAGTCCTTTAACAGCAAAACAATGTGATTCCAATAATTTTTTGGGCTCAAGAGGCAGATTTGGATGTTGGTTAGTGGTTATGTTGTCTTCCCGTTCTAAACTCCAGGCTTTCCTCCAACGAGCCTTGATTGGTAGCTATAAATCCTTATCAAAAGGCAATGGCACCTGCACCTTTCTTCCTCGGACCCCTGCACAGAATTCAGTGGTAGGAAGTAGAGACTGGCCAATCCCCCATTTGCTTGAAGCACTAGACCAGGTTTGTACTTGGGCAGCTTGTGTAACTAACACCACTAGAACTAATTCATTGCTCTTACCTCGCTTACAGTACCCCGGTTCTCAGAGCAACGAATCAAGTCAAGTGCATGTTCGGTTGCGGTCAATCAGTCGTAGCTTATTTGGCCGCTTGTCAAGCGTGGGATAGTGAACAAGCTCGCATTTGCATTCGAATTCGAACCCAGAGTCTTCTGAATTCACGAATCTATTGCACAGAAAGCCACGTACATATCGCCTGGTATTTAGCCACACGGAAATGGAGATCCAATCCATCAGAGTAAAGCATACCAGTAAGCTGCACAATTATGTTTAACTTATGCATTATCCTTGCACGTCGTTCCGAGGCATGTATAGGACGGTCTGACAATGGCAAGTAATCCAAGGTGACAGCAGCTGCCATGACTTTGACATTGAAATATCACGAGAGGGTTGGGCCAAATAGGACAAGAGATAACGCAAAAAAGCCAGCAGATCATTAGCAAGAAACCGATCATATACCCCCACCGACCGAAAAGGACTTTGAGTCGTAGAAGCCGATCTTCTGTCTTGATCTTATCCCTGCCTTGACGGCCGCGCAGGAAAGCTGCGGAGCCTTTATACAGAGGATACAGTTGCTTCGCATGTACAATGAGTGTACATTCCGAGAGCAAACGGCGAGGGGGTTCTGCCGATGTGCTGCTTGATCTGGAACAAAATTTTCGGCCTGCGACGAAAACGGACTTTAACATCTTTCTTGCAAGTAAATAAAATATTAAGAAGCCTGAACCAGCTTCTATTCTAGTTGTTATTAGTCTATCAAGGGTCTGGGGGATTTTAGGGTTAGCGGGTAGTCTCAGCGAAGCCTATGATGGACGTGAGAAGATGACTTAGTATTTGATAATCTCTTATTGCATGTTACTAATTTGGCTTGACAGTTTGTTTAGCAATATCTCAGGATACCAAGCAGAAATCTTGGGGCTAGGTATGCACCAGCGATGATACGAGGCGCTGTCATTTCGGGGTAATCATGACAAACCCCCACAGCTTATACTTCATAAATAGCCAACAACTATCCAGATGTTGAAATCCAGTCATTTACTCTTGCTCATTACTCACTCTTGTTCAGTCATTGATATCTCCACCTCATCATGCCTCCTACATACAAGCGACTCGACCAGAACGACTGCGTGTTCCTCTTCATCGACCACCAGGTACGTTGACAGCACTGATACAGTAATGACACTTTCCTAACCCACGAACAGTCAGGTCTCATCCAGCTAGTACGAGACTTCGAGCCCACAGAATTCCGCACAAACGTCCTAGGGCTAGCCCAAACCGCAAAGTACTTCAACGCGCCCTCAATCCTCACCACCTCATTCGACAGCGGCCCAAACGGCCCAATCGTAAAAGAGATTCTCGACGCCCTCCCAAACGCGCCGCTCATCCGGCGCCCGGGGCAAATAAACGCCATGGACAACGAAGATTTCGCGAATGCGGTCAAAGCAACGGGCAAGAAGCAGGTTATCATCAGGTACACTATTTTCCTGGGTATCTATCTACTTGCGAGTTGAACTTATACTAAGACTGGCCAGTGGCGTCCTGACTGAAATCTGTGTCGCGTTCCCGGCATTGAGCTTGATAGAGCAGGGCTACGATGTCTTCGTTGTGACCGATGCGTCGGGGACGTTCAAGGAACATACGCGGGATGCAGCGCATTCGCGCATGGCGCAGGCAGGAGCACAGCTCATGAATTGGGCTGCAGTAGCTGCTGAGTTGCATCGAGACTGGCGCAATGATATTGAAGGGTTTGGGCAGATCTGGTTCGACCATGTACCGGGGTACTGGTGCTTGATGCAGAGTCATCTGAACTCTTCACAGAATAAGTAGATTGATAAAGAAGGTGCACCCTGGGTAGCGCTTTCTTGTTTTATCTATAAGGTATTTTAGGAAGGAGCGACCCATGCCTGTTCCTTCCCTGCTAGACTTTGCTCACGAAAGCTCATCTCGCAGCAATGCTACGTTCTAGATAAAGACACTATGAAATTTTAATCCTTATTTCGATCTGTACTCCGTAATAGTTTACACAAACATAGCGCAGTGACTCTGATTTAGTCTACGTGTGTTAAGCAAGCCCATGTGTTCTGCGTGTGTTGTTTTCTGCATGGTTTCTGCAGTTTAACTCTACATCATCCACATCTCCTACAAAGACAGTACATACGACCACAGGGTGTGGAAAACAGGGCTTCCCGTCCGCTCAGCCGTACTTAAGCCACACGCCGGTCAGTTAGTAGTATGGTGGGTGACCACATGCGAATCCTGACTGTTGTATGTTTTTGACGCTTTTTTGATAGCTTCGAGAAAACCACTTTAATGCGGCCAAAGTCCTAGCCTCCTGAAACAGGGCGGTAATCTCATCTATATTGCCGTTCTTGACTCAACATCATTCTCACCACTAGTGGTACTACCTCTCGTGCCGCTAGGTAGTATACATGTTCGCAACAACTGGCAAGCCTTCATGAAAATAACGGATAACCTGACCACTAAACCTGCAAATTCTGCCCTTCACGCGCAGCAATAACCTTACTACAGATCGCATTAATCCTCATATACTTCTCAAATCCCTCAACGCCAACCACAAAAGGATTCGGAGCCCCCTCCACGCGATGGGCAAGTAAATCCGCGTGCCACAACGCATGATCTGCAACCTGATGATTAGAAATAATCGCATCAACCCCCCAGTCCTTCGCTATCTCCGCAAACCGAAGCTGCGACCGAACCTTGTCCTCGCGCGATGCTGCGTCTGTCGGAGTCCCAGTCCCACCAGATAACCCAGCAACATGCCTCTGGCCATTATCGAACACTGGGAAGATGAGCGAGATCGTACCGGGTGAATGTCCCGGTGTCGCGATGACATGGAACGTCACGCCGCCCACTGTAAGGTCCTGTCCATCGGTGAGGACCACGTCCCTGGTAGGAACCGGCGGGTTGGCATCTGCCCCGAGTGCCTCCATACCCTGCCATGCTTTTTCCGATGCATACACAGCAGGGCCGTACGTATCCTGAATGTACTTCGCCCCGCCATAATGATCATCGTGCTCATGCATGATAATCAAATGCCTAACATCCTCCCCTCGTAACCCAAACTTCTCCAGGCCCGGCAGTAATATCGTCTGAACCTCATCCGGTCTATTGAGTGAATCAATAATCACCACACCTTCGGTGGTATTATACGCCCACGCGGACACGGCGCTCTGTCCGATGAAGTAGAGGTTCTCGAATGCTGCGAATGGCGGAACGAAGCCGGACGGGAATTCTAGGAGCTGTGGGTAGAGTTGCACCACGATGCATTGGTCTTGGAAGTATTGGTGGATTGAGCTGGGGATGGCGAGGGCGGCGGCTTCGTTTAGATATCGCGTTACGTTTGCGGTTTGTTCGTTGGGAAAGGTTGGGGGGGTGAAGAATGAGCTGAGGGGGGGTCTTGTTTTGCTCAGTGCGGGGGTGCATAGGAGTAGGAGTGCTATGGCTTGTAAAGGGGGCATTTTCGAGGTATGATGCTCTTCAAGGAGAATAAGAGAAATGGTAACTGATCCTAAGTGATTAACAGAGGGGAATTCTGCTTTATTTGTGTGGTAACACAAGCATGACCTGGCATGGTCTGATAGGTGGAATCTCCTCAGGTAACCCCTTACCAGCAGTGCAGTAAGTGCTGAACATTATGATCTATGTGAGAGGATGAATTAAATTTTTGCATTACCTCTGACACGGTCCCAGCACATCATGTCTTCACAGTCAAACAAGAAGCTCCTCGAAAACCAGATTGCGTACAGTATTGAGCATGCTACTGGGCAAAAGGACCCTCTCAAAGGCTCAATAGACGACGCGACTACCATGGAATGGTGTGATGCAGAGTATATCAGGATCCTGCAGGAAATGCAAGTCAAGATGCAAAAAGAACGCACGCCGCCAATCGACGATGCTGCCTCGCGACGAGCAATAGTTGCAGAGCGGTTCTCTATAGCCAAACCCCTGGAATACGATTCCAGCTCGGTCACAGTGCGCCAGTACTCTCTTCAACTACCTGATGACCACGACCTGCATATATTCGGTGTTCCATCCGCCGTCAGTTTCCGCCTCATTCCTCCCCACCAAGCCCGACAGCAGCCGTCTTATACCTCCACGGGGGCGGGATGACAATGGGGTCTGCTCTAGATTCCCAGGCCCTCCTCGCCTGGTACGCCTCGTCCGCAGGCCTCCCACTCTTCTCCGTGGAATACCGACTCGCGCCAGAACATCCCTACCCGACTCCCGTCGAAGATTGCTATGCGGCTCTGAAGTGGCTATACCACAAGTTTCCGGAGCTGAACATCGACCTTTCCAGAATCGCGGTTATGGGCGACAGCGCTGGAGGCGGCTTGGCTGCAGCCGTGGGCCTGCTTGCGCGCGATCGCGCCGACATCCCGCACCCGGTAGCGAAGCAGATTCTGATCCAACCCATGCTGGACGATCGGGCTAGTTCTGCTGCTGTATCGGAGTTTGCGACGTGGACATGGGAGTATAATCTGGCTGGGTGGACTGCCCTCTTGGGGGGCTCTCTAGTAGTAGGGTCCGAAGGGTACGAAGGGTTCGAAGGAGAGGACGTGCCGTGTTATGCTGCGCTTGCTCGTGCCACGGACCTCAGGCATTTGCCGTCAACGTATCTAGATGTTGGCACTCTGGATATATTTTGTGAACATGTCCGCGAATACGCTTCTCGGCTAAGGGCGGCTGGTGTTGAGGTGGACTTTCAACTCTACCGGGGCGTGCCCCATGCGTTTCATGATATCCTGCCGGAAACGAACCTGGCGAGGAGGGCACGCGGAAACCATCTGCGCGCTTTGCTGTCTTTCTGACTGTCTCTGACTGTGGTCCATCTCATGTATGTATGACCTGCACGCGAATGGGTTGGCGAGGAGGTTGAATATCACAATGAGAACGCGGTGTCATGGACAACTGAAAGCGTATCGTATCTATTATTTCCAGGTTTCTTGTAGTCTCTACTTAGTAGATCCCTAGGCGAAAGACGGCCGTGTTCTGTGAGGACTAGTCAACAGGTCCAGGAGCCTGACATGTTAAATACCGCTTATGGTGCCGGCCGCCCCGTACGCATAAAAACATTCGACGGCCGATCACGATCCCGAAACTCCTCAGCAACACAATACTCAAACTCGCCACCATCCTGCTGGAACCCAAGCTGTCTGTAAACATGTCGACCCATGCTCGATGCTTCCAGGATAGCTTCCAGCCCACCCCGTCGCTTCGCTTCCTCGAGTCCCCATTCAACTAATTTCGTCGCAATTCCCTGCCGCTGGAACGCTGGGTCGACAACACATAAGTCCAGTACCATTACCGCGGGGGACGAAGTCGGTGCGATCTCATTAACAACCTCGATTCGACGTTCATGTAGTGACCGGTCTAGCTGGCGGGCGTAATCCTGTTCAACCGGGTTTCCGGGATAAAGAGCGTTTAGATCTATGGCTTCGCCAAGGTCTGGCACGGGTTTATCCCCGTATCCTTCAACCATAGAAGCCTGGACCCAGATAGCCACTCCGGCGATGTCTTCCTTGGCGCCAGAGTTGTTTGTGTCGCTGTCGCTGGGGTCGCTTGATACGGTAGCTTTGAGGAAGATCGTATTGGGGTCCCCATTCCGATCTGTGGTGGTAGATGAATACCGGTCGATGAGGCGGGATATTCCACCGTCTCTTCCTTCGGGTGTATCCCAGCCTGGATTCAGCGCTATCCAGATTCCATCGCGAAGCTGCTGGCCAAAAGCTGCTGCTGTGATGTCGAAGAATCGGGTGAAATCTTCTGCGTTTCTAATTGGTTCTACCTTCACGGTGGCCTTGTTCAGGCGGGCTCTGAGGTCGCCCATGATGGCAGTGCTGGTGTGGTGGAAATTGGAGTAGAAAAGAAAAGGATTTGTTTATTTAACGTCCCTTGGCGGGTCACGTGGACTTAGATAATGCTAGATGTACGTGTACATTTGATCTATTATCTAGGATTGTTGACCTTGATGGGGGTATACAGAGGTTTGAATTCAAGGCTTGGTAGTCTATATCTGGGTGTAGGTCTCTTTCATACTAAATAGTACAGGGGACTGAAACCTCTTGAGTATCCCCATAATCCAGTCACGTAATGAAAGCCTTTTCTCGCCCCGTTCATATGTCAGTATTGTTACACGATTCCAAACAACTGGTGTATGAATGGGGAATAGTCTTTTCTCTCATGACTGATTGGGACAGCGACTTTTTTGCCATGTGGACCGTCCGAGGCGATCGTGAAGAAAAGCTGGCCGATGTGGATAAACTCTAGCTTTGGGAAAGTCAAGGCGTACTTCTCAGCATATGAAGTCATGCGTCGACAGTGCGATGTCTCCCAAAAGCTGTCCATTGAAATACCTGCGTCAGGCAGAGTCCCGTCCCGTAACCGCGCTACGAGGTCCTCGGCATCTGGAACTCGTGAAGAGTAATACTCCTGGGCATCTTCACCGGTTAGACCATTGTTGATTTGGTATGAATCTCGAGTTATGAAAAGTTCCTTGAGGTCGCGCAAAGTAGATAGGTGGCTTTGTATGGTTTCATGGTTGATAAACCAGTTGGGGTGGAGCCACCCCAACTGGTTGCCACAACTAATGTGTAGTTGTTCCAACCCCACGAGAGAAGATAGCGCGGTGAGTGAGGAGGTTACAATCATATCCCCATCCCACATTAATGAGAGAACTTTGAGATTGGGGAATGTTCGAAGAACAGATAGCATGCGGTCAAGTAGAGGAGTTGGGAGTGTGTCATCGAGACCAAAAGCTGTCAGCTGGCGGTTGTTTTCTAAGGATTTGAGAGATACCGTATCGGGAATAGAGTATCCTCCCCAAACAAGTCTCTCAAGTGACCCGCGATAGCCCATCTGCTCCAAGCATTCTCGCGAAATCGAGTCGCTCATGTCAATTACCAAAGTAGAAAGACGTTCACTTTGTAAAAGCCTGTGCAAAGTAGATTGGCATACCATCGTCTCCGGTCCAATCTGCAGGAAACGAAGATGAGGAAAGTCTGCGATGAAGCACATTCGTGGGTCTTCACTGCCACGATATTTTCTGTGGCAGAGCTTGAGCCTTCGCAAAGTGGAAGAGCATGCTTGGAAGAGGCTACCCCAGAGCGAAGAAGAGTCGAGTGATTTGTGCTTGTGATGAGACACGAAATCCCAGTCAAGACATATATCAAGACTTTCAAGCATCCAAGAAGCCCCTTGACGTGGTTTGACAGTGATAAACTCCGATTCGATTGATCCATTCAAGCGAAGATGTTTGACTGTCGAATCTCTCAAGCAATTTAAGAGGTGGTTGTTAACTGCGGTCCCTGTCATCCAGCTTAGAGATTCTAGGTGCGGTAAACTAGAGATAACAGAGGCCAATCCACGTTCATAGACATGTCTCATTCTTGTCGACAGGTTTCCGGCTAATGGGTCATCAAGACTCGACGCATGTACCTCTTCCCAGAAGTAAGCCGAGCTTGTGCTTATGCTGCGGATGCATGCACTCAGAGATGGTTGATCAGTGAGGCGGCTCTCTGACATTGCTCGCTCGGCAGCCTCGCAGGTAAGTCTGTCAAAAATGTAACACGAAACAGGGCTGTAATCAAACACAACATGCCGGAACTGGCAGGATCGTGCTAGCTGGCGACAATCCGAATTGACCAGCGCAAGAGAAGCCAGAGCCTCGTTGTCCAAGCCGATGTATTCAATTATCACTGAGAGGAGTTCCACTGGGAGAGTAAGGAGAACATTTCCCTGCGCGGCAATTGGCCTGCCTTCCATGACCCGATCAAACATTAAAGGAGAGATAGAATCCATCGCAAACGGTTTTTTGGAAGCCATTATCGTGATCGGAGGTGGCAGGTGTATCCGTAAGTCTGGAGTTTTCGTGTCGTGGGGTCTTTAGCAGCGCGGTTTCTTGCAATTCGACACGGCGTAGAAGTATTTGATAGCAGCATTCTGAGTTTAGGGGCTTGAAGTATCTATCAATAGCCTTGAAGGGCCTATTTGATGATTACACGGAGCGATGTTGAAGAAGTAAGGAACTACATAACCGAGAGGTGAGATCTGTATTGGAAGCACGTGACCGTTGCTGCTGACTAATGGGCAGTGAGGACCGACCACTTCCTAAAAAGGCCTAGCTCATCCCGTGTGGCTTGGCAGTTGATACCTGAAAAATCTGGTCGGGCCAAGGCGTGTGTTTGAAGGGGCCCAACCGTCCTTCAATTGTGATGAGAGAAGAAATGATATGACACTTGATTTAGCCGAACAGTTTGCGGTCTGGGTATCCCAGAACCAGGCCGCCGAAATCAGTAGAACAGAAACGTTGAAGGGATTTTCAGAGGAGTTTGAGAAACTGAGTCGGAATCACCAGGATGTCTCGAGGGATCTTGAGAGGGAGCGACGTGTTGCACGTATAACACAGGAGGAGACGGAAGACATGAAACGTCAATTGAAGGAGCTGAAGGATTCCATTGTGGGTCATTGCGCCCCTAAAGTACTGAACACCGATGCTGATTATAGTCACCAAGGACCGGAACGCGTTTGTTCTGGTTCTGATCGACGCCGATGCGGATGGATATATAGTGAGTGGCTATGACACTAGCAAGAATGCACTGAGAGACTAACTGGCGTAGTTCAAGGATGAATATTACTCGGACGCCGACGGTGGTCGAAGAGCAGCTTTGGATCTCAGAACTTCCGTCCAGGAACATCTCAAAAGCTCGCAGCCAGAATTGGTTGGCTTGCCTATCATTGTAAAGGCGTTTGCGAACGCTGACGGGCTATCTCAACTGCTTGTGAAGATGAAGCTCCTGAAGTCAACTGGAGGGTTGACTGGATTTGCGAAAGGTTTCTCGCAAGCGATCGACATGTGCGACTTTATCCTTGTTGGGGCAGGGAAGGATCGTGCTGATGAGAAGATCAAGGGTCAGCAAATTCCCAAATCAACCCTCGATAGAACGTGCTAAGTTGAACAGGTGTCTTCAAACAATTTTTCAACAATCCTACCTGCCGTCATGTCATCTTTGGAGCTTGTCATGACAACGGGTATGTTCGATTGCTCGAAAAGTACCAGCATAGTGCCGTTGCCGAGAGGGTGACGCTGCTCTACCCCTTTGAGTTAGGTAGAGAGTATGCTGGCCTAGGCCTTCGATCTACGAAGATGAACAACGTCTTCCGCACCGAACCATTTGGCCACCGCAACTCGCCAACATCGGTTCAACGGACAGTGAGCACCTGGGGTGCTCAGACCACTGGCAATCTGGACGGACTCGCTCGATTGGCGGGTGAGACCGGCCCCGGACCGGGAAGTGCAGCTTACAAGACTGACGACCGTCTGCCGGAGACCGGGATATTAGGCAATGGCGAGATATTCGTGAATGCAGCAGGGCAACGCATCGACGGAAAACTGCCCCGCCCTCGCCGCGAGGATTTCAAAAGCTGGAACCACAAGGTCAAAAGCGCACAAATGAAATACTGCTACAAGTTCTACTTACATCCTGGGGGATGTGAGTATGGCAAAAAATGTGCCTTTTCCCACGGTCCTCTGACGGACGGCGAGGTTATGGCCCATCGCTATGATGCTAGACTGGAATATTGCCGTGCAAAGGGACAGTGCCGTGATCCGACTTGCTTTTATGGACATCACTGTTTCTGCGATAGGAAGACCTCGAAGGGTTGCAGATTTCCATCTGATATGCACCATATTGATGTCTCTCCCGCTCAGCTTCTGTGGAACGGGCTACAGTTCCTGCTCTGAGGAACAGGATATTTCTGAGGGATATTCCTGAGGGATAGTTCTGGTAGACATGGGTCACCGTGATTAGGGATTAGTTGCAACAGCCCGGAGTCCGTTTGCTGCTACTCCTTACTAATGCTAATTCAACTCTGGATTATGGAGGGCTCTTCAACAGCGCTCTCAAGGACTTTGACGTCAAGTAAAGCCATCTGTAACGTGGCCCTATGAAGTCAAAAAATCGGACGTCTGAATATCTTTTGTCAATATTTACACTCGCTTGTTTGGTAGAATTACATGATATGCTGATACATCCATAACCTACCCAGCTCCGATGGGCATAGACGCAACCCGATTTGGCATGTATACCGGGGAAATGGAAACGAGGATTATAAAGTTAGAGAGATGGGGGAAACAAGGGCATCTACATACATAGGGATCCGTGACATCCATTTCTCTTAACGAGACGTACAGGCCAAAGAGAAGGAAACTAATAAAACACTAGAATAGGGTATAAGAGTATATGATATTTATTAACAGGAGCAGTTTTTATGGCCTGAACAGGGGGGTTCCATAGTAAAAAATCATACTAAATCTTAAGTTACTATATTCCACCGGCAGGATTCATATATCTTGATTAAAGGTTACAGGGCGTTGCAAGTTACATCCCTTTGTTGCAAATGATCTGGCAGGATGACTGCATTCTCTGACATTCATCACCTTCAGTAACCTGATATACCACGCAGTATTATTAATATCAGGCACCGGACTACTCGGTAATTTGAGGACAAGATACTATAACAACAGCGGCAATCAAAGTCAAGTCATCCAATGTGCTTTGTATATATAATTGGAGAAGGAATGAGGATCAGGGATAGCGCCGATTTCGAGCTTTGTATTGCTGGTGATCATATCTATTGATGATGAGAATTTCCATAGGCTCCTTGGGCGATAGATTGCTTGTTGAAGAGATGGATATCTAGCACCTGTTCCCAAACTCCGCCCATTCGAGACATTTGCGAGCTACTTCAACAGCCATTTAATACTCTGACAACTAATATTACCACTTACAAAAACACCACTGGCAAGAACATACCCCGTACTCATAGATTCTCCAAGGGTTGTCTCAACATCACCTCCCCAAACCGTAAGAAGGACTGTCGGAAAGTCTTCACCCACGGCCATATTATCTGCACACAGCAGCCTCGACTTTCCGCTGGCTATCAACCTAGTCCAGCTTCTCAAGTCCTCTGTCCAACCTTCCCCCCAGGTAACAACGGCGACCTCCGCAATCCCTCCATGAGCATCGTCACACTCAAGCACGAGCGCCATCTTATCATCTTTCCCCGCTTGCTCGTACGAACAAACACGTCCAACCTTCTGGACGGAAACTGAATGCCAATTTCCGATTAGTCCACGAGATCCATCACATTGGAAGTAATACGGCTTCTGGCTTTTGCCTTGCAGATGGGCAAGGTACCTGGGAGCCCACGAAAATGGACTGGATAGGCCACGCGGACCATGCATAGCCGCTACCATGGCGACCTCCTGCGGCCGGGAATGATAGATATGTTTGATTCCATCCTCGTAGGTCCAACCGGCCTGCCAGGTTAAGCCAAGGAGTGCGTAGAAACCGCGGGCGTAGTCGACTTCATTCCCCGTGGTACGGTTCGTGCACGATAGGGCTATGTCGGCGAGATTGATCCCGAGCCCGTAGACCGGTTGTAGCCGTGCAAATGTGCGGTGCAGTTGGTACCAGCGCTTGTTGTCCTCACTGGCTTTGAGCTCAAGAGCGCTGACGATATCCTGGAAGCCGACCACATGTGTAGCTGTGACGATGACGGCCTTCCGGGCTAGTTTGATCTCTTGATATGTCCAGACCCTGGTCAGCCATATCCCACAGACGAGAACAGCAGCGGTTAACAGGGGGTCACTGGAGGGTAAATGCAACGCGAAAGAATCAAACACAATCACAGCATCTGCATTCCCATAGACCGCGTGCAGACTGTTAATAATAACAGTCCTAATCTCCACAAGGGTCGCAACGCTCGCCCCAGGATGCGACTTCTTCGGTATCGCCAGCAAATCAAACCAAACCCATTCATAGCCACACTGCGCGGCCTTCCCCATAATCGTGTTGAAATGCATCCTCAGCAACCCCCGTTCGTCCTGCGAGATTTTCTCGTCGTTATACTGGAGCCCCATCGTCTCAGCCCATACATGCGAGATAGCTGCATAGCCTGAATCTAGGATGCGGAACTGGCCTGATCGGTTCACGCAGAGAGCCTGGCCCATGCGTCCCGCCTGCTCCATAAGGCGTAGAGACGGCGCTACAAACAGCGACGATGAAACCACCTTCACGTTTAGATCAACCAGCTGCGAAGCCGCACTCTCCCGCTGTGCTGCATCTCTCGTTAACAAGAGCGGCGACGCTGCAACAGCAATCGTGTCAACGACGGCTAGCGCAGCGACTTTGGCTGCGAACTCGACCCATCGCCGCTTTCCTGCAGGCGGGTATCGGGATTCAGGACCGAGGGGGTAGAGCCGTCGGTTGGGGAGGGGTGGGAAGTCTTTGAAGAGCGAGGATACATCTTGTGGTGTCCAGTGGCGGAATTCGTTTAGGGATGCTTGCATTGCCCGCTCGGGGCCGGCGTAGTTTGTTCGCAGGATCTGGCGGATTTCATTGCGTCTTGTAGTTGCTTCCTCTGTGAAAGACATTGAGACGTCGATGGGATACCAGAGAGGGAGAGGGACGGATAGAAGTGATGATCAGCTGGAGAAACGCGCTGTCAGCTCGGCCTCGTGTCTTTCAGCCTTGCGTGTATGTAGAGCAAATTAAGCGCTCTGGGTTTGTAGGCTTCGCTTATAATTCCTTATTTCAATGTGCCCAGTCACCAGCCACGTGGCCTATTCTAAGTATGCGTAAGTTATAGGTCCCTCTCTCTGGTACAGTTGTGTTAGGGCTGGGACTGCAACAACGCGAAAGAAGTGACTTTTAGAAGTAGCACAGCGGTGGTAACCAAGGAACTACTCTGCCAGTTCTCTGGTCCAGGATATGGGAGACGTGGAATATTCTTGAGACCTTCGGGAAGTTTATAGATGGATGTAGATTATACTTGTCTAACCTTTGGAGTCGACCCTTGTATCTATTCAAGGTGCCAACAATATTTACAAGGCAAGATACTATAGTACAACCTCAGTCAATTCAACGATAGAGTAAACAAACCCCAGCAATCCCCCATTCCCCAAGGAACACACACCCTAGACGAGAACATCCGCATCAAGCACTGGCAGTGATCCATCGCATCCCCCCTGATGAAATCCCTAAAGATCAAACTCGCAAGTAATCCCATGATCGCGATCCCCACAGTTATCATCATCGCCCTCCAGCGACCTGGTTTGCCCCCCATAACTCATCGACCCGCCATCCAGATTCGACGAATCATCATTACATCCATTCCCATTAACCACAGTGAACGAGCTGCGCAGACCCGTGTCCCCCGTCCCAAAGGTGTACGAGTCCCTTGCGCAGTCCATGGAGAGGGGATCGACCTGCGTCCAGCCGTTGCCGCTGGGCTTGCAGATTCGGATCTGGGTTGTTAGCATTGTATACCTACTACCCCCTTACTATAGAATGGCAATTTAAGGGGGTTGAATGAATGGCAGGAAAACAGGGGACGTACCCACGGCTCACCGTTAAGCTCGGTGTCACGGATGGAGGTATAATGGACGGCGAATTTGCCCGCAGTAGGAGGGAACGCGTGCTGGTCGGACTCGCAGTCGAAGATGGCGTTTGCGCCGGTTGCGGTGGCGGTGATTATGACCGCTGTGAGCGAGAGGGAGAGCTTCATGGTGAAGTAGAAGTAGAGATGAAGTTTGATAGACTTGATGAGATCTGGATTGAATGGAAGGGAATTGAGTTGATGATGAGAATGTATTTACGGGGGTGAATGTGGCCCTTTTTATACCTGTTCTCTTTACGTTACTTTACTTACTACGTCGGTCATCCAAGAAACACAGCCTTCGCCTTCTTTCTCGTTAAGTCCTACAACATCCTTCCAAATTGGGTGTCTTCCAGCGCTAGCCAGGGCACAGAGTACTATTCAAGTAATATGCAACGCTCAACGTCATCCAGCCATCTCACGCATCCCCACAGATCGCCAGGCAGCTTACATATCTAGGGCTCTGCAGTCGCACGCCTAACCGCAGGCCCCCAGGTTGGAGGGGTCGGGTGGCGCGGAAGCTAACAGGGATTCCGATCCTGCAGCGGCGATCATCTTCACGATCGCAGCAATGGTACTTTTAAGGAATGCGGAGTATAATGCTTTTTGCAAGGGGCGCCGAGGTGTTGGGGGCCGTGTATGCTCTCGGGCTTGCTGGGTGGAGGGAGATGTTAGGACCAACCAGGTGTGTCTATCAGGTGTGACCTCACGGATTAAACGTCAATATTTCGCCACGGAACACGGAGTCGGTTATTGATCGTTTCCGAGCTGAAGTGATGAGTGTATCTATCAGGCAGCACGACGGGGGGCTCCTACCTAATTGGGTAGGTAGAGATATCTGTATAGTATAGGAAGGAGCTACCCATGAGCGTGCCTTCATCGCTAAAATAGATTATATCTTAAGGTGCGATGGGAGTCCTTGCCTTATTAGGTAGCTAGAGATGTATAGTAAAGGAAGGAGTAGTCTAGCACCGTGCCTTCCTAGATAGGTTACTATATTTAAGGAAGGCACCATGAAGGGTCCCTGCCTAGTCTATTAAAAAGATTTAGTATAGGAAGGAGCGACTCACGGGCAGAAAGGCCTACCTTCCTTGCAAATGGGATATCGCATTTTGAAGAAGGTGCGAGGGAGGTCCCTGCCTGATTAGGTGCTAAGTTGACAGCCGAGGGGCCAAAGACAGCTGCTTGCCTCATGTTTTCTTGATTAGCTAGGCATGATGCGTCTTCTTTCATTCCCTTCTAGATGTAGGTGGATTGGTTTGAGTTTGAAAGGGTGTATCAAAGCGAGCATTGGAAAACACCTCTACCTACCAGTTTCAGGCTATCAAGAGAGGCAGTATAAGTCTTTTGATACTACATAATAGTGAATAACTGATATTCGTAGTCTCGTACAAATAGATGGGCAGGCTACTGCCTCTCCAAGAAGACCACCTTGCTTCCATACTCAGTATCAAAGGTATACTGCAACCCCATGTTCATCAACGTCGAACCAGAGTATGTAGCATCCCCCTCAACGCTATACTCCGCCTCCGGATCCAGACCTTCCAACCTGACCCAAGGAGCAGCGTGATTCACATTAGGGCCAGTTTGGAAGTAGAAGAGCACGGCTTGAGACCCGTCTTCTGAAATGAACTGCACAGCAGGCCACTGAGTTTCCTCTGGTAGTCGCAGCCGGTACATGTCGCCATTCAAGATCAATGGGTTGACTTTGTCGGCTAGTGCGAGGAGTCCCGGCATGGCCTTTTGCTCATCTTCTTGTAGATCTGCCGGGTTGAGCTCTAGACCGAATGACCCTCCCATCATGGCAACGTGCGCTCGGAACTCCACTGGCACGGTTCGCCCGGTCTGGTGGTTGGGAACTGCGGAAAGATGGGCGCCCATTGCACTTGGCGGGTAGACTAATGACGTCCCGAACTGGATTGTAACACGATCCACTCCATCTGTGTTATCTGAGGTCCAGATCTGAGGGAAGTATTGTAGCACCCCAGGGTCAAAGCGACCACCTCCGGAGGCACAGCCTTCCCATAGAACATCAGGGAAACGCTCAGACAAAGTGCTAAAAACGCGGTACAAGCCAAGGATATATTTGTGGTTGTTGCTGGGGGAGGGTTCTTCATGGATGCCGCGGTTGTTGTCCCACTTGACATAGGTGATATCCGCGCTCCGCAGCAGATTTGACACAAAGTCGATAATAAAGTCTTGGACTTCCGGCAAGGCAACGTTCAAAACCAGCTGGTTCCGTCGTTCAGTACGAGGGTAAGAGCCTGCATGTAGCACCCAGTCAGGGTGTTCGTGGTAAAGAGTTGAGTTCGGGTTGACCATCTCAGGCTCGACCCAAATACCGAATCGCAGTTTCGTGTCTCCAACAGTCAAATTCGTAGCAGCCTCTACTAAAGGGTCCAGGCCATTAGGGAAACGTGCTTCATTCGGAGCCCAGTCACCCAGGCCGGCATTGTCTGATAAGCGTGGATACTCGTTACCAAACCAACCGTCATCCATGACAAACAGCTTGATTCCGAGATCAGCAGAATCTTGAGCCAGAGTATAGATACTGCTCTGATTGTAATCGAAATAGACTCCTTCCCAACTGTTGAGCAATACAGGCCGGTCTTTCGTGGCAAACTTGCTCTTGATAAGATGGTTGCGATACAGGCGATGGAAAGAGCGAGACATGCCACCAATACCATTCTTTGAATATACTGAAACGCATTCGGGAGAGCTAAGAGTCTCTCCGGCACCGAGGTTCCAGGACAGCTGGTTAGGATTCAGTCCTAGCAAGGCCCGTGTGAAGCCTTGTGATCCCTTTTCCACTTCAGCAGAGAAAGAGCCCGTGTAGACGAGTGAGAAGCCCCATGCCTCACCTTGGGATTCAGTAGTAGATGGGAGCACTAGGGCAAGGAACGGGTTGTGGAGGTGAGAGGAATACCCAGTGCTACTTCCGAACCTGTATTCTCACATTAGTATGCGTCTAGAGAGCAGCTTTGTTCTGTAGATCTTATACCCTTGGACACCATAGTTGACCTTTGTCCGTTGGCGATTCGCCTCCCTGGCCCAATCTCCCCTTAGGCTTATCATGTCCAAGTCCTCATATGGCAAGTCTACACTCAGACTAGCCAGCGCTTCAATCGTGATATTGCCCTGGCCTTGATTGGTGACATTCACGCTTCGGACAACAGCATCGTATTTGGGGAAGATGGAGTATGATAGATCTGCTGCAACAGAGCTGTAGTTGTCGTACAGATGTACCACCAACGTTGTAACATCGTGGTCGTCGCCGTACGTTGCTGGCAGACCGGGCAAAGCAGGCTTACCGTTGATCACCTTATATGACTGGTATTGGAGGTCGCTGACAGTGTACCCTTCGGATTGGCGAATGCGAACTGCAGGAATGCGGAAGTCTCCACGGCCCTGG
The DNA here is from genome assembly GCA_027569205.1 of Aspergillus kassunensis. Taxonomy (NCBI): domain Eukaryota; kingdom Fungi; phylum Ascomycota; class Eurotiomycetes; order Eurotiales; family Aspergillaceae; genus Aspergillus; species Aspergillus kassunensis. Next base: position 549,252 of record JAPDEQ010000013.1, on the reverse strand, counting down.
TCAGGGAATTCACGGCGCACCCGACCAGGCATACCAACCCAACCGTTGACAGCCGGTTCCTGTGACGAAGGAATTGCACCGCTGACAGAGCCGCCGAAGTGATCAGATATCAAGTCACCGGAATCGTCAACATGGAATCGGTATGAGACATTGTCGCCGTTCAGAGCAAAGCTGGTCCCATCCGCGGTCACCGCTGTTATGATCAGTAACCACAGCACCGGTGCAAAGCTCGGTCACTCACCAATTGAACTTGACGCTCCCTGAGCCAGAGCCAGTGATCCATGACTGCACACCGCCAGAAGGCCGGTGATAGCCACAGTAGCGGCGGATGATCCAAACATAGTGCAGCCCTTCTCAAAAGAAAGTTTAGTACAAGGTCTGAGATTGCACCATCGGCGGGGATGTAGCTATTTATCAAGCCCTTGCCCGCCGAGCCTGTGCTCATTATTTGCACGTCATGTTAGCTGAATTCGGAGAAATGACGGAGTGACTATGGGGGGACGCTGACTTACCCCGCCTAAATACGTACCAAATCCGGAGGGAAAGACATTGAATTCCGGCAGATCCCTTGTCTGAATGAGCTACTCCGGTCACCGGTGTGGTCAGTGGTCACCAGTAGCCCTGAAGATCCCCTCTTTATGTATTCCGCTAGGCCCTTGTGGTCCTTGGCATGCGGGTAATATTCGGCCATCCAGAGCAGCCCGAGTCTGTATGATCAGGTTCATTTGGTCGAACGGAACACTCAACATATACTTGACATGGTATCTCTTCTCTTTCCGTGGTCCAAAGTCCATCACAGACTCGTTGGGTGTCATGGTTAGTACGTTCAGGTCGTTCGGACATCCTCCGTAGCCTCCAAATCCGGGGTGTGGAGATGCGGAGTTGTGGAGTAGGCCGGGTAATTTTATGACGACTTCGCCAAAGACTTTCGGACCTCAAGTCCTCAATTGTGTTGCACTTCTGGAAGAACGGCCAGCGCGATCCATTCTATCTCGGTAATTGTGGATAAATCGGGATGCCTGACTCTCGCTGAGTCGTTGCAACCTCTAATACCGGTTCCCCTGGCCCTCCCGACAGATCGGTGATATTCCGAGCGTCCCGGTCCCGAGTTTTCGCGGCGCTTGAGTAATTTTCCAGGCCAATTCAATTGACAGCATAATCAGGGCGATAGGGTAGCTGGGCTTGGACTAGATTCCCTGAGAAGAACATTGAAAAAGGAACCTTGAAGAAAAAATGTTAGGCCGGGGGACGAGAAGCCGATCCCGAGGGGGGAGGCTTGGCACGAGCGCCTCCTTCCCCTTTCGGACGTTGCCGCTTTAAGCCGTCACATTTGACTAGCCCTGAGCCCTACTCAATTTCTCGATCTGTCGGTCTTTTGAGTTGTCTCTAGTTGTACTTGAAACCTTAGGGTTCAAAGATCATACTGACGAAGCTAGCCAATTCAGCCTACTATCAATAAACGTTGTATGGAGATTGGAAACTCCCCATGCAAGACACGATACCAGTTACAGCTACTATGGTACTGAGAGAAGACCCAGCAATGACAAACCCGCATATTTAACAGGGCAATCCAATCTATATTTATTTAACGTTCAGCACAATCGACCATAACATAAACTACTCATCCAACCCATCCCCAATCATTAGAATCCAAACATATCTACAAAGCCTCAAAAACCTCCACAACAGCCCTCGCAGTACTCGCCGCACTAGCCGGATTCTGCCCCGTAACAAGCCTCCCATCAACAACATGGAAATCATCCCAAATGCCACTGGAGCGCTGATCTAAAACCGTGGAACAAAATGTCAGTCCCAAGCCAACCCAGCACTCACGGCAAGACCACAGATACATAGAGAAAAACTCACACTCGGCGCCTAGTCTCTTCGCGACTTCTTCGACCATTTCACTTCCCCAGCTGCGCAGATCGGCCATGATCCCCATCGTGTCTTCCGCTTCGCTCGTGAACCCGGTTATCTTCTTCCCCTTGATAAGAGGTTCTCCGGTGCTTCTGTCAAGCAGGTTGCTAAAAATTGCTGGCCCATGGCAGACAGATGCGACGATACCGCCGCTAGCCCAGACTTCCTCTGCGATCTTCTGGAGAGAGGTTGCAGTGGGATAATCGATAAGAGCGGCGTGGCCGGCAGAGGCGTAAAAGACCCCGTACTGAGATCCATCGATATCGGCGGCTTTAGGCATGTTGTCGAGCTTTGTGCGGAAGGCGCTGGTCGTGTCAGTCCATGTTTCAAGGTCCGCGCCGTTTAGGAAGTCAGGGGTCTGGGAGAGCCAGTCGGGTGTATAGGAACCTGTCTCAGAGGCTAGGTCGACTTCGAAGCCTGCAGCAGTAAGGACGTTAAAGGGGTGCAGGGCTTCGCTGATGAAGAGGCCGGTTGTTTCTTTGCCGTTGAAGAGCGCGGCTTTTGCGGAGGTGATGCTGATGAGGGCTTTGCGGGGGGGAGACATTTTGTTTGGATCATGGTTGTTGGTCGGTTGGTTGGTTTTGGTGATGATTGTTGTAGTTGAGGATGTTTTGATGATGATTGCGATGGATAGAACTGTAAGAAGGTGAATCGCTCAATACTTATAGACAAGCCCTGCAGAGATGTCGATGGAGTTGCCCGGAGTATACATCCGGAAGTACCTACTACTTCCTTAGCGGTAGGGCTAGACTCCGCAACTCCGCCAGGAAGCAACGCAGGGACTCCGCAACTCCCTCCACTGGCTAGACCGTAGCTATTTTTTGTGAAAGGTCAAGTTACAAGCCTTTCTAGCGGGACCGTTGTCTCGGACAGGCTGGACAGACCCGGACTTCACGTACGGAGTACTCGGAAATCTGCCTCGAGCGTGGTCACTCCGCAACTCCGCAACTCCGCACAGCCATACTATTTAATCGACTAGGGAGAGCGTCAAACTAACAGTTTTCTGGCTAGTGAATAGGTAAACGCCAACAAATTTCATTGGTTCCGATCGTGATTCGTCTATTGCGTCAATCATGAAGAGTAAGTAAGTCACTGGTTCAGTTGTGTGTCTGATATCTAGACACATCGTCAAGCTCGGGCCAAAGAGTATCAAGACTGTTCCAAAAGTCCGTATCAACGGCCATGTCAAACAAATTAATATCCGGTATATTCATGTCAAGGCCAGTATTCCCATGCATTACACCCGAGAAACCAAAGTCAAAGTCTTGAGCGATACACAAAGAATTGACCACGGGGATACTGTCAGGATCATCCATCGAGCCATGCTGTGGCTGGCTGTACTTGGCCAGGATATCGGCCTTGACACAGAGATCTCGCACAATTTTAGCGACGTTTGCTGCAACTGCGAATTTGGTGCCAAAATTATCAAACGCGATGATGGTCTGGTCGATTGCGCTTCTGGCCTGGTTGGTCAACGATGAGTTTGGATATACCATCACAAAAGCGACCAGCGTCATTGCGGCATTCCACACATAGTGAAAGGCCTCGTGCCACCCATCGAGAATGGAGCTCTCTGCAAGAATCTGCTGCGTGATATTCGACAGCATGATCGCGTGAGAGGCACACCGGAAAGTAACCTCTTCCGCTCGAGATTCTGGCGGCGGCTGGGCGGAAAAGGAGATCAGGGGCCGGTAAAGATTGATGCTGAGTTGGTGATACGTGGCTTCAAGAAGAACACGCTGCCGCTGGAGCCAAAGCGGGGCAAACTGTTCGATTAACACGCGTGTGCCATCCGTGGAAAGCGACTTGCCGTTGTTCTGGCGCTTTAATTTCAACGCGTCGGGCACGCTGTCAGCCCACTCATCAAGAGCCTGCATGTGCTGGACTAAGACCTCGGCGCTGGCCTGCAGCGCATGCGGATCGTCCCATATAGTCTGGTCGTCCTGTAGGGGAAGGTCCTGGTCGTAGAAGCATGTGTAGGCTTCGCGTACTTTTATATAAAGTATGCTCTGGTAGCGGTTGAAGCTCAGCCAGGTGGATTTATGACCAATAGGAGCAAATGTGGAGCCTGACACCTTAGCAATCTCGAAGCTGTCACTGGGCAGGCGTGGCATGATGTGAGAGTCACGGATTCTGAATGGACGCCCGAGCTTCATCCCAGATTTGCTGTCCATGAGGAAGACTGCCCACCACAAGCGTCTCCGCAACTCGCTTTCCTGTTCAGACATACTTGGCGGAGGCTCTACGTGAAGACCGAGAGTGTAAGCGGTGTGCACGGCTTGCCCAACAGCATTGTCCATCATGTTGTGGAAAGAGCCACCGCATAGATATACGGCGCAGAGCAGATGACACTGTAGAGTTGATATCGAAGGGCTCTCCAGCTCGTAGGTAAGCAGAGTCTGTCCGCGCCAGTAATGCCATCGGCCGGCAACCAGCGCATCCTTGCCCTCTACGAGAAGGCCCTGTGTGGATGAGGGCAGAGCTGATATACCATATTGCATACACATGGCAATAATTATATCAACCAGGGCCGACTGTTTTCTCTCCTTTCCACCAGCCACCCACAGAGATTGGTAGTGCGCCTTAAACTGGGCCTCGTCCAGAGCGGCGAATAACGAGGTATGATAGGTTTGCCAGAACAAGTTGATAAAGTACTCCTCTTGTATCGGATTCAGATAGACACCGGCCGTGTACAGTTCTCCAGTTGATGACATCAACCGACTGACCGGGTCTCCATCAGAACCCGCTGGTCTGTCGAGCAGTTTGTTATCGCTCGTAGAGATAGGCATCAACTGCAGGGTCGTATGCGTCTGCTGAAGCTTGGCACTCAGAAATACGCTGAACCGCTGGATGAAGGAGTGCATAGACGACGAGCCAAGCCAAGCATCATTGGAGGAGCGCGCAGGGCGGAGCTGTATGCCAGCCCAGTACTTCTTCAGATGACCAGGGCCTCCATGACTAGCCGCACTTGGCGAAGACGAGACTCGCGACGGTGGTGGTGAGGGCACCACTGTCAGAGGCTTGGCCCGCTGATCTAACTCTGCCTCTAATTGCTGGACGCGCCGTTTCAGCCAGTCAATCTCCTCGGAAGCTTGGGTGAGAGTCGAAGCTTTTGGCGCATTGTGGCTACTGCAGTCTCGTCCCTTGGCTGTACAGTTCGAACAGGGGACTTTGTCATCGCATTTTCTGCGACGAAGCCTGCATTCATCGCATGCTCTGGCTACCTGGCTCCGTTTCTGGCGACGCCGGAATGCCACTTGGCTGTCGGCTAAGTCAGAGGTCGATAAGACCATCTGCGAAGCCATGAAGGTTGATATATAATGTAAAAGGAATATGAATTCTGGAGATAAAATCAGTGTCCATCACAGCTGTGGTCGATGATACGATTTGGCCCCCACGAGCTGAGGGCGAATCCGGGGGAGGAAGCAAGTCACGTGCCATTTATGTACTCCAACATCCGCCGCTTAGATCTTAAACATCTCAATCTGGAAAAGATCATGTTGAACACATACGGAACCAGAAACTACTAGATCGTACACGCGTCAAATAACATTATCAAAGCGTTTCCAGCAGAGACTACCACTTCTCTCAACACAAGCGGTGAAATCACACTGTCCTCACTAGTCTCCCTATCAATGCACCTTCTCTGGACAAGGTGCCTTTGGGAAACTGTAGCATCATCGAAGATCAGACCGGCATCGTTACCGATTACTTGCTTGCTGTCTACTCTCTGATCACGGAGTGGGCCGAACTGTGGCAGTTTTTGCAAGACACTTGGCACGATGTTGCATATAAGGGTCTCAACAGTTCTGTCGCTGGCACCCTTAGCAATATCGCCCTTGCAATGATCAGCAAGACTGGATCTAGTGTCGAGGTCGGCTTTCCCGGGCGTACCTCATTTGAAACCATCGTAAAGACTATCTCTCGGGGTGATTATGATAAAGCACAGGTAATGTTCCAAGTAAACATGCCGCGATATTTGCCTGACAGTAGAAGCCCCGTCGAAACTGTTTGGGAAAGCAGAGATATTGACGTTAAGGAACTTTTCATGATAAACGCTTATGAGATTTGCATGATTTTGTGGTTGATTTCCAACTTAACTGAAGTGGGACACCGACAAAGAGTATGCTTGCGGAGATACGTGATTGGAATCCGACGCTTGATCTGAAACGCGCGACCATGGAGGAACGACTTAAATTTCGCCGGTCATATACCATTAACTGGCTTTATGATCTGGTGAATGTCTTCTCATCTATCATCGTCCAGCGCAGGGCGCTCAAGGGTCAACATATCATCCTCGAGACCGTCGACTGGTCTGTCCACGGACCATGGAATAAGCACCGAAGGTTGTTTGGGCTGAATGAATTTGCAGGCGAGATCACGAGCCTTGCTATGCAAAAACCTGGGATTGATGTTTGATCAAAGATTACTCTACCCCTAGTATTCCAGCTACAGAGTATCGTTGACTCTCTCACTGTTTCTTGCGCCTGGTCTCCGGGTGGCTTAAAAGGTGACACTTTCACTGCCCCTGCCAGGAAATATCGCCCAAGACGTGACGTCGACTTTTTTCTGGACCGCAGTGTTCAGAACCAGCTCAGCGGCTTTTGCACTAGTGTTCAGATACTGAATCATTACTTTGAAGAAGATGCCAGGCTCCATGGCCAGCCTGATCGGAATAAGGCAACGTCTGACCTCCTGACAATTCTGCGTGAAGACTTTGTCGACTGGCTCGGTGAATCCAAGTACATGCACGGGCTCACGACTATCCCGCCGTCTCGGTTTTCCAAGACAAATTCGAACGGCCTCTGGGAGTACTCGCCCTATCTTTGTGGTGTTGGTCTCCAGGAGGGGCTCGAGATGGTCCATGTTTTCGGCATGCAGATATGGGATGGCATGCCGGAGCCATTAGCTCTCGTACATTTGCATAATATGCTCCTTAAAAAGGGCTATATCAGCCGTCATATTGGACTATATGGCACTCTCGAGCAGGTTTTTCAGAATGAGTTCTTTGTCGACGGCATAGTTCCCGACTCCAACTTCTTCCAGGCCTTGAATGCTGTTCTGTGCAAGTCGGGGAAATTCTGAGACTCTTTCGCCTCGAACGCAAGACGTCGGCGTCCATGGTGAGCAATAACCGGTATCCATGAGGCTATATAACCGGTATCCATGAGGCTATAGACCACAGTTATAACCGTATATTCAAATCTAAGTCGCTTACCAGACTTTTCCGTGAGGCCTACTATGTTCCAGATCGGATTCCAGACGACGAGATCCCTATACCCTCGGCATTATCCGCCATCCGAGTCACCCAGACAAAGCGAGCAATCGATCCGGCGACAGGGAAGAAAGTCCTTCAGGGTACGGAGCTTGTCAAACGGTGGAGAAGTATAGGATATGATGACGACAAGATACATGGTTTGATAGAGGCAATCAACGCGGGAGTCTCCAGCCAAAAGATTCCTGAAGATGTCCTAAACTCGCTCCCGATACCTGAGGGATACACACGCCACCCCGAGCCGCAACCTAGGTATGATACCTTTAGAGCAGGCCTCAACAACGTCTCCTTCCTGGCCGCCCTGAGGCTCGACCTCAAGGGCGATGTAGGGTTTGGGCTACGGCCTATGCTGGGGTTGAATTACATCGCAGCAACGACTCACATGATGATGGTTTTCGACAAGTTCGAGGAGAAACTGAAACAGTTCCGGAACTCCCTGTGGGTACAAGCTTACGAAGGAACCGGCCCGGCAACTAAGAACAAGCGAGCATTGTTGACCATACTTGCTATGCAGTCGGAAGACGAAGAATGTCTGAGAGTGATGGCTGAGGTGTTCGAAAGCACTCGCATTGGTTACATACCTCTCGCATATTGGGACGACGGCCTTGATGATAACACGTTGCTGTAAAACGCGTTGCTGCAATCAACGCCGCAGCTGTCTCACAATCATATCGTCTGCTAGCGTTCTATGCTTTGAGGATACAATCGAAGCTATGACTTCATTTCAAAAATCTCAACGTGATTTGTACACTTCAGATAGACTATTTTCTCAAAATCAAAGCTAATCACCTATAATCAAACCCAAACTGATCGATTCATGATTGCTACTTATTGATGCAATGCCAATGTTCATTTGTCCGCAGAGCCGTCCTTGCTTTGCTTAGGCTTATTCCGTGTGCCGAATCATTGCTAGGAAAGATAGCCTACATTCATGTTAGCCATATGGACAGATACGGAGCCAACGGGATCTTCTTCCAGCCGTACATACCCAATCACTATCGTCGAGAACTCGGCCAGCAGCCTTGACTTATCGACACGTCCATGTCCAGCATGTTCATTCCAACCTTTCCATATCTCCAACGCCCACGGTACTTCCCTCAGACAGACGTCCTGCCCTCTTCACTTTCGCTTCCTCTTTCTTCCACCTGCCGTCTTCCCTGTCTTGTTCTTACCAACCTGTCGGCTCCCGGTGCCAGTGTTCTTCTTTGTGTCATCCTCCAGCTCAATTGTCTCGATGCTGTGGGCAATGGTATGCTGAGATTTGATTTCAATAACCCTCATCTCAGGGTCTCGGCGGTCGATTTCAACGACGATTCTATCGTAGTAGCCGGGTTTGACGTAGAGCTTGATGGAGATTTCAGTGAGATCTGACATCGTGTTCTGTTCTTGGGGTGCTTGGACTGGGGTTTTTGATTGCTTAAAAGGAGACTCAGCCTTGAGGACGAGATTTGGAGGCGATTTTGGAGCGAAATCAGAGGTGAAGGTGATGGAGTTCCAAGGTAGAAGAAACTGGAAGAGGTGGTTGCTGTAGCTTGGCGGGTAGATAGACTTGAACAGTATGTTTGAGGTGATTAGAAAATAACAAAGGCTGAACATTACTTTGTACTAATGTTACTTCGTATAACACTACAGATCTATATCCTCCAAGCCTGATTGGTCAGCATCCACTTCGAGCCTCAGGCACCAACCACACCAAGGACGATCCGAGTTCTCCCCGTTCTCCGAACCCGTCACCGATTTCCTCCCCTCCGCCCATGTCTCTACCTCTCCTCTGAGCTTGGTCCCCTTTCATTCTCTACTCCATACATTCCCTCACTCCTCGCAATCGACTTGCCATGTTTCGCCCCGCATCCAGAGCGCTCCTGCGCGCGCCAACCGGCGCACCAGCCGTCATCCGCGGTCCATCCAGACGCTTCGTAAGCACGACACCGACAGCAAAGTCAAGAAGCTGGAAAAACACCTTCCTGCGAATCGGATTAGCAGGCGGTGCTATCTACTACTACAACACGAGCAGCGTGTTCGCCGAGAACCCAACATGTACGTCATCACGGAAATCTCTTCCAACCTACCGCGATTCCAATCCATTAGGTCATCGTGAATCAATTGACTAATGTAACCAGTCTCCTTCAACTCCAAAACGCAGTCCAAGCCTGAAAATGAGAAATCCCTTCCCACTCTCGACTCTGTCAAGCCAAAGTCCAGGCGCGATGAGCCCTCCGCGCCCACACCTGCCTCAACGCCCGATCACGCACAATCAGAAGCAACGCTGAACTCAGCCGAAGATCTCGAAGATCTCGAAGAGGAAGCCGGCCAAGAGGCCGCATTCAACCCGGAGACCGGCGAGATCAACTGGGACTGCCCTTGTCTCGGTGGGATGGCCCACGGGCCTTGCGGGGAGAACTTCAAGGCAGCGTTTAGCTGTTTCGTGTACTCGGAGGATGAGCCGAAGGGGATCGACTGTATCGAGAAGTTCAAGTGCGTTCCTTCCACCCCCCTATCTTTCTGGTTGTTCTGGAGATGTACTAATGAGTTGAAAAACAGGGCCATGCAAGATTGCTTCCGAGAATACCCCGAAATCTACGGCGCGGAGATTGATGACGACGAGGCTCAGCCTGAGGCTGATGCTGAGCGACCCTCCGCCGCGGAGGTCGATTCCCTTACCTCTCCGGATGAGAAGCGCGAGCGTGCCACGGAGGCCCGTGACCAGGTGAAGTCCGTTGCTGCAGAGCAGGGCGAACTCGCTGAAAGCGACTCGGTTGTTCCGAAGGCCTGGCACGAATCAGAGACTGAGAAGAAGCCCGAGCAGCAGACGGAGAAATAAATTCCCCTTCAGCATTTTGGAGACTAGGTAGCGCATTGCGGATTACCGAGGTTTGGGCCATTCGGTGCTGTGAGTTTTACAAGTGGAGTGTATTATTCAAAGAACCCTTCCTCTTTCACTACTTTTTCCATACTCATTACTCCCTCGGATGCGCCTAATTATTTTACCTGACTGAAGTGTGGCTGTGGTAGATCCAGTCAGTATGCACGCTATGGTGCAGCATACACGCCCCATCTCTCATCTCCCATGCATTATCCATCTTTCTATCTTGCTTCGTCTTGTATCTCCTTTGTCTGTTCCCCTTTCAGCCCTTATTCTGATTTATTTTCCGAATTGCTCTTGTAACTCCCTATCTATGTATTTCTACTATGGCTGAACGTTTTTCTTACGTTCGGAAGAGGCAAAATAGACTTCTTGAAGTAATTCTACTATCTTAGCATACGATGTGCCGTACTAAGTCAATGATTACATGCTTGGAAATTGAGAGGTCTCTGGATCTGGATAATAATGTATAGCATAAGGGAAATGCAGAGTAATCAAATCAATCAGTCAATTTAGTTTGCGTGCAAGACAGCACTACACTCAAAGTAAGCAGTCTATGCTATGTGGGCGCCATCCATCCGCACACCCGGACGATCGACCTTTTGACATAGGTAGTATAGAATAGATAAATCCGAATGCCGTGCCCAGCGTAACATATTCATGGCATACTGTAGCTGTATCGCAGGTGCAAGTTCGAGTTCAAAGCTACGTAGGTTCCACTCAACTTCGTGCTGCTTGCTGCTACATTTAGTTTGTCCAACTCCATTCAACTCCATGACTCGCGTCGATCAAAGGACTGACTTTCATCTGGTCGGATGGTGGAAGGATGGGCGTAGGTAAGATGATGAACGGAAACGGACTTTCTTCGCTTGTCCTCTGTTTGAACTGGGTTTTCGAACGAAATGCATGCAAAGAGCTGCTCTTGTTCGTGGCCGTACTGTGCTCAGTGATAGACATAGACTTTTCAAGCTCGGTACGCCAGACAGACACCGAGTCTAAACGCGAGTCTAGTCAAGTCAAGCCTCGTCGGACCTGTTGGTAGTGAGGTTTGGGGGCTTTAAGTATAACTATCCGTGCTCACTACCAATTAACATCACTAAGTTGTAACTTGCGAGAGCGAAATGCCGAGCGGTTTGCGCCTGCCTTGTCGAGCCTGGCGGGTGAGCGTTTCTCAGCGGTTTCGGCTTTGATTGATCAGTTTACGTGAGGTCTGCGTAGGTTGAATAAGGGACCCTAACCTTCAGTGCTTTCGGTTTCGTTGGTCATCTCGTAATTCAATACCAGGTCCTTAATGCGCCGCTGTTCCTCTCTATCTGCCTGCTGTTGGCTTCTCATGGCAACGGCAAAAGTGGAGTCAGAGGGTAGGTCGATGGTGCGGGTCTGTCATGTCAGAAATGTATTCTCGAGATGGGGATTGGCAGTGTACCTGTTGCTTGCTTCCTTTTTTGGTCATCAGAGAAAAGGCCATTGTGTTGTTCGTTGGCTGAGGACTAGGCATGCTCTCGGCTGCCGTCTCACGGGCAGACCGCTTCATCGGCAGGGGGATATCAAACACAGCTTTGCGCTCAAAGCGTCTCGATTCAACGCTTTCCGACATCATCTTCTCGAACTCACGTTCAAAGTCAGCCTCGGCTTCGGGGTCGCGCTCCTCCTCTTGTCGCGTAACGAAAATCTGTTCCTCTTCCGACTCGCTATCGTCGTTTCTTTCGCCGTTCGGAGACACCTATTTCATTAGTATATGAATCAAGTCGAATGGTTTTTATGTCTACACATACCTCGGCGTCATCGCTAGATTCCTGCTCTTCCTCGGCTTCTGGAATACCATCTTCTTCGAGGTCGTCCTCGGACGCGCTACTTTCGGATTCTTCCTCAGGCTCGGGCTTCTCTGAGTCTTGAGGTTTGAAGTTTTGAGCCACTGCCTCGCCAAAAATATGGCTCGCTTCGTCGAGATCAGTAACTAGATTCCACTGCGGGCGGGTCAAGGAGTAGGTGTCCTGGACGAGGAATTCGATGTCCATCGGCATGGGGTCTTTGGTGCAGATGTAGTACTAAACGGTAAGCTTTGAACAAGGAACGAGACGGAATGAGAACATACTTGGAAGAACTTCAAGAAGAAGTCAAGCTTCTTCTTCGCAGATCCTCGATCGAAACAGTGACCGCATGTGTCCAAAAGAGTGCAGATTAGACGAATCCGGAAGAAATCGTCGGGCAGATCCATCATATTGATCTTTCCAGACATCGGAGTACCGCCTTCTACAAACCAATTAGTGGGTGTGATGGTATTATAAGATTAAAAACGCACCGTGGCCGAATGTGACAATCCGATACAAAGTATCAAACACCACAGGAGAGTCAATCATCTTGTAGTTGTACAGCTCCCCAAGATACTTGGCTTCTGCAATCCGCTTCTGGCTGAACTTGAAATCATTCTGCTCAAGGCCCAGCGTGATGTACTCGAGGACGTTATCGACAACTCCAATAACAAATCCCTGGTGGTATCGGTAGAGGGCACTACCAAGGATTGCGAGTAGGTGGATGTTGCCGTACTTTACCTTCGCCGGTTTGCTGAAGACACGCTCCAGGATTGTGACCACTTCCGGTTCTTCCCAGTGAAGTTTGCGGACTGACTTCAATACCTTAGTGTAGTTGCGCTTGTTCATGTCCAAGTAAATAAGTTTCCGAATGAAAGATTCCATTGGAGTTCGCTCCTTTTGCTGGATTGCTGGCCGCTGAGGTGGGTCGACGTAGTAGACAGCGTTCTCGATGATCATACGTTCTTGCTGGCCTAAATGTTGAACGGCCTTCTTCCTTACAAGCGTCTCCAGAAAAGATGCCATTCTCGGGGAAGTATCCGGGTTCCGAAACAAGTACCGTCCACAATTTTCCAGAAGATGGCCGATAATCTCAATGTTCATGCGTGAGAAGTCATCCAGAGAGACTTTGAAACAGTGGAAGATGATATGCTCCGGTACCACTCCAAACTTGGTCAATTCCGCGAGGTAGCGAATGTTGCTCATTCGCACCTGACCAAGGAACTCCTTCGACTTCCGACGCTGGAGGCTGCGGAACTCCTCATCAAGGTATGTAATCAAGCCTTGAGGGACATCCTGCATGTACTGCCCAAGAGTGGCAACGATACGCGAGTAGAGGGGCAACAGATCGATGCGCCCTTTTGGAATATCGGAAACGGCCCTTACGAGCCTGTTTCTGGAAGCTTTCGAGTTGAGAAAACAGAAATCCAACGCCAATTGATCAACTTGGTCTTTTGTCTGGAGATCGGGAAGCTTGGCCAAAAGCGCATCTACCTGGGCTCCAACGGTCTTGCTTGCAATCGCCATAGATTGATCTTCGGCTTCGGCAGCCTCTGAAGACTGGGTCGCTGAGGGTTCAGCTTGCTCGGTACTTGGCTCAGGGCCAGCTTCTTCATCGTCCGCGCTCTTTTTGGTAGGGTCACCAGGCTCAGCCTTCTTCTTCTTCCCATCTTCCAGCAGGACAGCTGGAACTTTGCCCTTGAGGTCGACAAGGTTCTCATAGAAACGTCTTTCCTCCTCATCCTCCCATATACCAGCTCCCTCTCCTTGGCCTCGGAGGTATTCCGAGGTTTTCACGAGACCAATTCCCCCACTTGATGCAGTATCAGCAGCCTCCTGCTCAGCCAAAGCCGGCATTTCCACACCCAATATCTCGCAGAGGACCTGCGTGTTTGCGACTAACTTGTCGAGCGTCTTGGTCTGCTTTTCAAAATTTGCCTGTCGATCCTCAAAGATTTCACCACTCTTGACGTATGCCTCTGCATTGCGACGACTCTGCGCGGTAAGCGCTTTCTGATCGCGGACAACATGCGCCTTGACATCTTCTAGGTACCGATTCAAAATGCTTCTGAACCGAAGCCGGGTCTTTTCTGGAGACAGTGGTGCATCATCTCCATCTTCTACACCTTCGTCGCCATTCTGCGCTTCTGCAGGAGTGCTCGGCGCCGTCACTCCATCGGCCTCGACTGTCTTCCTACCCTCCTCGACCGTCTTCACACCTAGAACATCCCAGTTGAAACTCTTCGAGAACAAAACAGCTAGCGCCAGGTTGGAATGATCACGATCATGTCCAAGAAGTTCCTTGAGAACCTCCAAAGGAAACGGGTCCGCATCCTTGTCACCCGCAACGGTTCTGCTCTTCGATACTGTATCAACAGTTTTATTGCTCAATCCCACGGCACCGTCTTTGCCTTTTGCGCCCAAATCCTCCGGTCGTTCAACATCATCAAGTGTCCTAAGTACACCAACCAGCCATAGTTCCGTCACAACTTTCAGCAACACCCGATGACGCGATAATCGCTCCTTCTCTTCACGTTCCCGTAATTCCTGGCTAAGAGCTTTCAACTGGCTTTTATCTGGCGAGCTGAGTCCCCGTCCAAGCAGCCATCCGATTTGTCGGGTAAACTCCGCAGGGCCGAATCGCTGATGGAGCGCACTGGTGATTTCAATGCCGGTAGCAATCTCCCCTGGAGACTTGAGTTTGCATAAACCTTCGTAGCAGGCAGATATAATCTCCGACAGGTACTTGTGGAGGGACAAGGTGCGGATTTCGGCCAAAAACGTTTGTTGAGCGGCGGCGTTGATTCCGGTGCGAAGGCGCTTTATGAAAGCCGTGTTCTTCTTCAGCGATGAGTCAAGGGATTTACCGACGGGAAATAAATCTGTTCATGTTGCCGTTAGCATGTTCTCCAACTAGGCGAATGCTTTTGGTGGGGAGGATTACCGCTCTCGCCAGCCCAGGATCGCTCATTAAGAGAGCGAAGATCCCCTGTATTTTCCTCGTTAGAGATGAGTTCTAGCTCAAGCCAAGTCAAATAAAGTCATACGTTTTCGCTGCCGATCCATCTCTTACCGCCCAGTGCGTAGCAATCCCCGCTGTACGAATTCAACTGTCGTGGAGTGCTTTCTGAAAATCGGAACGGAAAGCGTGGGAATGACTTGAGCACCACATTGGTGACCACTGCGAGCGAATAAATCTCAGATCTAGACTCGTCTGAAATGAGTGCGGTGATCAAGGGGTGCAGCACGATGTTGAAAAGCCGTCGTGGGGAGTGCGGCGGCGACGACCAAGGCGGAGTCTCAAAGTTGGGTCCGTTTCCGTCTTCGTCATCTCCGCTCTTTGACTTCTCTCTTTCCTGTCTCCCTACAGCTATTTACATTTCTCACTGAACCTTTGTTTGTCTTTCGCTTGATTCTTTCTCCAGCAGAAACTAAATTTCTCAAATCTAAAAGTCGCAAACGTCAACCAGGCTTACGATAGCCACAGAGTGAGATCCAAGACCATGCCTATTCCGTTCCACCGTCACTATCAAACCCGCCTGCCAATAATCCTATCTTGACCGGCGTACCGCTGTCATACGACCTTGTCCACCCGTCGCAATTCGCCAATTATCCAGTCTTAGCCATGCAAAGGCACCGAGGCAAACAAGGCCCCGGTTGCCACATCAGACCCGCTTTAACTCGAATGGATGGGAGAAACCACCTGTAACCACACCAGCGCTATTCAGGATATCCGGATGGTGAAAAGCTGCGAACTCCTGGCGTATCTCTGGCGTCCCAATCTGAAGCCTTTCGAGAATCTCCGCAACTGCCGAATAGAGCACATCGAGATTTCCATCCTCAATCTTGACAGCGATGCCAATCGAGCCAACCGCACCCAGTCTCGCCGTTTGCTCTGATGCCCGTATGCCGACTCCATAACACCCATCCGCCCCAACCTTGCCAATAAGCGCCCCTTGGAATGCGTTCATGAGCATCGTGCAGAATCGACCTTCCCCGCCGACCATCTCCGGATACCGCGCCATCGCATCGAAGATTCGACTCAAAGCGTGTGTCCTGGTAGCGCTAGACACGCCTTGACTTTTCTCCACGGCATCCGAAGCACCCGCAACCACCGCATAAACCTTTCCCATATACCGCAGCGGCAAAGCCGGTGATGGGAGATTGCATCCATCAATCCCCCATTTCACTTGGCCACTCGGCAAACCGCTCAGCTCCTCCACAACGGCCCTAACCCTCTCCTGCATCGGACCACCAGGTGAATGATACCCCTCAAACCCAGCCCCAATTGCCAAGCTTCCCGCCAACATCCCAGCATGCTTGCCCGAACAATTATTGCAAATCGCTGTAGGCTCATACCCCTGCTTTATCCACGCCCGATTCACAAGCCCTGAGCTCGCAGCATGCCCCCCACACCTCATAACCCCCTCCCCAGCCCCAATCTTCTCAAGGATTCCCCTCACCCGCTCAATATGTCTGTCTTCACTACTATGCGAAGCACACATGATCGCCAAATTCGCATCGTCAAACCCGAACCTCTCAAACGCCCCGCTCTCCAGAATCGCAAGAGCCTGCGCAGGCTTTGCAGCTGATCGCGCAAGCGTCATCCGATGGGGATCCCCGACGGCGAATAAGAGGTTTCCTGCCTCGTCGGTGATTGCGGCGTGCACGGCGTGTCTGTTCTCGATTATACCGCTTCGGGTGCTGATGATGAAGTCTGGCTCTGGGATGGTTACCGTCATTTTTCTTTTGCTTTCCCCCAGCAATGCACGTGTTGTAGCGTAGGTAGATCCTCAAGTATATAAGGTAAGTACGAGGTACTTAACAAAAGGTATAGTATGAAAGTCAACACAGCAAATAACAACAGATATAGCAGAAAAAAAATCAAATTTCCATTAAAACGAGTTACCCACCTTTCTTATAACCCTTTTTCTCCTTCCCCTATCTATTTCATCTTCACCGATCTTACAATGATTTTTCATGTCACGGTCATCCACAAGGACTCAGGGCTGGGCTCTAGCGCTTTTCCCAATCGGGTGAACGAGAACGATGGAGTCACGTGTTTAGAACGTATCCGGCCGGATGACAACCTACGGTTGCTGTATGAATCATAAATGTATTTGCATTGCATGTTTGTTATTTCGGTATGGTAGCCTAGTGTTATCTATCATATTGGAAGGGTTGAGGAGGAAGGCCGGGATGAACGGCTCAATTCATGGCAAGATCGTTGATTGTTCTTTGATAATTAGGGCATGTTTTCTCAAAAGTTTGATATTTTGAATGAGTCTAAGCCTAGAGGAAAGTGTGAGGCTGGCTAAGAGACACTGATTTGATTACACTAACATAGTAACATACAGATCATAATTGTGTCCAAAATAATGAAGTACAGATGGTCAGCAGACATTGCCAGCTACCCTATCGATAGTCAAAGCGCAGACATTGAATGTGCAAGATGGTAGCATCGTTGGTCTCGAACAAAGCTTTTGTGGTAGGCGAAGCCGCCGATGACATCGAACAAGACAGATACACAAAAAGCAGTATATCTAGCTCGAAGAGTAAGAGGAAAAGAAAAGGAAAGTAGACCACCATACATCATACACCGTCATGTAAGAACGTAAAATACTGGGTATGCCACGCCACGCTATGCAGGTCCCTCGAAAGGAACAAAGAGAAAGCAAATAGAAGCCAAAAGGGTGAGGTAAGTATGTACCGAGAAAAGAATCGTATGTCTGGGTATTAAAGATGTTGGATGTCATCATATTTATTTCGGTTTACGCCAAAAATATTGCTGTCGACGTTAGTAAAGACCAAGGCCTGGCGTTTGAGGACATACCTTATGTTGCTTTCGACAGTTCCGAAGACCAGGTTTTCTCAAATCGGTAACGACAGCCTCACGGCGCATCGGGTCATCATCGAAGTCGGCAATATAGTAGTACTCCGCTTCAAGTGGTTTGCCTGCGGCATCCTTGCCTTCACGCGCAACCTTGCCGATGGATTTGGTGGAGTCCAAGATTGCCCGGATCTCATCCTTTGAGGGACCAAGTCTTGATTGACTGTTCGCTTTCCACAAGGAAGGTGGGAGATTGCTGAGGATGGTGGAGAAAGGAGTGGATGAAAGACGAGAGAAAGCAAGCTGGTTGACAGCATGGTTTTGAACGCGTTCCCCTTCCTCATCAATGACCAAAGGCTTGCTTACTTGGTCAGTAGGTTCAGCTGGCGTCTTCGAGGGCTGTCTTGGAGATTGGGTAGGTTGAAGAGGTTGAGTAGAGACATTCGTACGAGGTCGAACGGGCGAGTCGTCGGCAGTAAATGAAGCCATGCGGGGGAGTAAATTATCACCGAAAGGCCCAAAGGAGTGGATGATGGGGTCGTTTTCCTCATCGTGATCTGACAAGTCTTCGGGCTTACTCAGGTCACTCAGATCACTTGACTGTGAGCTGTGCAAGAGAGATGCTACGCTGGAGTTTGGAGCTTCACCAGGGGTACAGTGAGGGGGTGGAGAACCTTCGTCCTCGTACACAACCACTGCATTCCGGGAGCGAGTCGGCGTGAACAGAGGGGATGACGGAGGTATCATAGACTTGACTGGGGACGGAGAGACGGGAGACGCAAGCCGTTTGCGATCAGCATTTGGGCTGTCCTGCAGACTGCGGCGAGGCTGCTTCTTGCGTGTTGGCGTGACCTCCTCCCAAGTTTGATCCGAGTCAGTGGATACGTCCTCCTTCCTCTCGCCGCGGGGCCACTGGACAAGAACCCTGCATTCGTGCACATCAATCATGATATCCGCATCCTTGATGTCCGACGTGAATGTCTTGCCCTTAGCCAAGTCATATGTCTTTCCCTGGCAATGCAGCTTGATCCCATTCCACCCCATGCACATTATCTCCACTCTATCACGGTCGAATGGGTTTGGAGCGGGCTTGTAGGTGGCCTTGACGTGTATCCTCGAGACCATACGGTGGGAGGCGAGCTGGTAGTGACATGAAGCACTAGAGCGTCCCATCATGATCGGTTCCCCGGTTTCAGAGAGCATCAAGGTAGGTACGGCAGACAGAGGCGTTCGTTCGAAAACAGCGGAGCTGACAGTACGGCTGGATGAGGGACGAGCCAAGGCCATCCGAGGGGGCGAGGACGACATGATATGGGTGGACGAGGTTGGGACCGGGGTTGGATAGGTCGAAATGGCATCTTCACGTGCTACGCGCTTCAGTGGTCGAGGAAGAGAGGGAGAGGAGCTCAATGGCTCAAAGGCAGGCAGCAGAGACGCTGGACGCTTCACGCCTGCCACAGGAGCAATCGAGCTGCTCCTTGGTGGAGAGGACTCCATGATACAGGACACTCGTCTCGAAGACAACCAACCTTTTTCTTCGTATGCTAGGCAGTTATAGAGGAATGAGGGTGAGTCTCAATTGAGTTCGCGTCGAGGACAGCCTGGAGGGTAGGTGCTCTATTCTATCACGCGAGGCAGACGACTTGAAGCAGAAAGAGAGAAATAGGACGGGAAGCTGGTTAAGGACGAAAAGGAAAGAAGAGCCCTGGAACTTCCCTGCCCAGGATGACGACTAGGAGGTTGGGAGGCACGAAATCGAGTCTACTGAAAAGAACGAAAAGAGCATTGGAGAGAAAAAGGGAGAAAGGACGGTGCGTGGTGGAATGAAGCGCGATGCACGCTTGTCCGAGACGCGTTCGATTAGATACTAGGCGCCGAGCTCCACTCGTCGCGCATCCTCACTGTCACTTCAGGAACTATGCATCGCACTGCAGGTTTGGTGTTTGATAAGGATTCGAAACTGTAAAATTCAACTGAAAGGGCCTTCGATCGTCTGCCCTTCTGCTCTTCTTTTTGTATAGCAGGTGAGTTCAATAAGGCGCGTCCGCGTCCAGATGCTTCGCGGATTCCGTAACGCCAAATCATGTGACGCGCTCTGGTTTTCAAGGCTGTTCCAAGTTGGTCCGTGCGCCTCCATATGCCAGCCTGTTTTTACTCGCATCTGATTGGCTCGCATGCAAGGAACTTTCAAGGTCGCTTGACAGAACTTAGAGTCGAGAACATCTTTCAATCTCTATCTCCAGGCTATATCGTTCAAATAAAAGACCAAATGGAGTAGGCCAGCTTCAATAGGTGATCATTGTCATGTCGGCAAAAGAACAATGTCCGATGTCAAATACTTGGACCCCTCGTTATGTAATTCATTACACAAAGCGTACTATGCCGACGCGACGCGCTGGGCCTAAAATGCAGAGCAGTATCATTACAGAACAAAACCAGCCTTGCCATGTTTCAACCCCGACGTCGGGGCCAGAATAAGGCCACTCACCCAATCCAAATCCCGTTTCTTGACTCTAATTAACGGTCACGCCATTGACCAGAAGCTCGAGGTACCTAGTACCAGATCTCATTCTCAGTCTATCTAGAGACATGGTTGGATTCTTCAAAATTCACGGCCATGTCATCACTCGAACATAGTATCCAACGATTAGCCGTCCTCGAGCCATTGTCGTTGCTCCCTGTCACTTGGGTGGACTGCTAACCTCTCGGCTAAATTTTATATGGCTAAATTTGGACCCCCAGTAAACATTTACAACATAAGCAGGCATACAAACCATCATGATGATGTTTTATACGAATCAAAAG
The DNA here is from genome assembly GCA_027569205.1 of Aspergillus kassunensis. Classification (NCBI taxonomy): domain Eukaryota; kingdom Fungi; phylum Ascomycota; class Eurotiomycetes; order Eurotiales; family Aspergillaceae; genus Aspergillus; species Aspergillus kassunensis. The sequence continues at coordinate 528,751 of JAPDEQ010000013.1, read as the reverse complement.
ACGATATATTATAGAAATCATTGTTACTCAAAAGCAAGAGGATAATTAAAGCAAGGGACCCCTATCCAGGCAGACGGGAGAATAAAATGGCAGACGACCAAGGGTTTCGAGTCATATGACACAATATACTAAGATACACAAGAATGCAAGATTGTAACATACAATCAAAAGTAAACAGGCATGAGAAGGTTACTATTTGCAATTTGGCCTGAATGGTTGAATCAATTGACGGTATGGCGTAAACCACTAGTAGAACTCGTAGGTAGCGTCACCCGACATGACTTGGACCTGTAAGAGTGTTAGTCTGCATCTTCCACCAATATCAGGTAGGGACTTACCGTGCAGCCAGAGTCGTTGGAGCCGGTGTCGGAGATGAAAGAGCCGTCCTCGTATTTGCAGGATCCACTAAGATCGTCACCCACGATCCTAACGTTGAAATCAAGGAGCTCGGTAGTGGTAGGAGAGTTTTGGAAGATAGAAAGCCATTTTCCGTTGTTCTCACCCACGCCGAGGTTGATTGGGGCGAAGTTGCCAACAGCCTTGCTGCTATCACCCCACTGGCATCCTTCCTCTTGCGAAACACCCTTAGGGTTGACGTAGTACTGAGCAGAGGTGGTCTTGCCCTGCCACTGGTAGTAAGTAGCACCGTTAGGGCAGGCAACATCACGTTCGGCACCAGGATCAAGACTGATGGGGATAGTCTCGGACTCGGTACCTGTTTTTCTCGTTTAGCGATAGCACGATTCACGGCTGCGGGGGGTTAGCACTCACCAGGGTAGTCAGTACGGCATACAGCGACATGCTCGTTCAGAGTGTTCTTAGCCTTGACGCCACCAACACCCGGAATGCAGAGCTTGTCGGAGAGGTCGGAGTTGGTCAAGTAGAGCTTGCCGAGCTTGCACTCAAGACCACCAACAGACTGCCCGGTAGAGCCTTGGGTAGAGGGCCACTGGGACTTTTGGTAACCGGGCGGGCAAGCATACGAGCACATGGCGCCCGAAGTACAGCTGTCTCCGGTAACAGCAGTAACGATGCTGCTGACAAGCTCGCCCACAAGAGTCACGTACTGGATACCAGACCAGCCGCCGAGCTGGAGGTAATCAAGAGCCACGGCACCGTAGTCGGAGGGGAAAGTACTGCAGTCAATCTCACCATCAGGGAAAGATGCATCCAAGCCGGTGGCAGTGGAAGAGCTGGCGCTGGAAGTGGAGGGAGGCGTAGCTGAGGTGGTGGTGGGGACGCTCACGGTGGTGGTGGTCGAGCTCGAAGTCGAGGTGGAAGTCGAAGTTGTGGTCGTAGTTGAGCTCGAGGTCTCAATGAACTTGGCCGGAGCAACGGTAGGCGTGTACGCCTCAGTGGTAGAGCTGCTAGTCGAACAGGGATCGGAGGCGGGCTTGCCATCAGCCCAGGCCAAGCTGCCCTTTTTGATACCGGCGCACACCTCATCGGAAGGGATAACCTCGCCATTGAGCATGTATTCGACGACAGTGGGTCCATTAACGGTAACAACTTCGCGCTTCTGGTGGTGACGGTGATGGTGCTGGTGCTGGGCCGAAACCATGGAACCGGCCGTAGCCAGGGTAAGGGCGACAGAGTACTTCATCTTGTATAGATCGCGAAAAGGTAATTAATCCTAGATAATTGGCTGGAAGGTTGTTAGAAATGCGATCCATCAGGTCTCCCAGGTCATGTCCAAGTCCTTCTTCAACAATCGCGCGGCCAAGGAGAAACACAAGTAGTCGAATAGCGGCTTGATTGACAGGAATGTAACGGCATGATATCAACACGGAGGGGGGTGGACGTACATCAATTTCACGGCAATCCAGTCGCGTGCGTGCTATAGAGACAGTGGCTGTACACGAAAGGTGTAGGACTTGATAGTTTGCTGGAGCGTATAGGTCGAAGATCGATCTGAAATCCGAAAGAGCGTAGATCAGAAAAGAAAGGAGGTTTCCAAATGAATGTACGGGAGAGAAACAGGTCTCTCTGGTCGGGTAGGAAATCTCGAAGGAGGGACGACAGGCGAAGGACGAAGCGCTCGATGGAAGAGATGAAAAGGGAGGCTGAAGAGGAAGAAGGAAGAGTGGAAAGGGAGAAGGGGAAGATTTTGAGAAAGGAGACGCCCAGGAGTTGAACCTTAATTGGACAGGCCAGAACACTTGAAATGGGGAGAGCCAGTGGGGCCAGCTAATAGGTTTAGCCTGGAGATATGAATATGCATAGGCAGTCGAAATTCAGGGGTTCCACTGTCATTGCATCTCACCCCAACTCAATGGCTCTCTCTGGCTCTCTATATTTGAGCTCATTACTTGATAAGTATATTTGTGCTGCTCAACCATGGTTATTCTAGGTACGGAAACTCTATCATTGCTGATATCAGATTCTATGTCCCCAATGTCAACCCATGGACCAGCACCCCCCTAAATTGAAGTGGGGAGGCCGACGTGGCCACCGCACCCAAGTGTTTGTTTTGAGCCCGCTTTCCGCTTGTTCAGTCTTTAAAAGGCAGGCCCCAAGAAATCCACCTTCGGGGCTCAGACTGAGACTGCAACCGCCAACCTCGTATCTAAATTCAGTTCACCCCTCTTGATCTGAGTACGAGCTTACGGAGGACATCATAGCGTCTTGTAGTCCATGCTCCCTGTCAGTTATCCATGTTTGGATTTTTTGTTCCTGAATGCAGCTCGGACATAACTTGCCGCTCGGCCAATCAGAGCTTTATAAACGCCACAGTGGGGATTTGAGTTTCTTAATCAGGAACACAATTCTTCCCTGATCCGCACTTTCATTTCCACGTCCAGGGGAACCCCTCCCTCATACATGACATCAGATCAGTTCGATAGGAACAATCTGATATATTGATCCAGACTGATGTCAGGTGTTACATCAGCGAGATCTGGGGAATGGCTTGATTCGTTGAACCACAAGGATAAAGGTAGGGGTCAGGTACAGTGGTCCTTGAGTTAAGCGTTTTTGAAACAAAGCAACATCCATGCGAGGAGCTTCCACCAGGGGAGTAAGTTCTTAGTTTAATGCGGCTGTGGTCCACTACTGTTGAGTCTCGACTCTATCTTACAAAACCAGTCTCTCAGTCTCCCCTCTAACTATCAACTACTTTCTTTACAGCTTGACCCCCGACTTATCGGCAATAATGGCTCGAAATGGCTCTCGTGTACACAACATTGAGGAATGCGCTGCCAAACATCAACTTCGGCGACTGGGCTTCATGCAGCCACCGTGTCCCATTCAGTCATTCTTATTGACGCATGGCAGTCAGTTTCATTCATCAAATAAGAGTTTATCCAGCACCCCTCAAGCACCAGATTTAGCAGCGCCATTTACTGGACCGATATCTGTTCAAAGGGACGCTCGTAGTATACTGCGCACACACTTCGCAATACATACATTATCACATCACAAAAAGCTAAGTATTCCACACTGCCACACGGAAGACATGGTGAAATTGCAAATATGGCTGCCTCCGCGATGGGAAAGGAGTCAAAGGACAATGCATTTTCGAATCAAAGCAGTGCCGTCAATAATATGCGAGATGATCAAGGTCCACTTAGTCCGCAGACACAAGAACAAAACCTTCGAACAAGCTTTCTGCCCCCTCAATAGTCTTAAAAACCGCTCTATTGTTGATCATTCGTCGTCACTGTCAATCGTAATCAGCCTGCCGCTAGAGATAGGAGATTTGACAAGTCCAGACTGTTCTTCGCAATGGTCTCTCTGGCTAGACTCCTTGAGGCTTTATATCCGCATCCGCTCCAAATGGCATAGAATCCCTACTCCTGGCAGTTTCTCGGATACTCCGGAGTGGTTTCAGCTTTCAACAGGTTCGAACTTCGAACTATCTATCGTTCGTCTAGTCAAGAATCGTTCTCTTCTCCGCGGATGCCGTCCCTCGTCTCAGACTGCCTCAGGTGCAAGTAAAAATTTAACTGAGAAGGGCGCCTTTCCATTATTGCCCATGATATCGTCGTCGCCTCGGTCTGGGCATCACGTCTTAAGGCGCGCTACAATGGCAGTTCGACAATATATAGATAACATTTTTGTCATTCCATTAACACAGAGATGGATGGTTCTAGGTTCTGATTATTTCCTCCGCGCCGACGAAACATTTCGAGGTATAAGAACGTACAGTCGCAAGGAATACTTCTAAAGGCTAGAATGCTCGCGAAAATATATATCTGTCACAACTTGCTTGAGTTCTATTGGTTCACTACCACAACCAACTCGAATCAAAATTCTTTTCATACATGAACATCCAAATCTCATTATCATGATATTGATCAGAAGAAACATGCATTTTCTAGACTACTTTGTAGAGTTGAGTTGCACATCATGTCGGTCACATGATCAAGTGCAATGACTAATCAATAACCTGCAGAATATCTCACCGCCTCCATGATCCGACTTTTTTTTTATCGGGATCACCGATCCTCGAGAAAGTAGAAATCGGCGCAGCAGCATAACCATTTTTTCACTACCATAATGGGGTCTTCTACGGCGCTCACCACAAAGGTGACATCTGGTACTCCGTATCAGCTTGACAAGAAACAGGTATACCCTACAATGTCCCCAGAAAACTGTCTGTCAATATCTAACACCGAGTGCATCACAGGTCTCTAAAGCTTCATCTGCACTTATCCAACACATTAAATCAAAGCAAACCGAGAAGGAAGCAACCGCGACTAAGAAGACTTTGATTGGTGACAACGATGACTCGGACGACGAAGATACCCCTCTACACAATGAAGCCGTCTGGCTCGTTCTGACAACAAAAAAGCACGTCGTGGACAAGAACCGATTGAAGCCCGGAAAGATCACTCTCCCGCATTCCCTCAATGCCTCGCCGTCGCTAAGCATCTGTCTTATCACCGCGGACCCCCAGCGCTCCGTGAAGAACATTGTCACCGACCCATCTTTCCCCGAACATCTCTCTTCGCGCATTGACAAGGTCATTGGATTCTCAAAGTTGAAGGACCGATACAAGAGTTTTGAAACCCGCCGACAACTGCTTTCCGAGCATGATGTCTTCCTGGCAGATGATCGGATCGTCATGCGCTTGGTCAAGACACTCGGAAAGATCTTCTACAAGTCTACCAAGCGACCTATTCCCGTACAGATTGCACAGATCGACAAGGTCGATGGGAAGCGGGTGAAGAAGGACCCCAAGCAGAAGAAGAGTGAGGATGAGAAGAGTGCGTTTGCGACTCCCGCGATTGTTGCCAAGGAGATTGAGAAGGCACTCACCTCTGCACCTGTACATCTGGCCCCGGCTACGACCGCAGCTGTTCGCGTTGGATCATCTAGTTTCACGGCCGAGCAGCTAGCAGCGAACGTTGATGCTGTGGTCAATGGGCTGACAGAGAAGTATGTTTCGAAGGGCTGGAGGAATATCAAGGCTCTTCACGTCAAGGGTGCCAACACCATGGCCATGCCGATCTGGCTGGCTAGCGAACTGTGGGTGGAGGACACCGATGTGGTGGAGGCGGTGGAGGGCGAGGATGCCGACGGCAAGAACAAGAAGCGCAAGCAGATTGAGGACAGCGAGCCGAAGGTCATAGAGGGAGGCAACAAGAAGTCCCGGAAGCAGAAGGCTCCCGAGGATGAGGAGGAAGCTTCATCGCTAGCTGCCCGCAAAGTGAAGCTCGAGAAGCAGAAGGCTCAGGCGTTGGCCGACGGAGAAGCTGCGGCCGTCAAAGTATCGTCTGGCCCGTCCAAGAAGAAGAAAAAGTCCCTTTCATAATTTAATGTTTACGGAGTTTGACGGCTTGTTCATGTTCTTACTAGTATAGTATTAGGGTTATGCATGGCATCTAGATTCACTTAACTCTACAGTCCAATACGACTTACAATACCAAAAAGAGTTTTAGCTTAGACTTTCCAGACCGTATACAAAGTAAGCCGAAACGCTCTGAGCAAATGACTTCTGAGATCCGCTGTATAACCGAGGCCATCCGAGGAACTGCGGGTTCTTGGCACTCCCGATGATAACCACTGCATCATCCCGCTACCGGACCTCAAACTTTCTTCCCCGAGTCTACCTCTTCCCCACGCCGCACTACAACAACCCACTTGCTTCTCTTCTCCAGTGGAAGAAACAAAGCAAGTAACACCAAATATGGTTTTCGCAGCCAGAACTTCCGTCCTCCGCGCCGCCCGCGCTCAATTCGCACCAAGCCGTGCTTTCAACCCGCCCACGGCTTCTGCGCTCGCCCGCCTCCTCTCCACGCTCGCGGTCCTCGAACAGCGCGAAGGCAAGCTCCAGAGCTCCTCTGTCTCAGCTATTTCCGCGGCTTTGAAACTAGGAGGACCTGTTACGGCTTTTGTTGCTGGGAATGGCGTGAAAGCGACTTCGGCTGCCGAGGCGGCTCAGTACAAGGGCGTCGAGAATGTGGTAGCAGTTGAAAGTGAAGCTTATGAGAAGGTATTTCCAATGCATCTGCATAGTTCTGAAGGGAAAAGCAAGGGGGAATACTAATAATTCCTGACAGGGCCTCCCCGAAAACTACGCACCACTCCTCGTCGAAAACATCAAGAAGGGCGAATACACACATATCATTGCCGGCCACTCTGCCTTTGGAAAGAGTCTCCTTCCCCGCGTTGCTGCCCTCCTAGACGTCCAGCAAGTCTCCGATATCACCGCCATTGAAAGCGAAGACAGTGCGTGCCCATTAACCCTCCTATAAGAGTCACTCCAACTATCGCATCCATCCTCTAACAAACTCCCCCAAAAATAGCATTCGTCCGCCCAATCTACGCCGGCAACGCAATCCTAACCGTCCAATCTACCGACCCCATCAAGGTCCTCACCGTCCGCGGCACAGCCTTCCAAGACGCCTCCCCAACCGGCGGCTCCGCAACCATAACCGACGGCGTGGACCCCAAATCCCCCGCAACAACAACCTGGGTCTCCGAAGAACTCGCAACATCCTCCCGCCCAGACCTCGCCACAGCCGGCCGCGTTGTCTCCGGTGGCCGAGGTCTCAAATCAAAGGAAGAGTTCGATCGTATCATGGTCCCGCTCGCCGACTCGCTAGGTGCAGCAATCGGTGCGTCCCGCGCGGCCGTGGACTCCGGGTTCGCGGATAATAGTCTACAGGTTGGACAGACGGGGAAGAATGTTGCGCCGCAGCTGTATCTGAGCGTGGGGATTAGTGGTGCGATTCAGCACCTTGCTGGTATGAAGGATAGTAAGGTGATTGCGGCGATTAACAAGGATGGGGATGCGCCGATTTTCCAGATTGCGGATGTTGGGCTTGTTGGGGATCTGTTTGAGAAAGTCCCTGAGTTGACGGAGAAGGTTAAGTCTTCTTGAGTCTTCTAGGTCTTAGACTTGAGGATTTTTTACTTTTTTTTCTTTTTTTTGTTCTTCTTTTATACTCGGTACAGGTTATTATATCATGAGCTTGATTTGATTGTATACATACAGAATATCAACGATTAGAGTTGGAAGACCCTCGTTACTCGATGTTACGTACTCTTCTACGTATATCATTATGACAATAAGTAAAGATAGAAGGTATCCGATTCAGTAAAACGCTCACAAACAGACTCCGTAAACAAAAACCGTCATGACCAATACATCACATCAATCAAGGTAAGATACCAGCCCAGGATCATAGTCAGTAAAAACAGCTAAAGCCCCCCCAACAACTCCGCCAACGTAATTGGCTTCCGAACTGCATTCGAAAACCCATCATGATACGTAACCCAGACTTTCCGGCCAGCATTTGACCCCGATTCCTGTTGCGCAGACGCCTTTCCATTGCCGTTACCATTACCCTTGGACGGATCATCTGCAGACTCCTGGATGACTCTCCCGAAAAAGTCCCGTTTGACGAGCCTCGAATTCATATTCTCAGAGGCAGCTTGGATATCGCCGGCGGTGGCCTTCTTAGTGACGGTTGCTGTGGTACTTTTAGTGACTGAGGATAGAGATTCGTGGTGTTTCCGGATTGCTTCTTTGCGGTATTCCTGGTCGAGGACTTGACGGACGGCGTAGCGGACGGGACCAGTGGATGAGGAGATACTGGGTGCTTTGGAGAATGAGACGAGGGTGTCGAGGGGACTGTATGTTATGGTTAGAGCTGGGTTGGGTAAGTGTGGAGTGGGGGGTAGATGTACGGTTCCATGCGGTATACCCATCCTCCGTATGCGCCGCCTTCGCCTTCAATGCGCACTTTCTCGAATGTCACACCTAGACCTGCCATAACCCTAACAGCGGACTGGACGAGGGCACGTTCGCTTTCTTTCCGGACGCTTGCGACGCTTCGTTGCTCGTTTCCGCGGACGACGACGGGTTTCACATCTGGGGACAGCATGTGGATCACGCTTGGGACGAGCTCGGTGGACAGACAGTCGGCTGAGCGGAAAAGACGGAGCAATGGGGCGGAAAATGAGGACTGGAAGCCGTTTAGAATGGCCTTGTTTTCTTTGAGGGCCTCAAAGGCTGCGAAATCTGCCCTGGGGCCGGAGAAGGGGTGGGCCTCTTCTTCTTCTTCGTCTTTATCTTTGTATTGGGGTCGAGAATTACCTTGTGCGGTTGCGAAGAGGAGGTGGAAGGCTGAGGTTGCCTGGCTGAGGTATGCGCCGAGTTCCCAATCGTGGGCGGCATAAACTCGGGATGAGATTGTATCGTGGAAGTGAAGCCAGTCGTAGGCCATGTTTGGTTTCGTGAGGAAAGTGTCATCTTGATATGATTGCAGAGGATATGACGCGAAACATTCAGATGTGCAGCGGTCGTGGTCGCCGCTGGCGTCGACCATCTCACGGAGTCTACCAATCGCATATCTTTTCTTGACACTGGCGACATCCACAGGCGCCTGACCTATGTGATCATAAGGATCCTGGAAGGACTCCGCATTGATGGGCACATCCGGGAATCCAGCTCCTTCGGTGAAGACTCGGTCCACAATATCACGCACTCCCCCACGGTTCATGCCTTTGAAGAACGAGCTACCACTGTCGTCGTTAAGGACACGCTGCTCCAGCCAATTCTTCGTTAACCTCGAGGTACTTTCGCCTCTCAGCTTGTGGGCTATCCACTCCGCTGCTACAAGGACGCTCCGAATATCTCCTTCTGCTGCTCCACTAGTCTTGACACCAGCTTGTTTTCTCCTGGCAAGTCCCCATGATGCTTCGCAAAGTCGTCTCACTCCGTCGTTGTCTGAAGGTATTCCTTCAATTGTAAAAATGGATTTCATCCGTGAGACAACATTCTCTAGTGGCGCTTGACGCACGTGGATGATCTCTGCAATGGAGGACGCCCTGAGCGGTCGTAAGCTGGCATGATAGACGTCGTTGCACACCAGTATAAGCGGGCGAAGGAATCGGAAGTTGTCGCCTTTTCTTTTCTTTCCACGCTTCTGCTCTGGTGTGAGTGCAGTATTCTTCTGGTCTAACAAAACAAGATCGATCAAAGCTTTCATAAAGCCTCCTTCGCCAGAGCCACCAGACCCGCTGACGACTCCATCTACTTCATCCACAACGACACAAACAGGTCGTCCAACTTTGCGCAGCTTTTGCTCGCCCACCTCCACGTTCATGCCTTTAACGTTCTCCGTACCAAGAGCATCCCTGATCCTGCCCTTGACGACGTCTCGGCTGCGGTCATCACTAGCATTAATCTCAAGAACTTCGTAGCCTGCTTGTCTCGCACAGACATGCGCAAGAGTTGTCTTCCCTAGCCCTGGGGGGCCGCAAAGTAGCATAACCTTGCGATGAGGCCTTTCCTCTTCATCGTTATAATTCGTCTTCTTTTGCTTGGTCCGAGCAATGTTGGGATAAACAATGGGGTCCCACCCCCTCAACCAGCGCAGAATTGATCGGTTTGTACGCTCGTCTCCGATTAGCTCGGTGTATTTTCGTGCACGATACTTCTCAGTCCACATCGCTTTCGCATACTTGCTCTTCCTGCCTTCGATAGGCGGCTCAATTGACGGTTTTATAACCGGTGCGGGTGCCGATCTGGTTTTCTCGGCACTCTCAATCTCCTTCGTTGCTTCATCGAGCAGTTTGTGAATGTCAATTCCATAGTAACTCTTTTGCGCTCTCCCAGGAGCTGTAGTCGACCTGTTGGCTACGAGCCTTTCATAGGAAATTCGAGCGCGAGACTTCTGTACTAAAGGAACGTTCAACGTCTTCCCGGCACATGTCTTGATTTGGACCGAGATATGTCTTGGAGGATCGTCAGGCGCATGTACCGTGCTGCGTACCGGGATAGTGTGGACGGGTTGAACGACTGAGGGCTCCGCTGGCCTAGGTTGAGGAATTTCGGGAAGCTGTGTAGGTGGCTGCTCGATGATTTGCTCCTGAATGTCGTATTGGCTTTTAAACTGAGCGTCATTTAGAGCCTCCAATTCATCGTCGTCATCATCGTCGTCGTCCAAAAATCCACCCATAATCTTCTGCCGCTTAGGCTCCGTTGACTGCGAATCGCCATTCTTCCGTTTCTGTGAGTCTGGCGACGGCGCACTCGAGGGAAATTCACCGGGGGATGAGATAAAAGGCATCTTGGGAGTCGGAGGCGAAGACGGGAACGAGGCTTGTTCTCGAAGTGGGGAGTACACGGCGCGCAGTCGCGAGTGCTTAGACGGTCTTGTAGGAGTATCTGCTGAACCGATGAGAAAACATCCGATACGCACATGAAGATCGCGTACCTGGTCTCACGTCCTCATCACTGCGAAAAACATCGGAGATATTCCAAGATCGGTGCTGGATTACGACTTTGTTGCGGGTCTTTTCCAAGCGCAATAGATTCAACGTCTCAAATTCGTCGGAGAAGGGTTCGGAGGGAGTGTCTCGAGAGTCTTCGGAGTGTAGATGGACGGCAGGGTCGAAGGAGGGAAGACTCAATGGAGAAGAATCCGTCATCTAAAAGTGCTATACCATGTGGATATTGAGTCTGGGTTGCTGGTCTATAATTGCATCTGTACTCTGTCCGGAGAACGCGTCAAGACGCGACTCGCGCCTGATGCCTGAGGCCGCGAAGTGTACATATAGCGCGCTAATCCTGTTTGGGATCCATACTTCAAGATGGATGCCATGATTATACACAGAACTTGACTGACTTTGAATGTTAAGTCTTGTTTAATCTCTCTGGTTCAATCAATGGACTCCTCTAGATTGTCTAAACACGTTTTCTGTTCAGCAAAGCACATGGATTATGATGAGGTTCCACGAGGGTTCCGGAATAGGACCCCGACAGCCAAATCTAGACATTTGAGCGCGAGAAACCAAAGAATATCACAAAAGTACTTAATATGAGCTTCTTTCATTGTACTCCGTATACTCCGTAGCCAGACCACGTACAAGTCATGACTTGTTAGGCTAAAAGATTTGTCTACCTTGGTAGTAGAGCACGTAAGTGGATCGGAGTTCAATTCGGAGTTCAATCGACCTTCGGAGTGCCACATAACAAGTTCTACTCCGTACATTCTCTTGCTTCATAATCAACAACCACCTACCTCGTATACGAACACCGATATGCCATGATTTAGCACCTCCAGCGGAGTCACCGTATCCGAATCGGTTCACATTCTCCAGGCGACGACAAACTGATCAAACGGTGGTGGCTATGTCCCTGCCTGAGCTCTATTAGGCTGCAACGAGTCCACGGGATCGAGGCTCTTAATTTTCAAAAAGACATTATTTGACGATCCAATCATTGCGAAGCGCTTGACTTCTTCATAGGGCGTGCCAGTAATGCCGTTCCTTACGGAATACGAGGTTCCTTATAAAGTATAGTGCCTGAGTCATTCTTCACCTGGCACTGCCCAATCTTCTCAGTCTTCTCGCACGCCCTCCGCCTTTGTGTGTCGTGGACTCGCGGCTGAGGGCCCAATTCTTGTAAGGATGCAAAATGATGGCTTGGTCTAGTCCAGCAGTAGGCTGGATCTGCTGTAGGAGACTGGCTGATGCCCAGGTTGGTGGAGCACATGCCATTTGATTTCTCCATTGCTAAGCTTCGAATCTAGTCCCCGACTTTGTAGACTGCGTCATCTGAGCATCCTTTGTTCTTACTCCGAACCTCGAGCCCTCATCGGAGTTGGAATGTACGGAGTACTTGCCTTCCTTCGAGATGACTCAAATGCTGAGGGAATGGGTATATATAGAGGATGGATTCCGTCGTTTGAACCCTCTTCATCCATCCAAATCCAGCTTACACCCTTGTCCTCTCACCAGTATCAAGCGAGCAATCTTCTAGTTCCTTGATCTACATTCCACATTCCTCAGCCAAATCAGGCAACAAGACCCCTCCAGTCTAAGCACAGGCTCTCAAAACAAGAATACCTCCAACATACTACTTCAGACCCAACCCAAGTCCTCACAGACCATAATATCAACAATGGCCTCCAACAACAACAACAACAACAGCAACAACAAAGAGTCGACCCCCAAGACCCTCGACGACGCCTCATCAATTCACTCCTCTGCTTCCACCTCAACAATACTTAAGGAAAAGGAAGAGGCCAAACGCATGTGGTTCTCCAAGAACAAGACCTCCGCTGAGTTGAAAGCAAAAGCCGAAGCCAGACGCAAGACCTCCGCCGACGCAGCTCTCCATCACGAAGCCATGGCTACCTATCTCGTCTATCGTTAGCTCTTTGGACTAGCACAAGGCAGCCGCAGCAGCTTACTATAACATGGAGCCTGAGTGATTGGCCGGGCAGCACGAATGTTGCTGTATTATGTTTTTGTTGGTCCGCGCCCTGGCGCCTATGGGCGACCAGCGGGTCCCAGATCAAACCTGCAAACTATTACTACAAGAAGAATTGCTATTAATTCATTGAAAACTGTCGGCCTGGACAGACCGTGCCCCGGGGTCCCACAAGAACACCATTAGTCTCCAGTGGAATGCTCTCCGAGGCCTGGCTCACATCAGCAGTAGACGTGCAGCGACTCGGCTATGAGCATACGGATCTCACAGTCTCCCTCCTTAAATCACTTCTTAAAAGTGCAAGTGTGAATAATACCTAGATAGTTAGTTGACTGAATGAAGATTTGATTTTGAGTCAGCGTATAAACAGTGACCTGACCCCTAACAGGAGCGATACTTGCTCTTGCTCTCTCGTTTATGGTCGTACAGTCCCAGTCCCGTGGTTGAAAAACGCAGCGTCAAAATGAGCCTCCCACAGAATCCTCGGCTTCATTTTTAGAGGCCCTGAATTCTTCCACAAAGCTGCGTAAGATGCGATTCTAAGTCATTTCGAATTCGTAAAGCAAAGACGCCCTAACATCTCTCCTTATAGTAAATACTGCCAAGGTCGATGGCTGATGTGCATTGACCTGCTGTCCGACGAAGTATATCTCGTGCAACAGCCTGAGAACATCCCCCACATTTTCAACCATCCAGGTTTCACGGCCACCAAAGCATATTGTGTTGCTTTGTATAAGTCTCAGGCTGATTATTGTATTTGGTGCTATGATGTTCATTAGTTCTTGATTCTCTTCTGGTGTTTTGGGTTACTGCCTAATGCTAATGCTGTGATATCAATATCCTGCCAGGCGCCCATGATTTAAATCCCTCATACGGGAACATCGGAAATGCATCAAGCCTCACAGTCACCACATGTCCAATTCAATAGGTATATCCAGCGCTATCAGAATATATACATTGGGCTATGCTGAAATGTTCAGCGCCATTAGCTTTACAATAGCCTCTTGAAAGCAACTACACATACAGTTGGAATGCAAAGAACTAGGGAGCCCCAATCGATTTGTTATCATGCAAATACTCGATCACGAGGTAGTTAAGGTTCGAGAAGTATGAGTTGATGACTCAGCATGGCAACACCCACCTGAAGAGTTCCCAATATCTACTCATTTTCCTGTTCCAAGACAACTCAAAGGCTGCCCTCTCTAGCTCTGTACATAAATAATCACTGTACATATAAGTGTCACCCTAAGACCTCCGTTGTCTGTCTCCATATCGATACGACGTTCTTCCAGTATAATCCAGCTGCAACCCGGCATCGGACATCGGATATACGGCCGCTCAAGAGCAGCAGCAGCAGCAGCATCAGCATAAGCACCGACATCTACATCTGGGACATCTACAGCATTCCTTTGAATCCGGATTTAGTCGAGCTACTCCATCAAACCGAAACCCGAACTAGAAGATACCAAAGAAAAAATAAACTACATCTAACAAGAATGGAATGGGACCCAACACAGTTCTTCCGCGAGGACCAGAAGAAACCACACCCATTCGCCCTTGTCATACTAAACCAGCCGCTTAATGAGACTGCGCTTTCTGTTCTCCGGAAACATGGTATTTCCCTTCCTTCTTTACCCCTGCTCCCCTTATCCACAACGGATATGCACACTCTTCAAGATAAAGCCCGATACTGACGTCTCATACAGCATTGACAACTGTGTGTGCAGACGGCGGGGCGAACCGGTTTTTTGAATATGCGAAGGGGAGGGGTCAGGAAGATACTGCTGTATAACATATCCCAGCCCATGTCCCCACCCCAGCCTGATTAAAAGACTAATAATGGTAAAAGCTCCCAAATACAATAATCGGCGACTTGGACTCCATCACCCCGGAGGTCAGGACGCATTACGAGGACCTCGGCGTGAACATAGTACAAGATAATGATCAGTACTCGACAGATTTCACGAAGAGCTTACGGTATCTACGAGAACGCGAAGATCAGATCCTCTCCTCTATCTCTTCACTCGCAAAGAGCGAAAGTAAACCTCCAGCAGATGATGATGAAGAAGAAGAAGAAGAAGAGAAAGAGGGCCTCTCAATCCTCATTTTAGGAGGTCTAGGCGGTCGTGTCGACCAAGCATTCTCGCAAATCCACCATCTCTACATGATACAAAGCCAGGATGAAACCTCTGGCAACACAGGGTCCAAAACAAGAAAGGGAAACCTCTACCTCATCTCCGAAGAAAGCATAACAATCATTCTCAAACCGGGCAAAAACAGAATCCATGTCCCTGGGACTAACCTCTCTCGCGCCCAAGTCCCATTCCAAACGAATTCACTAAACGAAACCCTCCTCGAAGAAAACGTCGGCATAATTCCGCTCTCGGGACCCGCACGCATAAGCACAAAGGGTTTTCAGTGGGACGTGGAGAACTGGGAGACTGCCATCGGGGGACAGATTAGCACGAGTAACCATATCCGGGCTGAGACTGTGGAGGTTGAGACGGGGGGTGCGGTGTTGTTTACATTGGAGTTGGCGAGGAGGTTGAAGAGGGGGAGATCTCGTTCATGATTAAACTTGTTGAATCCAAGGGTGATTTGTGTTGGTGTGGTCTGGATACTTCCCAGGGCTACATACCAGATACCGTGTATTAGCAGAAAGACAATATCTTAAGCATGAGGTACCTTAGCGGTAGATAGATAGACAGACCGGGATATACTGGAATACAAGGTCGGGCGGAGATGTTCACATCTGGATATCTTTGAGTAATACTAAGACAAAACCAATATAATTCAAAACATACTAGCAATTCAATAATGACGCCTCTCCCTCTCCACTTCTCCAGACGGGACTCTTTAAACGAGGGACCGTAGGAATTTTATTCATATCCATTTTCAACCCAGGTTCTGTATCCCTAACCCATGACATGAAGCAAAGCACCTGTCAATTCCAGTCCCAAGTTCTCATCGCGCCGGAGTAGACCAACCAAACAGCCTAGAAACAACAGAAATAACAAGGATATCAAACCTCGTAGGTCTTGAAAACATTAACCAAAGGAAAAGCCAAAGTTCTCATCGGAACGCGAAAGGATTTGTCGCGACAATGATAGTCAACGGCTCAACGAACTAGACAGCAAAACAGAGCAACGGGAACAGGAAAGCACAGAACGGACATTGAGGTATGCGTGGACGTGCCCGAGACTTCGATCACCGATGGTCGAGTCTTTACATTGAGCCATACTCACTCCATCTAGAGGTAAGCATTACCATGATATACATAGCTGCAACAAATCACTTCCTCAGAATAGCCTCATACAAAGAGCCAACACCGCAAATAGCAGCACCAGTCAATATCCCGGCATACTGAAGCGGAATGGACGCGTTGACTGCCTGGACCGTAAAATCGGCATAAAGATTCCAAAAGGTAAACCCTTGGGCATAAACCACGTACGCGACAAGCGCCTTCGCAATGTTAAAGCTCAAGGGGTCAAAGCTCGCCTGTGCGCGTGAAATACGGCTGCTGCTACGACGGGTATGCGCTGCAGGACCACCGTGCGATTGCGCGACTTGCAGACTGATGTTGCAGAAGTACGCGACTGTAAGAGGCACGAACACGCTGGTAAGGAGCCACAAGGAGACAGGGGCCCAGAAGGAAGAATCGACGAGGATGAACACGTCCGGGACTTTGACCGGAATTGCGGGTGAATGAAGAGCGTTAATGGCAGGAATAATAGCGAGGTAGCGAAATGGAAGGACTTCCTTGATCACGTTGAATGCCTCGAGGAGTGCGACGATGACCTCGACAGCCTGGACGCTGCTAAGGGTCGCGCGTAGTGAGTCAGAGCTTTCCTGCACGCCGGAGCCTCTCCAGGCCTCGCCGATGCTCTTGCGCCACGCGATTGTTTGGCGATCAATCACTTCAGTGACAACGGCCGGCGACGGGGGCAATTGAATGGCCACCTCTGCGAATGTACGCGATGGAGTCCGCGCAGGCACATCAGATTCGTCTCTGTAAGCGATTAGCGAGCCATCACCACGCGATGGTAAGTTTGAAACAAGGCGCGACGCACGTAACTTCCGGCTCTGGCACCGGCACCGGCTCCTCTTTCTGTCTCGTCGTCCGCCGACGAACCGACCTCGGGGCTTCCTCCTTGATTGGCGTGATATCACCCTTGCTTTCCTTCTTCACCGGCGACATGCGACCCGACGATTGCGATAGACGTCTGTAGTAGTCGGACAGCCGCTCGTCTGTTTCGAAAATGGTCTGGTTAGACTGGAGATGCTCGTCCAGCTTCGCGGCGAGGTCAGGCTTGGTGTAGTCTTCATAGCTAGTAGGCGTCGCGTGAGTTTCTGATTATGAATCAAGGGGATGCTTAGAGGTCGCGACTTACTCCTGGAGATCGGTAACCTCGGCGAACTCGGTCAACTGTGCTTTGCGCAGCTTGTGCAGGTAAGGTAATCCGGTAGACATGATGATGATACGCGCGGACCATGCGATACCTAACCGATACTAGAGTAATGAAGAGCAGTAGTAGAATGCCACGAGTGGGAAGGTGCAAAAGTAGATTAGAGTAAAGGAGGTATATGGATGGCTCAAGGAAGCATAATAATGACAACAAATAATAAACTGGGAAGGAGGGAGACTCAGAGTCAAGTCACGGCGGAAGGTATGATGGCAGTTGGGCAGGCCAATCACGCAGATCACCCGTGGGGCTGACGCCTTGTTTACATTCGCCTCCCCTCTTTTGCCTATTCTGGATGCCTCCAATAACCACCATGTTATTAGTGAAATAGTCTATATTGTACAATACCTATCTAAGTCTATGCCATAACAGTGCCTCCAGAAAATGCGTATATACACGCGCACAGGTATGAGAGGGGAAAAAAGAAGCCATCATGACATCAAAAATCGGGTAAGCAAGAAAAACCCCACAAACGCCCTACCAACAGCCATCCAATGCGCTATATCTACAGTCGAAATGTATGAGCCTGCCCTTTGCCAGTCCCACGGGATGAAGTGAACACTAGAGAGGACCCATGTCCTCCATGTCCTCGAATCCCTCGAACTGCTTGAGCAGGTATTGGTACATAACCAGCATCGTCCCGCTCTGGATGCTGGTCCAAACTCCCCGTGGCCCAACACCTCGGAACCACCCCCCGAGGCCCTCTGTGTGATATATCATCCTCAGCCCGGTAAAGAATGAGGACGTGTCTAGTCGTAAAGCTTTAGGGGGTGACGGAGACGACATTTGTGCCGACGTAGAGATGGCCCGTGATTGCGTCCGCATACTTGACGTTGATTTCGGGTCTGTTGGAGCCTTGGCTAGTGTAGAGGCCGGGGTGGACTCCGGGAGGTTATGTTGAGTCTGGATTCGCGTCTTCACTACGTCCATCGGACAAGTGATAACCCCAGCCATTCCACCAGCGGTCGCGGCTGTGAAAACCTCCAGTCCCAGTCCGATATCATTAGACCCCATCCACTCCTTGGCTATCCGTCGCTCCTGCTCGTAGAATGCAAACTGTAAAGCGGAAAAGGGAAGATCGCGGAATATCGTAGCCTTGTATCCATGGAATAGAGCCGAGAACCCTTCCTGTCGAATAATCGTGCGGAATGCATCTCTAGTAGACCGGTAATTGTAACCGGAAATGAAATTAGGGTTATTGTAGCGCCCCTGAAGCTGTAACCGGGTTTTCACAACCTCTGTAGGAACGTAGACGACAGAAGCGGCCAAATCGGCGAAGAATCCTGCGTGTGCATAATCTTGTCAGCACGACGTATGTCTAAGTAGAAAAAAAACTTGAAGCCTTACCACCGGATAGATACGCTAAATTGGGGTTGACCCCTGCATCCAACAACTGCCGTTTCATGAATTCATACACCCCAAAAAATATCAAGGTGCCCGGAAAAGAGCCAAGCAACGCCGGAGTGACACCGCCATATAATCCACGTAAGAGCCCTTCTTGCCGGTAAATCGTCGAATAGGAGGAAGTCATGGAAGTATATCTCGGGGGAAAGTGAGGGTCGCCTTGTTGCCGCGTTTTGACGGTATCTAGCGAATGCATAAGCATATCGCCGCAGGTACCACCTATACCTCCAGCCAGCATTGCCTAAAGGATACCCGGTTAGTCAATCGCAATACAGATGCGCCGTGAGCCAATGCGGTAAACAAAATAGCGGGACACAAACATGGAGGTACGGGGGTCGAGGCTCCTCCTCGTCGGACAGATCATGGAGGATGCTTGTGTCGGTCCCTGTCCTTATCGGACTAGTGTGAAGGACATTGTTGGAGTTGATCGTAGGCACGGCGGATGCGGAATCGGTAACCGCCTCAGTCGACGTGAACAGGCTGAACACGCGCGAGGTCAAGCTCATTGCAAGAACACCGCAACCCAACGAATCGTGGTGCGGGCGAGACCACGGTAGGTTGCGATGCGGCGAAGTCAGGTCAATCGAAGAAACACGCCACGAGGTAAGGACGGCGAAAGGGGCAAAGCGAGTGACAGGAGCCGCAGAGAAACAAAGAGCAAGAGGGCTTGATAGCGTCAGCGAAAGTCGGTGGTTAAGATAAACGACATTGCTAATTCATGATCTGGCTGTGGCTGATGGGCTCCAAAAATTTGGTCGCCCGGTTTTCCGTTTTCTCCGAGACCGAGTTACAGCCTCAGGCATTAAGATTATATTACGACATGAATTAAGGTTAAAATAGTATTTACAAATATGTACAAAGCTGTGGCTACTCATATTTTGCAGGATAGGTATGGTTTATATAACTTCCATTGAATGCGCTCAAACTACCCTGTGACTCCCAAACTAGTGCTGCATTGTTGCCAGATACAAATGTCAAATATTTCGTATTTTTTGGCATTTAGGATATATGATAGTGATAACGCAATCAAGAGGTAAAAAAAAACTTAGGTATGAGGGTATCCCTCACGGCAACTGCCGACCCCAACTTGAAAAAACCCACATCTTTGTCAACACTGACCCCGAAGGTCCACGCTCTCGTACACGCACTTGCTAATATACGCTTCGGTAGGCCGTTTACCTCGTTATAGTGCCACTGCCTCAAGAAAAACGGAGGCCCATGGCCCATGGTTCGTCAAAATTCGTCAGTCACGGTAATTGTCACTAGGTCCGGATAGGCTTGACGACCGGATTATGTGACGGGATAGACATTTTCGGTCGAGATTCGCTTGGTATCCCCTGTCACATATCGCAGCATCATCACTTGTTATGACTGTCATCTATTGAGGCTTCTTAGTGCCCGCTCCGGGAGCGAAACGGCTGACGTCCGTAGCCTGGTATGCCTGGCGGACCGCATCCTTGAAGCTCTCCCACCCTTGACGCACCGCTGGGGGAGTGCTCTGGTGAGACAAGGAAGCATCGACCCTCGCGGTGAAGTGACGGACGGCCTGCTGAACGAACGAGCTCTGGCTGAAACGAGCGCGGAAAAAGGTCAGGTAGACGAAGAAGAGAACGAAGCTTCCCTTGGAGAAAGTGAGGAGGGCCACTGCCAAGCGGGGCAGAAGTGCAATCTCCAATCCGGCGACAAGATCCATGCTAGTGTCGTAGTTTTGCTTGACAAATTTTCCAATGGCCTCGGCCAAAGGTGATTGCTTCGCGCCACCTCGGGCACCACTGGGTGACGTAGCAGAGCCAGCCGGAACACTGGCGGGTTGAAGGGTGGGGATCAAATGAGCCCTGGTGTACGTGGCAACGTGGAAGATAGAGTAGACACAGAATGGCAGCAAAGCAAGCGGGACCTGACGAGAGTAGAGCCACACAAAAGCCATGCCTTCAACCATGATCGTTAGTTACGGTGACACATTTGCCATTTCATCGGCAGGAATCGCTCACCAAGATATTGAACATTCTCATCGCCTGCGAGTTTCAGCACAATGCTAGGGAGGCTTCCCTGGAGACGACCACGTGCGACATGGCCCTTGTATACAACGATGCCGTACGTAACGGCAGCAGATATGAACGCAAGGCGATAGGACACTTGCGCGGCATTGGAGTAGTAGTTGAAGGTAACATAGGACAGGAAATATCTGAAGACAGAGCCTAGCAGTGTCACATGCCTACAAGTCGGTCAGTCAGCGCTGTCCTTCCCGAGCTCTCGGTAGGCAACCACATGGCTACCGAAGAAAAGAGCTCAAACCACGTTTGTAGACGGAGTGTTATAGCGAATCATGAGACATGACTCGACACTGAGGATTTCAGAGACCTACCCAACGAACCAAGCAAACCTGCAAGACGGACACCTGGTCAGTAGTGGAGGAGACAGTTAAGAGGCAACAGGAATCATACTGCAATGTCTGGGCGAGAGACTTGAGCCTCTCAACCAAGGGCACATTTGACGGAGGAGCCATGGGAGACAAGTTTGCTGATGGCGTGTATTAGGTGACGTGGTATCTTAGGTAATGGAGGCTGGGAACGAGGGGGTGAAGAAGCTGCCCGACGACGAGAAGTTAGGTAAAGAAGGGCCGATGATTATTAGGTCGGGAGTCCAGGGAAAGAATAGGACAGAAAATAAGAATTGAGCAAGAAAAGACTGTCTGGCAGGTTGAAGATCGTATGTGTGAGGGAGGCTGGGCGGGGGCGGTAGTGGGAATCGGACAATGTGCTTTTGGTTTGTGCCGGCCGACGGGGAGCGGATGGGGAAGCTTCCACTACGGGCCTGGGCTGAGCCTCTATCAGCGGAATCAGTGACGTCGCCTTATGATGCTATTCTGTTTTATTGATCACACCAGTTCTCTACAATAATCTCTACAATAATCTCTACAGTTCACAATGCTCTTAAACTTCAAGTTGGCAACTAGCAAACAAACACGATAGAGGTAAGGAAAGCGTCCAGAAAGATGGTCGAGGGTGGGTGATCTCACTAAAATGTGTAGAAGAGTCAAAGGAGCAACGAATATAAAACGGAGGCAGTAGACCACAGAAGAAGAGTAAACAGGCGGGAACAAGGTATAGCGTAGGCAAAGTACATAACAAGAAGTGAATTGTGGACATGAGGCAGAATTCCCAACCTGAGGCGGTTCATTATTTTGCAAATTTAGAACTAGAGCACTCAAGCTAACGAACAGGCCGATCATAGACCTGCAAGTAGCCAATGTGTTCTAGCACATCCCCTGTACAAGCCCCAACTGGCATTGATTCGGTTGAAAAGGCAAGCGGATCGGGGCAATCCTTCATTTTTTCTTTCGGTCCACTTGATTAGATTTCAGTCATTACTGGAGCAGATAAGAGAGACGGGTTTGAGGGAGTGTGGTGAACGATAAAAAACACGAAAAAGAAAAGGTGGGATGTTGTAAAGAGCGCTCGGTCAATCGACAAGTCGTGGAGAATCAAACGTAGAGCCACTAAAGAGCCTCCGACGACCATAGACAGTAATGTGGGTGGTTCTTGCACGGCCTTTTGGAAAAAAGCGTCAGGGGCCCCGTCGAGTCTTCTTAACGAAGTGAGAACCCCTTCCTCTTCCCTTTCTCTTCGATCGGTCGTCCACTCTCGAGTCGGACTTTTTTGTCTTCTAGCTCGCCGCGTTGGCGTTCCAGTTGGTCCTTCATCTCGCGATGCCGAGCATATAATTCGTCTTCGCTTTGTTTCAGCTTGCTTTCCTTTTCGGCTACCTTTTGTTGGAAGACCATCTTCATTTCTGTCTCCATCTTGGCGAGCTTCTGTTCGTGCAGAGCACGTTCTTCTTCTTGCTTCACAGCAGGGTTGACCTCCTTGAACACGCTTGGGTCCTGAGCAACACCCATTTGGGTAAGCTTGTCGGAGCGGTAGTTCTCGTACAGGTGGTTGTTGGTGTGCTCCTTGAGCTCTTCCATGTGGGTGCGGATAAGCATCTGGCGCAGCTTGACAAAGTCGCAATGTTCCTCGTTGTCGACCTCAATAACACCCCAAGGATAGCTACGGCCCCTAGCCTTGCGGCCATCGGAAGTAGCGACCTCGGAGTTTGCACCAACCACGGCGAAAGGAACCTTGGACATGATTTCTTGGTTCTCGGCGATGGTCTCTTCGTCGTCAAGTTCATAGCGAGGACCTTCGAATATCTGAATCGAATGATGTTGGATATCGGCAAGGATCTAAGAATGCGGTTGTCAGCGCAAAACTTTCTCATACAAGGGTCATGAATTCATACCCTCTTCTTGAACATGGAGATTTCATCATCAGTCAAGGTGTCGGCCTTGGCGATCACGGGAATCAAGTTGACCTTGGTGTGCAGTCTGCGCATAACTTCGATATCGAGAGGCTTCAGAGAGTGACCAGTAGGCTGGATGAAGTAAACACAGGCGTGGATACGGTTGTCAATGATGTTTGTACGGTTGACCTTGTTCTCGGCCTCGAGGTAGGCATCGTAACGCTGCTCAATGTTCTCGACAATTGGGCGCCAAGAATCGTCGTTGTTGACAAAGTCGCCGAATCCCGGGGTATCGACAACAGTCAAGCGGAGGCGGACTCCATTCTCCTCAATATCAGCGCTTATGGACTGAATGGCGACGGTCTTGGGGATGATGTCGTGGCTAGGACCGGTGGGCTCCTTGGGGGGGTAAAGGGAGGTGTTGAACAGAGTGTTGACGAGTGTAGACTTTCCCAAGCCAGATTCACCTAGGACGCAGAGTCAGTTGACCGAGTTTGTTGATTCTCATGCGATTGGCGGACAGCTTACCGACAACCATTACGTTGAAGTTGAATCCCTTGCGAACACTCTTGCGGTGCCACTGGTTTGGCAGGTTCGCGAAACCAACATAGCCCGTCAACTTCCGGCGAATTACGTTCTTCAAGTCTGTTGCAGCTTGGGCGGCAGCCTTGGGGTCCCTGGAGGTCACGGTTTGGGCAATTCCAGAGCCCATTGGGTTGCTGCGTTCGACATAAGGAGAACCGGGCTTGCTGCTGGGCGGGGAGGCGCTGACAGGAGTGCCATTGCTGGGAGGTGGTGAAGCTAAACGGGAGAAGATGGAGTCAGCAGGTGTAAAAGCCCGGGTGTCATAATCCGATGACAATCTTCCAAGATTTATAGAGAACGAGTCACTCTTCCGGCGAGGTGAGCTCGTCTGTACAGATCGATCAATGACCATAGACTCTATCTGGGGGCAGCCATGCGCGCTCTGTCGTCTTGATGGGGGCATAGTTGTGGACGAATCGGGAGGGGGTCTCCGAATGGCAGAAGGAAAGTGAAGGCTTAGGGACGGGCAGACGAGCGTAGAAGGACAATAACAATAGTTGTAGGCGCTGAGCTTACCCATTGTGGAAGAAACGGACGTGATACTGGAAGCGAGCGTGGAGGCGTAAGGTAACGAGCGCTGGAGAGAGAACGTTCCCCTGAACAGGTTGCACCTTCTGAGTTAGCAAACCGAGTCCTTGCAGCGAGATTTCAAGAGGGGCTTAGAGCAACAAAGTCCGGCATATCGGATGAAACCTGAACTTCCACTGATGTTCTGTAGGACGAAGGGAAGGACGTCAAGAAAAAAGAGGCCATCTTACCTTTGATGTCGTTGATTAGGAAAGGGTGAGAACCAAACGAGACCGAAATCCACGAGGACGTCCGCTCAATGGAGATCCGGGTCAAGTATTCGAAGGAAAAAATTAAGGGAGAGAATAAATGGGCGCTGAAAGAGAGAAGCGAATATGGAATTGAAGAACAGGGGGAAGGGTCGAAGGACTGGGCCTGCGGAGAGTTGATGGGGTGAGTGAAGTTCAAGCGTTCAGTTGTCCGAGCCAGAGCCAGAGTTGGACTAGGCAAAGAAAGGGGTAACCAGCACACCAGCACTCAAGACTATTCTACGGTACGTCTCATTTCTTCTTTTATTGTCTCTGAATCGGATCAGAATACGGAGTACTCCGTATTCGAACTTCAGTTGAATTCCTACTTTCATATTCTTATGAAAACAGTTTTCAAAGGTATGTGCTCTAGATGTACTACCATGATTTAATGCGACACCAGACTGGAGAATTCCTGTACCAAGGACTTCATACATAACAACGATAAGTTAGTTTGGAACCGTTGCTCTGCTTGACTGATTTGGACCGCCTTAAAACCACTACCAAGCAACAACACGATAGTTATCAATTGGTGATCGCTAAGATTCGGGCGTATCTTGGTATTCTAACTGTCAGTCAGGGGTAGTAAATTACGGGGCATCACAGAGATGAGACTCTCAGCCAATAAACCTGTCACTCTAACGGCCCGCGTGTATTACAGTTACACATGGATAACCTGGCATACAATCGTTGAATGTTGATCGCATTTTGACTGAAGTCCTCCTACATGACGCTCAAAAAACTGTCCTTGTTGCTTCAAGGGTTGCCTTGCGATGCATACCACTGACAGATTATATACACTTAATTACCATCAAGGAACGCGAACATTACCATTCGGGGCATATATCGCCCATCCTCGAGGCTGGCCAGCCGAGTCGTCCCATTCGACATCAATATGTTTGCCATTGCGATGAGCCAACAAAGCAAAGGGTAGCTAAGGTTTCAGATATGCATGTACCATGTACTGTATATGTAGCCTTATTGCCCACTGGGTGGTCTCCGTCTTTGTTCCGAGCTGCTAATGCGGCGACAACCCGATAACGGACGTTGCTGTCCAACCCTCAACTATGTTGTCCTACATATTCAACGCAAACCGCTGGGTCATGCTATGCTATTATGAATTGACCTCGTTTAGTCTCGTTTGAAATGCACACCGCAACTCTTTTCTTTGTCGACATAGACTCAAAATAAAGTCTAGGAAGTCACACTTGGAACAAGAACACCAGTCAAAATGACATTGATAATGGTCCAGCTTGTAGATAGACTGGACCTAATCATTGTCAGTCCAGGCTATAGGAGTAAATAGTATGCACTCGCAGAGCATAGAAGAAGACTGACTTGACCTCTAGTAGCCTCCCCTGACCTTGCGTCTCGACTCTTGAAGCACAATCCAACCCAACCACGACAGGGGTCTCGACTCTTCAGCCTCCTCCAGTAGGATCAGCCGGTCGATATGCACATAAGATCAACCTGCGGTAGACTGCAGCTTAGCACATGGATTACCCTGGGACCTTGTTCAGCCACCCCGCGGACCTTTACTTCTCAAAAGAATACTCTATCCTGCGTAGACTAAGCAACTGGACGTAAGATAAGTCGGTCCAGTCTATATACCATCGAGGAGTAGGCCGAGACTCTTTCATTGAATCAATATGTGGAAGACTCGATTCAGCAGACTTATCATCCTGCCATGTACGTAGATATATATGCTCTATTTACATGGATTGAGGATATAGATATAGAGAGATCAAGTTAGAGTGATATTAATAGTACATTTACATGCATAGTTCATTGGACGGGTTTAATGTGCTATGGATCTGATATGTTCGTCAACAACCTATATAAACATCTAAACAAAATCTACCCTCCATGCTACGTACCTAAGCGGCTTTAGGGAAAGTCTTCGTACCATATATACTCAAAGTAAATTCAACTTTGAATTTGCGAAGTAATGTTGAAAAGCCAGTCTGTTTTGTAAGGGGGCGTACTTTTAGCTATCATAAGTGAATATGACGTTAATGTTAAGGGTAGACACAAGAGAGCCATAAGCAGCCCCAAAGCAGACAGGGCAGGTGAATATATGGATCAATTACGCCGTTTTATTAAATAATGAGCACCGAAGCCAACCCAACCCACCCAACTAAAATACACCTTGAAGTCCACGACCTCAATAGATAGATAGATGCTAGGAAACTAACCATCGAGCTCCATTTTAAGGCTATAATAGGCTATATCCCACCTACGCCTTGCTCTTCTTCTTCGGCCGCTCGTCATCCGACGCGTCACCGCCACCACCAGCACCACCACCGTCAGAAGCATCGTCCATCTCAGCATCACTGCCACTACTGGAGTGATCTGAGTCGAACTCCTCGGCGACGTCGGACTCGGAGTCTGCGCGGAAGTCTTCATCGACGGACTCTTCGTCTTCATCTGCGGAGCCGCGGTCGGGCCGGGCGCCGCCTTCTTCGTCGCTGGACATCATGTCGACGTTGTCTAGTGCAGCGGCGATGAGGGCATTTGCCTGAGGTTGGGTGTTAGTTAAGTTCTTTAGTGTATAGGGTTAAAAGGGGGGTTGGACGTACATCGTCTGACATCTCGTTCTTGATTCGAATGTTCTTCGCCTTGAAGAATTTCTCGAGGGGTTGTTGTTCCTCGCTGTGGGGCCTGGTTAGTACATTAAGGAAAATAAAGTGTCAAAGGGGCGTACCGGTTGATATTGCTAAATTGGTGCTCTCCCATACCGGCTTTCAGGCTGACGGTGATATCGAATGTCCTGCTAGCGGAGACGGCGCCGCCAACGCGGGACATTGTGACAACAGCGACGTTTTCCAGTTGGATATAGGTTGCTGGCTTGGGGACGAAGATCAAGCTCTTGTCTAGGAAGTATAGGAGACCTTCGTTTGCCTTGATTGAACATTTGACCCCGCTGCTACCGTGGTGGCTTGGAGATGTTAGTACATTCAAATGAGGATTCACATGTAGTATCTTACCTGACAAAGTCCTTAGACGGCATAATGACCTTCTTGCCCGATAAGCCACGGAAGACCTTTGTGATCACTTGGTGAATGGGTTCTTCGTAACGAGTCTCTAGCTTATCCTTGTAGCGAGATTCCAAAAGTTCACTGTAACGCATTAGCATAGGAATGGCACGTCAATACTAGGAGACAAACTCTGTCATATTGAGCTCTAGGCTGATCTCTTCATCCAACTTCAATTGCATCACCAAGAAAGGATAACGGGTCTGGCCTTGACGGAGGGGAGGTTCGAGGCCAAGAACGATAAGGGTATGGGTTTCGTCGTTTTTGGGGAGTAGGAAGAATTTTTTGATGGAAGAATATTGAATCTTGTAGTCGTATGTCTTTCCGCGCAAGCGGAAAGAGGCCTCGTACATATCGATATCGAAACGACCTCTGAAAAGCTGTTAACACCCAATTGAATAGAGCACTGTGCCATACATGCCTCGGTGTGAGATGAAGAACATCTAAGAACGTAGCAAAAGTGTCTCCAGCCACATCCCCGATCTCGGCCTTCTCCATGAGAAGCTCGTAGAAGAGATTGGCCGCATTCTGTTCCTCGCGCGCCTCGGCTCCTTCCTCGCCCTCCTCTCCCTTCACCTCTTCCGGGTTTTCCTCGTCCGGTTTTCCCTCTTTCAGACCATTTTCTGTCTTGACCGCCGTGCCAGGAATGTAGAATCGCATCTCAACCAACTCATCCGGACCAGCAGCCGCCTTCCGACCACGGTTCTTCGTGCTACCAGCGGGCTTAGAATCATTAGGATCTGAGGAAAGAGCAAGCTCGACAGCGACCTCGTTTTTTCCAGCAAGGTTTGTGTTCGAGATCTCCGAGTACGGAACTTCGAATGCGGGTCGGTTCTGGACGTTGAAGGCTAGCTCAGCCTTGGTGAATTCTGCTTTGCCCCAGTTCCAGCCTCGAAGAGCATGTTCCCTGCTTTCCACGTTTATGCCGTACCAAATCTTGAACGCTTTGCCGAGTCGCTCGAAGTCCTAAGAATTTTACAACCAAACCATCAGTCGATGTAAACCAGATAAACAAAAATCCAGGCGCTCACTCACCTCTTGGTCGAATCCGTCTAGTTGAATCACGCCTGAAGAGCGGGAAAGGATCTTCAGCTCAAATCCCTTTGCTGCTTTGCTCCATTGAGCTGCGCCGATGTTGCTGCTATCGAGGGTAAAAGTGTCGCCGCCTCCAGAAGGTCGCCATCCTAAGCCAGTCTCAGCAAGCTTGCACTTGCCAGGCTGCTTTGAGAGGTCAAGGTAAATGTTATCAAAGCTCTCCCTGGAACCGCAATCAGCATTATCGACCAGTAGGTATGTTTGTCGGAGCAGCGCACATGATGGAGAAGCTTTCAGGATCGAGAACTGGGGCTTGAAATGAGACGAAAGAAGGTGCAAAAGAAAAAAGATATGAAGCGACGAAGAAGCTTGAGCTAGTAAGTCGAAGTAGAGTGGCGTTGTGAGGGTAGGCAAGGTCACCTTAAAAGTGCTTGACTTTATCTGTCTCAGTTGTCCGAGTTCCGCGTTTGCGCGCGCGGATTAACCTTGAATGCCAGCCACTTTGACAGAATCGGGGTTAGTGTTGCTGCCTCAGGCCGCAAATTCTCAAGTTTAGAGAGTACAGTGAAATCTTGTGAATACAACATTGAGTACTAGCAACTTACCTTTGCAAGGGGGTTTGTTGGAGTTCGCACTGGATGTAAGGCTCTTATTTAATGAATTTCAAACTTTTTTGGAGATGCGGTCTACGATAATTAGTACCCAGGAATAAAAGCCTTTTGATGGTTTTACAATATTTGGTAACAATGGTAAGTAAGTTTTCGTTCTATATGGGATATATATAAGACAGCAAGCTGGGAGGATACCTAACCAACATGAATATGAAAAGCAGGATAGCCTTACTCAGTTAATCTGGTCAGCGAAAGACATGCTGGGCTTCGCCTGGTTCCAGATAATATATTTGGAGATATAGAACGGGACTCCAGCGTTGCCCCGACCATCGACAGTATTCATCCAGGTACCGCACATGCCTGTGGTAGCATCACCATTCTTCAGTTCTGACCGGGAATCGTCACGGTGGAGGGACCAATGGTGACATTGGAGAAGACAAAGTCGAGATCTGGCAGCTCGGTACCACACGGGTATTCCCAGGACCCGGAGGAGTTGGTCGAACCTTCAACAAGTCCGAAATAGGCAGCAGCTATATCCGACGAGACAGACAGGGATGAGGTGCCGGTGTCAAAGTCCAAGTCAAGGGAGTCCACGTCGAAGAGATTGCCCCCAGATCCGAAGCGGATACCCAGACCCATCCACTGACCTTCATTGCCGCTGCTGGTGTTGGCGGCAGGGATCTCGGTGACGCTACCGGTGTATTCTGCGGCGTCGGCATATCCAAAGTTGATGAAGCCAGTGTTGTTGAGTTTGAAAGCTGTGCCGAAGATTGGCTCGGGGACGTACGGCGCAAGGCATTTCATGAAGGTGCATTGCGGGTCAGGTCGAATCGAATTCATCACGCCAAAGCCTAAGCCAACTGGACCAGTCGCGAGTGCCATCGCTGCCGGAGCCGTATTCTAGATCGTCGCAAACGCCGACAGCGAAGTTGGGTACGATAGCACCGCCGATGTTGACTGTGTCCCTGTACACCGGCCCAGATGCTCCAGAGCCATCTGCATAGTACAAGCCGAACGTGGACCCCTCCACCTCGTGGGAAGCTGAGCTGTTGCTGGGGTTATAGACCGAGCCTCTAGTAATGGTAGTCTGTTGATCTTTTGGCATCCGTGTGCTTGCTGTCCATCTGAGCCTTGTGTTAACACAATTCTTTCATTATATACCGGTCTGGGTCAGACGTACAGATCAGAAGAGCCAGTGTCAATGTTCAAGTAGACCTGTTGTCCACCAACTAGTACAGGTAGAATCCATCCACCTCCGTTCCAAACGTGAAAAGACTGCACCCGTGTCCCTCGAGACTATGTTGTTGCTGGGGATATAGCGATGGGCGCGAGCCCGGATTCCTCGCTTCACCCTGGGATCACGACCGAACGTTGCTGAACTGGCGATTGCATCCGTCGCCAGGAGGAGTGATGCGAGAGCTGAAAGGAGGACAACCATGTTCTATTGAAAGTTAAGACAATATTGAGTGTGTTACGAGATTAAACAAAAGCAATATAATCAGCGGAAAAAACATCGAATGAGCAGCTGCGTTATCTACCATGCTTACGGAGTATAAGGAGTCGAGCAACACCGTGTGGGCTGAAATTCAGGAGACTCCATGATCATGGCAGTGATTTGTATCAACGACCCGCAGCTGAGCCCGTGGAAGACAAAATTGAATGGTGATTTGCCGGATAGATAGGTCTAGCGTTTTGAAGCAATTGAAACGGGCTGTTGATTTAGCCCCCAAAAGTCCAAGCCTCCGAGAGAAGCTTCGCTCGCTCAACTCTTGGTCATTGGCTTTTCGGCATAAAACAGGATCTCACATCGTCAGTCCAAGTCTCCAATCGTCAGGCCGAAGGAACTAAATTTAGGACATAGCCGCAGCAAGTGTTGGATACTTCAGAATACCACCTACTAGGTCCTAGGGAGCGGTCCCTGGCTAGACCATTTCTGCAGCATTGCAGATGAATGTTTTCATGATCGTCAGGTCAATCTCGGAATCTCCACATAGTGTACGGTAACGGGGCCGACTCCTGAAGACATCGAAATCAGATAGGAAGCATGAGGAAAAGCCATATTTAATAGAGTATGGTCTAGACCAGAGTATGGGTTTCGTTATCTGCATTCCCTTCCAGCTTTCTCATGCGTTGTTCAAGGCGCGGTAGATCCGGTCAAATCCTTGGATATAGTGCTTGTTGAGATACAAGCTTCGTCTCGCCGATGTCTTTCGGATGCTGTAGAACCCTGGACAAATTGGCGGCATTGAGCGAAGCTGAGATTAAGCTAGCTTCAGGCTGACCTCTTAAGTTCACGTTCTGTAGAGGACTTTCTCCGTAAGAGTACCTTAATGGCTCATGGGCTATTCGAGCAGGCTTGACATCTAAGGCGGAAGATTAAAGTATCTATATATTAGCAACCATTAAAGCCCAGTGGTATTAATTGCATGCTACGATCCATGGCTCGTCTTTGGTCTCTTTTATCAGGGTGCAGGTTGCGCTTTGCAGAATGTGGATGTATCTTCACCAAATGAGGTGCCAGGACAGCAGAGATGACCCTTGGAAGCAAATTGGCACCCTCTTGGGCCTGACTCGTTTGTATGCGTAGCAAGCCAGCCGGCAGGGCACTATGCCTGACTCGGGGGCCGAACGGACAAGCCAGTCATGCCCATCGCCTTTAATACAGCAAGGGTTACCGATGTCGCAGATTCTGACTACCACTACGGCAGCCGTAAGCTCATACTTATCTCATCCGCACCGTGGATTCTCGATGCAACCATGATTAGGATCCATCAATCCTCCGAAGGATGAGAACTCTCGGATTGAATCCGAAGCCGCTTAATTGCCAAGATTGAAGCCATTTCTCAATCAGATTCAAGACGGGAGGAAAGAAGATCGGACCGACCACTCGGTTCGCGCGTCTCAAATTCAAAGTTTGTGAGCCACGGCGTGTGTTTAGACTTTTGGGCGGAGGGAAGCAAGGAGTTTGCGATAAAAGCTGGAGAGCAAGCGTCAATAAAGCTGAGAAATAGCCGTTTCAAATACAGACATTTGTCCGATCAAGAGTTCGTGAAGCGGGAAGTGAGGAATCTAGATCCAAAAATAGTCCAATGCTGGCCAGCCAATTTTTGAGGGGCATGGATATGTTGACCCTTCATATCTCACGCAATCGCGAGCGTTTCACGACGCCTGTTGGCATACCGTCAACACCCCGAGGTGCGACTGTAATTGTGTGAGGATAAGAGTAAGACATGGCCAAGAGCGCACACTGGATAGATTCGTATAGTCTCTGCTCCGTAGACTGCAGAAGACATCTTTTAGAATCGGTTAGCGAAGATGAAGCGAGTGTTTCAAGATAGAACACCCCACTGTGACGCGCAAAGGCTTCACTACCAGCAACACTAGGCCGGACGGAGCAAAGTAAATCCCAGCCGTCCTCCCGTGCCTGGAATGTTGGATGGCTGTGCCTCTACATTCTCATTCACCATTCGAGTTCCTCCAGGTACTCCGTACAATCAGGCCTCTGCCATGTCACTCGTTTGGCCCATCCAACTTCCTCCAGTCATTCGTTAATTTTCTGGCTATTCCAATTCTTGCATTGAATCTCTGTGTTCATATTTCTTTTTCTATTCTTATACACTCTCTTTTCTCGATCTATTCCTGGTTTTTCTTTTTCCACATTCCTTTCTCGGTCACTCCTTTTCTCGTGTTCTCCCTGCAATACAATACGTCAAATTCACGACGAGACTTGGAATTCGCCCGCCTCTCCGTGCCCTTCTTATACTTTCCTATGCCTCTCTTGTAGTTATACACGGTCCGGATAATTCTCAGAAATCCTCGTGACAGCGACTCCAGGCTGTCGTCGCGAATCTGAGCAATGAGGTTCCCCTCACTGTTTGGGCCTGCGACGGCTGGCTCGTCGACTGTTTTTCAGGTTTGGCTCTTGAGCCGATTTTCTCTTGTTTCTGCTTTGTCGTTTACGCCTGTCTCTCAACCAGAGCTGGACCTCTCACGCCTCGGGCAAGTTGCTTTTACAGGAGACTTTGATGCTGTTACATTCTACTCGTACGTCGAACAATCGAATACGCCTACCGCAGACGATGACTCGCAATCTATCCTCGCTCCTCTTCCGAATGGGATACTCACCTCCCTGACAACTTCCGATGCCGGTATTCGTGCGATGTGTTCTTTCAACCGAAATGATTCGAATTCGGAAATCTTTGCTGCAGGAAACTTCACCAGTCTAGGCGGGGTCAGGGCTCAGGGCATCGCTATGTACGATCCGGACTCGAACGATGTGGCTGCCCTCTCAGGTCTTACGGGCTCGGTATCGGCACTGCTTTGCGATCATGAAACTAACACCGTCTACGTTGGCGGTGCATTCAAGCATGGAAATACGTCAAACGCGGCGGCCTGGGTTCGAGGTGAAGGCTGGAAAGATCTATCGTTTCGCGGTTTCAACGGCCCGGTCAGCTCTATTGTCAAGAATGACGATGGCCATATTATTTTCGGTGGATCTTTTGACGGCATCGGTGTCTCGACCTCGTCTACAAAGAACGAACAGGTCATTAACCTCTCCAATGCTACAATCAGCTCAGATACGACATCCACGAGGAGTGGCTTTATTGACCCCCAGAGCATCCTTTGCCCGACTGGTGGTGATGGAGGAGAAGGAGAGACATGGCTGTTGGCCGACTATGCTCTCGGGTACTGGCGCGCGGATATGCGATTCAATTTCAGCCCTACCAAGCTTCGCCTCTACAACACGCACTACGAAGGAAGGGGAACCAAGTCCTTTTTGTTCCGACGTTTGCCCGACAACGGAATCATGAACCTAACTTATACCGACCCTGATACCGGCGACGACGTGAGCTGTGATCAGTACTGCCCCCTCTCCGACGACTCGGAAGAGGAGTATCGTGAGTTCACTTTCGTTAATAGCGTTGGTATGGCCGGATTCATGCTCGAAGTTCGGGACTATTATGGAACAGGCGCCGGTCTGAACGGCATTGAATTGTACACAAATGGTAGGTCCCGGTCGAATAACCCCAGTGTTGCATGCACTAACAGATACAGACATCTACACATATGCGGTTAATGACTTTAATGAGCCCACCTGTGGAAATGACAGCGATTCTTCAACATCATCTCGGACTGGGTCATGGACCGTGACGGAACCTGATGACAGCCCTTCGGACTACCTAACATCTCAGGTATCTGACTCCGATGCGGCCAGCACGTCCGTTGTTTTCGAGCCGGATGTTAAAGAGTCTGGAGACTATTCCATCCTCGTATACACACCAGGATGTGAACAGGATGGGACTTGTGGTAGCCGAGGCATGATCAACGTGACGGCGACTGTTCAATCCGAGACTGATTCCGCAGACCCTATCGAGACCCAGATTTACCAGACTAACAGATATGAGAAATACGACACCATCTACACCGGCCCTGTTGATGCTAGCGATGATTCCTTTCGTCCCCGCGTGACGCTGGCTGCTATCGCTGGCCAAGGAGATATCACGATGGTGGCTTCTCGCGTCAAGTTTGAGCTGCGCTCCGCTTCAAACAGCACAACCGGCACGAACGGCACAAGTAGCACAAGCGGCAAGTTGAATGGGTTGTATGAGTACGATCCGGCCTCAAAGAACGTCAGCACCAATCTCCTGGAATCTACGATCAACAGCGCCGGCGCGCAACTTGATTCAAGCGCCTCCATCCAGACTCTGGTAAGTCATTCGGGCGTCATATACGCCGCGGGCAATTTCTCGAACTCGGATGTGAACAACATCTTTTCGCTCGAGTCAGACGCCAATGTGACAGCATTGTCTGAAGGGGGCTTGAACTCTGAAGTAACTACGATGTCTCTCCTTGACAACAAGCTTTACGTTGGTGGAAATTTCACTAGGACGTCTTCTGGAACAACAAATGATCTTAATTATGTTGGCTCTTACTCTCTCGACTCTCGGTCTTGGTCTTCACTTGGAGCTGGAGTCAATGGCCCCGTCAATCGAGTCATTGCACTCGCAATGAATGTTTCCACCGAGATCAACGAGACCATTATCGCAGTTAGCGGTGATTTTGATCAGTTGCTTTCATTTGATGACAACCCTGCGGTGGCCGTTTCTGGATTCGCCGCTTGGGTTCCATCGCGCAATAACTGGGTTCAGAATCTTAATGTCACTCAAACACAGTTCACAGGGCATCTATCAGCCTTTGCCGAGTCAAACGAGACAACAATCCTTGCAGGAAGCCTTGTATCCGGAGGAACCGCTGCTGGTGGAGCTGTAGCACTACTACATGATGATGAGCTACAACTTAACCCTCTGCTGACCAGCAGCCAGGCAGCCGGTGAAACTGTGGTCGGCATTTATGACATTAACTCCGACCGCAACTTGACTATTCTCGGAGGCCATTTCAATGTGACAACTAGTGACACCACAATACGAAATCTGGCCTTTTTGAATGGTGATGATGGCACCATGACTGGCCTTGGGTCTGAGATCGATAGCAACTCCACGTTCATGGCTCTGGCCGTTGCGAGCAACATCCTTTACGCTGGTGGGTTCGTTACCGGTACAATTGGGGAGTCTACGGTGAACGGTTTGGTTCTCTACGATCTTGAAAACAGCACAATCGCCCGCTCGCAGCCTACTGAATTCCACGGCAACAACGTTTCCGTGAACGCCATCGCTCCTCGTCCGAACTCGGAAGAGATCTATGTTGGAGGGTTGTTTCAAGCTGCTGGGTCTCTTCCTTGCCCAGCTGTTTGCTACTACGATGCTGAGAGGGAACAGTGGAATCGACCAGGACTTGAACTTGAGGGCGGCGTTTTGGCCCTTGAATGGGCCAAGGGCAACAACCTAATCGCCGTTGGCAACCTCAGCGTTTTGGGTAACGAGACCGCGATTGCAAGTTACTCGACTAAGGATAAATATTGGGAAGTATTTGAAGGAGCTTCTTCCTCGACTATCCCTGGTAATGTGACAGCTTTTACCCCAGCCAGTTCAGACATGTCAGTCTTCTGGATTGCAGGGCAGTCGGCAAATGGGTCAAGCTTCGTGGTCAATTATGACGGATCTGAGTTCCTGGCGCCACAAGAGATTTTTGGTGCCGGAACAGTAATCCGAGGCCTTGACGTTCTCACTTTGGCGACCGACCATGACGACAGCGATCTGTTGAATAATCAGCTAATACTTTTGATTACTGGCCATATCGTGCTCCCGGACTTTGGGAATGCATCAGCTGCCCTTTTCAATGGAACCACCTTGGCACCATTTATTCTTTCGTCCACATCTGACGGCCAGCCTGGCCGTATGTCGCACGTGTTCTATGAGAACAGCAATCCGTACGCTAGAGAGAGTGAGTACTCTTTCTACCTTAATACCATGTCATAATAGTCGCTAACAAAACTCCAGGCGGACATCGTTCTAATGGAATTGTCGTTCTAATAGCGTTCTGCTGCGCTCTCGGCTGCGTTTTCTTAATCGTCATCGCTGGCGTCATCTTCAACAAGATCCAACGCCGCCGCCAAGGCTACATGGCGGCACCTCAAAGCACTGGGACAGATCGACCGACCTCCATGCGCCGACTCCCCCCAGAGTACCTCTTCAACTCCTTGAAGCAGCCTATTCCAGGCGCGCCAGCCATATGATCTCACAATTTGACATCTAGACGAGACACTTCACCTTTTATCCTTCTTTCAACCTCTAATGAGACAGTTGGTAGTTAGTCGAGGATTTTAATCGCCCCCTTGGTATCTCAGAACGGCGTTCCTGGGACAACCGTGTTATACCCTTACCTTTAATTGGATTTCTTGCCTGTTGTTAATGTTTGTATTATACCTGGTCTCTGGCTTGGGGTTGTGGCAAACCCGAGCAGAGGATGTGATGTTACTAGCTGCTGGACTTGTACATACATACATAGCATGCGCTCGACCGTGAGCTATGATTCCATTGACTACTTATGCCTACAGTACGGAGTTGTTAATCTGTAGTTAAGATTGTAAGTGCTCCGTCAGTCGGGAGCAGAAAGCAGTTATCATGTCATAAACGAACAGACTTGTCAAATCATATAAAGTAGATCGTCGCAACTTGTAAGCAAGTCATACAAATCAGTGGACATTGGACAAACAAAAAAGGCCCCCAGACTGGTGGTCCCAGTTCCAGCTCCCAGTGCCAATCTGGTTCCACTCCCCGCTTTCAGGTCTCCGAGTGCGAGCCCGTTCCTTTGACTTTCCAGTTCCACCGCCGCGCCCTCCGCAAATCTCTCGAATAATGTCGCGGAGGCTTGACTGGTTGAGCCTCGTCGCCTCCCCTCCTTTCTGTCTCAACACTTTCTCTTTTCTTTTTCTTCGTCACCCTTTGCACTGTTCTTGACTGGCGATAACCCGAGTGTGTGTGTGTTGTCGAATGGTCCCGATCAACTGGTGACGGTACCGTACGGTATGCGATCCCGCACAGGATGGTACGTGTTCCCCAGCTTGGACCTGATACCCCGGTTCTATTCGCTCGTGGAGACTCGAATCCTTGACGCAGGAGCTTCTGTGATGGACAAAAGTACGTTTGGAATGAAAGCAATAGGCTGACCGATGTTGGGATGCTTCGCTGCATCCTGTCTTTGTACAGTTTGACGTGTCGTACCCGAAAACTAAAATGTGAGTCTTCATTCCCCTTTCCCTTTTTCCTTATGCGACGCGGGGATAAGAAAAGAGAATACAAGAAGCTAATCATTCTTTGCGCTGCTAGGTGACGAACAAAAACCTACGTGCTCACAATGCCTAAAGGGCGGCAGGGAGTGTCGCCCGAGCGAAGGGATCGTTTTCCGCCATCAACAGAATGCGTCTATGAATAAGGGTAACGAGGAATCAGCCTCCGACGGACGTGGCAGCTTGAGAGGGTTCTACTCGTATAAGAATACGTTTGATAAGGACAGTGTTTGGTTGGATATTCCGAAGCATGGTAGGTCCACTTACACCGGGGTATGGAGAGAGGCTGATCCGGACTTCGCTGTAGTCATATTCGTCGACAATTCGGATCCCTACGCACAAGACATCGAGGCCACATTATCAGAGTCCGAGGCTGCGATTCTGGCTGCAAATTCGCAAAGCGTGGGTTGGGATGGGCCGCAATTACCGTTGGCGGAGAGAGAAGTCCATGGTCTCGAAGCACTCTCAACTATCGCAACACATGATCGCCTCTCGTACTCTGGCTTACCCGTTGACCAACAATCTGTATCGACCGCAGATAGCGTTACCACGCCCTACAGTAATATTCCCACTTCAGTTCCTGGCCCTCATCACTCGAACCAGATGCCTCGAACACTATCCGCCCAGATATCTCCACCAATTTCAATACACTCCGATAATGGCAATAACACCAACATAAATTTCCTTCTGAATCCCTCGCAATCGCTATCACCACCCCTTGATCCTACCCTTCAGCATACTCCGGAACCTAGAGCATCACCTTTGATGGAAAGACCAGTGGAAACAGACTACGAGATAACTTACCTCTTGAGACATTTCTCAGAGGTTCCGGGACCCTGGTAAGCTGATATCAGAGTGGTTTTGCTGCAAAGCTAACAAGCTCCGGCAGGATGGACCTATATGATTTGGGAACGTATTTCGCATCACATGTGCCTATGAAGGCACTCCGTAATCCATTGTTGAAGTATGCTGCCTGCGCCCATGCAGCGAAGCAGTTAGGGCATGCTAAAACAGACAAACCGCCTGTAGGTGGAGTCCGGTTAAGCCAAGCTTTCCCGAAAGCCCAGAATGATGCGACAGCTATCGACTGGTGCTGGAAAGGTGCTAAGTATTATGAGAAAGCAATTCAGCTTCTGATGAAAGAGTTGCAGCCGGAGCCTGGCCACGCTGATAGGTTTGGGCAGGGTCAAGGGAATGAGGTAATAGGTGAATACCAGCGTGCAAGGCGTTACACCGAGTATAGACTTTCACATGGGTCTCGCTCAGATGAGATCCTCGCCGCCACTGCCATTCTGTCTGTATACGAGTTGCTTGATGCCACCGGTCCAGCGTGGAATCGCCATCTGAGTGGTGTCAAGTCATTATTAGATCTAGCTGAGGTCGGGATGCGGCCTCTCCTGCGCCTATCACCAGGAGACGTTTCTTTGCCACCCAAAAGGCGCGGCCTCTCTCGAGCCAGAAGGGCAACGTTCTGGAACTTTGCTCGACAGGACTATTTATCTGCCTGTAAAGTTGCCCATATGTTGTATGCGCGACCTGTTGACTGACATCTTACCAGATATAAACGGTAGTCGCACAAGATTGAACACAGAAGACTTGACGTTGTGGACCGAGGCGGGAATTCAGGTTGACAGCCTGGGTTTTGTGCGCCCGAGTAATGCAAACACGGGAGAGGATCCAGGAGAGGATGTCATGAAGGAGGATCTGGTCTCAAATGCGCTGGTGTGGATCATTTCAAAGATCATCAATTTTATAAGCGCTCGTCAACCTGGTGCTGCCAATGCCGGATCTTTGGGCCTTCCTCAGTCAGGCTCGCTTGAGCGATGGTACCGTCTGGAAGCCGAGCTTGACGTCTGGTACAATGGCGTCCCAGTAACCTTCCACCCATGCGCCCGCATCGGACGTCCCCAGTCTGCGACTCAAAGCGATGGCGAGATTGATGACACGTCGTCCTTATCCGAGATCTGGTACAGCATTCCT
Source organism: Aspergillus kassunensis (assembly GCA_027569205.1). NCBI lineage: Eukaryota > Fungi > Ascomycota > Eurotiomycetes > Eurotiales > Aspergillaceae > Aspergillus > Aspergillus kassunensis. Next base: position 489,186 of record JAPDEQ010000013.1, on the reverse strand, counting down.
ATGTGCTCGTCTGCTATGCAACATTACCATATGGCTCGAATCCTGCTCCATGTCAACAAGCCGCAGGAGTCCAGCAATGGGGCAAATACGATCCCTGGTCGATACAATTCTCCGGGTGACATCCAATTCCATAGTCGAGAGATTGTCGGGATTGCGATGGCCTGTCCCGCAGGTTCCGTGCGGATCAACTCTCTTCAGCCGCTCTTTACCAGCGGTCGATGCCTGACTGGCCACGCTGAGCGCCAGATGGTTCTGCGGCTTCTACGGGACATAGAAGTCGACTTAGGCTGGGCGACTGAATATCGCGTCATGCAACTGCTCAGGGAGTGGGGCTGGGACGAGAACAATGAAATCGCGGGTATCTCAGATATCTCTTGATCTCCAACACGGCTGGCTCTCCGTTTATCTAATACTTGAGCTTGAGCTACCTGCATGGCTTCTCTATCTCACATGCCGTGGTTTCAGGTGTACGCTCGCAGCTACAACGCTTGTGCACCCGCATGCAGCGCCAAGGAGCCAATCAGTAGGCATGCATCATGCCACTGTTCAAGCTTCGTCTTTCTCGGAATTTGCGACCTTGCACCTGCAAAAGTCTACTCCAATATCTGCATCAGCGGTTTCCGCCCTGTTCCGAAACGCACAATCCGCACGTGCTGACAGTGGTGTGGTTTCCTGATCAGTTTCTCCCTACCTGTCTACGGAGCGTCTACGGAGCATGATACCACTACCATTATTTCCTTTACTATCTAATTTGGTTCTCAACCTCCTTATTGATTTTCCGTGTTACAACAATCTTGTGAAATAACGGCCTGTGAGGTTTATTTTCTTCTGAGCGTTTTAAAGGGACTATATGCATTAGCGTGGCGCACTGGTAATAAAGCCGGAGTCTTGACGAGACTTGAATTCTAGGGGGCTTTTTGATTAATACTGTAAATATGAGATGTTTGGATTTCTAAGATAATTAAATTAGTAACCTGACCTTCAACAAGCGGCCCAGAAACCTGGGAACTGTGCTCGGGCGAACAACTCACCGATCTGGAATTGATATCCACACTTTCCACACTTGCAATGAACAGGTCCTTGGCCGAGAAATCTGGTTCGCCCCTGAATACAACTTGTGTAAATAGTCCGGCCACTAACCCGGTGAATTCCAGTCTACCACCCGTCGTTCTTCAGAAAAACTATCCCCGACGAATCACATGTCTCTTTTTAATCCCGATCATTGAACCATTAATCATGGTCTAGATACTACTTATACGCCGAGGTCCTTGCAATCGGCATCCTTTCTTCCATCTGGGTGGGGATTTATTGTCTTCTGGCTTGTCAGATAAGCAAGAGACCACGACGCAATGTTAACCGACACAGACGTCCTCATCATCGGCGCTGGATTCTCCGGAATAGGCTTTGCCATTCGCCTCCAGCAAAAGTATCCACGGGTTGCTTATGAGATCTACGACAAAGCTGAGGAACTGGGGGGGACCTGGTGGGCTAACACGTACCCTGGATGCGCCTGCGATGTATGGCTTTATCATATACATCACCACTAGTAGACCTATTTATTAACGTCTAGTAGGTTCCATCGCATCTCTACTCGTACTCATTCGCCCTGAACCCCGAATGGAGCGCGCAGTTTGCGCCCCAAGCTGAGATTGGTGCTTACTGTCGCGCTGTTGCGCAGAGATTTGACATACCGAGGCACATCACGTTTCGCTCAACGGTCCAATCTGCGGCATTTGATGAACCGACTGGGACATGGATTGTCAAAATCCTGGATCAGAAGACCGGTCAGGTTTATGAACGGCGTTCAAGAGTGTTAATCACGGCGGTTGGATTGCTCTCGGAACCCAATGACTGCCAGACCCCCGGTGCGGAGGGTTATCAAGGGAAGCTTTTCCACAGTGCTCGCTGGGACCATTCCTTTGACTGGGCTGGAAAGGATGTTGTGGTTGTCGGTGCGCATCCTCATCATCCGCTTTAGTGCATATATCTGTACTGACAAAGGCAGGCAACGGCTGCAGTGCAACGCAATTCGTACCAATCCTGAGCGACGGCGACGGGAAAGCCAAAAAAGTCGTCCAATTCATCCGCCAGCCTCACTGGCTCGAGGCACGGCCGAATCCTCGATACTCAGCCGTGGCGAAATGGATCTTCCGCAATGTTCCTTTCGCGATGCGTCTCTTCCGAGCTGCCATCTTCTTCGTTCTCGAGAGCTATTTCACAACGTTCAGCCGTGTCGGTGGAAAGAAGCAACGCGAGCGGAGGATGAGAACCCAAATAGCGTATCTGAAGCGAACGGCCCCGGAGAAATATCATGATGTCTTGATTCCAAAGGCTGTACTCGGCTGTAAGCGCCGGGTCATGGATACGGATTACTTTGCTTGTCTACACAGGGAGAACATGGAGCTCATCCATGCAGACCCAATTGAATCAATAACGGCCACAGGTGTAAAAACACGTTCAGGTCGCGAAATCCACGCGGACGCAGTCATTCTCGCTACGGGATTTAAAACAAGCCAGCCCCTCTTCCCTATTGATATACGAGGCGAGAATGGAATTACGATGACAGACTACGTATGCCCCTCTCCCCTCTCACATCCAAGTAACAATTCCTAACAAGAATAACCAGTGGCAAAACACCGCCCCCTCTCACGCCCCATCAGGCTACTACGGCGCCTGCGTCTCTGAATTTCCAAACCTCTTCATGCTCATCGGCCCAAACACAGCAACAGGCCATACCTCCGTCATCTTTACCGCAGAATGCCAGATAAACTTCACACTCAAAGTCCTGCACCCGATTCTAACAGCCCTACACCGACAACCCTCTCTCCTGAGCAGACTGAATCCATTCACGCGTCGAACCCCCGCCCCAGATACCGTCGCCGTGACGCGCCAAGCCGAAGAAAGAGAAAGTGCCTGGGTTGACGAAGCAAGCAGCAAGTTTGTCTGGACGAGTGGTTGCGCGAGCTGGTATCTGCATCCGTCTGGGCGCAATTCGGCGCTTTATCCGGATAGTCAGGTTGGATTTTGGTGGAGGAGTTTTGTTGGGCCTTTTAAGACGGATTTTGTGTTTAAGGTTTGTTCTGGAGGGGGTCAGATGGGGGGGTTGGAAGCAGATGGGAAGAAAAAGTGAGGCATCCTGTTTGAAGAGAGTGGATGTGTGTGACTGGCTTGATAAGCTAGGTTCTTTTCAGATGGTGTAATTGTTGTTTGGCTGGTTGGTTAACTGAACTTGTTATGATATGATAATGCTTGCATCTAATGTCTATAGTTTCTGGTCAATAGCTTGTTTACGCAAGCGTAGCTGTATACTACCTAGGTATACTGCATTGCTCCTGAACTAGATAGTCTATTGCTCTGAAGTACGGAGTATACCTAAGTGTATCTACTTATTCTCGTGTCCACGCCAACATGAGGTGGCTGGGCACTGGCCCAGTAGTTACAGAGTACTCCGTACAGATAGAAAACAGGCAAGTATTGATATCACGATCGGCTGCTTGAGACTCGAGAGGGTCAGCCACGCCAATACTACGAAACAATAGCATGGTACGGATACCTCGTTTAGAATTGTGGGCAGCTGAAAAATGGGGTCCATACGAAGCACCCCGCAGAATGCTGTTATCTGATTGATCACAGACTCGAGAGCGTCTGGTAAATGTCCGAGGCAACGAGGTTTGAGGAAGATTGACGATCAATTGTGGGCCAGCGATGGCGAGAACTGTGATGTGCATTCCCAAGGGCTAAGCGAGCTGCAATATGACGTTTGGATTGAAGGAACACGTCAAGCAATGGACTTAGATACTCCGTATTCCGTAGAAGTGATCTTTGTGTACGAGGCGGGGTGTATGAAGAGCGTTGGGTATGCCTTGAGGATGAGAATAATACTAAACTTTGAGTTATTCTTTTGACGGAATTAAATTCCTTCTCTCAATCCTAGCTGTACCACCCACCTTCACGATGTCTACTACCAAATAAGCCATCGAGAGACCCTGGGACCGAAAGATGTCTGAATATGTATTGAACACAGAGGGTCTTGAGGCTAAGAATCCCGCGAATCTACCTTCGCTCGAGGTAAAAAAGGAGAAAGAGTACAAATCTGACGCCGATGACTATGAGACCAATGATAAACAGGCACGCGGCACCCACAAAGAATATCAGGACAATGGCTTGACCAATGATGGATTTGGTCAATGGGTGATGCAGAATGTATACCCTGTGATTTCCATGGTGACTTGTTTGACAACCAATACTGGCTGGGTTTCTTTCAGTATCCGGCTTGGTCGGTGGCTAGACAGGGGATTGATGTTGCGAACAATGCTGTAATACAGGCAGCTATGCATATCTTTGGGAAGCCCTATGAGGTGCGATGCAGGGGTGCTCAATCCGAAGCCTATATGAAAACCATGTCGGAGGGGTTCTATTACTCTGAAGTCCGAGGGTATTTCTTGCGCTGGGTATAATCGACGAGGAACTTTCCTCCTGTAATTAGTCGGGACTCATGATTTTCGAAGCCGCTTCGACGTTCTGCGTGTCCTTGCGCCAGACTCTACCTCCAATTTGACCTTGTCTTTTTCATCCAGTTCAAGTTTGATATCGTCTTCGTCTGCAGTCCTTTTCAAGGACAAGTTTGTAGTCGTCGTAGTTGCGGTAAATTTCGTCTCTTCTTCTTCTTCATCTTTTACCTTCACTTTTACATCAACCTTTGGTGGCTTCGTAGCAACCAACCGGTCTGAGAACGTCTTCAAATCAGCCGTAAATAACACACTGTGGGCCCAACCAGCCTCCGTGCCCCAGAGTTTACGGAAGTGGTTTCCCACGGTGTCATATGTAGCTTTCGTCAATGATTTGTGGGAGCCTCTACCGAGTTTATAGTCTCTCTGCGCAATTTGCCAAACTAGGCTGGTTAGCTTATCGATGAAAGTAGACACAAGAAACTAGGAGCTCACCATGAGTATCAACCGGTACAGCCTCTCCCCAACCTAGCCCCATCAAGCAAACACAGTCTGCCACCTTAGGTCCGACTCCTTGCAGGTCTAACAGTTTCTCATGTGCGTCACGATATCCGGCCCGCCCTTCGGATGCCATCTCCATCCCATCCGAGGCTGGACTAGGCGAACTCCGAAAAGCAGGAGCCTCCGGATTCCTCAGAGAATTCAACCACCCTTCCTCTCTTTGTTTTGCAACCATAACCGCCGTTTGATAGATGTACTTCGCGCGATAACCAAAACCCAAACTCCGCAGCCGAGCTTCGACATCTCCATCGACCGCTAGCTGCTCTGGAGATGGAAAGCCATGATAGGCCCTGCCATCGAGAGAGGCAACGTAACCCCCATAGTTCACGCAAAGTTTCTCCACCATCTGCCCTATCCGCGCGATGTTATTGTTGCTGCTGCATATGAACGAGACGAGTGCTTCCCAAGCGTCTTGGCGCAGGATGCGGATGCCGGTAAATTGGGGCGCTTTCTTGCGGAAGTTAGGGTCTGATAAGGACCATTCGGCGTAGAGAGATGTAAGGTTCGAGGTGAGGTTGAAGTAGTGTTTGATTATTGATAGGGTAGTGTCTTCGTCGTCTTTTATTGAGGCGGAAGGGGTCGGAGGGAGGTAAGTCCTATAGTATAGGTGCGACGGATCTTGCTTTAAAGAGAGTAGCCGGCCGTAGAGGACGCAGCGCCATTCATCGTGGTCTGGGACTTTGTGCCATCTATAGGATATTAGACCGGGTTGGGATAACGTTAAGTAGGGGGGAGGTAGATACCGAAATGATTGACCACAGCGGAGGGTTGTATTGATGCAAAGTTCGCTAAGGCTTATGGGCAGCTTGCGCCACTCTGAGAACACACCAACAGTCATCTCAATTTGATTATAGCAAAGCAATGGTGTGTTCACTCATGGGGAATGTCCATGAAGTGGAAAGTGATTCTGCCATAAACAGTTTTAAAGCAGAAGGCGGTCAGGTTACCACTTGGCTCTGCTAACTTGTTCAAGTCTAGCCGCGGCTGGTGTGTTCTCGCCGATCGTACACTGCGAGTTTTCGCCCAGCGCAGCCTGTCTTTGACATCTCTTTATCCTCTCAATCAGCTTATTTGCATTAATTACTGCTCTTAAGACTGTATTCAATATTTTTTAGTCTTGTCAAGACAGTTGATTGGAAGATTGATCAAATTTCGGCGTCGCCACTTGAGAAAGCGAAAGCAATCAAAGGAGCTTCAGAAAAAGTGAAATAGCGCGAAGTTAAGATGAACGGCGACACTTATTCATCTAGGGGTAAGTTTCTTACTAACACTTATTTTTTGGATGGAGACTGATTCATTGAGTAGCGGAGCCCGGTCGCTCAAGGGACTACTACGTGAGTAGATTACATCAAGCAACTTCAAATTGGCCAGCTAACACTATGGAACAGCGCGACGAACGACGCGAACGTGGAGACAGAGGAGACAGAGCAGGAAGGGGAGATAGAGGAGAAAGAGGAGAGAGGAGACGGTCGAGATCGCCACACTACGGTTCCAGGAACTCCCGACGCGAGCCCGAAGCCGATTCATACTCCTCTAGTCGTGACTACCGTGCCAGGGAACGAGAGGACCGCTACTCGGGCCGCAGGGACGAGCGAGAGATTGATGGAGGACGAGGTGATGGGGGGCGAGGCGATGGGGGACGAGGCGATCGCCGACGCAGGGATTTCGATGACCGCCCGTCGCGCCGTGAAAGAGACAGAGATTTGTTCGAAGACCGACCTCGGCGGGATGGAAGAGAACGCGGCGGCGGTGATCGTGAACCACGTGGTGGTGGTGGTGGTGGTGCTGATCGGAGAGACCGGAAGAAGAGCCCATCGCCTGCGCGCAAGAGGGAGCCGACACCTGACTTGACTGATGTGCCGTCGGTGCTGACCCGGAAGCGGCGTTTGACACAATGGGACATCAAGCCTCCTGGTTACGAGAATGTCACTGCAGAGCAAGCAAAGTTATCCGGTAGGTACAACCCCAGTTTTCAAAGGAAAGCGCTAACAATTTAGGCATGTTCCCGCTCCCCGGAGCTCCTCGACAACAACCGATGGATCCCAGCCGTCTTCAGGCGTTCATGAACCAGTCTGCAAGCGGCTCCGCGGACACTGAAGCCCTCAAGCCATCCAACTCTCGCCAGTCAAAGCGTCTATTCGTGTATAATCTTCCGCCTAGCGTGACTGGAGACGGCCTGGCGTCTTTCTTCAACCTTCAGCTCAACGGTCTGAATGTCATTCAGGGCATTGACCCGTGCGTATCGGCCCAAATCGCAGACGACCGTACATATGCGCTGCTGGAGTTCAAATCGCCCAACGACACTACAGTTGCGCTTGCGCTTGATGGAATCACAATGGAGGAGCACGCAAGCGCCGGCAACGGAGCAGAGAACGGAGCGTCCAAGGGACTGGATGTACGACGCCCCAAGGACTACATTGTTCCCAACCTTGCCGAGCAGGAGCTGGAGGATGGTATGCTAGGGAAGGAGGTTCCAGATTCGCCCGACAAGATTTGTGTCTCGAACATTCCGCAATACATCCCGGAGGAACCGGTCACAATGCTTCTCAAGTCTTTCGGCGAGCTCAAATCGTTTGTTCTAGTGAAGGACAGCTCGACAGAAGAATCTCGAGTATGTATCCAGCGAAATTTCTCCAACATTCCAGCTAACTTCAATTAGGGCATTGCTTTCTGCGAGTATGCTGACCCCGCGACTACCACTATTGCCGTCCAAGGACTCAATGGGATGGAATTGGGAGACCGCCATCTTAAGGTTGTCCGCGCCAGTATTGGACAGACACAGGCCACAGGATTGGATATGGGCGTCAACGCTATGTCGATGTTCGCCAAGACCACATCTCAAGATTTAGAGAGCACGCGTGTGTTGCAGTTGTTGAACATGGTGACGCCAGAGGAGCTCATGGATGGTGAAGACTACGAGGGTAAGTCGTTTAAACCTGGCAGCAGAATCATGCTAATAACAGTAGAAATCTGCGACGATGTTCAAGAGGAGTGTTCCAAATTCGGTCGGGTCATCGAAGTGAAGATCCCCCGTCCGACAGGCGGCAGCCGACAGTCCCCAGGAGTGGGCAAGATCTTTGTCAAATTCGACACGATCGAATCAACAACAGCTGCATTGAAGTCGCTCGCAGGCAGGAAGTTCTCGGATCGCACCGTCGTGACCACATTCTTTTCCGAGGTAAGTCCCTTTCCTGGATCCAATAGTGCTTGCTCTAACATTTGCAGGAAAACTTCGACGTCAACGCTTGGTAAGCGGTTATGTCGATATTTTTCACATACTTTTTCTATTCCACGGTGTTTTCTACCTGACGTTCCCAGACAACACAGAATCAGGTTTTCCTGGGTTAATGATGTACCATAGCGAAATGGAGATATTTAAATGAACCATCTGTCATGTACTGATGCGGAGTAGCGTCTCGAAAGGCGACCAGCCTCAACGTCTTCGAACTAGTAATTCTAGACAAATCCTGATTCCTGACTAGCTAGCGAAGAAGGGGTATTGTAGTTATGGAGTACTCCATACGAAATTAGCCTCAATCACATGAATTCTACCGACTGAAACTCGAAGCAATTCCAGCCTCTTGGTGTCGTCTTCATCTAGATCGACAGCGGACTACCGAGGTCCGGCATTTTACCTCCAATAGAACATCGCAAAATGCCAAATAACTCATCCTTCCATCATAGAATCTCGAAATTCGATGTTGACTACGTAGTACGGAGTACGTACTCCGTTCTTCGTTCATGCTCCACCAAAGACAAGAAATTGGATTCTCTCGGGTCAGACCACCTGCACGTCACTTCCCCTCCTCAAATTCCCCACGGGGTAAACCCTTCCATCTCTTGAGGATAGAATTCGATTTAAATCAAGTCGAACATGTTCGATTCTCCTATCCACGTTTCGGAGGACTGGACGCGTGTATCTACAGAGTACTGACAAGGTACTACTGACTAGTACATACTCGTAAGGTAATACGATTACCGGCATAGAGTCGAGGTCGAGGTTAGGATCGGGGGTCCGTCCCCTGCTACTTAGAAATTAATTCAATTAATGCTCCTACATTAGATTGACCCGGTGTGGCACTGCGGCTCGCTTGATGTCTTGCGACTCCGAAACTTCCCATAACTTGGATAGCTTCGCTTGCGACGGGGAGTCGGAGGTTAGAATATAGTAAAGTTTACGCTAAACTCTGACAGGTACAGACAGTGGCACCCTACAATCTGATCATTAATCAAGTCAGATTGTATCTAAGAGTCCAAGACGATCATGCGGCTGGCAGTTTGAGGCTAGAAGAGTGAGTGAGACCAGAACCCCGAGTACAGACTAGATAGAATCTAGAACATACTCAGAAGCCCGGAGTCAGAAATTGACGACTTACGTAGAGACTAGAGCATAGTTAGTCCTCCGTGGGCGTCCTTAGTCCACGCCACCAACTCCATCCGCCGGGGAATATACTAGTCTGGTGCTCGTTCCTTGATGTGCATACATAGATATTGTCAGACCTGTTCTTGACCTGTCTATTCGGGCCGAGTAGTTTCAAACATACAGCATGTATCTTTCCACGTGGGTTTCTTCTAGAATCCAATGCAACCATGTGGTTATTGCTCTGGTAGGAGGGTAGTATAGTCCCATGGTTCATATATCCCTGGTCGGCTAGTTCACCCGCCCAGTGAAACGAACCGAGGACTACCTGAATCAGACCATAATGGGCGCATACCATCTACCGAACAAAGCCGGAGTAGCTTCCTCAAAATGTACTCTGACTTCTATCGGCTATCTAGTATGGCTGTAAGAGGACGTGGCGTGTAATTTAGCTTTCCCATTGTCTAGTAACAAAGCCTTCCAGAAAATTCTAGTATTCGTTATCTCAATCAGCGGAGGCCCGTGCCATGGGTTCTAATTTTTTATATATGCAGTGAACTGTGGTTCGCGTCATTGTCCGACCTTTTGACCTTGAGGAGGTTAAGGTGCTGGGGTACGTAACCATTGACCTGTGTGCAATGTATTCATAGATTTGCGGGGTGGAGATCATGGATAGTCCTCGAATTCGACTCTGGAAGTGGATGGATGGTATGATCTGCGGGGAATTTCGAAGCAAGCTTGAGTTCGAAAGTTCTAGGTCTACTGGTAAATCAATGAAGGCTGTGCATGACCATTATTATATTGATTTTATGCAGTCAATTATAGATAGAGAAGAAAAAACACCCTTTTTAGTCTATCCAATACTAGACCCCTGATACTCCGGGTTTCGATCTAATACCGATTGGCCGGCCACGCGGGAAAAAAAAAAAAGCAAAAAAAGGAAAAATGAAGCGAGATGACTATGCAGACAGACGGTAGTAGTACAATCATTTGCCTCTCGGCCATGATCACTTCATTGAATATGGAAAGGAAATTAGGATATACAGTCGTGCACTTCGTAGATTATTACACAATGCTTTCATATCAAACATTATATGAGGACAGGATGTGATGAGTGTCATCGGTAGCCCGGGGCATATGTGGACTGGGGATCCCAGTCTCGTCCGTTATCCTTGGTTGCACTTGGTGGGCGCGGCCCAGAGAAGCTCATCGACGGCCGCACATACCGTGCGTCTCGGCCATAATGGTTGTTGACGCTAAGTTCGGGGCTCATTGCGCGGACTGTGTATGCGGGACTTGGGGACCGTATTGACGGTGGGCTGTACGGTTCCGGGCTTTTGTAGGATGGGAGTCCATTGCTGCCGAGCATTTCGTAGCTGTGCGCTTCGCTGCGCATCTTGCGAGCGTCTGCGGAGACGAACTCGAACTGAGCGCGGTCTTTGCGGGGGATGAGGTCCAGCCAGCCGCGAAACATTGATGGGCGTGCGAAGAGGATGAAGTTCCAGAGTCCGACGAATGATAGAAGGATGAGGAGCGCTAGTAGAGTTCCTTCAGTCGGTCCGATCCCCGATGCCTCATCAAAACATTGCGTCATATCACCCCGTTTGACCACAAGGCATAAGAGCCAAGGTTCCGATTTGACGAGGTTCTCCGGCGTTGGATCTAGCTGCTGGTTTGTTTTGATGAATATGACCGCGAAAATTAGAACGTTGGCGAGGATGACCATGACAAGGAGATTGCTTCTCCACTGCAATTTAAAGATTTTCCTGACACGTCGGTATGCTTGACGGGCGGTCAAAGTGCCGCCACTGACGCTCACCGTATATGAGTGTGTGTTGGAGCTGTTGGTGGTTGGGGCCGTATCGTAAAGTGACTTGATATAGACGTGTATGCAGTAGCCCATCGTGGTGAATTGTATGATTAGGGATGCGCCGGAGAAGGCTATGAGCGGTACCCAGTAGTCCTGCAGACTCTTATCAATATTGATATGGCAGACGTCGCCAAATCGAAACGATACCCCCGTCAAGACAAGCATGATCGATGTTCCTATGATAGGTACTGCCAGCCCGCAAATAAAAGATCCCCACATGAATTTAGGCCCGAGGATCACCTCCCAGCAGACTTGAAGGTGAAAGGCGATGGTACGAATGAAACTGAATATAACAACCACCCATCCGCCGAAAAGAAGCATCGAACCGGTAAAGGCGCATGACAGGCTATCGTACATGTCTCTTGGGGTAATCGCGTTGTAGCATTGGTCTGGTTTCGTGCCGAGGGGGATGATGAATGCGATCTGAGAATTTTAGCCACAGCTTACAGAGAGATTTGGCCCGTAAAGCCTACCTGCATACAGCAAATGCCGAGGGTAAAACAGATGCTCAAATAGTGGCGGTGTGTTTTCTTTGCTGGTAATACCGCATAAGACACCAGCAAGAATACACAGAGAGGTAACACGGCGACCGAGATCCAGCTGGCTACATGCGATTTGGTTTGGATTTCTGGACGTGTCAGTCAGATATGGAAGACAGACAGTGTGTTCGTACCTTCGCCATACAACCACGAGGCCATCGGGCATGGTAGACAGCAGGAGACATTGCCTGCTCTAGTAGGAATCTCTTGACAGAGACGTCCCCCGACGACTATATGAAGCGCAGCAGTCAGTGGGTGTTGACTAGAAGTAGATCATTCAGAGTCGCAACATACACCCGCCATCGTTATCAAAGAGAGATTCCTGGTAGAATGGAGTCGGACAAGCCCCGTGCGAAGAATTTCTAGACATGTTGCGAGTGTCACTATCGAGAAGTCTGAAACGTAAGGAATGCGGAAAATGCGACGTTGGGCGAGTTGGTCATATCCTGACGAAGCTGATAAATCCCAGGCCAAAGGCCTCGTGTTAGAGGCTCGCAGCCACACGATGCGATTATGCTAAGAGAATGTGTTGTATTCGGCTTTATCGCATCAAGGGCAAAAATGAAGGAATGAAGGCATGGACGGGAGAGGGGAAGAGACGCCAGATATAATCTTTCTCTTTTCGGCCAGCTCCATTGAAAGAACATTTCCGTGGGACGAACGAGCAAACGAATCGAATGGGCAGCATGGAGGCCCGTTCACCGGTAGGAGCAAATTCCTTTGAGATTTGCCTCTGGATGAAGATGATTGGATTGGCATTGAAAGAACCCTCGACAGTCGAGACAGCGGCGGATCCAGACTTGGCATCAGGGGGGTAAAAGAGCGATAGGTGGGGAAGACAAACAGTGAGCATCCAAAGAGCATGTCAAGAGGGGAGAAAAATGCATGGAAGCTACACGCTAGAGTCTTATGGGGTTCCAATCAGTCGGGGAGAATTGTATCAGACTGAGATGATGGATGAGGCCGAAGTGGAGGGTCAACCTTACATTACTAGTATGTATTGGTACCGTATTGGAATTAGACAATACACCCGAAATCTTTCTCTCTCTTCTGGTCGACGTCGTCTACAACCTTAGCCTCAAGAGTCAAGCGGCTCAAGCCCTGGGTGCTTTTCTCAAGCCTCATCAATCAAGGTCATCGTGGAGGCAATATCAACTCTCCGCGATTCCATCTAGATCGATCTTATTTTGATTTTTCCACGGGTCGTTCGGGTCGTTCGAAATGTCGAACAAACTCATTGTTTCCGAGTACGAACAAAAGTACCCGGAGATTTGCACCTGCAGGAATCACCAGTGTGCTCACAAGCAATAATATCATCTCTTCTATTACTCCGTTAATCCCTCTGGCACCATATCAACACCCAAGAACTCACAGTACAGTACGGAGATGTAAAGGCCTTACCATAGTCCAGACCACTCCGCAGCCGACAAGGATTCGCGGCTCCGGTGCTTTACTACTAAACCAGGAACAGTATCACGTCCTAGCCTAGCGCCTTCGCTATGCAGATTCCGTGGTCTCCTCCGTGCTGATGCTGTTTGATGGAGGGGCATACCCCAAACAAAGTTCGACCGTCTCTTCACCACTGCGCCAGCTATCCAGTTAAGCTGCATATGCTACAACCTTGCCCCTGGTGCCTTGTCCTAGCACTATCTCAGCTCTGCCTGCGCATGAGGTCACTGGCGCATGGCAGCTTCTGTCAGCTCGGCTCTGTGTGACGGTTACGCTTCGCTATAGATAATCAAAATCGTTAACGGTCGGAGATTTCCCCTTCTCCTTCCATGAGATGGACCCTGTACTATCCGTATCTATCCAGGATTCAGAAAATTGTGGATAATCTTGAACCTGTGAGTCTGTGACGCCGCAGGCAACTTAATCCACTGCAGTCTGACACTGACAGAATCGCGAGGCGTCCTGCGTTCCTCCACAAGCCGGCGGGTCTCCTCCATCTATCGAGTTTCCGCGTACGGAATGTGGACTCTGACCACTGAAGATCGCTTATAAAATGTTGCTGCTTAAGGTTTCACTTCGGCAGAAGAATCTAGATCTTCACCACAACGCTCAGGCTGTCATTGCGTGTTAGCTACTCGCCGGACTCGGCGGTTTGTTGCATCATACATTAGCTTATTCGGGATCAGAAGCAAGAGCCTCACAATTGTGCAGTGCAAGCAGAATTACGTCCCCAAAATGATATTCTGTGCGCGTGCTTTCGAGACTGATCAGCGCTTTTCCCGGCCAGCCGATTTTTGAACTTTGACAACCATGGAACAGCCGATCAAGAATTAGGGTTACGGAGTCCCGGCACTGGATCTTTTCAAGTTTCAGCCTAAAACTGAGCAGCGACATGGGATGACGGGCGTGAGCTTTTCCGCAATTCAGTATTGATCTTCTTCTCGAAGACAAGGCCAACGGCTTGCTTTTCTTCAGGAAGCACGAGTCACGGCTCACGACTGACGACCCATGGATACCCCTGCATCTGCCGCATGCAACGCCTGTAACTTCTTCTTTTGGATGCGAGCACAAAGACAATTCGGAGAACAATTGTGATTGTTTTAAAATTACTTACAAGATACGAAGCATACGACTACAGTGCACGAATTCGACAAGGCTGGTTAGCCGCACGTGGAGATCTATTTCAGGTACGCTCTACGGAGTAAAGGGTTGGAAGTGGAAGCCACGCAATTAAATCGTATGCCAAAATTAACCGGGTGGATATTCTGTTCAACCCGAAATATCGCCTCAATCATGAAGTCTACACCAGTGACCAGATTGATATCAGCTCGACCCAAAAAAAAATTGCATGAAGTTAGTGTAACGCTCGAGACCCTGCACGAGCAGCCACCAATATATTACTTATTGCCTATGAGCCTCTCGCAGCGGGTTACTGCTAGGAAGAGTACTCTGTAATCGTATACCTCCGCCCCTTGCTCTCTGCTGAGTGCTCCGCAGTAAGCAACAAAATCTATCTTCATCAACTTGGATTTGATGGCGTATTTCTCCACTGTGATGCGCACGCAGCCAGCTGTTAGACTGCAGTATCATCAAGCATATTCAGCGAATGTTTTCGCGAGGCTTGCTTTTCTTTGGAGGAGTACAAAGTACTTTTGCATTACCCGACAATCAATTGACACTGACAGATACTTCGCCTGTACTCTGGAATACATTGCAGGTTTTTCATACATTAATTTACCGTCTTATCGCGTCTTCCACATGGCCGATGTTGGTGATGGTGCTCAAGCCAAGTACTAATGCATGGAACCTCAGTGAGGCTGTGTACTTCCAAGCTCTCGGGCGTACGGACTACGGAGTACCAGGTCAAATTGTTGGAGAAAGATACCGAGAAGGATTGGAAAGATACAGCTAATCATCCTTACACTCAATGTTATCATAACTAACCGTGATGGTCCCGACAGACGGGATAAACCAGGATAGACATCTGGATTCTACTCTGGAATCGGACTGCCTTGCCCAACGGAGAACGGAGGATGCCGTCCAAACTCCAACCCCCTGAGTGAAGCACCAATAATGCGACATCCTCTTGCGTCCGAAGACCGTTTCTACTAACCTTACCACGCGAGAGAAGAGTAGACATCGTGGATTTTGAAAGTTTAAGGTCGAGATTCGGAGAATAACTGATCGACTGGCAGACATGACAGCTGCTTGACGCTCGCAATCAGTCTGGACATCGTCACGTTCTCAAGATCGTTAACCCGATCGCTATCATGACAGTGGCGTCTTCTGGTCGATCCTCCACAGTTATCGCCTCCCCGTGACCTCCAGTCACAGCATCTGTATGGGCGACGCATAAGCGCGCGGCCGGCGGGATCACATTTCCAACTCGCCAATCGGGCTCGTATACTCGGTGTTGAAGGTGACCGTAAGATCTGTTGGTTCTGTAGGCAAGCAAGCCCGTGGCGATCATAGGTCCGCGGCGATATGATCGGTCACAGCTCGTGGAACTCAGCTACACGGACTTAATTCCCCAGCTTCTGCCCGCTGGTTCTGATTGAGTGCTCTTTGCGCCTTGTTCAGCGAAAGAATACCAGTCGAGATACAAACAAGTCATTTTAAACTCTCCCTCAGCTTGGTTTTTACCTTACGCATACCTATATCTAGTCTGATTTGACGATCAGATACGAAGGCGCCGCAACTGCTCCTATCAGGCTGTTAAACTGCGCATGCCCTTCCATCAACCATCGTAGGATTGTCGGTTATGGCTGATTTCTTTCCTCGTGATGATTCCGGTAATTTCTAGTCTACCTATCGACGTTCGATATGAGCGACTAGCTAGGCCAAGATAAGGGTGGTTGTTCATATGATGTCAAGATATACTCTGCTGAGTCCGCTCTTGTTCGGCCTCGATACTCCTGGATCTACAACTGGCTATCGGATGAGATACACAACTGCGCCTCCAAATATCCGATCACCAATCCATGCTACACCGTTGGTCATAGCTAGGTTCTACGCTTCGCCGCAGGAGAAGCTGCAGGGCTTGACCATGGGGAAATAACAATCAGTCTTCAAATGATGCCAGGGTTTTCACAGAAAGTTTGGTCGGTCAGTACGTATCAAGGTTACACATACATATTGGCATTCCAATATGCCGCCTACTGTCTAGGCTATCGACGGGAATTTGCAGTCCCAAAGTTCTGCACAGACTTTACTCCGCATCCGCAAGTCCTCTGACCAAGGGTACCCAGGTGCCAGAACAAGGCTGCAGGTGAGCGCTTCTGCTTCGAGTCTTCTATGCATGATCCCGCCATGAGGGTTTTGTTTTTGCTCGACAGCGGTGTGATCTTGTCCAGTACCTGCATCTTGACTGCTAACTAAACGCTTGCTCGGCGATGATGATGACAGGCTCTCTCCTCCTTGCATCTTGGGTGCGATTTACCGGTAGCTGCTACTATCCATCCCCTGAGGTTCAGCTTCATGCGGGCTATTTCGAGCGTACCATATCCACGTCCTTCCAAGAGAGCCGGAATGTCGCATACTACAGGTAATGATCCCTCAACGGCCATCCATCGAACTGCCTACCAGGCAGCGTGAGCAACTACCCGCAACTACTCCGTAGTTAAGTATGCACGACATCATCCGGTGGTCTGGGGGGCGCGCAAAGTCATGAACCTGGTCCTAGTTCTGGTCCGACATAATCCTACAGGCTCTCAGGGTATCATGCGCACGGTTACGAAACAAGCTTCAGCGGACTGGAGACAAAAGTACAGGATTCGTAACACTTCGATTCAGCATTATGCTATGCTATCTGCAACTAGGGTTTCCGATCGTACGACAGCCTCGATACACTATCCCAGGGACCTCGGAGAAAGCTATGACAGAACCTATCTTTAAACGCGAGTCAGCAAAGCTCGAGAATGGCAGTTGGGGTGAAATGTGAAGAATGAGACGATATCAGAAGTCCGTTTAGATCATCGGGCTCAACCACAAGGATCGAGACCCTGACATAAGAGGTACCAGAAATAGTATAAAAAAATGTTGTGTTTCATCATAAAGGTGTCGAGTAGGAGGACGCTCAGAAAAAGCTTACCTTTAGTCGATCAACCTGGGGGTGACCAAGAGTATCACACTCCTAGAAAAACACGTTGAACATTGAACACGTAGCACCAGTCAACAACTAAAGACCCCTGAAGCGTCGACATGAAAACTCTGCAGTCGAAATAGAAACGCAGAGGGGATCAACATCAACAAAGACCGCAAGAAAAACTGAAGCAGAAAAGCTCGAGCGGTTAAGCGAAACCACACGTGACTCCACCTTTTTCACGTGATTTTACCCACAATCAGCAATTTGAATCTTGACAATTTCAAGATCCTTTTTCGACCCCGACTTGCACCTCGACAACACCGCAACCCGTCCGACTCCGACAAAATTAACACCTCAGCCAATTCATAATGGGTCGTCTTCACTCCAAGGGAAAGGGCATTGCGTCCTCCGCTCTCCCCTACTCTCGCACTCCGGCTCCCTGGGTCAAGACCACCCCCGATGCCGTCGTTGATCAGATCTGCAAGCTCGCCAAGAAGGGTGCCTCTCCCTCTCAGATCGGTGTTGTCCTCCGTGACAGCCACGGTATTGCCCAGGTCAAGACTGTGACCGGTATGTTTCTTTGTGGACTGGGAATGGAACTCGAGAGGCTAATTGTGTGCAGGTAACAAGATCCTCCGTATCTTGAAGTCCAACGGTACGACATCACCTTTGTCTTCCTTCGTAGTCCCGTGCGCTGGCAAGATGAATATGGGGTGATTTTGCGAGAGAAAACTAGCAGAACTGGCAGGATTTGGTGGTGCGACGAAGTGGAAAGGATTTTATGGAGATGGAGACCGGTAGCAGGTCTATAATCCATCATGATGAAATCACTTTTCCTTCTCGTCGCATACACTCTATTCTACCACCAGTCTCTACCCACTCAGCATTATCAATCTATTTTCTCTCCTAGCCACGGAATCGTAGAGCCACGCCCAACTACTTCCACGAAGTAGTTGCGGTCGTTATGCCTCTGCTTGGTCGATACACAGACTGACAGAGTGATTTCCCAACAGGCCTTGCTCCTGAGATCCCTGAGGACCTGTACCACCTCATCAAGAAGGTAATTTCCCCTTTTATTTCGCCCTGAAAGCCATAATGCTAATGAACTACCAGGCCGTCGCCGTCCGCAAGCACCTTGAGCGCAACCGCAAGGACACCGACAGCAAGTTCCGCCTCATTCTCATCGAGTCCCGTATCCACCGTCTGTCCCGCTACTACAAGACCGTCGCTGTTCTCCCCCCTACCTTCAAGTACGAGAGCGCTACTGCCAGCACCATGGTCGCTTAAGCGATTGCGAACATAGATCCTGTGTTTGTGTTGGTGGTGGGTGGAGTTGGTCGGGCCGTTTTCACTCTGTAGTTGTTCCGAAATGGATGGTCTATGGAAGAGAGGACGGCTTTGATCGAGGTATCTGGTTAGGATTCTATATCCTAGTTATCTAGCTGGGTTTACTGCCACGAACAAGTCAATGAAATAAAAAGTCTATTACCCTCTCATTTTATACTCTAGTTCTGTAGTCCGGTATTCATTATTCTCGGCAGTGTGCTCTATATATAAGCCCTCAAGTTCTACAGTATATCGCATGCATATTTACAACATTATACATATATCCAATCTCAGTAACTCATCCAACGCCCAGATATCAAGCCTATCACAAAACTCTAACCTCCCTCGCAACAGCATGGCAAAGCTCAACCCTAACCCCAGCCCCAAGCAACACATGAATCCAAAGCCGCTGCGTATCACTCATCCGATCATTCTCACTCTTCACCTCTACAAAGCATATTTCCCCTTTCCCCTTCTCAGCATCCCTCCCCGTCCGCGCATATTCACATCCACCCTCATCCTCATCCTCATTCTGAGCATCGTTAGTCCTCCAAAGCACCAAATCCGGAACACCACCGCCGCGCACCGAATACTCCTGCGCTAAAACCCGACACACAGCCGCAAGTGCCTCGCCCCCGAAACAAGTGACCAGTTCAAGTAGATCGCTTAGCGGAAACGACCAGTCGATTCCAATTGCACATGGCTGGCGCTCAGAATAGAGGTTGTGGGTTTCGCGGAGAATAGACGGCGCGGAACCGTTTGTTATAGCGACGAGCCGGTGATTGATTTCTGAGGCGCGGGACGGATAGAAGGCGTCTGTGTGTAAGTCTAACGGGCAGGTTTGGAAATTGGTTTGGAAGACGTTGGGGAGGGGCGTGAAGATTATGTCGTAGAAGAGGAGGCCGAACTGTGTCTCTGTTAGTCTTTTGTTCTGCGGATGTTGGGGTGTCAAAACAGAGGAAATGGAAGGAAAGAACGGAGGGCGTACTAGAGTTCGAACAATCCCCCCCTCAGCGTGATATCCCTTCCAGCCGTGATCGCGGTACCAGCTTAGACACATGTTCTCAACTCTACATTCGGAGCCGTCTTGCCGTTCGTCGATCCAGACGGTAGGGCCGCTGCGTTTAGGTGTGGGTGTCATATCGTCAATATTATTATCCACTGGTCTATTACGGATTGGGGAGTCCTCGCGCTCAACGCGTATACCCTCGATAGTCCGTTCGTCGGGTTTCGCGAGCGAGACATGCCCGAAATCGTGCTGTTCGCGTTTCACGACTTTGAGTGCCTTCTCGAGCTTGCGGATGCGTTTCTGAAGATCGTAGTGGTATATTAGGTGGCAGGACGGGTCCTCGAGACCATCTTCGCATGTGCAGAGGGCGATGCGTCTCCAGTGTTTCTTCTGGGATTCTTCATTGCGGTTCTCTGATGGTGAGAGAGCCCACATGTAGTGCTCTTCTAAGAGGGCTTTGCGTTGGTACCATGCGCCACGGCGGGCCGGGTGAAATAGGCGTTGGTCAAGAAGCTCAGATAAGATTCGGTGCTCTTCTTTGTATTCTTTGAATCGACCGAGGGGGTAAAGGCCTTTGTGTAGGATTCGGGTGTATACCCAGGCCGGGGAGAAGCGTCGGAGGTATGCCCCTTCCCCAAATTCATAAATGGTGTCTTCCTTGTTTTGCTCTTGTTCGAGAAGGGACCGCCATCGTGGATAGACTTTGTATGCCAAATCTTTGATTTCCTGGAGCCGGTCTTTTGTTGGTGTCCCATTGAACTCGAGCACATTGTCGATTCTGAATTGGGTCCGTAGAGCATTTTCAAACTCCACAAGGTTCTCTCTCGAAGGGAATATCGAGCTGGTACGACAGGCGAAGTACTCGGGAAAGTTTCGACGAGATATCTTTGCAAGAATGATAGTGGTCAGGGATTTCTCTGTCCACTCTGTAGACCGGTAGAAGACTAGATGAACTCGCTCGAAGAGGGCTAAAGGGGCAGATGCAAGTCGGACACAGTCACCGGTGTGATCCAGGATCTTGTTTAAAAAGTGTGCTTCCCGGTTGACGTTTGAATTGCTCGTTCTGCCGCTCCATCCAAGACCAGTCTGCTTCTGACTTGACTTGTGTAGAGCTGTGATGAGTTCTTGCTTGCTTTTGCCTTGCACCTTGGCCTCCTTCGCGAGAAGCTTTAACTCATCGAGCAGCAGCAGTGAGGATGCTTCTTCTAGCGTAGTGATTTGATCCGTCGTATCAGCGAAACAGAACTCCCCGCTCAACCCAAGCTCAGTATTATCATCGTCATTCGTAGTTTCAGTCGACAATACTCTAGACTTCTGCAAATCCGTCACAACCAGCGGCACATCAGCAATATCGGAGTAATACCCCAGTCTCGCAACACGATGCCACGCAGAAGTCTTCCGTAGAAAGAGGCGAACATATCTATCACCGTGTTAGCCTACCCTAATCAAGAAGACAACATCTGGAAGGCGTACAGGTACTGAGACTCGTACGACAACTCCCTCCAATGCTGGAATACCTCCTTCTCCGGTTCATTGAACAGGTGCGCCTCCTCCGCCAACACCGTATCCAGCGCGAGGTTGAACGCATCAACATATATCGAACTCTTTCCTCTCCGCCACTTCCTATCCTGCATTCTCTGCTGAAGGGATAGTTCCTCTCCGCCGTCTTCATTTTTCTGCGACGATTCATATTCCTCTATCGCATGAGGACCGGTTTCGATGATAGGAAGGGAAGACTCGAGGTCCGTTTGGCTATTTGGGATATCATCCTCGTCATTCTTCAGCGGTCCTTCATCCGCCGAGGCTATAGATACCGTGCCCTGGGCGTTGAGGCCAGGACTATCGTCGGAGGGGGAATCGTCCGCAGGGGTGATTTTTCCGCTCTTCGGTTTTGTGTCTGGTGTTGAAACTTCAGAGCTGACCTTTCGGCGCTTTATTGGCGGACGAGTTGTATTCCAGTAGTCCAAGAGGGACATGCTGGTTGCGGAATAATGAGTGAGTTGAAAAGAGCATTCGTTATCGCGTGTTATCAATATATATTTTCGCTGGAGCCGGAGGACATTGGGCTTGGTTTACAGCTCCATACAGGACAATTTCTATTTCTGAAGCGACGAGCAATGATGTGAGTAGCACCTGACCGAGAAAGATTACTTCAAGAACCCAAACAGTCTTATCTCTGCTTTCCTGATGCTGTTATCGAGATCGAGATCAATCGAGACGTGATGCGTGGGCACGTGTCACAAAAACACGAAGTCACGTGAATCAACATCCCTGCTGAACGACATGGAGTGGTTGCAGTAAGCCGATCGTCCTTATCTTACTGTACTCTATAAATTGTTTGAGCATCTTCATTCTCTCATCAGTATCCATCCTTCCTATCAAAAATCATCAGACATAGAGCAACAATGACGAACAATAATACACCGGTAAGCCATTATTCCGGAAAGGGCTTCCGCCCTCCTCGCCGCCCTCATAATCTTATATTCTGCCCCTCCCTCGTTTCCATCTGCTCTCCCAACTTGAATCCATCCTCGCTCATTAACGCTTCGTGGATATTGGATATCCAGTCAATTGATCTCTTAATCGCATCTCACGAACCAGGCTTACTATCCACATAGCCGTACGCTTCATTCCCATCCTACCCGGATATTCTCAATACCGACCCTAACCTCACCTACACACGACCGCCACCACCACCACAAGCCCAAGCAGGTCTCGCATCAATAACCACTATGGCCACCGATCAAACAACCCCCGGAGTGCCCGGAGGAGCTCAAGGACAAGGGCCCGCGCAATCTCCAACAGCAGACCCTCTCGCTTCGTTGTCAACCGGGACAGGAAACCCTGTCCGTCCGGGCGGCGCCCCAGCGCGGGTATACATGAACGAGAAGATCGTCCCGTACCTGCTGGAGGGGATGAAGAATGTCACGAAGGAGCAGTATGTTGTTATACCTTGTTTTACCACAATTTTCTTGCCATGTCTTGCTTTTTCGAAACTGGCTCTCGAATTACGGGCGATCCATGATCTAGGTTATCTGAGTATCTGACTGACTGGTAATTATAGGCCGGCGAATCCCCTGCGCGTGCTAGGCGAATTCCTCATACAGAAGAGCAATGAGGTTGAAGGGAACCGGGGGGGAAAGGCACCGGAGTAGGCCAGTTCTTAACAAGGAATGGAATCGGTCTGCTATCCAAATGGGGTTGTCTTTGACTTGGTTCACAGCTTCGCCAGGCGAGGGCTGTGCACCTTCTAGGAAGAGCCCTAGGGCAACTGTGACCCGTGCATCGTTGTTTCTCGACGAGAGGAACGGCGCGATACCCTCTGCGTTCTCATGCTTGGCGGACTCACGCCTTGCTGCGTGCTACATTTGAGTTCGCCCTCGTCCTCAACCATACGGCCTGCGTTGACTCCTGCGTGACCGGGATCGCGTGGAGAGCATGAGGTGAAGGCCAATGTCATTACAGAAAAATGGCCGTTGGGAGGCAAATTCGGCGGCTGTCTGGTACTACCAAGACACTGAGCTAGTAATACCAGTCATGTGTAGTAGCACTACGCTCACGAGAGTCAAAAGAGTAGCTGTTCCATTCAATTCGTGATCGGGTAGTCTAGGCTCGCGGTGCGGCAAAAGTACCCAGGCAGCTAGATATGATTCAGAGAGTAAATGCAAGTGCCCCAATAGCAAGTTAGTGCAACACTATGCGAAGGTGACTGTCAATGACAGACAGCCCCCAGTGGTAAACTTGTAGACATGGCAAGACAAATTAATCCGCCCGCGATACAGTGCATAGCCCAGCCCCGACGAATTGTGGGCTCAAAAGACATGTTTGACATGCTTGTACTCACCGTTTGAAATGAACAAATACGCGGGGATTCTAGCTTCCTAGAAACAAGTTCCAAGGGAGAATCTGCAATGAGGTTGTTGTGCGCCTGAAGATGTATCAGCTCTTATTTAGTATGACCTACCTTCACCAGAAAATCACTGACACAGGTTACCGTGGCAGTGAATGACGCGGCAGGCATTGTCAACCTCGGACCATCCAAGTTCGACTCCGGAATTACATTGAGGTTGTGAAAAGCCGAAAGTTGGAAGTGAAGCTGAGGGTGGAGATAGGGTGAAAGATTGCCATCGCTTGCTGGTACTACAGGCACACAAACGACGGTATGGCGGACTGAGTAATGGCCGGCTCCATGTCGTCTGCTTGTTTTGTATGATGAGGGCGAGCAAGAGTGTGGCATGTGTAGATGGCCTGAAACCAGGGGTTTAAAGTGCTCCTGGCCGAATACAATCGAGTCGTTACGTAGAAAATGTTGTATAAGACGCAATAAAGGCGAACAGCTGACTAGCGAGATAACGACCAATTTTCCGGTAGAGTTGAAATGTAGAAGTGCTGACCCATGTGACAATCCGCGGAATTACAACGTTAATAGAAATATCCTGCACTTTCCCTGCCGCCATAGATTCCGGTGTATCGAGCGAATAAACAAAGAAAGCATCAGCCCGGGTGCGAAGAGTGTCGACCCTGATTCCGACTGGAGGAAAGCGGCTAGACAGTTGTATGGCCGCTAGCTGACGTCGTTCCGAGTTCGCCCAAAAGGATGTGTAGATTCGAAGACGACTTTTTCTCCCGTAGTAAAACAACAACATGAATGGCGCCGCAGCATGATTTTGATCGAAATAGATCCATACCAAATCGTTGCTGCACGAGAAATCGAAGATAGAAGCATACCAAGGAGAACATGAAAAAAAAGCGAAGGGGTACAGAGTAAAGAAACACGGAGAAAGGAGGAAAGATCAGGAGAGAGGAAGGAGCATAGGGAAGTCTCTGAACGGCGTCGCACTCCTGTCTAGGCGAAAAGACATTTCGAGGATGTGCTGCCGTACATTGACTTACCTACTTCCGGCGTAGCGATCTTCACGGGGTTCGTAAGAGCGGCCACCACCACCACCACCACTGCTGCTGGGGTACGGGTCGCGGGAGGGAGCACCATAACTGGGAGGGTTAGCATCACGGTCATAGTAGCCACGGCGTTCGTCACCCCGACGATCATCGCGGCGTTCATCGCGACCGTACCGTTCCTCACGGCCGCCGCCAGATGCGTAGCGGTCGCCACTGCGGTAACTACCACCACCACCGCCGCCACCACCACCACCAGCATAGTCGTCACGGCCACCGTAGTCGCGACGGCCACCATAGTCACGATATTCACGGCCACCACCACCACCACCACCACCACCATAATCACGGCGATCACTGTAGGAGTCGTAACGGCGATATTCATCACCACCACGACGGTAGCCACCGCCGCCACCATATCCACCGCGGCGGTCATCGTAACGGTCGCCACGGCCACCCCGGCGTCCACCACCACCACTACCGAATTCTGCGACGTTGATGTGAGCCCAGGACAGCCAAGACGTCAAGTATGAGGTAGAAAGCACTTACCACGCTTGGGAGGTCCAAAGTATTTGCCGGGAGTGGGGGTCCTAGGACGGCTACGGCGAGCCTTTTCGATACTCAGAGTGCGGCCTTCGATAACCTCACCTTGCAAGCCCTCCTTAGCAGCGTCTGCTTGCTCAGCAGTCACCATTTTGACGAAACCGAAGCCACGAGACTCCTTAGTGTGAGGGTCAAGCATGATGGAGCAGTTCTCAACGTCGCCATATTTTTCGAAGAGACGCGAGATATCAGACTCAGTGAGACGCGGGTTGATTCCAGTTACGAAAAGGTTCGAGCCAGTGTTGAGAGAGCCCTCTTCGTCTTCGAGTTGCAGCCTGCGATCAACGGGAGGAGGACTAATGTATCACGCGTCAGCAAAAATTCCCAACAAGGTCAAGTCAGTTTTGCCATTATTCTAGAAGAGACATACCGATCATCCATACGATGGTCATCCATGCGGTCATCCATGCGGCGGTCATCCATGCGACCGTTCGGGGATCGGCTACGGGTACGATCGGCCTTAGGCTCGTCACGAGGAGAGGCGCTTCGATCGCGAGCGAAACGAGGCTCATCTAAGAAAATGAACAAAGTTAGTCATGTTCACTTTTGAAGGGTTCAGTTGCTGAGGCGACACTGTACATACCATCGTAACGGCTACTGTCGTGATCGTATTCGGCAGACATGATGTCGGATATCTAAAGAAAGAAGGGTAATAGATTGAAGCTGAAGAGAATTGACCAAGATTAGATTCAGGCCAAACGGAAGGAGCGCGCGCAAAAAGCGTGTCACAGAGCGCGGCAACTTGAAGCGCAGAAAATTCCGCCACAACACTAGGAAGAAATACCTTGAAAACGGTTACCCGGAAGTAAGACAAGACTTTAAGTCCTGTTGAATTATGAAGCTAGAAAGGTGAAGGAGAAAACAAAGAGAAGAGAGGAAAGGAGAAAGAAGTAGGAAGGGAAATGGGATGGAGGCGATGATGAAAGAAGGGGGAGAGTCTTGGAGAGAAGTGAAGTCAGGAAGAAAGGTTGGCTGCCTCAGGCTGCATTTTGAGTAGTCAGCAGATTCCAGAACATGCGCGGCCTCTGCATAAAAGCAAACAAAGGAACTTCAATGTTATGGATTCTTTCATTATTATGCACCTGGCTAAACTATCCGTCCCAAATAAACAATAAAGGATGACATGGCAGGGGTGAGATTGCATCAGAACGCCTGTCCCTAGAAATCTCACAAACACTTGAAGAGAAGAAAAAGGTATTAAGCAAGCACTACAAGTAAGCAAATATCATATCAATCCGCCTCGTCGCCGGGTCAGATGTACTTTCACCCCTTGCTCTCCGCCGAATTTGTCCGGACCGCTGGTAGATGCATCACCTTTAGCACCACTTACTTCCAGCTCGTCATCGTCCACGAGGTCATTCAGTTCCTCCTCATCCAATTCACTAAGCTCTTCGCTCAACCCACGCATGACCTCCCGACCTGTCCATCGCTCTTCGTGGATTGTAGTCCCTATAGGGTCGAATGGTTGCATATACCATTGAATGCCGCCTTGGGCTAGAGGGTGTTGTTGATCAAACGGGAGGATAGGAGGCGACGGCGGTACATTTTGAACTTCATTTGTTTGGTCAGGAGGAGGTTGGCTTGGCTCAACGTCCATGGCTTGCTGAGGTTCGACCGGAAAGGGGGCAAGGGAGGCAGTGTTTTCAGTGTTCGGGGCATCAGTCATGACAACATCCATTGTTTCCACCACCTGGTTGTCTGAAGGTACCTTGCTTTGCGAGTTATCTGCTTCTGGTGCAGCTGCCTCAGTCGTTTCTAAGATTTCATCTTGAGAATCCAGCTTCGTAGCGTGAATAGTAGCCTCATCACGAGTCTCTGTCTTCTCAGGCGCCTTGAAAGTCTCCTCTCCGACGCGCTCCGCGGCATCGACCTCGGACCCTCGACCAGACAAGACACTGTTCTCAAGCAGGATATCCAAGTCCTTGAGCTCCTGTTCAAAAGGCTGACGATTCAATTCACCCTCGTTTCTAATCGCGTCCTCCAGGGCAGGCTGAATGGCTTTGATGATTCTCTTGGCCATTTTCCGTTTTTCTCTCTGCTCAAGACTGAGCTCGGGAGCACGCCCACTGATCTGAACTTGGAGTTCAGCAGTGTCTCCAGCCGGCTGGACCCCGATCTCCGAAGTAAACACACTAGCCAAATGGGATGAGAAGGAGGAGACGGATGGGTAGTACCGTTGCTCCAACTTTGCACGTATTGCCGAAAGTCCTTGTCTGAAGAAACCTTTGCTGTCAAGTCTAGGGGTGATTATTAGACAGAGTTCCACGATTAGGGGAGGGAAACTTACACTACAGCCTTTTCAAAGATGGGGGAGAGTAGAGGGACGATCGGAAAGTAGACTGTATCCACAATACCTCGAAGCATCTCCGCATCCTTTAGCTTCTCCCTCTCACGTTTCTTTACCTCATCGCACAGCGTGCGCAAACGATCCAGATCGCGATACAAGCGCTCGCCGAACTCGATACGACGTTGCAGTCGCTTGCTTCCGGTCATTCCCATGGCAGCGTAGTCTCTCCGCGTCATCTCCATGGAGGAGAATGTTTCTAACTGTAACTGAAGGCGCTTGAGAAGAGCAGCGCCTCGTCTCGCCTCCCTTTTTAGGGTCCAGTACCTGCAGGCATCTTCAGCATATTGCTTCCTTTGGCGGACACCGAAACGTTGAAGCGAAGCGACGACGGAGTTGAGCACGACCTGTGGGATAACAGGAGCTCCCGAAGGCAATTTCCAGATTGCGCGGGGTGCATTGGGCCTCTTTCGCTTATTGCCTCCAACGGTGAGAGTAATGCGCGGTGTATGGGTCCGTTGTCCATCATCGTCTTCAAGATCGGCGCCAAGAGGTTGAAGGGGTTCTAGTGAGAGAGCCGCCGCTTGGCTATCTCCCCACCGTCGACCCTGCATTGTATTACGGTAATATTCGATGGCTTCTGCTGTTGCCGCGTCCGTTCCATGTTCTCGGCGCCAATCCGGCGGTACATGCTTGTCGCAAAAGGCCTTCAAAAGGTGTGAGTCCGTAACGGCCAAATTCCCATGACCGGACTTCATTTTCAAAAACAGCTGGGATCTTCGGGCACATGTGACATGGAAGGCCACGAAGCAGTTTTTATTGCTGCATTGAATCGACGCGCCCATTTTCTGGCGACAGATGTAGCACTGAAGCTTCCAGCGACTTCTCGGCACCTTTTCAATATCGGTGATAGGCTCCATTAGCGATGGATTGCCTATCGAGACTTCAGGGATCCAGATTGCGCAGAGGAGATGAGACCATTTTGAAGTAGTCGTTTGTTTGAAAGCACCTTCAGTGTTTGGACAGAAGATGCAGTTGGGCGATCCTCTCCCTATAAGCTGACATTTGCGACATAGCCATTGACCCTCTGGAATAAACGGAACACCGTAGCACTCTTGGTGCACAGCAAGGTCACAGCCGTCGCAGAACACAATTGCATTCGAGTTTTCGCAGTCGCCATCATCGCAGATGGCGCATTTGGTGTCATGATCTTCGCCCGGCCCTGTTGTTTCGCCGTTAACAGCAGCTGCAGAACTTGACCGAGGGCGCTGTGTTTGGGGCGGCTTTGGGTTCGGCTTTGGGATGCGTTTCTCTAGAACGTGCCATTCCTTCTCAATCTTCGTCATGGTAATTTCAAAGACAGCCGGCTTGATTGGCTCAAATTGATCCTCACGCCGTTTCGCGTTGTACTCTTCCAACCATTTTTCATCTTGTTCATCCATGTCGTATTCGACCCGACCCACCGCCGCGTTGACTTCCCCTTCGCCCATTATCGGATTTACTATGTCAAGATCGTCTTCCGGAGCACCCTCGGGCATTCTGATCAAGCGACGATCATGACGGAGAAAGAGGTCGCTTTCCTGGTAACCCACGCTAGCCATGGTCCGATCCACGTAATTTGCCTGACCGACGCCCGGCTGATCATAGAAAGTAAAAGGGTCCTTTAGCCTGAACGCAGGCTTAGGAAGTGTCAACTTTTCGCGCGGGTTAGGACCGGGTGGTGGAACGGCTTTAGGCTGGGGAGTGAAAACGCCCAGGGCCTGTAAGATGGCCTCTGGGCGACGCGGAGGCCGTCCTGGCTTTCGTTTGATTGGGGTTTGGGCAGCTCCGCTTGCATGAGCGCGAATCAATTCGGCGATGGGATTATTCTCGTCGGTTTTGTCGAGACCATTCGGAGATAGGATATTGGCGAGCTGCGCGGAAGGAGGTGGCTGATCAACCTCTGCCGAAGAGAACACCGCGAAATCAGTTTCAATATCTAATTCTGGATGGAACTCCTCCCATCCCCGCTCTTCTCTTGGTTTATATCCATCACCCTGTTGTAAAGCAAGCGCGGCCGCTGTTGAGGATCCGAACCGCCCGCGTGTTTGGCTCTTCTCCCTCCTGAGGCGTGTAGACGGGGGTGTGGTCGGGGTGGCAAGGGGGGGGGCCGGCGGAGGTAGTTGCATAGGTAGCACAGGTGAGTCTGTCTCTTTTGCGGGCGGACGAGATCGAGGAACAGAGGAATTCCTCCTCTTTATGGGGCTCATTTTTGGTTGTTTCGGTTTCGGTTTCGGCTTCGGCTTCGGTGGTGTTTCCCTAACTTCAATTTCAATATATCTTCCCCCACCGCCTGGTCCACCTGGAATATATTTCCGTTTCTTGATAGGGGGGCCTTCGATGACCGTTTCCGTATTCAGAGAATCCTGGAGAGGGGTCTTGGAACCGTTCTTCAGTGGTCCTCCAGGCGAGGACCGATGTTTTGGAGACGAGTAAGGCGCCATATTGAGAGATAAACGAGAGACAAGGGAAATGGTTGGACGAGATCAAGGAAAGTGGTGAATGGGCGTAGTGGTGAAGCAGTTGCTCTTATCTGGACGAGCCTCAATGTGGTGAATAACAACGCAAAACACGATGTGGTTCGCGAAAACCGTTAATCATGACGGATCAAGATAGAACTGTTGGAAGACGCCAGTGGATAAAAGATCGGACAATCACAGAGGGACACGCGACGAGGTTTTCGGAGCTGTCGTTGGATTAAACTGCGCGGCGTGTAGAAGGAGGCCGTCGGCCCACGGCTGCAAATCACCTGCGCCTACTGCCTGAGGCACCACGCCTGGTAACACTGGCCGGTAATACCAATACCAACGAGACTCTCCGCCTCCGAAGTCCATACAATTAATTTGACAGCCGACCAGCTGCTCTCCTCGTGCATAACGCGTACCTCCGGAGCTTAGTTCTACAACATGAGTGGCGCACCTGATGACCGGTACTTTCCTCTATCCCTTGCCTCTACGTTTAATCTTGCTCCTAGCGGATACTGACCAATACAGATGGCGCGGAGGCCGTTATGATCAGAACCGCCAGCCCGGACAGCGGCAATCGAACCCCAGGACGATGAGCGCACACGGCGGGCCCCGTGGTGGACCACAAAACCCAAATGCGTCGAATAATACCTGGGGGGATTCGAGGGAGCAGTCTACCGGTCCAGGCCAGGAACAGCACGTTTCAGTTGGGGGTTTCAACGCCGCTGAAGCCAAGGCAGCTCTCAAGAGAGGTATTTCCCCAACGTTTCAAGATGCTATACAGAACTTTACTGACTAATGCACTGTCTATGCAGGTCCCGGAGGTACGCACACGATCTGATATCCGCAATACCGTCTCCGAACGAACGACTGACTTCTGCCCTTTAGCACCGAAATCATTCGTCTACAAACTTCAAGGAAAGGATGCGAACAACCGCGGGAATGGACCTTGGGGCTCGAAAGGTATGCGTGCCTTTGCCGGAAGCCAAGTATGAGCTCCAATTGCTAACCTACGGTGGTACAGCCAACACAATGGCTAACGGGAAGGACTTCTTTATCGAGCTTCGGAAACAAGTAACCGCTCTACGCCAGGGAGGAACCGTTGCGGGAGGTTAACACCGGGATAGCATGCAAAGAGCACCTGCAAAGAGCATCTAGTGACCCGGGTTGAGGATGAAACCTCTCACTGGTTCTAGAGTCATGGTGTTTTTCTGTAGACTGGGACCAACGACTTATTGAAAGAAGTTGTTGAGACGGGTCTTGACCGGTTGCTGGTCGACTGGCGCCATTTGATGCAACTTTTATTTGGTACAGATTCCTTGGCCGCGAAATCGGCTGAGTGTACTGGGATTAGCGTGTGCTGAATGGCCTGTACCTTATCCTCATGAACGGCTGATTTAATGAGATTCAATGAATGAATAACGAAGTTTCTGCAGCTTACAGCTCTGACGCTGTAGTACATGCCATTTTGGCAGAATTCAGAAACAATCACTTCCCCAACATAACAACATACACGCCCACCTAACCGTCTTCAACACCCCCTTATACACCACCCCATTGACAAAAACTCAACCCCCTGAACCCTAACCTCGAAATAAGAAGATCGGCCGAGTGCACTACCCAGCTTGCGTTCGATCTCAGCGTCGATGGCGTCTTGCGATAGATACCGGTAGTTGGTTTCCGCCGCGAAGAATACATCAATTGTAGTAGCCCCAGTAATTGAAAGCGATCCCCCAGAGACACTGACTGAATTGGAGCTTCAGTGGGGAGGAAAGCCAGCTCAGTTTCCCCGGATACTTCGGATATAAATGGATACGTACCCACCCCCCCTCAGCCCTAAAACTCCCCTTCCCCGTAACTAAACAAAATCGGATTCTCCTCAGCAACTTGCCCACTGGTACCACTCAGCGGAATGTACGGAGTAGTGGCAGACGACGAAGCCTCTAGCGAAGTGACAGACTAGACTCGCGCGAAAACGTCGCATGATTCCAGGGTTGGAGTCGGAGATGGAGATCCCTTGTTGAGGTTCGTTCTCCAGAGGAATTCCGCATACTTTTTTCTAGAACAGTACGCATTGACCTGGTTCATGTTTCCGCGAGAAAAGCCTGTACGTGGCATGGCATCAGCCTATTACTAAACGTATAAGGCAACGGGTATTAGGATGTATGTTCCTAGATGTGATACTTACCCCGATATGCGGAGAAGTGAGGGCGAGGGGGTGGAGTAACCCGGGGTATGTAGATCAAGCACAGCATCTGATAGTAATGGCATGCCGATGTAGATGTCTTCAGCGGCTATTTTCTGGAGGGTCCTCGGAAAAGAGGCCGGATTTGGCGTACTGCCCTCATTGAGTCTGATGGTTTTGCTCTTCGCTCCTGAATAGAGAATAAGGGTCCTTGAATCTAATGCATATGACCACGGAAGACGTAGAGAAACTGTGTATTTCCCCAGTATGTACCATAGACTTTGCCATATAACCGTAGAAAACCGCATATTTTGCCTATCAAGAACAAATACAGCACTGGTAATGAGGAAGTGAGACTATCTTGATTTTATCATGACTCCACGAGAATATATCTATGCGTATCTCACCGAGGCTTCCTTGAAACCCTTATCCATCTCTCCAAAGCAACAACATTACCACAGTCACTCAACAACTCAAGGTCGTTCATCCCTCTCCATCGCCCCAGGAGCCCGCTCAATATCCGCCACATTCCTACTGTGAACATAGTTCTCACGAGCCCAGTCGAGAACTTTCTCGTAAGGACGGCATTTGTGGACACTAGATCACTATGTTAACCAAACCATAGTACAATTGGGACGCGCAAGAGATATAAGCCGCTTACGTGCTGAAATCTGGAAACGCCTGTTTCCAGCCTTTGGCCCATACGTAGGTTATCATTCCGACGTCGGGGTCGCACATGAGCTGCATTAGGGCTGTTAGCTCAGTTTAGTAGAGAAGGATCGAATGGAGTGATGGGTTGCTAGATTTGATGGATGGATCGGTTCGGGAAGGTTAGAGATAGTTATACAGACCTTCTGACGGAGCATATCAATACAATGATCTAGAAAACAACATTCCCATTAGTCAAGCCGCTTGGTTCATGTACGCAATCGCATACTTCGCCAAGACCAAGAAGGAGAACGAACCAAGGTGATACCTCAACACTTCCCGATCCCTCCACTCGCCCATACGCGGCAAGTAATACTCCAAATACGTCGTCTTCCTCAACATATTCAAGCAATGAAGCTGGTGAAACACCTCCACGCCGGCAATATACCCGCCGCCGAGATCCTCCGTATATTCCGCTGCAAATTCAGATTCAGATACATTGATCCGGTCTAGCTCGTCCCGTTGTAAACGGACAAGACCGCCATCTGCGTACGTGATCTCGTCCCATGCCTGGTCGATGTCTGGGCTTGGGGCGCCGCGGAAGCGATTGTTGGAGGCTCGGAGGGCGCCATCGAAGCGGGTTGTTGTGAGGTCGGTGTCTGTTAGGGCTTCTAAGGCGGGGGACCAAGTTGAGAGGGTGCGGGTGCAGGCGTTGGTATCGATTTTGGTGAAGGTAGACGAGAGGAGGAGGATGCTGGTGAGGATGACGCCGAGGAGGAAGCTTGCTATTGGAGGTAACCAATTAGATAAGAAGAGTAGGGCTGTTGAGCTCGGCGGCTCTTTGGCCTGGTCGTTGTGGTCTTCTTCGTCGGCTATGACCGTGTAGCGAGCCATCTTGATGAATCTTCTGCTATCCCATTGATTTCAGAGCTAGCCGGGACTTTGGTATGAAGCTGCAGAGGGCCCTACTCACGACGTTAGCACGGAGCGGGTGGAGTCGGGACATGGCTCTCCACGTACTGCAGTTCATCAAGCAGCCAGGACTGGGGCTGATATGCCGTGAGACTTACAGCTGAAGTTACAAGCCGGGATCGCAGCTCATTGAGGAGTAGTACATGCAGGACGACAACGCCCAGGATAAACTATCCCTTGAGGCCTCGGATGCTGTAGACAGTCACCTTTACGATCTGCTATGGACCCAACAAGAAGTAGAAAAGTGATAGGTTGCCTTGTCTAGACAGTAGAGCTAACTAGGGTTCTGATGACATGTAGCGCCCATATAGATTAATCATGCTCACAAAAGGGTCACTCCTCTTGGCACATTTATTGCCCATAAACCGGGATGCACAGAGAATACCCAATCACGATCAAGTACGATGTTTGCTCAATGTTGGCGACAGTTGGTGGCCTGTACGACGTGACACCAACACACCACCACAAAAGCTCAGCCGCCTCCTAATCCAGCCACTCATGTCTTTAATTTAGAGTGGCGGCGCTTACTCTGGAACTTGGCCAAAGAATGTCATTATCGCATCATCTAACTCGCCCGGTTACTCCCTGCTGAATGCAGATCCTGATCAGCACAGTGCCCCGTCGGCCAACAAGCCGTAAGCCCCCTCGCCCAAGCCCCCAGCGCATTCCAGTCGCGACACCTCCGCAGCTGCCCATCGCCCGTTCTCTTCGACCGATAGGGAATATACAGCGGCGTATCATCCGCCCGACACTGAATCGCCTGCCGGAGCGCATCATAGCAATGATGGATATGGACAAGCTTATCGTCAACATCCTCTCCGTCCATAAGCGCGTTTATCGTATCTCGGAGGTAGATCTTTTGTATGTCAGCTCTGTTCAGTGGTCACCATAGGGAGAAGAAAATAAAGAAGCAAGACACACCACACAATGCAATTGGTGGAATCCATCAAGGACATAGACGCCCCTGGTAGGATCATCGGGGAAGTCCTCCGCAAGAGGCAGTCCGGCGTCTGTGGCTTGGCCGTGCGGGATCGCCACAAAGCCATTGGTTGTAAACGCTGCCCAGACTGGGTCGGAGACCGATCGATTCGTGTCGCTGTACTCAGTATACGTGTGGAATGGGATCCATGTCTCGCCGTATGCGTGGATCCCGGCTAGTTAGTGATAGGGTATGTAAGTAAGCTGACATTGATGTGAGAGCAATCAGGCAAGGGAGGGGTACGGACTGAATCCCTTGTTGGTGACGGAAAGGGTTAGATGTTGGATTTTTATGTAGAGGAGGATGTTTGAGATGAAGAGGATGGTTGATAGAGAAATGAGTGGTAATGGTCGAAGGAGAAATGGTGTAGGGGTGGGCGTTGTAGGCGTGCTCTCCTTCATCTTAGGGCTCGAGGGCGTTGTACTCCGCAGAGCAGAATTATGTTAGGTATGGAGTACTGACCAAAACATCAGCTGTGACGGGATAATAAGGAATCAAACCCGGGGCTCAGCTGTTTTGAAGGATCTGGCGGGGATTTGCACAGGGAGGTTATACAAGCCACTCCGGTCTGACTTCAGCCCCCGCACTGACTCGCACAGGACTCGACTCGGCCTTGATAGTATAACCGAACCTATTAGGTCTTAGCATGTCTCCAAATTAAATTTGTGATCGGGTTAGCATACGAGGTCGGCGCCTATTCCTGGCGTATAAGTTGGTATATCTTCACGCAGAAAACGACCTGTTTCCACCACCACAATCACAATCACAGTTAAAACAAGAATTATCACCATAAAGTCCAAAACAAACCACACTCGCTATGAAGATCTACACCATCTGGTCAGTAGGCTTGCTTTTTGCTGTCCATGCTGCAGC
Source organism: Aspergillus kassunensis (assembly GCA_027569205.1). Classification (NCBI taxonomy): domain Eukaryota; kingdom Fungi; phylum Ascomycota; class Eurotiomycetes; order Eurotiales; family Aspergillaceae; genus Aspergillus; species Aspergillus kassunensis. The sequence goes on along the minus strand of JAPDEQ010000013.1, from coordinate 453,596 downwards.
GATTGCACGTAAGTACCCGTGCCCCAATGATCGACGGACATTAGCAGAAGAATAACGAGTGGAATTAGTTCCGGTCCCCCGTGAAGCAGGAACAAGCCTCTCTTCCTCGCTCAGACATAGAGAAGATGACGACTCCGAGCCCGAGCCAGTTTATGTCAACACCCTTCCCAAATCGGACGACGACGAGGAACTTGATGGTGTTCAAATCGGGGAAGGCTGGTAGCCTCACCCCTGCCTCTGTATGACATGGACGGCGGTTACATGGAGGAGGGAGAGCCAGTGGAGGAGATTCATGTACCACAGTTACAGTATGCAGGAGGGAACAATGCGAGTCTTTCTAAACCTACTCTAATATGATACCCAAAGTAGACCGAGTAAAATTAGAACATCTGCAGCGATATCCCATCCCCAATATCCATCTCGCCGTCCTCACAGCGCGTAAAATGGTCATAGAGAGGAATAGGATGATCACTATCCTTATAACACGCCGTATTCTCTCGAATCCAATTTCTGCGACTCTTCCAATCAAGACATTTCCTCAGCTGTCCATCACCCGTTTGATTCCGGCCCCATGTGTAAAGCAATGTATCTCCTGTATTCCCACAGACAACATACTGCAACAGGCTATCGAAACAGTGCCACGAGTGCTGGAGCGGAACTGTAGGGGGTAACCCGGACTGGATCTCGCGGAGGGTTTTTCGGATTATGGTTAGGCAGTGGATTTGGTGGTATCTTCGCGTCCAATATATTAATTAGCCTTCCTTGATCGAGTGTAGGAGATGGGAAGATTGAGAATTACTCACGCATCAACGATATACACCCCCTTCGACGAATTCGAAGGTAAACTCATACTGGCCGGTAGATGATGGTCGGCGGCCCAGACGTGGTCAACGGCGACGAAGCCGTATGCTGGGACTATCTTCTCCCATGCTTTGTTTATTTTCTCTGCATCGGTGTGGTCTTGCGAGCTGTAGATTCCTGTCGTCCATTGGAATTGGATCCAGCGGTGGTCGTTGGATGTGAGGCCTTTGAATATTATTCAGCTTCGTCGGATGGTAAAGTTATGCAAGGTTACTCACTATATTCTTGAATCTTCTCGACAGAGTCTGCATCTTGATGAGTCAAGGTGCGGTCTAGTATGAGCGCGGTACAGAGCACACCGAGAACCAGGATGATGAACTCTCGCCAGACGGATAAGAGAGCAGTGAATCGCTCGCTCAGAGTCGTTTCATTGCCATTGTGATCAAGCAAGGTATATTGAACCTTGGCCAATCGGAGACGAGGGAACATGGCGTTGCAGGTGGGATATCAGAGGGATAACGACGCTTCATGTGTGGAGGATTGACGCCAGAAAGTCATGATGGTTAAAATCATCTGCCATCCAAGCCGTTTGATTTCCTATTCTTGGACTTCGGCTGCTCAAGGGTGGCTGGCCCCTGTTTGTGCTGACAACGTCTAGGATGTGCTGCGGTGTAACCCCAACTCTGGCTGATCATGCAGTAAGCGGCCAGACCATTCGTTTTGACTCTGATAGATACGTCGTACAGCTGATCAATCCATGCAATTCATTCGCGCTTCCTGTTCTGCCCGACCCCGCACGCCACGCATACCTAACAGGCATCCAAATGATCTCAATGTGCAAGGTTACCTACCATAATCTACGTACTACAATCCACGCACCTCGGAGATATTCTCGGAGATATTCTCGGAGGATTAAGACAGGAGACACCCTGGTCTACACCCTCGTACAATAATCCTATTATTAAATCCCACCAATCGAACATGATACCTAAACATCTAATGCAACTCCACCTCATCGCGCACATAAATCTTTTGCCCCGGAAGATTATCTGACATCAGCACATCATGCGCCGCAGTCGCAACAATCGACGTCTTAGTCCGCCCATGATACCACGTCCTGGACAGATTCCAGAGCGAGGCGGTGGAATTCACCGAGCCGTTTACGCTGCCAGAGCGTGTAACCCCTGTTTCGCCTGATGAGAAGGATCGGAGCGGCCAGGTGGTTTTGATGCTGCTTGTGATGCTTGCCAGGGTGATTTTGCGGTAGAGGGGGCGCAGGGTGGGGAGGCAGATCACGATTATGCCGAGGCCGCATTCGATCATTGTCCAGAAGAGGAGGTAGGTTATTAGTGCTGTATTATTAGTCTGGATCGTAGAGGGAGGGGTGAATTGTAGGCGGCTTACTTTCTCCGTCTGACTTGGCGAATGCGTTGACAATGTGGTCTATGTAGATGACCATTCTTGTTGCGGAGGCGGCGATGGCTCTGTACTTGTTAGTTGGGTCATTGAGGGAGTGCATGCAGGTAGCTCACAGTAGACCGACGAGGAAGACTAGCATAAGTCCGACCTTCTGTCGGGGTTTCATGTTCAGTACCCAGATCTATCCAGGTTAGCTAGTGACCACCATTAGAGCGATAGTAGTACCCGCGGCAATGGGAGCGACCAGATCAGAACATCCATGATAAAGTCCGAGATAGCGTATCCCTCGAGAAGAGGAAGCTGCAATTTACACTTCTCCGCGACAACTGCGACAGGCGCCCAAGCATACCTCGGATCACGGCCGCACAGAAAGATCGCACCAAAGCCAAACACCACTGTCCAGACGATGACCAGCGCAATCATAAACATCGTCACCGTATGGAACAGAGTCTTGGTGATGCGTCTGCTGCAGAAGATGCTGCGGTAGAAGTACAAGATACTCAATTTCGTGAAACCGAACGCAAGTATCGCTGCTATATCGGCGAAATATTGTATCTGGAGAGTCAGTATCCTACTGTTCATGCGAGCAATGACCAACCTGTTGAAGTCTGATCTGCTCGTCCGAAGTCGAGAACAGATATCCATTTGGGCCTGGAATATCTGACGGAGGAAGAACGCCTCCCAGGGAGTCCGTCGCTGCTCCCCAGATCAAAAGTGCAGCAAGCACCAATTCCAGAAGCTGGAGACGTTAGAATTGTCGTGTCTATGGGGTGCGAGAATCACCAGAGCTGGAACAGTCAACCAGTCATCGATCCACAACCTTGCGTTTGCGCGTTTGCGGGCATAGAAGCGTAGGACCACTGCGAGGATGCCGAGAACGGGAAAGAAGATGCAAACGGTGATTATTGCAGTCGGATTTGCGTATGTCATGATATCGGCTCTGGTTCTTGATTCTGAACAGGGGAGAGAGACAGTCCATGATAAAGTGTAGGAGTAGGGTCAGGTTGGACAGCGAGGAAGATATGGGGGCCATGCTGAGGAAGTCTGTGCCACCAGCAGACTCCGAATGCGCAACTACAGGACGATCAAAATGTATTCAAATTCAATTCGAATTAATTGTTCCACAATAGACATTCTTTGTCTGACATACACGTGACCGACGTGGTATTTGGCCCCTCGTCATCTTCTAATCTTCATCTTCTCCTCTTCTCACTTCTCACATCTAACCATGGTGTTCCTCTGGATTATCGAGACAACTGCTGTGTTGGCGGTGTTAGGGACGGTCGGAGAGGCCGTCCGTCGCCTATACTTCCATCCTCTGGCACATATTCCCGGTCCACGTCTTGCGGCTCTAACGTGGTGGTATGAGTTCTATTATGACGCCATCCAGCCTGGCCAGTATGTTTTCAAGATCCGAGACCTTCACAGACAATACGGTATGTCGAAAAGCTTCTTGTTAGACAGCGATTGACAGTCTAGGTCCCATCATCCGCGTCACCCCGGACGAGATTCACATCAATGACGTCGGCTTTTTGGACACGGTCTATGCGCCAGCGAAGAGCCCAAGGGACAAATACGATTATCAGTTGAGAAGCTTACGAGTCCCTGGCGGCGTTGGTACAACAGCAGATTTCAACTTGCACAAGATCCGCCGGGAATCCCTCACGCCTTTCTTCAGCAAGAGGAATATCCTCTACCTAGAGCGGGTCATCACGGAAAAGGTCGAGCAACTACAAGTGCTGATCGCAAGCCATGCGGCTGATAAAACGCCCGTCAACCTGTCTGATGCGTTTTTTGCTTTCTCAAATGAGTACGTTGTGTTACTGTGGTTGACGCTCGGGCTGACAGACACAGTGTCGTTACGAACTTTCTCTTCGCCCACCAGGTAAATATCCTGGCGGACGAGGAAACGGCTGCTACTCTCCGCAAGAATAGCAAAGAGTTGATGATGGGAATCTACCTGAACAAGCACTTTCCGCAGGTTCCGGACTTCCTGGAGGCACTTCCGCTGTCTATTAGCCGGGGAATCATGCCCCCTGGTCTTATTGACATGCTCGCCCTTTTTGACGTAAGTCGGAAGCCTTGTTCACGGACCAACTGACAAGAATAGAGAGTCCGAAATGAGCTTATCGCGATGATGCGCGCAAAAGAGTCCGGAAAAGCCAGCGAGAAACCCGTCGGACCAACAGGCAAAGAATCAGTCTATGACTCTGTCTTAGACAATCCAATCCTACCAGCATCGGAGAAAACCCTCCTCCGGCTTGAGCAAGAAGGTGCCCTACTAGCTTTAGCTGGAACCGAATCCCCGGCGCAAACTCTCAACGTCATCTTCTGCCACATCCTTGCAAGCCCTACAATCGTGAACAAACTGCGCGATGAGCTCAGATCCGTGCCTACATCCGCCTCACTGACCGAACTCGAAAAGCTCCCCTACCTCTCAGCAGTAATCGAAGAAGGAAATCGCCTCTCCTTCGGCGTAACAGCACGAGCCGCCCGCATCGCACACGAAACCCTCACCTACACCCCATCCTCCCATATCCCACCAAACGCCGCCTCCAAGTCCTACACCATCCCCCCAGGCACTCCAATAAGCATAACCACGCTATGCGCCCACACCGCCGAAACGGTATTCCCAAACCCTTACGTCTTCGACCCAGACCGCTGGCTCGGCGAAGCCGGGAAAGAGCGCCGCAAGTTCCAAATGGCATTTAGCAAAGGGGCTCGGAAGTGTCTGGGAATTGAGTTGGCGCGCGCGGAGCTATACCTCGTTGTTGCGGCGTTAATTCGTGGGTTCGATATGACGCTGTATGAGACGGATGCGAGTGATGTGGCGTTTACACATGATTATCATGTTGCAATGCCGAAAATGGATTCTAAAGGGGTTAGGGTTATGGTCGAGGTGGCGCAGTGAGCTATCATATATGGTTAGGTTGGTATTGCATCTGGATGTGCGTGGGTGAAATTTCACCTAGGTCATAGTTCAAAGAGCAGGAAAGGGAGACGAACCTATTTGGTGGACGAATGTCATACTAATCTTGCCCCGGTTCTAGTTACAGTCGGAGGCACCTTCTGCTTCCCATTTAATAACATGTGCATTCATACAAACTTCCACTTCTTGCACAATCCACATAAATGGACATGCGCTATCTCATGTTGACAAAAAGTGCCTCAATCCGATCCAGCTCCGGGGCTGTTCATGTAGCAGTCTGCTTCAGCCTGGATCATATCCATGTGAATCTCACTCCAAGTAGGACTGGGGGCACGCTATCCTCAATATCACTATCTGAACCCAACTCACGCCTTCTAGCCCTTCGTGATTCTCTTTCAGCCCGCAGCCTGGCCCTTTCCTGTCGCGCCCTGCTTTCCTCAGCACGCTGTTTGCTTGCTACTACAAATGACCAACATCGCTGACATTTAGACATATTCCTGCCTTCTTCGACGCCCGCTTCCCCGAAGTTCCCGCAGGATTCGCATACCACATACTGCTCGCCTTGTATGGCGATGTGAGAACCACGGGTGTATCGCGTAGCGCCTTGACGAGGGTTGGTACCGCAATCCACACAGAATCGTTTCCCGGCGTCAACAGCAAACTTTGCCTTCTTCTTCTTTACCATATTATCCGCAAATTTGGCTCTTGGGCGTAGGCGGGAACAATCTCGACATGTATACAGGTCTTTCTCCAAGCCGAAATTTGAGACTTCCACTTCCAGCATCTGGCTGACACTTGGCCGGGGAATCAATTCGTAGAAATGCTGGCATACTGTTTTTAGTTGAGTGAGGCTAGGAAAATCGAGACTCTGAGTAATGCGTTGGTGAATCCCGTTTGGGAGGTCAAGAAGTGTGATTGATCCCGCCATCCCTGATTGCGAACGATGTAGGAAGAACTAGTAGCTAGTTAGCATTAGGTAGGAAGCTTATCACTAGATACTATCTAGTCTATAAACACCTGCTCCTGAATTTCAGATAGCCTCGTGTTCTGGCTGCGGAGGTTTGGTTGAAAATGCTTGCCCTTCTTTTGATCACGTAGGGTTGAGGGTGGCACATAAAAAAAAATAACTGCAGCCGGACGAATACTTGAAATTTGACCGCGATTAAAAGCTTCTAATGCAAGCTTAATCCTACCCTTCCGCTGCACCAAGCTTCGCTTCGATTGATGTGATTTTGGTGACATGGTGATTCATTAAAGATTTTTTGGGGGTTGCGCGGATCACCCGTGGTTTACGTCGATTCATTCTTAGCATAATTGCAACCACATAATGTATAGTACGCAAAAATCAGGTAATGTGTTGAGATGTAAGGGTCAACACATTCCAAAAGGTCCTTAGAACATGATTGTTCCACAGTAGTTGCTCTTATCTCTATAAGTTAGTATTGTTCTGTAGTAATATAAGATAGCTTCGTTCCCAAGAATGCAGAATGCAGGGAGGGATCTTCCGTGCTTGAAGGGCTGAAGGATCCAGGAACAAGAATTTTTAAGGGATCAAAGCTACCAATCATATCATTAGAATTCTTTTAATCACGGAATCTTGCAATAAAATCAAAGTAAGGAGGGATTTGCTTTCTTGTGTGTGATCCTGCAGTAAGTATCATCAACCAAATCAATCAGGCACAAATTTATAAGACGAGTATTATCACCCGTGAACCACTTTTGATACTATCCTCCATTGTTTATCCCGCCACAGAAACTATTCTGTGGCTTTACTGTCCAAATTGCAAAGCCAATAACAAATATGCTAGGCAAAACTATTATTCTCACGCTCTTCGCTTTGCTGCTGCAGGCATCCGGTATCTCAGCCGTTCCCAGCCGCAGAGCTCATGATTTTCCTTTGTTATCACCATGGCTGGACGGAATCAAGAATGGCAATGACAGAAATAAGGGTGGCCAAGGCCCCGGTAACTTCGATAACACCCATATAAATGGTGGACATGCCATTTCGAATTCGAACTCAGACGACGACTCAATGAGTTTTACTTGGTATGATATCCTTGACTATATATCAGATCTATACTAATATAATAATCAATAGCCCAAATATCCCCGGCTCTACTATAACTATAACTGCAACTACTGGAAGTAGTAGCTGTACTGCGTCTATGTTTATGACCCTCACCGACTGCACCGCCTCAACGACCGACTACGTGACAATTACTGATGACGGACCAACTATCACCACTACTAGTGGAGTTAGTACGATAACGACTACTATTACCACTGGTGCGGAGACAGTGACTGACCCTGGTTTAACTGAGACTATTACTAGCTCCACAACGGTAACCGACACAACGACGGTGACAGATCATGAAATTGAGACCACAACTATCACAAGCACAGCAACTATGACGATGCAAATCACTACCACTGTTTCGGGTGATGATTGCGAGATTACCAATCCTGTTTTTCCTGGCTATGGCTCTTGCGGAGAACCTACCATTGTCTGGCTATATGGTTTGGATGGCCGCACTGATTACTCCTATACCACAACCAACCAAGTTGACTTCCCGTTTGGGTCTTCCCCTAGCATCGACCCTGTCACGGGCCTTATCTGTAACCGTTTGCGTAGTCCTTGCAATGCCCCTGATGAAGTTGTTGACCGCTGCTTGGAGGCGGCCGCCATTGCCAACCAGTTTGAAGGACAAGAGGCAGCTGATGTTTGGAATGAGTTAATGACCTCAGCCTGACTTAACCTTGACTATGTATGGTCATAGCAACAGATAAAATAATTTTATTGGAGTTTCATTTCCTTTTTTTTTTGTTTTTCTTCTATAGTTCTAGGATTGTATAGTATAAATCCGCAAGTCACTAGCCAGTTTTAATATCGACCCAGCATATGACCACGGAAATCTGCTATCTAGCACATCTATATATCGCACATCTATATATTTCTTATCATAGGCATGAATTTAACTGGACACCTAGTCTGGGTCTGCTATTTTATGACTTCCCACCCTCTAAAGGGTCTTGAATGAGACATAGTCCTTGGAAAAGAGCCGCCATTAATGTATCACATTAGACTTTATCCAGCAAGGTCAGGGCTTGGAGTGCGTGACAATATCCAGAAGATATTTCCGTTTCTGCCTTGGCTCTTCACGCTCCGCACCAAGAGCATGCATAGTATTCTAAGCAGCTTTAAGCTTACCATTAAGTTCGTTCCGACCCTATATATCTATTATGCGCTAGATATTAGAGCAGGAGAGGGTGCTTATAGATAGGAATCCTTATTACATGTTTAAGGTAAGCAGCTCTTCAAGCTGGGTCTTAAGTATGACAACCGGAGATCTTAGACCAATACGTGAAAACGATTAGGTAGATTTATAACGAAATTCTAGGGTGAGGAGGGAATATATCTAGGCGAGGGTCGAGAGATAAGATAAGTCTCTGTGCGAATACTAGTATAAAGTAAATAGGCGGTAATACTTAGTAAAACTATAGGTTAAGCTTATTTACCCAGGTCTCCGGCGATCGTTCTTGCGAAAGTGACAAGCGGAAATCATAGACTGTTAGACCATCGGGGATGTCTTATTCGCATTTCAAAAAATAAGACCATATACTGCTGGCTACCGCAAGACCACTATTATACCCTGGTTAGAGGGGAATAACTTCTTTTCGATTCCATCCATTACAACTAGAATGTGAGGACCAGTCAAATCGACGCCGAAAATGGCCGCTATTGAGGCCATGAACGGCCGCATTTCCACCCGTAACTCCCGGCTTTTAGCCGCCACCAAGCTGTGAGCTTACGGGGTTACTTCTAGCGCTGAATTCTTAATCATGTGGCCAGAAGGCTGCAGAAGGAATCTAATTTGAAGGTGTTGATCTTCTACGTACGATCGGTATAGAGAAAATATAGGTTTTGCATAGCTTCAGAAGGGATCCTAATTAGGCAAGGGATGAGATAATTATATCAAGGAGATCCCTTGGTCCCTTGTAATATCGAGCTACTTCTGAGTATCTATTTGCATCGTCTGAGGAGTATAGGAAACTTGAGAAGTAATATTATAAACTTATGATTGTGACAAGAACTGGTATATGTCCAAAAAGGTCGATGCACTGAAGTTTGGAATGACTGAAATACTAGCGCCTTCAGTGTACTTCTGGTTTTGATTAGTCCACAGTGAACACCCACTTCAGGGCGTTCGTCAATTTGTGTAAAAAGGGGACTTTCATTGGTTAATTAAAAGTTTGGTGATAAAGCAGATCAGGTATTATCTCGAACTATTTATCCTGGTAGTCTATCTATCCTAGTTAAGGATCAATACCAGGAGCAGCTTTGTTAGAAACAAATTAATCCTCGGATTAGAATAATTTTGGAACCATGAATTCTAGAATCAAGTATCCTGACATTGTAGATGAACCGTGTATAGTTATCCTAGAATCCAGAAATTCCAGTATATTGCACCCCAAGACACTATGTCCGGGTCTGGAACGTACGCCGCCAAGTACACGACTGAGGAGGTCTGAAGCCGTTTTGTGAGATCCGCCTGGGGTTTTGGGTGAAGACCGGGTGTAAGCTTGTGCTTTGATTATCTAGAAGGTCGGAGGGGGTGGAGCAGAGGCCCAGGGTGGTCGGCCTAGATACCGATGGCCTGGGTAGTAAGATTGAGTGCGTAGGCCTAGTAATATAGCACTAGAAACACCAGACTCTGTGCTTCTGACCAACCTGATCGTAGGGCGCTGGTCGTACGACCACCACAGAGGGAGGACCGTCAACTGGCGTCTACACTAGGTGCAAGACCCCTACGGCAGCTTGCCTACGTTATTGCGACCCTATTGGTCTACCGACCACCTATTGTTTGAAATCACTACAAAATGTCTTCTTCGATGGTTTGTCTAGTGTTTGCGGCATTCTCGAGAGAGTCGTCTTGTGAGCCTCAGCTAGATGGCCTGAATAGGCAGCAAGCCGTCCTAGATACCAGTTCATTGCTAGCGAACTGTAGTGGATCACGGACCCTAGGGATTGAAAGCTCCTGATGGTCGGGAGCCTGACTGTCATCCATGCTGGCTCATGAGCCGCGGACTAAAAGCCAGCTGAGCCGCCAGGCACCCAACTGGGTGCGGGTGGCTTGGCTGGCAGTCAACATGGCATAGGAAGTGTGGAGGATATTCAAGAGGGTTTTATCAGTCCTTTGCGTTCATAGTCATGACACCCAAAAATGATTCCGGAAGTACTTGATGTAGGAATGTTTGATATTCGTCTATGGCAGACCCGAAAGGCTCGCCGGCTGGTTGATTGTACAATTGAAGTATCCTGGATCACCGGTGATATACATGCAGATAACAATCAAGCAGACATTTTATACGAAAGAGTCGATGGAAGGGTTGCAGGCCCATAGCTATCATATGAATCCGCCGTTGAAGGCTTAAGTTCGGTAGACCCACCTCAAACTAGGTTAATTGTCGCGATAGTATAATTCATCGGTCCGTGTATGCATCGTGGAATGTGTTATTCACTGCCGGGGAGGCGGGGGGATGAGCTTGTTTCATTCAGAAGACCGTGATGCCTGATGTTTAGATTGTGGTCGCGCTGTATTTGATGACCGAGTCCGCATAGTCAAGGTTCGAAGGTTCGCAGTCTATTCCTAATTAAGGTGAGTTTTGATACGCCACTGATGGGACAATAATCTAACTAACTCACATCACTACTTCATTTTGTACAGGCTTGGAAATCCGTACCTTCAGTTGCTAGTTCACAAAGAACTCATAAGCGAGGCGATATGCTGGTGAAGCTGTTCAAGAGCCAGTATTATTCCGGCAGGGAAAATCATGTAGAGTCCATCGCTTGCTGGGCGACCGCACAGCAATCGGAACAAATCTTGGCGAGCCGTTTCATTGCCTCGAAACTACTGTCTAGAGCAGCGGGGTCCAGGTACGACTTGGCCTGAAGGAGCAGTTTCATGCTATGTATCTCGGAAAGATTTCTGGGACTGCGGGCAATACTTGAGGCGAGCGTTCTCATCGCGACGGAGGGATAGTAGCTCAGGATGCTAGAAGCCGGTTAGATGTGATTAGTGAAAGGAAACGAGAAGCTCAGCCTTACCCGAGAAATAGGTGGTCAGATGGCAGGTGGCGGAGTAAGGCGAGCGAGGCTCTGGCAGCTTTAGCAGTGAGCGATGCGGACGAGAGGACTCGTGGATGTTGGTAAAGTGCCACTGCGGTGGAGAAGGGATTGCCTTCAATGAGGTCGTGAGCGGACTTGAACTCGGTTAGAGCAAGCAGAGAGTGGATCGCGATCATTGTATCGTAGAACCAATAATGGAGGGATATTAGGTTGATTGAAAATCTTGATGATGATCGAGATAGAGGGGTTGCCTGGGGGCCAGGCTGATACTCGGGTGGAATACTTTTGCGCCACGCCTGGAGCTTGCAATCCAGCTCCCCAACTAGAGCTAGAACCTGATGAAGTGGTCTATTCTCGGTCGAGGGTTGGTAGAATCGGCGATAGACTTGACTTCTGATCTGGACAAGCTCCATTGAACTCTTAAAGACGCAAAAGACGCCAGTTTCATGGCTTAATGACAGACTGTACTGGCCTGAGAGAGGTTCAAGCGGTAGCATCTCGCATATAGCGTCTTCTTCGTGGGTTGATGGAACGCCGAAACGATAGGATGCTCTTAAAAACGTTAGCCCACAATGACTAGCAAAGAAGTCTCACGGTTCGTACTCCAAATCCAGGGCAGAAGCAAGCCAAAAAAGCATGCGGCGATGCTCTATTTCGTTAGCACTGAGTGTAGGTCGGGGTTCCAATTTTCCCAGTTCTAGATAGTTGGAAAAGTGAACAGCAGTCGATATCAGAAAGCTGCACTGGCGTCCGGCAGAATCTGCCATGAAAAGGAAAGCCATCACCAAAATGGACTTACAGACCCACAAGTCCGGAGGGGTCAGCATCATTTCAGTTAGAGCTTGTAGTGCACTTTTTAAATGGAGGGAGCTTTTGTGAGGGTTGATCGGCCGGCTTCTGGGAAGCATGTGCACGACAGCTAATATCACTTGTATACTCGCCCATTGACCAGGACTATGTGATAACGGGTTCATGCATTTCTCAGTGAATAATGTTGTGACGTCATCCTCCGTGAAAACTGGGAAGATTGTATTGAAGTCCTCCATGTACTCATGTACCAGAATGTTTAAATCTCCTACCTTTGGGAACGGCCAGAAAGCGCGCCTGGGGGCCACGAGATCAAGTAATTGAGGATCTGAAGCACCAATGCAGGAGTTGCTGGATGCACCAAATGAGTCGGGCATCAAGCAGTTCACCTTCTCTGCAACCCAGTCCAGACCCATGACTGACAAGAGGGATAAACCTAATCTTCTGTTAGCAAAGCATAAACAGTCGCCTAATAACGGAATTATACCGACAGTCTGCACCTGGCCCCTCTGGAATGTCGGAAGGTCTAGGCGTTTCTTGACGTGGGCTTGACGGGGCTGGATCAGGCAGGGTAGTGACAGCCTTGTTAAAGATAGGAGCAGCAGCGACGGGCTCCTGGTCTGTACGAATGTCGTGAATATCCGTAAAATCAAGGTCATCCCACTGCGAATGCGTCCTTTCCGTATTGTCTGGGCAGATATCGTCTGGCATTGTACCCAAATCTGCTACGTTGAAGATAGCGCTTAAACGACTCTCCATCTGCTCGAGCTTCTCTTCAAGGCGTTCAATCATCACTTCACTACACGGAGCATATCAGCCCATAGCCTCATTAATAGGACCGACGTGGGATTATCTACCGTCGCAACATTGTCTTATTCCTCGAACTGCTCTTTGAGCATATGATGCCCATCCTCTCACATCGTGAACAGCTGGAGCTCCGGGACGAGTCGCATCTCGCCTTGTTGCGTCGACATGTCCCACATTTCTGACCAGCTCCGTTAATTGATAAGTGTGGCTTGGTGGGTTCATCGCACACCTTTAGCTTTGGGGTAGGTTCACGGTAACCGTTCCCCGACCTCGGGAGGGATTCGGATTGGATTGTAGACATGGAGACCTACGAGCGCAATAAGTCCCACTGAGGCAGAGTTAGAATCAGAATCAGAATATGTCGCAGCATGAATGAGGAAAGGAAGGAAGATCATGTAATAGGCTAAACTAGATCAGGGTTGTCGGATGCCGGATGTTGGGGAAAATCAAAACGCGGGGTGTATTGTAAGATACAACGATTATTAGCCACACCTCGGAGACACCTCGGAGATCTTCTTTCCGTCACATTCTCCTGCTCCACAATCAACCATGGAATCAGCTCACTTTAAGGCTGCTAGAACGTTGTTTTTGTGGGTCCGGCCGGCCACACTGCGGCTCGCGGATGTTCACATTGTTCTCTTGGTTCAGCCTTCGGGTGCTGAGTAGTTGGTTGCTCTTCCCGACGCCTGGGATCACTTCGGGGCTGGTTCAGGCACAAGGTCTGTTGTGTCTGGCTTATCCGTAGTCCGGGAACCCCAGGGCCCGTCCAGGACAACAATAATTATGAGCATTATGAATGATGTCGATGTCGACTGGGCTTCGGATTCGCAAAATATTTTGCAACCAGGTCCTTTCCGAGAGCCTTGGAGGGATTTACGTTTTATTCTCTGAGCCCCTTTCCCTCTTATATTAATGATAAGAATTTTCCGGCCGTGTTCCCAATTCCTGTTGCAACCTTCAGACAACTTCTTATCTTTACCCCAGGGAATATCAATCATCACGCTGTGAGCGGATAAGACCCTTAGCATGTTTGTTGCCACATCCGCTACCAACTCCGGCCATGCCCCTGAAGTGGTCAGTCACAACCTGGCACAGCACCACAATGGCATGGGTCACTACCCTGATGACCAAGACCTCAGCGAGGATGGATCGACCTTGCCAGGAAGCGAGAGGAAGGATGAGGATAGGATCGAGGCTCGCGTGGGTGATCTGGCCCGCCGGCTCACCCGTCAATCGACTCGGTTTTCCACGAAGGATGATTTCCAAAATCCATTCGTTTTGGGAGACCCGGAGTCAACACTCAATCCCAACAGCCCCAATTTCAGTCCTAAAGAGTGGATGAAGGTACTGCTCGCCATCCGATCGCGGGACAAGGAGCGATATCCGGACCGCACTGCGGGTGTTGCTTTCAAGAACCTGAGCGTTCATGGTTACGGCTCGCCGACGGACTACCAGAAAGACGTTCTCAACTCACTACTTGAAGCCGGTACCCTCATTCGCAAGTTGATGGGAATGAAGATGCAGAGGATCCAGATCATACGCGAATTCGACGGCCTTGTCAAAACCGGAGAGATGCTCCTGGTGCTTGGCAGGCCTGGGTCTGGATGTACCACTTTTCTCAAGACCATTTCTGGCGAGATGAATGGCATAGAGATGTCGGAGGACTCAATGCTTAACTACCAAGGTATATTCTCCTTCACCACTCGTCACTGTGTTGTGTCAGTTCTAATACATGTGTTTTCTCAGGTATACCGGCGAAAGAGATGCAGAAATATTTCCGAGGCGAGGCGTTATACAACGCCGAAACAGACGTCCACTTTCCGCAGCTCACTGTCGGGGAAACACTCCAGTTTGCTGCATTGGCCAGAGCTCCAAGAAACCGCATTGAAGGCATCACAAAAAAGGAGTACGCAACACACATGAGAGATGTAGTCATGACTATGCTCGGGCTTTCACACACCGTTAATACTCGCGTCGGCAACGATTACGTGAGGGGAGTTTCAGGAGGAGAACGCAAGCGTGTTAGTATTGCCGAGGCTATCCTAAGCCAGGCACCGCTGCAAGCATGGGACAACAGTACCCGGGGATTGGACTCGGCAAATGCCCTGGAATTCTGCAAAAACCTGGCCTTGATGAGCAAGTATACTGGAACCACGGCACTAGTCGCAATCTACCAAGCATCCCAGAGTGCATATGATGTCTTCCAAAAAGTCACAGTTCTGTATGAGGGAAGACAGATCTATTTCGGTCCCACTTCTGAAGCTAAGCAATTCTTTGTTAACATGGGATTCGAATGTCCCGAACGCCAGACAACAGCTGACTTTTTGACCTCACTGACCTCGCCTTCGGAAAGGCGAGTCCGCCCTGGGTTTGAAAACCAGGTACCCAACACGCCAGACGACTTCGCGGCTGCCTGGAAGCAGAGCGTTATGAGAACCGACCTTCTGAAGGAGATCGAGTCATTCAAAGACGAGTATCCTATCCATGGTGCTGCATATGATTCCTTCAAGGGTGCCAGACAAGCCATGCAGTCGAAGAACCAACGTTGGAAATCACCTTACACCATCTCGGTTCTGGAACAGATTCGGCTCTGCACAGTCCGTGGCTTCCAGCGCTTGAGAAGCGATATGAGCTTAACGCTTACGGCCCTTATTGGCAATTTTATCATTGCCTTGATTGTTGCATCCGTATTTTTCGACCTTCCAGATAACACCTCTAGTTTTTATGGTCGCACTGCTTTGTTGTTCTACGCGGTGCTTCTCAATGCGTTTTCAAGCGCCCTGGAGATCCTCACCCTCTACTCTCAACGTCCTATTGTGGAAAAACAGGCACGATATGCGTTCTACCACTCGTTTTCAGAAGCGATTGCATCCATGATTTGCGATACACCATATAAGTTGCTAAATTCGATTACCTTCAACCTACCGTTATACTTTATGACCAATTTACGCCGAGATGCAGACGCAGTCTTTACCTTCTGGTTGTTCTCGGTAGTGACAACTTACACCATGAGTATGCTCTTCAGAACCATCGGCGCGACATCCCGTTCGCTCTCCCAAGCATTGGTACCGGCAGCACTGCTTATCCTTGGTATGGTCATATACACAGGATTTGTGATTCCCGTGAGAAACATGTTGGGTTGGTCGAGATGGATGAACTATATTAACCCTGTGGCGTATGCTTTTGAATCCTTTTTGATCAATGAGTTCGCGGGTAGGGACTTTGACTGCTCCCTTATTATTCCCTCAGGAGGCCAATATGATACAGTGCCAATGGATAATCGCATTTGCTCGACTGTTGGTGCACAAAGCGGTTCGAGAGTGGTTGACGGCGCTCTCTACCTCGACCTGAGCTTCGAATATACCACGGACCACCAATGGCGTAACCTTGGAATTTTGTTTGCTTTCATGGTTTTCTTCTGCGGTGTATACCTTGTGGCTACGGAATATATCTCTGAGCAGAAGTCCAAGGGAGAGGTGCTTTTGTTCCGCCGTGGCCACCAGCCAAAGGTTCTTGATGGCGATGTGGAACTTCAACTCACGCCTGGAGGGGCTCTCAACGCTGATGCAACTGATGGCCAACCGGAAACTCGGATTCAGCGGCAAACGGCAATCTTCCAGTGGGAAGATGTGTGCTACGATATTACCATCAAAGGAGAGCCTCGGAGGATCCTTGACCATGTTGATGGATGGGTAAAACCTGGCACTTGCACCGCGTTGATGGGCGTCTCCGGAGCAGGCAAAACAACATTGTTGGACGTGCTGGCAACCAGAGTCACGATGGGCGTAGTTACTGGCAATATGCTGGTCGATGGTCAACCTCGTGATGCCTCCTTCCAAAGAAAAACTGGTTATGTTATGCAACAGGATGTTCATCTGGCAACTTCGACCGTCCGCGAAGCTTTGGAGTTTTCTGCCTTACTACGTCAGCCAGCGCACCTTTGTCGACAAGAAAAACTTGATTATGTGGACGAAGTTATCAAGCTTCTCAACATGGAAGCTTACGCAGATGCGGTTGTCGGTGTTCCTGGAGAAGGGTTGAATGTTGAGCAACGCAAGCGGCTAACAATTGGCGTCGAACTCGCGGCAAAGCCACAGCTCCTGCTCTTCCTTGATGAACCGACTTCTGGCCTTGACAGTCAGACCTCCTGGTCAATCCTGGACCTTATTGATACTCTGACTCAACATGGCCAGGCGATTCTCTGTACGATCCACCAGCCATCCGCCATGCTCTTTCAGCGATTCAACAGACTCCTTTTCCTGGCAAAAGGTGGCAAAACCATCTACTTCGGTGATATTGGCGAGAACTCATCGACTTTGTCTAGCTATTTGGAGAGAAATGGCGCGCATCTTCTCAAGGATGGCGAGAACCCTGCTGAATGGATGCTCGATGTCATTGGCGCTGCCCCCGGGTCTAAGACGGATATTGAGTGGCCTAAGGTATGGCGAGAGTCTCCCGAGTATGCCCAGGTGAAGGAGCACCTCGCAGAACTGAAGTCGACCCTTTCCTCCACGCCCAGGGAGGATACCGATTCTAAGGCCTTGCACGAATTCGCTGCACCGTTTCACACGCAGCTATTCGAGTGCTTACGGCGCGTTTTTGCTCAATATTATCGCACGCCTTCCTATATATGGAGTAAATTCGCTCTTTGCGTTTTGACATCTCTGTACATTGGCTTTTCCTTCTTCCATGCCCAAAATTCAATTCAAGGGATGCAGAACCAGATGTTTTCTGTTTTCATGCTTATGACGATCTTCGGTAACCTTGTGCAACAAATTATGCCTCACTTCTGCGCTCAACGCGCTCTCTACGAAGTGCGTGAGCGTCCGAGTAAGGCATATTCATGGTACGCTTTCATGATAGCCAATATCTTTGTTGAACTTCCATGGAATACCCTTATGTCGGTACTCATGTTCGTGTGTTGGTACTATCCTATTGGCTTGTATAACAACGCAAAGCCCACTGATGCAGTGAACGAACGCTCGGCCCTCATGTTCCTTCTTATTTGGGTCTTTCTTCTTTTCACATCGACATTCGCGCACATGATCATCGCTGGAATTGAATCTGCGGAAACCGGTGGTAACGTTGCAACAATGTTATTCGCCTTATGTCTCATCTTCTGCGGAGTGCTCGCCACCCCTGATAGGATGCCCAGATTTTGGATATTCATGTATCGAGTGTCTCCATTTACCTACCTGGTGTCAGCGATGCTGAGCACAGGTTTGTCCGGAACGGAAGTGGTCTGCGAGGCAGTTGAATACCTCACCTTCAACCCCCCGAGCAACCAAACTTGCTTTGAGTACATGGAGGACTACATTAATTTAGCTGGTGGCTATCTGGCAGACAATTCCACCACATCGAACTGCCAGTTCTGCACCATGGCCAGCACCGATATCTTCCTTGCGTCTGTTGTCAGCTACTTTTCCGACGCATGGCGAAATTTCGGATTAATGTGGGTTTACATTGCGTTCAACATTGTGGCAGCAGTGGGCATCTACTGGTTAGCGAGAGTGCCCAAGAAGCCATTCAAAAAGAGCAAGAAGGACTAGTTTTGATCATCGGTCTTATCTTTGATTTTGGTGTTTAAGCGGCTGTGATACTGCAGGTTTCGCTTAAATTCTCTCAAGGTCTGTCGCCAGACATCTTGTACATTCTCTCCTTCAACTATGATTTTTTCTTTCTTATTTTCTTGACTCTCGTTCATTCTCTTTTCTGGTTCAGTTTCTCCTGTCTCCTGGGCTAATCTACTGCCCGTTTTGCATTCTCTCTCTTCATTATTTTTTTCTACCATCCCATTCCAACTACTTGGAGAGGCGACTGTGCTGCGAATTTAAAGACGGAAATATTTACTAAGTTATACAAACATGCTCTCGGTAACTTAGCCAACCCCTCACTCGTACCTAGGCCATTACGCTCGAGCATAAAACATTTCTGGCTCTCCCACGGACATCACTAGTGACAGCTATTTCATGAGCTTCGAACAGCAAAGTTGGTTCTTCTATACTCAGAGGAGCTGGTGGTGATGACCATACGGTGTATCGGGCAGCTAACCGTAAGAGGGAATTCACAGGTCCTCGCTTTACAGCGCACATGTTAAAATCAGCTGTCCAGTATTGTAGGGTTTCGTCTCAAAATGAAGTCCAGAAGGCCCTAAGTTATATAGCACATTAGCGTTCAGGGACAGCATTCTTTGGCTTTGGATGGGAAGCTGAAGGCGCTTCCCACTGTAATACACCATATGCAATCAGACAGGACCTCAGCTTTCCAAGCTAATAAACACTCAAAAGAGTCTTACCCCTAACCTAGGACTCAGCCGAGCTGTGACGATGTAAATAAACCAGATTCATCACCCCTTTATCCAAACATCACAGCAGTGGAGAGACACCCATGGGGACAGGAGAACCGATTTATCATCACCCAGGGATGCAGGGGTGAAGATGCTCACTTGTTACGTTCTGGTATGTTCATCTTTTCTAACTTGACCAACCTGACCAATGCCACTGGGTCGAGAATGGCACGGCCCCAGAAAGCCCTCCTGTTGATTATACTCCAGAAAACTTGGAGTTATTGATTACCAATGCTCATAGGTCCCCCGCCGGGCTCGGTGGAAGCACAGCAAAAGCTCGCATGACAAGTTCGGCCGAAATCTCGGGCGAAGCCTCTATATAAACCGAAGAACTCGCATTCAGGACAAGAACACATCCATCAATTCTTCTCAATTCATATCCGTCTAAGATCATTTCGATAATCCGAGTTTCCAAGACCATTACATCAAACAAAATGGTCAAAGTTGCTTTCGCCGGTGGCTCTGGCAGTACGTCTTGCTTCCCCTTACGATCGTATCTTGACATGTACTGTATAACTCCAGCTACTAATCACAACTAGACGTCGGCCAAGAGATTATCGATGTCCTAGTCGCAACAGGAAAGCATGAGATTCTCATCCTATCTCGAAAGGTCCGCCTCCCTCCTCCCTCCTCCGTCCCCTTGATGAGATTTCCATACCTTGATGAGATTTCTATAGATACTGACCTGATTATTACAGGATATCCCAACCGAGCCCACCCCCGGCATAGCCTGGGCGAAAACAAACTACGAAGACACCGAACAACTCACCGATCTCCTCCAAGGCGTCCACACCGTCCTCTCCTTCGTAACCGAACAAGAGAGCACCTCAAGCCCCCTACAGAGAAACCTCATCAACGCCGCCATAAAAGCAGGCGTGAAGCGCTTCGCGCCTAGCGAGTGGGCTACGTATATATATACCCATCTAAAACGACAAAAAGCCAATATCTAACAAATCTATTGATACCAGCTCCGGCACCCAACATCTACCCTGGTACGCATACAAAAACGATATCCGCG
The DNA here is from genome assembly GCA_027569205.1 of Aspergillus kassunensis. NCBI lineage: Eukaryota > Fungi > Ascomycota > Eurotiomycetes > Eurotiales > Aspergillaceae > Aspergillus > Aspergillus kassunensis. Next base: position 433,342 of record JAPDEQ010000013.1, on the reverse strand, counting down.
GGTACTTGTCCGACATCAACGCCGAGGGAAAAGTCCTCGAATACACGTTGTTCCAACCAGGTCTATTCACCAATTACCTCACACGGCCGTACAAATCGTCCAAGCATATCCACCAGCTGGAATTACCCATTGATTTCGAGAACCGCCGCGCGATTATTGTGGAGGGGAGCGAGGATGCGGAAATCACGTTAACGACCGTCCAGGATCTCGCGAGTATCGTTGCTCATGCGATTGACTATGAGGGGGAATGGCCTGTTGTCAGTGGTATTCAGGGGACTACGATTACCATTGGGGAGGTTATTTCCCTCGGAGAGAAAGTCCGCGGGAAGACGTTCACCGTGGAACGGGTTCGTAAGGAGGATTTTGAATCGGGGAATTGGGAAACGTCTTGGGTTCCTGTCGTTGATCATCCTTCTATCCCGGCGGATAAGGTAGAGGTTTTTTCGAGGTTGGGGGTTACGGGGATTCTGCTGGGGATGGGCGCCGGGGCGTTTCGCGTGTCGGATCAGTGGAATCGGTTGCTGCCGGGGTATGAGTTTGTGCAGGCGGAGGGCTTTCTGGCGGAGGCGTGGAAGGAGAAGCCTTGATTCTGGTCGAGAAGAGTTTGGGATATCCTTCAGGTCATGGAAATGCTTACACAGGCATCATATGGCAGTTGGGTATAGTAAACTAAAGGGGAATGGAAAGTACCTGGAACTTTCTCGACCTATATAGGACCAGCTTATGCCATAAATGTGGTAATTTCACTTTAAAGCAGTGTGAAGATAGGTAAATTATGTATACGATGGCATTTACGTCAGTTAATTGTTTATTAATCAAGCCGAGGCAGCCTCAACAGGTGAACGTTGAATAACTCCCAACAATGTTGGCTCCACAGCATATACATAATCGGGTTCTCAACCATGGTTATAATCAGGTCAGCTCTCAATTTTCGATCTTGCTCCAGTACCTAAGACACAAGATTCCATTATGGCCGATTCTACGAAAGTCTCTTACGAGGGAAACTGCCATTGTAAGGCCGTGTGTTTCTCTGCAAAACTACCGTCTTCACTGTCAGAATTGACAGTAGTCTCGTGCAATTGTATGTACATACATATATATTACCTGCCCTGCGAAAACTGGTAATATCTTGCGATTCGCTGCCGAGACTAAAACCCCGTTCTAGGTAGCTATTGCCACATTTCAGGCAGTCTACTTGCATTCGTGGATGATATAGAAATCCACAAAGGGACGGAATCTCTTAAGGTCTGACTGAATTACCTGGGCAATTGCTTAAGATTGACAACTAATATAACATATAGGAATATCGGTTCGGCTCGCATACTATACAGATATTCTTTTGCGGAATCTGTGGTGCCAATGTTTATAACAAATCGGTGAATCCGAAGTTCAAATATGGTCAATATGCTGTTAATGTAAGTCGAGGTTTTTTCCTCGTTGATTACTACCATCGTCTGCATACGGTTCAACGCCATGGAAGAGAGTATGTTATGCTAACAGATAAATCGGGATTCCACTTTAGATGCGCGTACTACACGATATCAATTTGGAAACCCTAGAAATCAACAAGGGTGATGGAAAGAATATTCATCTGCCACCTCTAGAAGAGAATCCGATTTAGAGTTGGGCAACGCTGCGAGAATCAGGAGAGAATTCATTTCTGTCAATCATGATTATTGGCGCGGGCTTCTGACCAAAAGGGTATACCACCGAGGCGGACGCGTGCGGTTGTATAATGTAGAATGTAGATAGACTCATTTGGCAGTTAAATAACAAGGGCGATGAGATAGATCACTCAGCTATAGGGAGATTACGGGTCCTCGCTCGTTGATCATCAGCGCCGCCAGAAATGGAAGGAGATTTGTAGACTCAACAATCTCCCAGATAAATTTGTTGAGTATGATGTTAAGTTCCTGGACCTTTAGGGGGAACTCCAGCCGTTAGATTTCAAAGATTGTTCACACAAGTTCAACCTTTTCTTGTTGGCATTCCGAGCCACGTGGAGGTAAACGAATAAAGGTGACGTCGAGTCCAAATGCTTAGTTGAACAGAGCACCTGACTGTATGTACCTCAATGAAAGACCTGGATTATAGCGTGTCACCACGTGTATCTGTACTGTAGCCCTAACTGAAAAATAAAATCCTAATAGGACATGTTCGTTATTTGTTAAGAGGTTTTTTAAGGAATTAGATTGACTAGGTCATCCAACCTTCTGCAGTATCATCTACCGGGAGGTCTATCCCCCGGAATAGACTATTGAAGAGGGCGATATCAATACCCTGGAGGTCCCAGTTATCTTCGGCACCGGGGGCCCACGTTTGATTTGACTGGGCGGGCTCAGTGTTGAATGTAGTAGGATGCCCATCCAGGCTAGACGAAAAGAGATCAGGTTGAAAGCCAACATCCAAGTTGCCAATTCCAATTTCACCATGAACATGCACCCCAGGTAGATGGTGCTGGTTATCACCAAGTTGGCTCGGAAGCAAAGTGTTATCCTGAGAAGGAGCGGACTTTGAAATCAGACCACGTTCGAACGTGATGGTACCGAAGTAAGGGATCTGGATGTGTAATGCGTTTCCACCTTGTGTTAGACTGCCTTCAAATTCCCCCTCCCTGCCGGTAGATGAACTCGTGCTGTAGATTGTTGTACCCGTGGCAGCACTAGCCTCGACGTCGAGCAGATGCTGGATGATGCGTGCTAGCTTCGGAGCTATAGCGTCAGCGGTGCTCGCACGGGCTAAAGTCTGGATGATCTCGCAGGTCCGCTGCATTGTCCCGCGGTCACTGGGACGGGTATGGGCAAGAAAGTTCAGAGCCGGTTCTCCATCCTTTTGAGACTGGGACTGGCTGTGAGAGTCTATATGAGCAATACACATGATGGTGGTTGCGACAAACGCTAGGAAGTCACAGCCGCGGCAGTAGAAATGTGCTGGGTTTGAAGTCCGGAAGACGACGTAGCGGGATAAGATATCGCGGCTGGCGTTGACGGCGATGATCTTGCTATTAGGGTCGTATCTCCGGTCTGGGGACGAGGAACGTAGCATATACTGTAGGTGCAGTCGAGCTAGTAAATGATACTGGGTGAGTTGTTGCATGAGGCGAATTGTATCCTCGAGCAATTCTGTCTTGTTGGTGAAAGTCGGGTTGAGCCACCATTCGGGTGGCATCTCGGCGGCAGCGCTCTGTAGGAGTCTGTCGACCTCGCTTGTTTTAGAGAGATCGTTGATGTCTTCGTTGTTGCGCTGGAGAATGCGTTCAACAATGGCGCAGTGAATGCGTTCCAAGCGGTTGATTGAATGCACTCCTTGTACTGCCTCGGGGATGTCGAAGCGGGCTTCCAGCGAAGTATGCGGAAGACCTAGCATGAGGGAGAGATAGCGGTCCATTTGGACAAGACGAAAGCAAATATGGCCTGGGTCGAAAGTTGCTCGGGTTGAAGGCTCGATGAATTTCAGACAAGGGGAGTTACGGCCACGGGGCAAGCCTATCATCTGTGCAGCTGCAATGGCCCGGTGCACCGCCATATACGCCCGGTGGAGGTTCCCGGCATAGTTCTGATACATAGTCTCCATCATGACACATTCAATTCCTTCAACGGAACAGATGAGGTCGTCGTTAGTCGTCACTCGTATAGCCTGCTCGATAGCACGGTTCATAATCTCACGGTAGCGGACGCCCTGATCATTCAAGGTTTGCATAGAAGACGGCGGAACGCCCTGTAAGAAGGTGCCGAGTATGAGAAGTTTGCGTGCAATCAGAACCGGATGTGAACCTGCAGGCGGTAGCTGCAGCATATCTCGCGTTGACGGCGGACCTCGGTCGATGAAACAAGGATAAGGCGTACATATTCCCCAAAATACCGGTGTCGACAGGCCACTGGGGAGGTCGGCGATGAGGTTGAGATCAGCCTGGCTCGGCCACGCTTCAAGCAAGCTGCGCGACAATTCCTTGTACTTGCCTTCACTTGTGCTTTCATTCAAGGCTTGAGCATGCACTGCGTTTGCCAATGGCGTCTTCGGCCGAGACTCATCCGGGGTCGGTAGCGAGGTCGACAGAATCTTGGAGGTATTTGTTTCAGGAGCACGAGAGACCAACTGCCCAATTAGCTCCTCTACCCGGCCAAGCCGAGTCTCTAACTGATCACCCCTGGAGGGAACTGGGGGAGTTGGTGTTTCAGGCATATCCTGGCGGATACAGGAAGTCCCGCGTCGGCGGCAATTATGGCAGACGAGGTGCTCGGCCGAAGCGAAAATGCAACGAACTTTGCGGTGCTTACACTCCCAGCAACTCTGAGTGCCTTTGCGGACCTTCCTCCGCTTGGCGTCAGACTCGGCTGGCGGGCTGGACATTGAAAGAATTATGGAAATTGATGATTAGACGTGGAAAAGGGGAAAGAGATTGAGGTGTCATCATCTTCGCCCGAGCTCGGCGGACGAACTAGTAACACCTGTATCCAGCCACTGCAATGCAATTGGTAGAGCATTCGGAGACTTTTGCGTGCAATGCTCCCGACTCGGGATCTGGAATTAATCATCACATTGCCATGTAACTATAACGTAATTCCCAGGTGAGCTGGCCACCATATATTGCATACAAACTAGCCATTTTTATACCTTTAACTAACTAACTATAAGTTAAACAACACCACCACGACATCGTCCACCATGCAAACAGTCCTCGTCACCGGCGCAAACGGCTACATCGGCAACGCCGTAGCACGCGCCTTCTCCCGCGCCGGCTGGATCACATACGGCCTGATTCGGTCAAAGGCTGCAGCAAATTCCCTCGAGCGAGAAGAAGTCATACCAATTATCGGCCTAATCGACGATATCAATTCCCACCAGGCGATTCTTCGCGCACTACCCTCCACCCTAACCGCTATCGTATCTACAACCGAGAATCTGGACGATTACGTGCACCATCACCAAAATACCATCAAACTCCTGCGCACCTTGTCAACTGCTAGTACGCAGAATGGAACGCGCCCGCTTGTTATCCTGTCTTCAGGCTGCAAGGACTACGGTGTCGGTCCGCATTACCATGGCCAGTCTGGGTTGGAACCACATACTGAGTCAAGCCCGCTGAATCCACCGGATATCCTCGCCGCGCGGACGGACTATTCTCTTAGGATATTTGGACACGGTGACGTCTTCGCGCCTGTCCTTGTCCGGCCTACGAATGTCTATGGTCGGTCGGCGAGCTACTACAGAGCGTTCTTCGAGGTCGCAGGCTTGTGCTCCGAGAAAAAGCAAGCGCTGGTTATCCCCGCACCAGGAAATTCTATATGTCATTCGCTCCATGTTGATGACTGTGGGGATGCGTATGTCGCTATTGCGAATGCATCCAGGGATACGGTCGAGGGCGAGATCTTTAACATCTCCGGACGACAATACGAGACGGTTGACTCTATTTCAAAAGCTTTGGTGGCCGAGTATAATATTTCCCAAGGGATAAATTACGTTGATGCTGCTGCTCTCCCGGCAGGGGAGAACCCCTGGCCATGGGCATTGATTGACTTCCCGCAGTGGACGTCCTCGGATAAGTTAAGGAGCGTTACAGGCTGGACGGATGTGAGGCCATTATTCGCGGACGCGGTGCATATTTATCGAAAGTCGTATGAGGCAGCGGTAAAGGAGGGGCATGAGAATATTGAGAAGATGGTTCAGAGGGAGAAGTATTTTAAGCAGAAGTTTAGTCAGGAGTGATGCTTTGTAAGTTGGAATATGATTCCCAGCATTAGCTTCTCTTGACTGCAACATGAAGTAAAGGAAGTAAATCTGAGTGCTCAAGACAATGACTATAAATCCTATTCTATCATACAGGTGCATAAGGGTGTAATGTATATCATTGAAAACAACCGCTAGACTATATAGACAGCCCCAACCTATTTCTCCGGTACCGGATCTCTCGAATACGGCGGCGGCGCTTCATCATCCCCATCAAGGGCCCTAACCACAGGAGCACGTCGTTGCGCCGTCTCATCCCCACTATTTGCTGCACCCACCACAGCAGCAGCACCCCCACTAACAGCAACACCCTCCTTCTTCGACCCCCTATAAGCCCACCACCCAACAGCCGCAAGAAAAACCGCCCCAACAGCCCCAACAACAACACCCGCCGTCTCCCCTCCATCCAACCCGGGATTCGGCCCGGGCGTCGGCGTCGGCGTAGGGCTCCAACTGGGCGTCGGCGTCGAGCTGGCGAATAGACTCGGTGTGGGAGTAACATTCGCCCAGGGATTTTCTCCGGCGGCTCTTATACTGTCGATGCTGCAGAAGGGCGGTTCTCGGGGGGCGTACAGCTGGCGATATAGTTGGATTAGGTTTGTTGAGCATGGGAGGATGAGGTTTGTTTGGATTGATAGGTTTGTGGCGTTTGTTATGTTTGGGAGGTTGAGGCTGGGTGGGCTTTCGTTAGTATGTATGTATGTATGTATGTATGTAGACAGTTGTGAAGTGTGTGTGTGTGTGTGTGTGTGTGTATGAACCAGGAGTCTAAATCGGGAAAGATGATAGAGGGAGAGGAGAATACGTACACTGAAATCTCCCCAGAGAGATCTATATCCCCGGCACTCTCCAAAAGCCTCGAGGATATCTCACCAGATGACTGCACCCGGACCGTTATATCAGCGTCTGTGAATTGCAAGCCGCCCAGGTCAATTCTAAAAAAAAAACCGAAACCAGTTAGTTAGTGCATCCAAAAGGCTAACGACCGCGACAAACGGAAGGGTCCATACTCCCCAATATCCCCCTCGAGCCACATCTCCCCGTACAATTCCTTCAACGAGGGCAAAGACACCCCCGCGACAGCCGAGTAACTCGCTTGCACATCCATTCCTTTAAATGAGGTGTCTATTCCCTTACCCAAAGTTTCGAGATTTGGCGTGTTCAGACTGTATCAAATGGTCGTGTTAGGATATAGCGTAATGCATGAAGACCAGGGATGTAGGTAGGCTACCTTTTCACGTTTCCACGAATAACCACCCAACCGGCCTCTCTGAGAATAGGGAGGTCAATATCAAGTGGACCGATATCCGGTCGCTCATTGATGATCTCTATATATTGCTCGACTGTTTCAAGAGAAGGGAAGGATAGACTAGATCCACAAATAAAACTGTGTTAGCAAACAAAAAAAAGGAACAAAAAAGCAAAGCACAGCACAGCACCACAGTCAAAGCAAATAGAAACCCAGAAAAATAGACAACAAGCGTGAACATGAAGCACGAAACGGAAATACAGACCTAGTCCAAAAGCCCTCAAAGGAGATAACATCCACACTATGCAAAGCACTTAGATCAAACAAACTGCCATCTTCAGCCCCCTGCGTAGTGCCCAACCAATCGACTCGCTGAACCCTTGGTAGGAGCAAGTTCCGCAGCCCGTATGCTCCAGAGATGTCGATGCGCCGGACGAACAACGCGTCTGGCATCTCGAATGACTCGAGCCCCTGCGGGTCGACGTCGTCTGTGAAAATCCTTCCGGTGAAGTTGGTTACACCCGGTAGTGCGAAGGTGCCCTTGAAATTGTGGTCGATGAGGATGTCACCGATTACTGTTGTGCAGTTTGCGTAGATGTCTAGATCGGAGGGTTGGGTTACTACTAGGCGGTTGGGGTAAGCGGGGTCGTCCGTTGGAATGAGGCATTCTGGGCTTGGGGTTGGGTCTTGGTCTTGTGCGAGAGTTCCTGGGGATGGTTAGTGCTCTGGCTATTAGGAGTGAGGATGATATGGTGCATACCAGGTAAACCCGCAAACACCAGACCTAGGAGAAATATTATTGAAATCATCGTACTGAGCACATCTATACATGTATCATGAAGAGAACTGAGAAAAAGGCAACAGCGATATAACCGAGCAGAAGAGGGGTGGTCGGATGGTATTATATTAGCCCAATGCAACAGCACAAAATGCTACATCCATCCGGGCGTCGAGCCCTAAACTAGAAGGAGTTAGAGAGAGTTTTTGCCAAGTGCACGCCATGGGGCAATACGACAGGGCAACCAGTGGTTGTTGCTCGGGGAGAATTAGGGCTGGGCGTTCTGGGCGTTCTGGGCATGCAGGGGAATTAATGACAGGATCAGAATGATTTGAGGCTGTGTTCCTGTGATGGTATCTTGGCTCTATGGACTTTTTCCCTTAGACTGGGGCCCATATAGGTCTAGGTACCTAGTGACGTTCGATACCAGATATGATAACAGCGAAATGTGACAATTTCAGGTGGCTGCTCTTTGCCCATACCTGTAACCTTTGTGGTGTATCTCAAAGTATCCAGATGGAAGACCCCAAACACATTCTATATATCAGCCAAGCGGTCTCCTCGCACATTGACCAACCGCACCTTACGGCCATCCTTCCCCCTAGAGACAACCCTAACATCCCTCACAACACCCTCACCATCCCAACCGAAATCAACCACACCACCACCACGCAGCCTCAGCCCCTTCACCTTCCCACCAGCCCACTCGCGCGGAATAGCAGGCCCCAACACAACAGCCCTATCCTCATATTTCTCAACCCCTCCAGCTACAGAAGCCGGTAAATCAACAACAAGCATCGCAAGCACAGCCCCCGCAAACCCAAAATTGGCATCGATCTGGAACGGCGGACTATACCCCCAGTACATACTCAGCCCATTTCCGACGAAGTTCTCATCGATCGCGTAGCGAAGTTCATCATACGCCATCTGGCTATCGTTAAGTCTAGCCCAGCATGCAGCCCGCCAGACCTTCGCCCAGCCTGCGTTTGCGTCGTCTGCGTTGCCCATGCCCCGGGAAACGAGTGTTTCTCGTACAGCGTTTTGGATCGTGCTGTTTCTGTATCCGTTTGCGAAGGAGGAGATTGAGTAGCCTGGGTACCACCCGACGAGGTGCGAGAGATGGCGATGTGTGCGTTTAGTATCGTAGCCGTAGGAATCAGGGAGTTTCCATTCCTTAAGACCGCCCCAGGAGGAGAAGTGTAGGCCTGTGTCTAGCCGGGTTAACGTTGATTTCACAGCTTGTGTAAACTCGTGGTCCTCGGGCTTCGATATATAGTCTTGAGCGGCGAGGACAGAGGTGAGGAGCTGGTGGATGAGTTGTTGGTAGTGCACACAGCCGAATGTCGTCGGCCCGGTTTCTGGACTGTTACACGGGTTTACGACAAGAGAACCGTCATTGAAGAATTTATCCTCTTGTAGTGAAGATATCCAGTATTCGGCTGCGCCTTTGAGAAGTGGGTAGCCTTGCTCCTGGAGCCAGGTGCTATCTTGGGTGTATTCGAAATTGTCCCAGACGTGCTGCATCATCCATGCCGCGGACGCGGGGTCTGGGTTGTTAGGTTAGTACCAGGTACATAGTAGTCTCTGGATCCAGAGGAGTAGCAAGAAGAACATACAGTTCGCCCAACTGGCAGACTCCTTCATAGCCGTGAACCCGAAAACATCCATCTCGTTATGTGTAACCCAGCCACTCGCGTTGTAGATTAGCTTTGCAGTTTCAGCTCCTCGAGGAACCCACGTGTCCTGCATATAGTCCCACAGAGCGTGTTGCGTCTCCGCTAAACCGGTTTGGTCAGCGAGCCAGTAGTTCATCTGGAGGTTGATGTTGGCGTGGTAGTCTGCTGACCAGGCTGGAGTTAGCGACTCGGTCCAGCGGCCTTGCAGGTTCGCAGGGAGTGAGTTGGCCCGGGACGAGCTGATTAAGAGATGCCTGGCGTAGTCGAAAAGGAGGTTCTCCAAGAAGGGGTTTCCGGGACCGGGGTAGGTGTAATTCTCTATGAGCTCGGCAGTTTCTTCCTTTGCCGAGTTGGAGGTATCTGGAAGGTCAAGGTAGAAGTCTCTTTTTATGCTCTTATAATCTTTAGTATGGCGGGAAACGAGCGTTTTATAAGACTTTGAGACAGCGGCAAGGGAGGTCCGGTCAATGACTGGCGCCGGATCTTTGCCCTTGAACGACCAGCCGTTCTCTGCGTTTCCGGCTTTCTGATCGTAATTCGTCTCTGCGGCGATGATAATTGTCAGTTCCTTCTTCCTGGTGGAGACCTTGAGCCCGTCTTTCAAGCAGCTCGTGGATGCAGTAGTAGGATTAACCCTAGCAATAGCCGCGTACTTCATCCCCTCAGGGGGGCCGGCCTGCGTGAGGCCAGCGTGCCGGAGAACGCCGCGCTCGCAAGAAGTGTCGAGAAGACTCTGGGCGACCAGGAGATTCTCAAAAGAAACCGTGACGACAGGAAGGCGCTTGTCTGACTTAAGATGGTAGATGCAGACTTGGTCAGGGTAAGAGCAAAGGACAGAGACCTCGAAATTAGAGCCCTTGTTCCGAGCGAACTTTGCTCTATGAATCCCGTCTGATAAATCAAGGGTTCTCTCATACTCGCTGTAGGACCCCGCGCCGTCGAACGTGATAGTCAGGTTTCCTAGTACTCGGTTGGAGCCATAGTTGCTTCCGCTACCTAATAACGCCGCCATTTCTGTGATAATCTCAGCACGACATAGGATATAGGGGCCGCTGGCGGGGAACTACCTCCGGTCCCATTCTGGAAGATATTCTCTCGAATCTCGGGTAGCGCGTTGAAGACAGGGGATGTAGGGTTTCCACCCGTATAATTCTGATACCGACCTCAGTATGAGAGTGGATAAATTAAAAGCTGAAGTTGACCTACCGCCACCCCAAAGGGGCCCCCTGACCAAAGAGAGTCGACGTTGAGGTTGAGCTTCTCAGCACCTGGCGGGCCGAACGGGATGGCTACACTGAATCTTAGTATATACCGCGCGTCGACGCAATAAGAGGACCAAGGAGATCAACGAGGAGCATTACCTCCAAGTTTCCCATTGCCGATCAGGTAGCCAGTTTTCAGGATATAGTCGCTTCTATCAGCAGTTCCATAGGTAGCCGGAGAAGACGATCTGAGGAGCTTGCCGTTTGAAGGCCCAAAAGTGGCTATTATAGCTGCGAGCAGAAATATAAAAGCTCCCATGATGCTGAGTTCCTAGTGAGACAAGCGGCCGCAGAGCGAGTAACGCCTCGAATGCGTGGATCTGCGCCGAATCGAGGCCTTTTATATTCTATCCCGACGACAAGACTAGTGAGGGCTAAGTTGCTCTAGAGCGTTCGGATCGAGGTATTCTACATTCTATTAGTGGAAATTTGATAGTGATCTACCCTGCTCTATATTTCCCCGCGTTTGAAGTTCTGCATATCGGGTATTTTCCTTTTATCCGATGGTCTGGCCTGTTATGCACCCCTATGTCTTGAATATCTAAGGGGATCGAGCTTATATCGCCACAGTGGTGCGTGTAGATATCATAGGGTCGTGGCTGTATGACCTCGGACGGAGTTAGGGCTTGACGGACGGGGAGAGATGAAGTTGATGCGAGCATATGTTTAAAATGATTAGTGATAGTGATAATGATATCCTTTTTTACTCATCTATTTCTGCAGGCTCGTCCTAGATCATTAGTCAACAAATTGGTGAGATCAGCATGCATACATATGATTAGTGAACCAAGATATATATATAAATACTTGAAGAAAGGCTCTTGACTTCATCTACTCACCTCACACCCCGATAAATCCTTACCAACTTAACAATGCATTTCCTCTCGGCGAACACTCTACTCACTGGATCCTTCATCCTCACAATGGCCACCAACGCCCAACCCATAACCACAAATGGCGACCTACAACTGCACACCTACCACGCAGCCGCAGTCCCAGTCATCTACCAAAACACCACGCTCAGCTTCTCAGCCACCAATTTTGCGCTCGTCTCCACCAAAGACGAAGCAGTTCTCATCGACGCTCCCCTCTCGCCAGAAGTCGGCAACGAAATCGCAGACTGGATCGAAGCGACCGTTCCAGGCCGGAAGCTCACAGCGATCTACATCACCCACGGGCACGGCGACCACTTCTTCGCCTTCCCAACTCTCCAGAAGCGATTCCCCGGTGTGAAAGTTCTCGCGACGCAGGCTGTTTACGCGCATATGCTCGAGCAGGTCGAGCCGGCATACTTCGCCTCTTTCTGGGCGACGCTGTTTCCGGGCCTTGAAGCGCCAGTTGTCTCTGAGGATGTTGTTGAGATTCTTGATCAGACGAGTCTTTCTTTCTCCATTGGTAGCGGACATGGTACTGGTACGCACAGGAGACAGCACGAGCTCCGACCCGTGGAAGTCGGCGAGGGCGATACCCCCGATTCAACCGTCCTCTACATCCCCGACTTAAAGGCCGTTGTTACAGGAGATGTCGTGTACGGGCACTGTTTCCAATATCTCGCTGAGAATACCACACCTGAGCTGCGCGCGCGGTGGGTTCAGAGTATTGATAAAGTCGCTGCGTTGCATCCTCGCTATGTGGTACCCTCGCATGCGCTTCCGACGGAGGAATACGGACCGGCTCATCTCGCTGAGACGCAGACCTACATTCGGACTTTCGGGGAGCTTCTTGCTGAATCGGGGTCGTGGGAGGAGTTGGAGGCTTCGCTTGAAGAACACTTCCCGGAGAGGGTTGGAAGCTTTATTTTGAGGTATTCGGCACAGACGATGTTTAATGCTACTTTTTAGTGGTGGGAATAGTTAGGATGATGGAGGGGCGCTGGAAGGTAGATGCTAAGAACGTGAAAGTCGAGGGCTCCGTGACCACATTTTTGAACGGTGCTTGGATTTATTGGTCGTTTGGTGGCTGATAAGGCTGTGTTGATGGGGTGAAATTGGAAAATCATACTTCATATTACCTTAACAGGCTGGGTTTTGACTACTTGATCCATGTATTACTTACTGTATGGATGTCGTAAGTATACAGACGAAGGCTCGATAAGCTTCAAATTAGGGCTATCCGTCAGTGATCGCCCTCCAGTAGGCAAGATGAACCCATTGCATGTCATTCTACAGTGCAATCCGATCACTAAGGCTAGCTAATAGTCCGATCATGACGTTTGAAAATACGAGACCGAACGATCGACAGTGGAACTGCTACAGTCCATCTAGATTGATAGATGGAGATGATCTCATGAATGCTATTTTGCTTTTTCGAGGCTAGACATAAACCCTACGTCACTGGCGGCCTCCAAGGCAGACTCAAAGCAAGGGGGTGGATGCAGGCTCTAGGATAAAATATATCCGCCTATATGTAGACAGAATTGACGATTTTATTTCCGCGCCGGTCAACAATTCACGATGTATAATCTAAACTGAGAAATACAAAGATGCGACTTCTCTCTCGGCTAACACCCAGAGGCCCTAAAACGACACCGAGTCTCCCCAAAAGCCGGAGGACAGTCTAGGCCAATTTTGCTCGGGGAATTAGCCCTAGCCCGACGACCTACCGATGTTAGTTGTTAACAAGCTTTGGGTTTTAGTTTAGATGACTTACTGGCTCTGATCTATCACTCGGACTAAGAGTCCTAACTCGACAAGAAGTTCAGGGTCCATGTTGGGTTGTCGGAGTTCTTCAGGAATCGAGGGTTCGCTGACAGAATCTGGCAAACGGGTCAGAAATTCGCCTTTATGAGGGTTCCGACATGGCAGACCTTGCGATGAACCCCTAAGAGCACCCGTAAGGTAATCCCATATATTGAGGAGGGAAGAAGTTCCATTAACAAGAAGCGAAATGAATGTGAGGGTTGTATCGACTGACCAGGGCATCTTGTTTCTGCTTTTTAAATCGAAAGTGTCTCATGATGCGGGATGGTTATATATACTAGGATCAAACCAGATTTTGGAATATCTTTAGGATGGGAAGAGGGATGAGGCACTTTGTGTGCATTGGGAGAGAGCAAGTCCCCAAACCAGATTCTGGTATAAGCCAATCATGCCTGAATGCACATAATAAAAACACAAAGAAGCTCATCAGATTTTGGCATAAACCAATTATGCCTGGATGCAATAATAAAAACAAAAACAAGATGCATCAGATTTTGGTATAAGCCAATGAAGCCTCAGCTCTGGGGCGCAGACGCTGGTCGCAGGCGCAATCAGCTGAGGCCGAAACTGCAGCTGTGATTGGGCCAGGCCCAAATCTGCTTTCAGGGGCACAGCCTCAGGAGTTGAAGTAACAGATGAGAAAAAGAGGCCTTTCCCTCGTTCCTTCCCAATAATCAAAGTTTGAAATCTGAGTCTGGATTCCCGAGCAATGTCGAAAAAAGCTGCGCGGATCCCAGAGGAGACATGGAACCAACACAAGGAGGAGATCATCACGTTCTATTTGGAGAACTCATTAGAGCTGACCATCCGTCACATGGAAGAGGTCCATGGCTTTCGTGCTAGGTACATCCATCATTTTTTTCCTTGCCCGACCGTGTGGATGGATCTGATATCTGACAATGTCGTGACTGCGACTAGTGAAAATCAATATACGACCAAGTTGAAATCGTGGCGTATCAGCAAAAATATTCCCAGCGGAGACTGGGTAAGCGTCGACATTGTGAAGCGGAAGCGAAGTGAAGAGGGCAAAGAGAGCGATTTCGAGTTTTACGGCCGTAAACGTCCACGAAAAACCGTCGAGAAAGAGATCGCACGTCACTGTCAGTTGGTTAAGTGGACCAGACCTGAGAATGCTGTGCTTCCGGATTATATCACTGTCTCGACACCCCCGGGGGAGTTGTTACCTGTCGGTATACATCGCAGCTTCCTTCTTCGAAACCTCCCTTGGTTTCAATACAAGCAGGAGATCGAAACATTGGGTAAGTGCAATGCGGTGTTCCCCCAAGTCCATACCCTTTTATGTCTGGTAAACTAAGAATGACACAGTCTCAGGGCTCGGAGTTCGAAAGAGCATCACCCTCCCTGGGGGGCCACCCATAGAGAACATTTCTCCCGAGTCCGATAGCGATTTGCTGACATTGAGTGTAATTTCGCAGAGTGGCTCCGACAAGCTTCATATATATCTTCCTTCCGAAGATATTGACAAGCGGAAATCACCCGTTTCTCCAGTCAAGACATTCCTACAACGCTTTATTTTCTTGTCAACTAACAACATCCTCTTCCAGCCGCAATTCAACAACGTCTGTGACCGGATTGTGAATGGGGGTGGTTATGATGTGCTCGTCTTTCTCTGTCAGCTGCGGTCGCCTTCGATGAAGGTGTTCGCGAGAAAGGTCTTGTGCTATGCCGTTCAGGCTGGAAACATACCACTCGCTAGAAAGGTTATTGGGTGCGGTGTTCGAGTGCCAGAGAATGTTTCCGACAGTGCCCAATGGGTTGAATACCTTTCAGATGCGGCCTACTCCGGGCGTGAAGATATGGTTGACCTATTGTGCGAAGCAGGGGTACCGGCAAAAATCGATCCTTGGATGCAATCGCGTCACAAACCGGGATTAAGCCTCCCAATCCTCCGTACATTACTCGCCTACGGTGGGCATCCAGAAACCTTGATAATGAGGCAAACCCCTGGCTTCCCTTTGCTTGTTGCAGCACGCGACGGTAGCCTAGAGGCCGTCAAGGCCCTTCTGGCGGAAGGTGCTAGAGTGGATCTTTACCTGTCAAATCGTGGGGCAACTGCTTTGCAAGTCGCAGCTTCAAGAGGACACGTGGAGGTGGTCAAATACCTCGTTGAATGTGGTGCGGATGTCAACGGTCCCGTCAAAAATCTCCATGAAAAGATTCCAATTTTCAAGTATGACATTGAATTGACATGCTATCAAACCCCGATTCAACTTGCCTGTAAGGCAAACAATCCTGCCCTAGTTCAGCACCTTTTGGAGCAAGGGGCATCTCCCGAGGCTTGGCCAGCGTCCGTATTGCCTAATATAGAACGTCTTTGCAGCCCAGGAGTTCGGCGTGGGTCACGATACACGCCCGATTATACCGATTCCGAGACCATATACACTACTTTGCAATATGCAGTTATTAATCAAAATTCGCAGCTCGTTGCACTTTTGCTGTCCAACGGAGCTGCTCCAGACTCCCGGATGGCCCCGGGTGTAAGCGACACACCCCTGCAGCTGGCGGCACGTTTGGGAAATCACGAGCTTTGCCACCTGCTGCTTTGCTGCGGAGCCGATGTCAATGCCCCCCCGGGGTACTATAATGGCCGAACCGCGCTGCAGGGGGCAGCGGAAAGTGGAAGTTGGGAGATTCTGCTTATGCTCCATCACGCAGGAGCGCAGATTAATGCGCCGGCAGGGGGTGATAGGGGCTTGACTGCACTTCAGGTGGCCTGTTTGAATGGCCATTCTCATATCGTTAGGTTCTTGCTCGCGTACCAGGCGGATCTCAACGCAGCGCCATCGCCGGTGGAAGGATTCACTCCAATTGAAGCAGCAGCAACGCATGGTGACATCAGACTAGTGGAGGACTTGATCAGTATTGGAGCGAAAGTAAATTCTCCAGGAACCGAGATGGGAATACGCGCTGTAAAAGCTGCCACCGACAATAGATCCCTACCACTACTCAGGGTACTCGTGCAAAATGGCGCTAGCATCAATCTAACTATAGATTGCGATTTCGCTATATCTCCTCTTACGAATGCTGCCCGTTTGAACTGGCTCGAGGGGGTGGAGTATCTCTTGGAACATGGAGGGAGTGTCAATGATGATTTCTTTAATGGCCAAATGAGCCCCTTAGGCTGGGCTATCTACCACAATGCTTATAATATGACACAACTACTGCTGCGACATGGCGCTGATGTCCTCGCAACAGTCTGTCTCAAATCTGGTGACCCTCAAAATGCCCTTATATTTGCAATTGACCGAAACCCAGATCCTGCCATCGTGGATCTGCTTTTTGAGAGAGCGCAGGACTGGCACAAACAGCCCGGATCGGACAACGTGCTAGCTACTGCGGTTCAACATTTACCCAGCCTCGGCTTGGATCTTTGTCAGTCGATAATCCAGAAAATCAGCGCACCTTCCATTCCCTCTGCTTTCCGTAACGAGGCATACCAGCGGGGTTGGAATAGATTATTTATCTGTGTTGGTGACAGCAATAAAGTTGAGGAAAATGAGGAAATATTGCTTGACATAATCGAGATTCTATTAAGAGCCGGGGTAAATGTGGATAGTCAATACGGGAGTCAGGGCACTCTCCTCCAACGCATAGTCCACCGACCTCTTCACAAATTCTGCTCTCTGCTGATTAAACATGGTGCTTCAGTTAACCAAGCTGCTACCTGGGTGCGTGGAACGCCTCTTCAGGACGCTCTCAAGAGTTGTCAACTCGGGATAGCCGACCTCCTCCTTGACCACGGGGCGGACGTGAATGCCACACCAGCGGAAAATCTTGGTGTTACTGCGCTTCAGGCAGCAGTCATGAACGGCATGTTCGAAATGGCCATCCGGCTTCTTGAATCTGGCGCAGACGTCTCTGCGCCTGGTGCACCAGACAACGGAAGAACGGCGATTGATGGAGCCGCAGAGCGCGGCCATGGTGACATGGTCCAATTGCTCCTCAATGCTTATGGGAAGCGAGACGATCTACCACTAGTGTGTACTCAAGCAGCGTACTACGCGCAAAAGGAAGGGCATTATGAGATTGCCCAGTGGTTGCGAGAATATTCACCCGCTTGACTACACAGCATTCATCAGGCTTGAATCGAGACTGGACAGTTACCTGGGCACCCGGGAGTGTTGCAGTCTGTACTCAAGGAACAACACCTCCCTAGCCTTGTTTTATTTTCGCTTGTGGTCCGGCTTACATGTAATTGCATTATGTTCAGTTCAAATCTATCATAGCAAGGTCTGCGCTTCCAGATGAGCTACCCTAATCTCTCACTCCCCCATCTTCGTACAGAGCAAAGAACACCAACCAAAGGCGTAAAAGCCCTCTCACCTATACCCATATGAGAGACTACTCACTGTGCTATTGTTTCTCTTGTCTAGGGTTTATACTTAGCGTAAAAGGGAGAACGGATGTTGATATGTCCTACAGACTGACAACATGTGTAACACAGTTGCCATGATGTAACAACTAGGTTGGGCTATTCTCTTCGAAATACTATACCAGGCGCGGAGAATGTGGCCGCAACGCGCTTTCGTAGATCAATACTCAAGTTTAGCGTGGCCCATAGTCATGGGGACTGTGTATGTTAGACAGATTGTAACTATATCGCGGGTAGCCGAAGAGTAAGACATACCCTGTCAAAGGAGGGCGACAGCATAAGATCGAGGATAATCACCGAGGACCGTCAAATCTAACACATGAACATGAACATACCACGGAACCTTTCTATGCTGGAGTACCTAGTCTCCCCCGCTAGCTGCTCGCCTTTTGACCTTCTGCCAGCCAAAGGAATCGCCCCGTCGGCTGATTCGGCCCCTGGCGTCTAAGTGAGTTGCTGATCGAACCATACCACCAGGAGCCAATGGCCATGGCAATGTCTACGCCGTTCTATATGCACTGCACTCTCTCTTGGCTTGTTGTGGCGCTGAATACCCAGCCAACGATGTCAACGCCCGGGAACACTTGTGGCTCTTATCCAGAAAGGATTATGTTCGCGCCATCACGGGGCTGCTAGCGAGCCTGAAATACACCGACAAACGATTCTTCGTACGGTTGTTATGTTTTATATATTTGAGGTATACATTCCATACTATATGATAATCCAGACAAACATTAAATAACCCAACTATGAGCAGTTAAGGTGATAGACTGATATCATATCATATCAACACCGTTTCAACAACACAACCCGCATCCACCTAAGCTCCCAATGCCTACCTCGACACCCCGGAATACCCCATCGGCCTCACAATGCGATTATAATCCAGATCGCAGACCATCGAGCGGCCGCATTCCGGATTTCCACAAAGCGCCGGACCCGTCTGCTGCACTTGACCATCGGCTACCCAATCCAAGGACTGGGATTGCGAGGTATTATTGTTTCTCGCCGCCCAAGCCTCGTCCAACGAGGTATCATCGCGTAGATGTTTCTTCCAGTGTTTTCGCCCTGCCAGCGCTGCCTGGATGAGGTCGCCCCCGTCCCAGGAATCCTGGATCCGGATGAATTTCCATAACTGCCGGGCACGACCGTCGAAGGGTTTTCCGATGGCGTAGCGATTACCGTCTGAGTTGGTGGACTTGGTGGATACGTCGAGGTATAGACCGGACCAGACGTTCTTTAGGCGGAGATAGCTCTCGTTGCTGTATCCTTATTAGACTTATATGTAAATAGGAGTGAAGAATGGTCAACATATTATATTACCTCCAAGCCCCAGACAAACCAGGATCAGAAACGATCCAGTGATGTTTGCCGCTGTTCTCACGCTTGGTCTTATCGACAGACTCGACCTTTGTGCGCGATTCGTGATGGTTCAGATGGATTATCTTTTTGGCAAATTTGAGACTGATAATACGTGAATCCGAATCGCTGTTGAGAACTTTGACTTCGAATCCAAAACCTTTCCCGGGGGGGAATCTGCCCCCGACTGGGGGGAGATTAAAGGGCCCTACGGGACAATGGACCGTCGAGCTGTTATAAGCGTCGTGCTGAAGACAGTAGCCATTTGAGGCGTTCATGAGCGTGTAATAGTCACCGCTGTGAGGGAAGTGGACCATCGTGGTGGAATGCTAGGGGACTTGGTTTGATCGAGGTGGGAGGAATAGGTAGAGTATAGTGAGGGAACTGTAGTCGGTATAGACGGGAGTAGGTGGCGCTTCTAAATAGTTTGTCTGAGCGAGTCATATAACACAGCTGACGTGAGATCTTCAGGATGCTGTTACACACATTCCCTATCTGGCCGTGGGTGCATCTGACCAATACGTAAACTCGGTTCCTTTTACTTGTTTCTCGAAGGAAGAGACAAACGGTCATTCTGCAGCCAATCTCTCGAGTTATACTTTTCTTATCAAATATTTCCGGGCCTCAGCAGCCATTCTTCCCTCAATGACCTCTGCAACATTGTGTTTCTTCGCTTATCTGGCTGCTTGCAGTGGTGTCCGGCCATCATTGTCCTGGGCGTTGACCATGGCCCCTGGGTCGAGCAGATAGTCCACATCTTCCTTGTCTCTAGCAAGGGCTGCCAGATGTAAAGCTGTCTGACCGGCATTACTGCACTAGTAGTTTCATCAGTTTATATCTCGTGTTCTCAAGCAAGAGCGTAGTAAGTTGCACGGGTTGAGGCCTGAGGCCACCACACCTTACGGAATGGTGACTTCACTTTGGATGATATCAAGACTGTGCTCATTCTCTTATTACTAGATGTTTTACCTTATCCTACACTTTCAAGGATTCGTTATCTTTTCTCTACCTCGCAATTCTAAACCTTCCTCTTTGACTACAGAGAACACTATGTCTGCTCCAATTTCAACCCAGAATCCCGAGCGAATATCTCCTGATCATGTCGAAGTCACTACTGAGGCCCAACTTGAAGAGGCACGAAGAGAGCAAGCTAGACTGGAAGAGATTATCAAAATACGCCGAGGCATTCTTGAATTACAAGAACAGGCTGCCCAGTTGGAGACCTCTTTGGGACTTAAACGCCGACGGGAAGATTCCTCTCCTCCACCTCCACGACTCTTTAAAATCGAGATGCCTGATATCAAGAAATTTAATCTGGACTTCAAGTCATGGGATCGCCACGTTTGGCTTGCAGATATTCATCGCAACTTCAAGGGAGCCCCTTGGAATTATCACAATGATACGCGACAAATCCTCCATGCTTTAAGTCTTATGGACCCTATTTGCAGAATGATATGGGATACGCACCTAAGGGAACAAGTTGATATTCAGAAACTCCCTCGATCAGAAATTGAATCATGGTCTTATTTTGAACAATGGACCGCCTCACTTACTCGGAATTCATTAACGCCGGAGGCAGACTCCAAGACTTCCAGGTGCGGTGGCAAACGGAGATGTCGTCACCCGCGGCATTGACGTTGGCCATGATCGAGGAGTAGCTGAACCATTTCAGGGTTGCTACTCTTTGCGCCTGTATATAGAGGAGTGAATCTATCGTCATCCGGTATATCCATTTCAGCACCCCCCGACAGAAGCATTGATACAATCTCGACATATTCCCGCCCGACTGCTAAATGTAGAAGGCTTTTGCCATCTTCAGTCGTGGAATTAGGGTTAGCACCATTTTCCAGCAGGAATTTCGTCATTTCCTTGTGACCCTCCCTGACTGCATAGAAGAGAGCAGTTCGTCCGGCGCCAGTGGTTTCCATGTTAACATCTGCTCCTCTCTCAACTAAGAGGCGGGTGATTTTCCACAGTGCAGGGGTGTAGCTAGAGCCGTGGTATAGGACTAGCGACTGCAGAAGAGCGAAACCGTCGTATCCTGATCGTGAATTGACGTTTGCCCCTCTATCCAGCAGCAACCGAACCACCTCGAAATGTTCCCTCTCACCGGAGCAATACAATGGTGTGCCAGGGTCCTCCTCTTCCCCTACCTGAGGGGGCTCTAATTCCATATTTGCTCCAGCATCTAAGAGCTCACTGACCACCTGCAAATGGCCGTTCCGTGCCGCCCACCATAAAGCCGTGCGACCGCCATGGTCTCGCGCGTCAACGTCTATTCCAGCCAAAATGCGTCGTTCAATGAAGACGCGCACCGCTTCCACATGACCGTACTCAGATGCCCAGAGTAGTGGCCTTCGTCCAGCGCTATCCTCTACATTGGGGCTGGCACCGGCATCCAGAATTATGTCGAGAATTCCATGGTGCCCCTTTTCCGCCGCCCACGAGACGGGCGTCTGGCCATGCAGGTCCCGCGAGTCGCGGTCGATGTCCGTCCGTCCTAAGAGGAGTTGTATAACCTCTGCATTTCCCTTTTCCGCGGCCCATGATAGAGGCGATTGATCGTAAACGGTGTCCTGTAGGTTAGGATCAACGGCTCGATTCCGGAGTAAGGCAGCAATAATCTCCTCGTGTCCGTGCTCTGCTGCTAAGCAGAGGGGGGTTCGGCCATTTCGGATCCGTATATTTGGATCAACGTCTGGAAGTTCGAGGATTGACTGGACAATACCAGCGTAGCCCTTTTCAGCTGCGAGTGATAAAATGACTCCCGTGTCAGGAGGGGAGATAAGATGGATATTCTGAAGACTTGACTCGATTTCTTCCAGGTTGCCCGTCTCAAAAGCTGCAATGGTGGCGTCCTACGGTTATAACTTGTGAATCACTAAAAGCACCTGGGATATTGTCGCAGCTTTCTTACCATTTTGCTTGCTGTATGTGGATCTCTCTGGATGCTGCGAGGGTCCGAATTTCTATAAGCAACCTTTCTCTGACTCCGATAGTGCCCTTAAGGATATTCTTGCCGGCTAGAATTGCCTATTCCTGTACGCGTGTCGCTGAATCTGACAAGTACAACGCAGCAAGCCACACCTCACACCTGCAGGATAAGCGTAACGTCCACCGCCAGTGGCTGGCTAAAAATGGACTTCCCATGGCTGTCATCTTTTCGTCTTGACAAGACTCAAGCTGCCTAAAGTGATATGGACCATTGCGAGATTCCAGAAGGGGCGGATCCCATTCTCATTCCCTGTGTGTGCACTAAGCCATATGATGGGGGCGACTTCCTCACATACCCAGCACGCGAGGGCTGGACAGACGAGGACCTCTGCCATCCGTACGACTGCGGACGACCGACAAAGGACGTAAACGGCTTCGCGCAGCGTTGGTTATACTTTGGGTTTCTGGTTTCTATTTTCAATACAGTGGGCATGGAAGCAAACTGCTGGCACTTCGTCAGGGATGCAGGCAAAGTGATCTCAACGAGGAATTTGTCCAAAATGCTTGCCGACTGGAAAAGAGGAAAGAACGCAAGGAAACTAGAGAAGGAATACGAAGCAAAACATGGGAGCATCCAAGATCTCTGGCCTACCGAGCAGAAACGACGTCTCGCCCGTGGGAAGGAGGAAGGCGCCCTTCGTGCGATTGTCGACTCCTTCTCAAAAGCCGTGATGCATTTCGTTCCAGAATCGAAGAATGAACGACACCCGTCAACCCGCGAAAAGATCCTGATTTCCATCGCTCTCGTGGTGATTCCTATTAGCGAAGTTCTAAAGAAGCTTTACGAGTGGGAGGACGTGCTCCCTCGATTTGACGGCCTGGGTCATGGCTGGGCAATGCAACGCATGGTTAAACGCGGCTGGTGTCCTCTTGAGGCAAAGACTCTCCTTGAAAAGAAGCGCTTCTATGACCAGTATTTTTTTTCGTCCTTTCAATCGCCCCGATGGGGTGTTGACCATCGACATTGCATAGAGACAACGTGCCGCGGGACATTCGTCGGTGGGACATACCAGACAAAACACCGCAGCGAAGGCTGCTCTTGCCACTTTGTGTCTGTTCCAGAAGCATCGTTCGAGATGATCCGGGAGCATCGCATTCCTGTCATTTCGTGGAGCGACGACACTGGATTGCAGGTAGCAGCATATGATCCGGATGCTCCTCGAAATTACGTGGCTATTTCCCATGTGTATGTCCCCCCCGCCGCTCGCCTGTTCCAGACTGACCGTGGAGAATTACAGATGGTCCGACGGTATGGGCAACGAGGATAGCAACTCTCTCCCCATGTGCCAGCTGTTACATATACAGGGGCTTTTGGAAAAGCTCTACGCAGAAGATCGACCCGACAATAAATATGTCTGGGCGTCTGGCCCAACCAATCGTCGGAAACGAGCGGAGGGGCCTCCTATAGGGTTCTGGATGGACACACTCTGCGTGCCTGTTCATGACAACAACCTTCGAAAATCAGCCATAGCACAGATGCGAACCATCTACACCCAAGCACACCGGGTCCTGGTCCTGGACTCGTGGATTATGAACACTTCTTCAGAGTCGTCAGTCAGCGAAAAGACCGCTGCGATTTTCTTATCCAACTGGCAGGCCCGTCTCTGGACGCTTCAAGAGGGCCTCCTCGCAGCTAACCTCTTCTTCCAATTTAAAGACCAGCCAGTAGCGCTGCACATCTTGCAAACGGGGAAGAAGAAGACCAGGCTGCTGAACCTATCTAATTATCTACAAGAGGTCCCTATATTCGATTGCCGCGTCGTCGCACCAATGAAACGTACCAGACCCAACACGCGGTTCTCGACTGTCACGATACCCTTAACCCGACGCAGTACCACACGCAAGTCCGACGAGACCATATGTCTTGCCACGCTGCTCGATCTGGACCCCCAACCTCTTCTCAGCATTACTGCGCAAGAGACAGAAAAAAAGAACCGTACTTGGGAGGAAAAGCAGGCTGAAGACCAACGAGTTAGCGATATTAGAATGGCCGCGTTCATTCGCATGCTTGGTGAATTCTCATCGAGATTAATTTTCAACCCCTATCCACGACTTCCACTCCAAGGCTTCGGATGGGCCCCTCGCACGTATCTTTCTTCCATAGCCATACCGGAAGATCGTGCCCTCAGCGCGCTGGGAGGCGACCTTAGCCGGGGAAAGGTCTCGAGCCATGGAGGTCTACTGGTCAAGCTCCCCGGCAGAAAAATCCAATTTGAACGCGATAGACGCCCGATATGTGACACTCCTCTTCATGACCTGATAATAGTATCGGATGCCGAGGGATTCAAATGCCGCGTGTCGATGTATGATTCTCAGACGCCCATGTTCCCTCCGTTGGATAAAGAGTTCAACTACGCCCTGATTTCTGACAAGGACGAGCATGCCAGTGGCGAGAATAAACTCGCTATTCTGGCTATCCTGAATTCTGTCTCACAGGATGGACGCGAAGAGGAAGAAAGTGGGGGGTGGTTGAAGGCAACTCATGTTTGCACAGTCATCCAGGCCAATGTACTTGATACACACTCTTCACTCACAGGTATGCAGGGTCGTTTTATAGACGGTGCAGAAGTGATACAGAAATGGTGCGTGATGTAGGAAAAAAAGCCGAAGCTTGGGTCGTCTCACAGCCTATGCCCTCATATAAAAGTACATGGTCTGGAACCTCAGATAGTCCAGAAATGCAGTATTGGCCTTGCCATTGCCAGTCTTTTCCCCCTCGCATGCGCAAGTAGATCGTTTAAGCTTGGTGCAGGGAGCAGACCTACACCTTCCCTTCTCCTACCTACATCTCGCCAAACCCAACATCCTAACCTACCTCTACCCCTCAGCCAAACCGACCCCTCCCCTCCCCTTCAAGCCCCTAAAGCTCGACACCACAAACACCAGCAGGTCCTCTCTGCGCGGCAAGCCTTCCTCTAATGGAATTCTGGTCGTTGCACGAAAGATAAAGGCCTCTAGCATAACTCGGCATATCAATATCATAGCACGAGAAGAGGCGGATACTAGGTAATTTGAACACTCCAAGCGGAATCGGACTGTATCAACTAGTTAAGCTAATCCGGATAAGTGAGCGCCAACACCACTAGATCTCTATTCATCAAACGCTGTAATAATAAGGATCTAAGTCAAGGCTATATAGGAATGTAACCGCAATGGCTAGCATATCATCTAACCCAGGCTGTTTTTGCCACTCCGGCGCTCTTTTAAAAGCAAAGCAAAAGAATACAACGTTTTAAATCCTGTATTAGGAATTATTGTACCCTTTGTTCTCTTGCCTGGATTGGTACTTCGGATGAAAGGGAGACGGAATGTGCCTTCCCGTAGGTTAAATCTCATGAGTTTGCCACTTATGTAGCCTACTATTCAGGTATATTCTCTGGAGATGAAGTGCAGCTCTAAAGCAAAATACTCCTTATATAACATCCTGTTTCTTGAAGACATCGGCAAAAGGACCCCGAGAGATCAGTAGTCGTCATCTGAATCATCACCGCTCCTACTACCATCCAACCCCCCATCGTCATCGTCATCGTCATCATCATACACCCCCGTAGAAGGAGCATGATAACGGCCACCCATCCGAGGACTGCCAGCCCCAGACCGTAGCCGACCACTGTCAGGCACAGAAAGAAATCCACTGTACTTCTTCTGAGCCCGGCCCTGATTGTCCGGGTCAAATGCGTCATCCCGAAGAGATTCATCCTGCGCAGCAGCGATATCCGAGCCCCGGACGCTAACCATGTAATCTTCAAAGTCTCGAGCTGTCTTTGCGATTTTCTGGAAGTTCTTTCGGGTTAGTTTGACAGTCATGTAGCGTGGGTCTCCTTTCTTCTGGGCTTCTTCTTCCGAGAGACCCTTGTCTCGGAGTCTCATGGTCCGATCGTGTTGGCCCAGGGCGATGGCTGTTTGGAATGCGTTGCGGATCTGTCGACCGTTCCAGCTTGTTCCTGACTCGGCGTGTTGTTTGTAGTGTTTCTCTGCGAATTGGAGAAGCTCGCTTTTGCTGAAGGCGACTTGGACGTCTCTAGTTTTGTTTTCTGCTGTGATTCGGTTCATGAGTTTGTCCCAGATTGACCGCGTTGACTCTAGGCTTATGCTTGGGTATCGGAGGCAGATGTGCATGCGGGACTTGAAGGCTTCGTCGATTACGCCGATGCGGTTTGTAGTTAGGAAGAGGATGCCAGAGTAGTATTCTAGGACTCTAAGGAATACTTTTCGATGTGAGTACGTGTACGATTACTATATGGGCGAGGACATACCTGATACCAGAGCATTCCGATTGATATCTCGCCAATCCCTCTTCATCAGGAAAACATCCGCTTCATCCAGAAGAAGAACACAACCCCATTTATTGGCCAGAGAGAAGTGTTTGGTCAAGCTCTGTTCGATACTCTTCGGCGTCAGTCCAATGTCACCGCAAGTAATCGAGTAGAGTGGTCTTTTCGTGTACGTTGAAATCAATTCGGCCGTGCTCGTCTTGCCCACGCCCGGAGGACCGTGCAAGAGAATGAAAAGCCCGCGGCCTTTGCCGTGGACAAGGTCCATTGAGGACTTCTGCTTGTTTTCTGACGTGTGGCTCTGGACGAGAGATATCAGGAGATCACGATAGGTGTTTGGAATCACGAGATCGTCAAAACTTCCCTGAAGGTCTGAGCCACTTCGATCAATCTCCTGAATATTGTCTACGGCAACAAAATCTAGCACTTTTTGTTAGAATCACGAGGTCTTCTGTATGCAAGGATGGCAAGCACGGCAGAACCCACACCATTGGCGCTCTCGAAAGGCGTATGCTAGGACCTGGTGGGGTAAGAGTTGCATCATCTCGGTAGATAACTGAACTTCACCAGCAGGAATTGTCAATAGAGAATCTTCGTATTGATCCATGACTTGGATTGCGAGAGAAAGGTCAACAGGCAAGTCATCTGCAATCTTCGTCCGGTGCCGGGAATTAAGTCTTTGAATCTGCAACGTTGGGGCGTCGACCAGCCTCTCAACGTGGCTTCTTGTGACTTGAGGTCTGTATCTCTTTCCCCTGGAGCGGTACCCGGTTTTCAAGTCAACATATATTTCCCCGTGTAGCTCTGACGCCGGATTTGAGGACCAAGGACGAGCTGCCGCCATACCACTATAGCTCATGTGTCCGTGGCACGAGAGAAAGTGCTCTCCTCGTCTGGCCAATTGTTCTAGCGTTTTGTCGTCAGCGGGGAGATATCTGATGGGGAAGATGCTCAACTGAGCTAGGTTTTTCTCGCCAACATAATAATCGATATACGTCATCTGGACCGTAGGCCCAAAAAAAAGGCCATCAGAATCCAAGTAGAAAGCAGAGACGACAAAAGAAAGTATACCGTCCTCCTCGTCGGCACTCGAGAGATCGGAAGTGTCTGACTCGGAACTAATCCGGGCTTTTCTTCGTCGATAAGAGCGAGGATGCTGACGGCGGCGCTTTATGGCATCCGAGCTATGTTGAGCAAACAGGACTCTATACAGTCGTTTGTGACCATTTTCCGTGGACAGAGCCAAGTCCCCAGGGCGAAAGGCATGCCAGAGATCCATGAAAGAGACTTTCTCCAGTGATCCATCAACTAGGGAACTTCGTAGCGAGAATATTGATGCGAGATCGACTCTCAAGACCTCTTCGAGGCAACCAAGCTCTTCCATCAATCCTGCCGGATGATCACCTTGACCTTCACTCCCTGGAATTTGACGTCTCCGAAGGTCTAGAAGGGACGGGAATTTGGACGCAAATGCGATTAGTATCTGTATGTGTGATCAGAACACGAACTTAACCCATTTCCTGGTAAACACACCTTGAAAGGAGCTACGATACTTTGGTTTCATCAGCAAATTGACGAGAAAGCCAACAATACGCGGGGCACATATCACTCACTTAAATGGCCTCTGAATATCGCCCAACCCAAGGCTGTCGCTTATGTAGTTAGCGAGGGGAGAATTGATCTGGACAAGCCATGGACGAGCGATCTCGTTCCCATGTATTCTTGTTGCGTCAGTTAACAGGCTTTCTATACCGTCGGGTATCCCATTTTTGTAATAAACAACGATTACGCTGGACGAGTGCATCTGGACTTGGGAGATGTCGCTTGCGGTTTTCCGGCTCACATGGGCTTCGAATAGTATCGGAGAGCGTAAACCTCCAGATCGAGAGTACGTGTGCTCGCTAGTGCTTGAGTTTGACATCGAGCGATCACGATATCTGCCTCCCCCGGATGATCGTACTGCTATGCGCTCTGTCAATGAACGCGTGGGAGTTTCATCGGACGCATCTATGGCCGACCCGCCCTGTGTGCGCTGTCTTGATGAACTGTTAGTTTACCTCGAGAGTCCTCGTTGTCAAACAGGATTCTGGTAGGTTTGTCACACCTATGGCCTTCATCTTTGCCGGACGACTGGAGATCCGCGGTGTCTCCTTGACCATCATCGACAACTTCAGGGGGCTCTACGACCATCTTCGAGCGTACAGACTTTATTTGCCTGACTATTGCGAGAGCCAAAGTGGGAAGAGCGAGGGCGGTTGAGGAAGGCGTGCCCCTCCTCAGCAGACCACGTATTCGAGCACTAAGACAAGGCTGAAACCCACCATGAAGCAATTATAGGCTGAAAACTGTCCTGCATGCACTCCAGTGGTCTGGCTTTATTGTCGTCACCCAATAACAGCGAAACACGCGGCATAGTCTATCAGTGCTAACGGAGAAGTGACAATGCATTGTCCGATCTGACGCTCAATCGAACCGACAACTTTTTTTGAAATCACTCGGGACTACTGACAGATCTACTAAGATGACGCCCGGAGATGATACAGACGAATCTAACGTTGTGCACTTTATGAGAGGACTGGATGGACGCGATCATGCAGCACTCGATACTCGAACACGGACCGGAGTCGCTTACGATCCTGATAAAAAGCGCTGGAATAAGACCCTCGGAGTTAACATAGGGAAAGCAAACAGTAGTTCCTGGTAAGGTGAATTGAGCAAACTGATACGCACCGCCCTGGTAACATATCCAGTGACTATGACGACGTTTACAAAGAATGCTTCCAGGCGCGAGATATATTCCTAGAGATTGTGGACAACTATCGCCAGAAGCATGGCCAGTTGCCCATAAGCCGTAACTTGAGCTATGACTGGAAGGACGTTGAGACTACCATGACCCAAGCGTGCGACGTTCTCGATACTCTGGCCAAGACGGATCAGGATGTTCAAGGATTCACAGGGAAGATCCGGAAAGCGTTCAGATCTCTATGCAGAAACGCTGCAGACGCGAAAGCTTTTATCGCGTTCATACCATCGACTTTTGACTTCAGCGCGCCCTTGTGTGCCGGCCTCCAGACCGTCTTCACGGCTATGGAGAAGGCTGGATACCACCGGAGTATCGTGTACCGAAGTATGGAGCGACTCCCTGTTATCTTGAATGACAGGGCAGTTACCCTCGAGAGTTTACCTGAAGATGAGGAGATTCACAGACGGATGGCGAACCTCTATGTGGCAACCCTTACCACGTTGCAGATCATACTCAAGTGGTTCTATAAGAACTCGTTAAGTAAGTGCTGATCAACCCAATATCCTCCTTTCACTGATGAACTAGAATCCGGCCTGCGAAACTTGGTCAAGCCATCGGCATCATCCGACCGATTAAATGATGCCCTTGAGGAGGTCAAGTGGTGGGCAGAACAATTAAAAGAGAGAGCCCTTTTCCTGTCCCAGAGACTGGAGGATCAGTCCATGCAGTTGCAGTTTGAGGCAGTGTATCTGCAGCAAGCCTCGGTTGACATGCAGAATCACATCGGCGGCGATGTCCAGGAAGTGTTGCGCAGATTGGATGTACTCAATGATCTTGCGACGGTTCTAGTGGACACTGGTATGCTCTATACCCATCGCTGGAGGACGTCGCTGATTCCAAGACAGCAAACCAGATATCAACTCGAGTGCAGCACCCAAAACCCCGCAAACAAGCTGTCAAAATCACATCATCCAGCTTCGTAGATGAGCTGCTGAGAACATTTGGACACGACCCTTTAGTGGTCCACCACGACTGCTCAAATCTCCTGAAGCTAAACCCCGACAGGGACGATTTAGACGAAGATAGAATCATGGCGATGATGCAAAGCCCCAGACTTCGCTCCTGGCTGGCAATTGACGAGTCCTCAACACTACTTATCAATGGTCAAGCCCGAGCGATGCCGAGATCTGAGACTTCCTACACATCCTCCAAGATCGTCGAGTTTCTCTTCGCGACCATGTCACAGAGGCCAAACATCATAGCTCTGGCTTACTTCTGTGGACAGCATCGCAGACCAGCCTCGGATGTATACGCCAATCCATCTGAGCTTATCATGAGTCTGCTGTTACAGCTTATTGACAACCATCGGGCCTTCGCCAAAGACGATCTGCAAAGATGTTTCCAAGACATAAACCCCCATAGTGTCGACAGCTTGTGCCAGGCGTTCAAGCGACTAGTCCGGAAGTTGCCCAGTGACGTATTTCTTTTCGTGGTTGTTGATGGAATCAGCTTCTTCTCCGACCCTGGAGATAGAGCAGAACAGACTGCATTTATTGTAAGTCAGCTCGTCGGCTTACAGACAGAGTCGAGGAAAGCCACGGCGAAGCTGCTGTTTACCTCCCCGGCGAAAGCTGCATTTATTGAAGATCTCTTCCAGGAGGAGGAAATACTGAATCTGCCTCGACATCCGAAACCGACCGGCCAATTCACGCAATATAGGTGGAAACAATTATCTGGAGATAGTGAAGGAAGCCGATAGCCAAAATCCTCAGGGAATGATACCAGCTGATTAATTAGCATATTGTCTGCGTTGCGGCTGACAGACTGACAATGTAATCTGGCGATTCCATCAGCCCAGAGTAATCTGCATCAGTGTCGTACAAATGATGGCACATCACCAATCAAAGGAACGCGTCTCAAATTCCCTTGCATTAATATGCAAGGACACCTAGCCAGGCTCAAAAGCGAAAAAGCAATGTCAGCACGCACTCGGTCAACCGGGCCACCTCAGTCCCCAATTAACCACCAAGCTAACTTATCACCATTACCAGAGCTCCTCGGGAGAATGGAGAACGAGCTGGATCTCATCGCTCGAGCCCCGAGATTCCCAGATCTGCCAAGCCCCCAGCACTCGCCAAGGACGGACACGAGAGTCGAGATTCCCTCCACCCCGCGGGGATTCGTGGAAATATAAGCAGAAGCAACGCCCCCAGTCGCCACGCCAATCTAGCCCTCTGGGCCTCCCAACAAACACACGCCAAGGGTCAGCAGTCCCTACGTCCGGGGTCCCCGCGAGGGACATAAGGACGCTAGAACCCCATCGAGCTTCGCCGGGCCTTGGTATTTAGCCACAAAGTCAGTCGGTGATAAGGAATTGCAACATCATGCCCTGGCGCTCGTCAGCTATAGGCGCCAAGCCCAGTTAGCCAGTCCTTACTCGCTAGGAGTCGTACAGAGATGCTACGAGACCAGGCTGCTTTGAGATCCCGTGTCCGAAACGCCGTGGCGCCAGTGCATAGCCCTCGCTTGGCGGACTCGAGAAATTCAAGCATGGGATCCTGGCGCTGGCAGGATTCTTTGTGTAATGTACTTTGTGTTAAGGGGCGTTGCTAAGAGACAACATTCTCGCTGATTTTCTTGGAATTGGACTGGGGGGGCATTCCTGGCTGTTTCTTCCATTGAGCCTAATATCTGCGGCATTCTTGTTTTCTGCACTGCCGTGCCGGACGACTGGAAGTGACAGTTCTTGTACTGAGACTGTGGACGTGTTAAGGGGTTTGCTTATTGCATAGCTGTCATGAAAGGCGGGGAAGGTCCTTCGGTGGATATAAAGAGCTGACCCTCCGCTTATGCTGCGCTATTTTTCTTGTTCTCCTAATTTTTCCCACTCGTACACTGTCAATTGACGATCAGGATGGAAGATAAGAAGGTCGTTGTGGATAATGAGAGCAGTGAAGAGCTGGAGCGAGGGGCGCTGTCGACGAATGGATACGACACAGTCGCGACCAAAAAGCTGATTCGGAAGATTGACTTGGTCTTGATTCCGTGGCTTGCTCTTCTCTACTTGTAGGACTCTCCTCCGGTGCTCGACTCGACCATTACTGACCCCTCAGGCTGAGTTTCCTCGACCGCACAAACATCGGAAATGCACGTCTCGCTGGAATCGAGGCCGATTTGGGCATGTCGGGCATCGACTATAATGTACGTTCACCCACACTCACACAGGACCAGAGTTGATCGTCTAGGTCGCCCTCGCCATCTTCTTCCCCTTCTACGTCGCCGCCGAAATCCCCTCCAACATCATGATGAAGCGCTCGCGACCTTCCATCTGGATCCCGTGCATCATGCTCGCCTGGGCTCTTGTCTGCTCGCTCATGGGTCTCGTGCACAACTACCCGGGTCTACTCGGCGCTCGTGCGGCGTTGGGTATCGCAGAGGGTGGTCTCTTCCCTGGAGTGACCTTCTAGTACGTCAACCCGTCCGTCGTGGGATCAAATCTAACAAATCAGTATCACAATGTGGTATAAGCGCCACGAGTGCGGACTGCGCATGGCCATCTTCTTCTCTGCGGCCACGGCGGCCGGCGCTTTTGGTGGTCTCCTTGCACGAGGCATTGTCGAAATGGATGGCCTCGGCGATAAAGCGGGCTGGGCTTGGATTTTTATCATTGAAGGTCTTTTGACTTTCGTCGTCGGTGCGTCCCCGACAATTAACACCTTCCCAGTCCCTCAGCGCTCGGTATGCTAACAATTCGTGACCAGCCGTTGCCGCATTCTGGGTGATGAACGACTACCCCGACACAGCCAAGTTCCTCACCGAAGGCGAGAAGAAGGAGGTTTCGCGCCGACTGCAGGAAGACCGGAGCTCGCTCGCCGACGAATACAACACGAAATACTTCTGGGATGCTGTCAAGGACTGGAAGATCTGGGTGCACATGTTCATCACCGTGGGGGTCTACACGCCGCTCTACTCCTTCTCGCTCTTCCTCCCGACCATCGTGTCTTCCCTGGGATACGAAAACGAACAAGCGCAGCTCATGACCGTCCCTCCCTACGTCGTCGCTTGTGTCTTCTGCATCAGCGGCGGATGGCTCGCTGACAGACAACGCCAGCGCGGTCTCTACATGATCTTCTTCAACATCGTCGCGTATGCCCTTCCCCCTCATCCCCTTCACCCCCTGATGTAATACAACGGCTAACCAAAACAGGATAATCGGCTTCGTAATGCTCATATCCTCCAACAGCAACGGCGTAAAATACGCCGGAACATTCTTCGCCGCGTCAGGAATCTACCCAAACGTGCCGCAAGGCGTCGCCTGGAACGGAAACAACATCGGCGGGTCCCTCAAACGCAGCGTCGGAATCGCAATGCACGTCGGATGCGGGAATCTGGGGGGTGTGTTGTCGAGTTTCATCTACCGCACGCAGGACCGCCCGCGGTATGCCATTGGCCATGCCACGCTGATCGGCTGTTTGACTATGAGTACAATTCTGTGCTCGTTTATGACTGTTTATTTGAGAAGGGAGAATGCGAGACGTGATCGCGAGTACAAGAAGCCGAGTGAATATACTGAGGCGGAGAGGCTTGCTGAGAGGGAGAAGGGGGATTCGGCGACTTTTTTTAGGTATACTGTTTGAGTCGAATGTGCTGTTCATGTTCATTGGCTGGGGTGGATGGTAAGGGAGGAAGTCAGGTTTGGGATTGTTGCATGCTTTATAGAACTACAATAGTTTTAATCCAAGAGCTTCTATCTACGCAAGCGTGGAGCGTATTCATATATATGAACTTCACAGTGGACCCAACCCGTGTCACAGCCCTAACTACCGGCTCGTACAGTGACAGCGACAGATCGTCCTCTTCATATCGCATATTAACTCTGTGATAGAATGCTCTTTCAGTATTCCCCGCTCGTGTCGATAGTCACGTCATGCGCATACAAGGTCCAGGACTCATTGCGCATACTAGATCGGTCAGTAACAGGGTCATGAGAATGGCTTTCATTATTAGTCGCAATCCCACCAGCCCATACAGGACAGAGCCTCTTTAGCGCCTGTACCGTATCATTCAATTAAAGATGATTTCATTCTGGGGGTTATGTCAGGTCTGCCCAATGAGGAACCTGTACGTAGGCTACGCGACGAACTTGGGTAGGGTATCCGCGACCTGGGTGAATAAAACTTCCTGAATCCACCCAGAATTGATCAGTTGACCACGGGGAACGCCCGAAGCTGACGTTAGAACAACCTCATCGCTAGGTAAATGGCACGCCTAAGTAGCCAGTCGCCTAATCCTCCCCCGTTGTGCCCACTTGGGACTGAATACGCATACGCCCGTCAGCATCCCATGCCGGAATACAAACCCGGTAGTTTTTCGTTCCACGGCGTGTGTCTGGCATTTAGCGAAGCGTATACGCTCCTTGTAGGTCTGGGAGGTTATGGTATGTTTTATGCTGGATTGAGATTTGGGGTGGGTTCTGGGGTACGCATACGTTTGCTATGGAGATATCGTATTTGGAAAAGTCACAGTAGACACAGGATACCATATTGTGTAGTATTTGCTTGATACTCGGTTCTGGACTGTATAAGAGAGGAAAAGCACCGAAGGTAAATCGAAGAAACACCAACACCAACATCTCCATCCAATTCAAACCCATCTCACAACCTGAAAAAAATGCCCTCTCAACTTCTCGCAGGCATACTATCCCTCGGTCTCCTATCAAAGCTCACCGCAGCTACAACCAGACCATGTATCAACCTAGACCTGTCCATCGCGGTAACAGCCAACACCTCGATCTACGATATCCCGCGAGTAAACAACAACATCGACGCCGTCGATTTCATCTGGGATATTGAACGCTGGACAGCACCCGCCCCAGAAGATCGGATTACAGATGTGAGAACTATCGACGAGACCTTCTCTATCAGCGCGCAGCTTTGTGTCCCTCAGGATACTGGGAATTCGGATTCGGAGAAAAGACGGATTCTGCAAATTGCGACGCATGGGTTTGGGTTTGGGAAGAGGTATGTATTGCCTTTTTCCTTTACCTTTATTAACCTGTAAGGTGGAAGGAAAGGAATATTAACAGGACTAGATACTGGGACTCAGCCCTCCACCCCGAGAAATACTCCTACGTCAACGCAGCCCCCAACGCCGGGTACTCGATCCTAACGTACGACCGGTTGGGCGTCGGGGCATCGTCGAAACCCGATGGACATGAGATTGTGCAGGGCGCTGTTGAGGTTGAGATACTCAAGGAGCTTACGAATCTCGCGAGATCTGGTGATCTTGGGCTTATTGCATCTTCTGCTGCTGTGGCTTCGGGCCAGAAACAGAATACTACCGCAGGTGCAGGTGGTCATGGACAAGGGATTGATATCCCAGCTTTCGACAAAATCGTCCTCGTCGGACATTCTCTCGGTTCGGGGCTCACACTCGCCGCACTCGCTGAATACGGGGATATTGCTGACGCCGCCATCGCGACGGGGTTGATCCTTGAGGGGAAGTTCGGACAGGTCGGACAGTCTTCCTTCGGGCTTGAATATGCAGCTGCAAACGACAAGAAGAGATTCCATGATCGCGGAAGCGGGTATCTCGTGCAGGGAACAAGGAGCAGCCTGCAGCAGATATTCTTCAAGAAGGGGTTCTTCGATCCCGAGATGTTGGAGTACGCGGAGAGCATCAAGGAGACAGGGACTGTGGGGGAGTTTGTGAGTCTTGGGGGGTTGTTGGGGGGGTCTGCGCAGGGCTTTACGGGGAAGGTTTTGGTATGCCCTCTACTACCCTGTTTTCCATCACTTTCTCCGTATCGTGAGTATCTGGAGGTGGGCTGACACTGTTATTAGTTCGCCCTAGGCGAGTACGACTTCGCAGCCTGCGCTGGAAACTGCACAGGGTCGTATGATCTCGACGCGATTAAAGCGAATTTTCTCCCGAATGCGATGAACGTCGATGTGCATATCCAGCCTGGCAGCGGGCATGCTCTGACGATGCACTCGAACGCAACGGGGCATTTTGATGCGATTTTGGGGTATTTGGGGGAGAATGGGTTGTAACTTGCCTCTTTAAATACCTTCGACCCCAGTGTTGTATGTGGATATGGATGAGGTGTATACTCTATCCTTTTGTATACGACAGTGGAGGAGGTGGACTCAATTTTCTACATTAAGGGAGATGGAAATTCATTTTTTTATTAAAGAAAAAACAAAAACAGTTATAACAACACTTCGAGAGAATCACATACCAGCCTGGAAGCCAACCATGAGTAGCTCAGGCAGTCAATTGATTCAAAATCCACGTCTCGCCATCAAAGATCCCCCCCTCAAACCCAGCAGCCCCATCCGCAGTCCTTCTATAAAAATACACATTCGACATCTCCCATTTGTCCACCTTCATGGAAAGCCAGACGATTGCACTATTCTCCCCCACGGCCTCAACTCGATGGCCCGTAACTTCAGGCAAGCCTGCCAGCTTGTCTAGCGGCCCTGCAAGTAACGGCACATAAAGCGATGGACCAGATATTGTGATCAACTGCCCCTCCATGAAGCAGGAAATTTCCAGAAGATAGTAGGCGGCCATCTTGGTAGCGCGCTCAATCGAGGTTTTGAAGTCGGGTGAGAGGAGGACGGCGCAGTAGGAGGTTATGTGGGCATCGGCTGCAGCGGTGATGCTGGTGGTGTCTTGTTTGAGGGACATGATGGTTTGTCTTGACGTAGTCTGTTTGATCGTCGGTAAAAGCGCGAGGAGGAACGGTGGAGGTGGAATATGGTTTGAGTCTGTTTGTTCGGTTGTTCGAGCGAGGTTGGGTTCTTATAGCTCTCAGTTCAATCACGTCGGTTGAACTCGGCCGATTATACAATTGCTTATATTCGGATTTCAGTCGCGGCAATTCGGCCGATTGTTGAATGACATTAATTTATCCCGCCCTTCTGTGGGCAGAGATGAGGTACGATCCATGAAGCTTGATGAATGTCATAATACGATTCGAGTCTAGAGATTCCATGTACCCCCCAAATCCGCATCCACCAAACTATCAAAGAGCATCATATCCATTCCCTGAGTTGGCCATTCACCTGTAAGATCATTTTGGTTGAAAGCGTCCTCAAAAGGCTGAAAATGACCCCCAGACAGATGCAGAAAGGTATCGATATCCTCTATACCATTACCACTGCCAGCACCCTCCGCCTGTCCGGCAATGCCCACGTGTGCCTCAGCAAGGGCATGAGATAATTGATCGAACCGAGAGAAAACGTTCGCCCCGAGAAGCCGCTCGCCCTCTAAGGGTTGCAAAGCACAGCCACGAGCAACCTTGATGGTTCCGAAAAATGGTATCTCAAGACACAGACTGGGCGATATGTTTCCATCATGAAGGAACTTCTGGAGCGCGCGAATGGCCGAGATACTCTGAGAGCCAACGGACTTGCCCGTGTCATCGCGTTTGAGGTCTTCGAAATTTCGAACAACCGTCTCTATCAGCTGAGAATCGGCCTGTTGTTCTTGTTGTTGGAGGACGAGCTGGCTCGATATGGTCGTGGAACTTAGCAGCCCGAGTAGGAGAGTGGTCGCTGCAGTGAAAGCCTGGAATTCGAGAAGCTCGGAGAAGAGAAGAGGATGGTGATTGTCACGAATAGTAATCCATCTCCTGATGAGGTTCCGGCTCGCGTTTAAGCAACATAAATGCGAATATTGGTATCGTCGATCGTGCGCCGCGCGAAGCATGAAGGGGAGGTGCAGAAGCATTTCCAACTCGAAATGCCATATTTGACACATCACTCGCTCGAACAGCACTGACGCTTCATGTGTGCGGGTGAAAAGCATGGCAGGGATCTCCCACCAGTGTGGCGGCATCTGCTTCGCGAACGAATCAAGTTGCTCGCCGATTCTCTGGGTCGTCGAGAAGGAATGAGTGAAGGCATCCTGGTTGCGAGCGAGGATGAGCCCTGATACTTGGTATAGATTCCGGTGGTGGAGATCTTCCGTGGATAACCAGGGGGCGTCATGGACGTTGAATGCCGCGGAGCCTGTACTTGACGGTACGCCGAGTATGACGGAGAGGTAGCGTTCCTGTCACAATCAGCATCGTTCGATTTCGATACAGCCTGTCGAGAACGTACTGCTCTGGAAATCTGATACCATAGATGGAATGTCTTGTGGGATGTCTTGGCCGCTCTATGTAAACCCAGAAGCTGGGCGACGGTGATAGCGTTTCGGAACAAAAGCCACGACCGTCGAAGATGGCCGGTGTTAACCTCATATATCCCCTGAAGTGCCAGACATTCAACGCCCTCGAGGCTTCCCGTCATTTCATCATCAGAGGTCACGTTCTGGGCAATAAAGCCGACGATGCTGTTCATTGTTTGTCGAAGGGGTACGGCTGTCTGGACCTTTTGTATATCAACATCAGACGAGAGCTGCTGGATGCAGATTGCAATGCAGAGGAGGAGTCTCGTGATTGCAATCGGACTTTCTGTTGAGACAGCGCTGACAGCGAACAATCCAGAGTCAATCTCATCCGAACTCGTTAGATACGGCATCATATGCTGTTGAATAAGCCACCAGCCATGACTAGATGCGAAAAGATAATCCACGTCTTCTTGACAAAGTAGCATGGCAGTCAACTGTCGGCGTAAGCTCTCAACCTTTCCTATCACAGGGCCGATATCGTCAGCTAGAGAAACAATCGCCGTTGGAATGGACGAAGGTGTCAAAGCGACTGTAGTCGGAGGAATTCTGTCCATGAGAGTCTCTAGTAGTGACTCGACCCTCGCCATTCTGCAGTCGAGAGAAAGAGAGTGATGATCAACATATTCCTGGCTGACACATGGCGTGTTTCTCTCTTGACAAGTAATGCAAATAGAGGGATTGGAAGAAGGAACGCATTTGATTTTTCTCCTTTTACCTACATGTTGTCAGAGGCGCTTTACGCGTGCTTGTGCTTGTCCTTGTGCTTACACTCCGAGCAGCTCTTCGTTCCTTTCCGGACTCTTTTCCTCTCTGGTGTCGAGTGGGTAAACATGATGTAGTCTTCTCCAATCATTCATAGGAGATATTGAGAAAGAGCAGAAATTGCTGTCAGAAAAAGGTCTTATTCCCCTCTGTTTTTGGAGAACGTGGCTGTTCGGCCGAATTCGACCGTCATCCACTTGGCCAACCAGAGACTAGAGTGATGGCCCCAATTTAATTTACCCGATTCCTCATCTCTGAACTGCTATAAATTATAAGTTTATAATAATTCTATCCATATGAATATGATCCCTCGTAGTTGCCAGTGACGGGCTTTTCGTTTCCTGCTGCGACAACAGCATTGTATAAGGCGGCGATAGATCCGATCTCGTTTACGGTGATTAAAGTAGTTACGCATGTATATAATCCGGAGCTTGGCCCTTGGGAGACTGGTCACCTACTAGAACGAGAAAGAGAAGAAGAAGAACGGTGAAGGTGTCTGTAAGTTGAGTCATACTATCGAAGAACCGGAGTCCATATTCGGCCTAGATTCCATTAAAGTATTCCAAATATTGTCTTGGCTGCAGAGTTGTGCCCGGGGCTGAGCACAGGGCTGAAATGCTGATTCAATGTGACTCGAGCGTGGCTGAGCACATCTGGCTGCATAAATCCCACCGCGCCGCGTGAGGATATTCAGACTCACTCTTGTACAGCAATAATGACTCCAGACACACAGAGCAGGTTCCGGCCTAGACGGAGGCATTGCAAGTCGAGGAACGGCTGTGTTGAGTGTAAGAGGAGGCGGATTAAGGTATTTCTACTTCCCATGCACAGGGTCAGACTGACAGGTTAGTGCGATGAGAAGAAACCGTCGTGTTCGCGGTGTATCTTGACGATGCAGGCATGTATCTATAAGGGACTGGCAAAAGGACAGTCTACGAGTGGTGAAGAGAGCCAGAGTGAAGTGCGTTTACATACGCCGAGTCCATCGAATTCGAGTCCGAATGGCTTTTTCTTCGATGTGCCGACTTCCATTTCGACGATTCCACCTGTTCCAGAAGCGAAGTTCGGGCTTTCTGATGCAGATCTGTATCATCACTATTTGCAGCATACGGGTCGCACATTAAGTCATATCCCTCAGGATCAGCGTGCGCTGCAAATCGGCATTCCGACGCTGGCGCTACGAAGCAGGACTGTCTTCCATGCTCTCCTCGCCGTGTCTGCGGCGAGTATGTGCTGTGAGATGATTGCTCGAGATCCACCCCCTGATGTGGGCGCCGTCAGTCAGGTTATGATGACGGGATATCGCCACTATAACTTGTCCAGTGAGCGCATACGAGGCCTGATCTCGAAGCCGAATGCGTTATGGGCGGAACCACTGCTCGCTGCATCGCCGCTGCTCATCCCGTTTGCGACAGCCAGTCAGCAGATAAACCATTGGATTTCAAGCAGGACGAGGACGGGGCAGATGTATAAACCGCTGTCGACGACCCCGAGAGATATTACCGTCATCCTGCGGGGAATCAAGACGACACTGCAAGCTCTGGAGTCGAGTGAGATTATCCCAAGTCCAAGCTCCAGCTTCGCGAATCTGGATATCGGTGATTCGGACGCGATGGATGATTGTCCGATCTTGACCCTCGAGCCGGGCGTACTCCCGGCGCCGTCTCCGCCATCGCGTAACCACCCGATGTTCACAATCGTAGCAGAAACAAGTCAACGAGCGTTCGCAAAACTCCAGGATCGCCTCGAGTCTGCATTTTTGTATACAGAAGACACCGAGGCCCTAACCGCGTGCGCCGCGGCCTTCGATGTCCTCTCAAATCTGCGCTCAAACACATTCACGCCGGCCACCTCAACCCCATCCCCTCCCCCAGACCCCAAACGAATCTCTATCCCGCATGTACCCCCCTGGCTCCGCGCCTTCGCCAGCCGCCCCGCAATCCCAACCCCAAACGACCCCCTAACCCACCCATTCCTCAGCTTCCTCGTTCAAACACCACTAGCATACATCGACCTCGTCCTCCCGCTGCTCGACCAGCGCCTGGAAGACCCACTGGATACAAACTCGCGCAACCCGCTGGAATTAACGCAGGAACAGGCCCTTGCACTAGATATCTACGCGCACTGGTCCGTGTTTATGTTTCTTGTTGAGGAGGAGTCGTGGTTTATTGGACGGCTGCCGAACATCACGCTGACGGGGATGCTGAATCGGTATGGTGATGACTTTGTGGAGATGTTGTGGCCTGGCTTTCATGGGCTGGGGCAGGAGGAGTGGTGGCCGAATAGTATGTTGTGTATTTTGAGGGAGATTGGGAGGTGTCGGTGATTTGGCTACGGTGACGAGCCTAATGCCCTCGCTTCGCTCAGGTGGGTGAGAAAGAAAAGGAACCACGGTTGATATAAATATAGAACTAAAAAAGCGATATACTGATATTAATAGGATAAAAAACTGCACGCAGGTATAGTCAATGGTCACAGACAAAAACATGACAACAGTATAGGTAAAAACAGTGTAGAAATCACTATAAGAGAAAGAGAGTTCAGCCCCAGCAGACCTTAGGTACCAACAGATCAGGTTCAGCCACGGGCGTACATCTGATACAGCGCTACACGTGGCAGGGAGTGGAGAAAAGTCGGGGCTTGTTAAGATATAGAGTAAGTAATAAATGTTTAATGAAGTCATGTTAATTTAAGTATTGGAGATTACTGGAGGCCTTGCCAGGAGGGAATGACGCCACCTGCATCTCGAGAGCGGGAGAAGCTACAGAAGCCGACTGAAGCTATGTACCTAAAAGGGTACGTGGTATTCCAGCCTACGAAAGGAGGAGCGACTCAGGCCAGTGCCCCCTTGAGGTTGAACTGCCAGGAGATCCGACTCCCCTCCTACACAATCCTCAGTTCTCGCAAAGACCAACTTGGAGGTACACTGGCGAGAATGACAACAATCCAGTCCTATCGTGAGATGTGATAGGTTGGCGTCTATCACGAGACGGCGGCTATTCGAGGGGTTTCGTTGGCGGAGATCATGGCGATTGGCGAGGCTGCGAGGCTGGCGCTTTGAGAAAACACGAGGCTGTGCTCTCAACTTCAGCTGACACCTTCATCTCCTCACTTTCGATTCAAAGAAATCATACCTAGACCTGCGAACGCGAAATAGAACACGATGCGCCCCGAAACCCGTGACGGATTCCAGATCGCTATCATCTGCGCCCTTACCCTCGAAGCCGATGCTGTCGAAGCCCTCTTCGACGACACGTACGACAAGTTCAGCAAGGCTTATGGGAAACCAGATGGGGATCATAATGCGTACATCACGGGAAGGATCGGTCAACATAACGTGGTGCTTTGTTACCTGCCTGGCATGGGAAAGGGAAGTGCGGCTGCGGCTTCTGCCAATCTCCGAATAACCTACAAGCACATTCAGCTGGCGCTGGTTGTTGGGATCTGTGGAGGTGTCCCTTTTACGTCCGACAAATGTGAGATCATCCTCGGAGATATCATCATTAGCAACGGTGTGATTCAATATGACTTCGGCCGACAGAACCCCAACGGATTTGTCCGCAAGAGTGATGTGACGGACACTCTCGGCAGACCCAACCAGGAAATCAGGTCGTTCCTTGCTGCCCTTGGTGGTCGCAAGACTCGAACGGAGTTACAGGAGCGGACACAGGAGCATCTTCAGACGCTACAGAGACAGTCGGACAGTCCATGGCATCACCCAGGTACAGTGTACGATGCGCTTTTCGAGTCGTCGTATCGTCATAAACACTACAACCAGGACACATCGAACAGCTGCATCTGCTCTGGATGCCGATCCATTGACGGCGATGTGTGTGATCAAGCCTTGAAAGGAGACTGTGATAGTCTGGGGTGCGCAGGGAAGATGGTCCCCCGTCAACGCCTGGCTGCTCAAATTGCAAATCCATCTATTTTCATCGGCAAAATCGCATCCGCTGATACAGTGATGAAGTCAGGAGCGCACCGTGACAGCATAGCAGAAAGCAACGGCGTAATCGGGTTCGAGATGGAAGGAGCAGGAGTATGGGACAACATGCCATGCATCATCATCAAAGGCATATGCGACTACGCCGATAGCCACAAAAACAAGATATGGCAACATTACGCCGCAGCGACCGCGGCTTGTACCACCAAATCCTTTCTCGAATACTGGGCACCTAAATCCCTTACCTGTTAGTTCACCTAGATATCAACGTCGTTGAACATTACCACCAAATGAGACACCAAATAACTTGCTCTGCAGCGTTAACTATGTCATCCACGCCTTCCAAAATTTTTAGCTCCTTGTGTGACTACTACACCTCAGCGCGGCGTCTTCATGTTCGGCGAATTTCTGGTGAATTACTGCCAATGGACCAATGTTACATCAATCTGGTCGTTGTGGTATATCAACAGTCATCGGAGGCCACAAGACCCAGTCAATACTCACCTTTCTCTGAAGCATCGCGCTTGAGGCAGAAAAGAGGCGACGCGACGTCTACAGTTTCATTACTAAGTCTATTTGAACCCCGAAAAGGGTCAAACGGAAGAGTAACCGTACCAAGGCGTGTACTCATACAAGGCCGTGCCGGGGTGGGAAAAACAACTTTATGCAAGAAGATCATGTACGATTATATATATGGAGAAATGTGGCGCGAGCTATTTGATTCAGTTATCTGGCTGCCTCTTCGGTGGCTTAAGAGTCTGCGTCAAGAACATCGAACCTTGGAGGGCATGTTTCATGATCTTTACTTCTCCGAGTTACCAGAGGGCAAGGACCTGGCTCGCGGTCTGCAGAACATGCTACTCAGCTCAGG
Organism: Aspergillus kassunensis; assembly: GCA_027569205.1. NCBI lineage: Eukaryota > Fungi > Ascomycota > Eurotiomycetes > Eurotiales > Aspergillaceae > Aspergillus > Aspergillus kassunensis. The sequence continues at coordinate 389,432 of JAPDEQ010000013.1, read as the reverse complement.
TCAGAGAGATAGGATTCTTCTCGTTCTTGACGGATTGGACGAAGTATCGCACGAGTGGGACTCGGAGACCCCCATGCATAACCTGCTACTCCGATTATTGGAACATCCGAGGGTCATCATGACTTCTCGACCATTTGGAATAAATCTGACTGATCTGAGATCTATTGATTTAGAGCTTGAAACAATTGGTTTTGACCTAGACCAAGTGGAAGACTACGTAGGCACAGTGCTGAAACACGATAACAAAAAACGGAAGGCCATTTTGGACTTTGTCCATGACCACGACCTCATCGCATCACTAGTCCGTATTCCCATTCAGCTGGATGCCGTCTGTTACACATGGGACCGGAACTTTATGACTGCAGGTCAGCTAAAGACATCCACCTCGCTCTATCAAGCGATCACATTGAAGCTATGGCACAAGGATATCCTCCGGCTGAGAAGGTCCCAGTCTAGGCAACATTTACAGGAAGACGTTGTCCACAGCCTCAGTGCATCCCAGGTCCAAGGACTGGCACCGACCGAAGTCAACCTACTTGAGATCTTGGCTTTCTCCGGTATTTTCAGTGAGGTGATTGAGTTCAATGCCGATGACCGACACCGGATATATGACTCTCTCAAAATGCACGGCATTGCACTTCCGGAGTTGCCTGAAGAAACGCTTAGGCAGATCTCATTCTTGCACACGTCCGATTCGACACTCATGATGGCCGATCAGAGCCACCATTTTTTGCACCTCACGTTTCAAGAGTTCTTTGCTGCTCAGTATTTTGTGAGGCATTGGCTGAAGGATGAGCAGCTACTATGCATACAGCTAAGAAGTAAGACACCAAAGACATCATGTATATTCCCACGAGCTCTTTTACAAAATGAGAAATACAAAGTACGGTACGATATCGTGTGGCGATTTGCCGCGGGCCTGCTTGGGAATGCACCAAGTTCAACGAAAGCCGAGGTGCCCATCGAGCAGTATTTCCAGCAAATACAGTCTCCACCGCGTGATTTGCTAGGCTCTACCCATAGACGACTGCTGATGCATTGTCTGGCAGAGGTTACACCGGATCCGGAGATCAATTGGAATCGTGTTGACATCGAAGATCACATATCAAGCTGTCTTAAGTTTGAAATGACGGTTTTCGAATATCTTCCCTTTGCTGCATTTGACGCGTTCCCAGATTACAGTGCATCGAAATTACTCCAAATAGGTCCTGAATACATCAAACAGAGAGTCCTGAGAAGTCTGATTTTCCGCCATAGCATCTCACCAAAGCGCGTCTCACCAAAGCTCCTCGATACCCTTTTATACTTGCTAAGAGATGGTGAGGACATGGTAAAACTAGAGGCCCTTCGTGTCATGGCTCAGTCATACCTGCCACAATCTGCACTTGAGGCTATGATTACAGTGATGGTAAAATTTGAAAAGTTTGAACGTTTCGGATGGTACACCGGCCTAGACAGCCACTTAGCACGGTGTCCGGGGGCATTGGAATGTCTGGTACCATACCTGAAGAATAGTGACTCGATCGCCAGAGCTGGCGCGGCTAATATTCTCGCCTGGCAATCTGATAGGCAGCCTTGGATCCTGGATATCCTCCTCCCACTTCTGAACGCACCTGACAGAATGACAAGAAAGAGTATAGTCGATGGACTAGGACACCACAAATCACTGGCACCAAGAATAGTTGAAGCTTTACTTCTTCTTCTCACAGACGAAGAAAGCACTATCAGGTCTGCTGCCGCACGGACATTGGGTGCGCAAAGTGCCTTGGCACCAGCGATTATTCAAAGACTGCTTCCTTTACTTGAAGATAAGGATGAGGATGTGAGGAGCGTAGTTGCTCGGACACCTGGCTTATATCACGAAATAACACCCACAATTCTGCAAGCGCTGTTTGCTCTACTCAAATCCGACGATTACGGTGGAAAGAGCAACGCACTTACAGCACTTGGGAACCACCCTGACTTGCCAATAGACATCCTTCAAGTTGTACTGTCGATCTTGGAAGGCGACGACAAGGGGTTAATGCTGGCTGCAGCCGAGACCTTATACAAGCAGTCGCCGCTACCGCCAATCATGATTGAGTCCCTTTTTCGTATCTTGAGGGATGCGAACTATCGTTCTCGGTGTGCTGCAGCTGACGTACTACGCCAACAGCCATTCTTCTCTACACCAACTCTAGACTGGTTCCAAAATCATCCAATGATAATAGATTACCTTCAGAACAACCCCGCGTCCTCTGCTGACGTTATGTTCATTGGTATGTTCCAACAACTACCCCTTAGCATAGAGGCTGCTACGAGTCTAGTTGCGCTTCTAAGCAATGGTGGGTGGCAAGTGGATACGTGTAGCAGTTTCTGGAAACTCGATGACAAGGACAACGAGTTGGAAGAAACAGGTTCTCCCAAATGCGTGATGTTTTGGGAAGGTCTACCGTATTTATCAGCCCCAATGTTCGATTGCTTGGTTCATCTTCTCGACGATGCCGACGAAAACGTCACATATGATGCCTCTGAAATCATGAAACGGCGATCGCCACTACCGCTAGCAGTAATTGATTCTCTGCTGAACATTCTACAACGCGAATATACAGATGGACGAGCAATTTTGAATCCAATTCACAATGCGTCCATAATACTGTCCAAACAGTCGAACCTACCAACAGAAGCAATAATGACTCTATACACAAAGCTAATGGACGAAGACTTCACAAACCCTTCGTGGGCCATTCTTGAGGCATTAGGTCGACAACCATATTTACCCACAGATATTCTGGAAAATCTGCTTCCGATTGTGTACGATAACAGGTACAATAAGTTTGACACGGATGATCATGTTGGCACACTGGATGAAATGTATCATGAGTGGTGTGAGATAGGACTGGACTGCATACTCAGAAAACACCAAATGCTGGATTCCGGCGTGGCTCCGAAATACCTGCGTCGTTTATATCTTGTTTGGGTTAAGGAAAGCTTCCACGAACAGGCCAGCTGCTGTCTTGTGGATAATTACCTCCTTCTTAACATGCCTCAGGGTCTCTGCAAAATCCCCGTCAAGCGCGAGCATATACGAGAGCTTGAAAAGGTACAGCGGATACTGCACCATCCTCATGCTGTGAGTCGGACTGATGCTGTGAGTCGGACTCGTCGAGTGATATCAAAACTGACCCGACGTCGTTTCTCATCCTCGTCGGCTTAGGGGAAGGGCGGCCAAATTGGGGATCTCATGGTGTTTCCCGCTGTGATTGTTTTTCTTGTTGATGGTAGTCATGTTGCTTCTTATCCTTTCTTCAGTAATAGTACTCAAACACCATTTCTGGCTTTTGAACAGGATGTCTTATAGTGTATACTGGTAATCTTGATTCAGTTCTTAGTTATACAGGGTAGATTGCTTGGTTCAAATGTAGCTCATCAGTGGCACATTACATGAAAATCACTTCCACTGATATCTCCCGCTGCCATTGGTAGCAGTCACCGGTACATGATTCATATTCCTAGACCATAAGACCCCGAAAATCCCCCAATCCGCGCTCTTCCCAGTGTACCCCATCAACGAAGGCCCAAAATACCACCTACGGAACAAATGCACTATCCACACAAGGCGGCACAAACATATTCAAATCCTGGGGATACTTCCTCCCGGCGGGTCCAACAACATCAACCCGATTCGCAGCGGGCCCCTGGCCATTCGAATAAATAAACGTGATGGGCAAAAACTCCCCAGCGCCCAGCTGATACCCCACGGAGTTACTAACCCCAGGGACAAGCCTAACCGTCGCCCCCCCATCAACATTCCCATCGGTATAGCCAGCATACGCCTCCGACCCCGCCCACCAAAACCCCGAATTATCCTGCCAGTTCGCGCTCTCTGCCTGTGTGGGCATATGCACCGTGTATGTGCCGCCCACGGCCGCATACAGGAATCCCTGGAATACAACCGTCCACTGCGTACAGCTTGTCGCGGAGGCCTGGCCGGGCAGTTGGCAGACGGCTGGACCGCTCGGCCAGTTTGTGGATGCGAAGTTGATGTTCCGTGTCAGGCCCGAGGTGTAGAAACTGTAGTTTCCGTTCCAGTGTGAGGTGGCGTAGCCGCCGCCGCCGAGGCCGGGGAGGTTTGCGTTGTTGTAGTTGTAGCCGTTTAGGTATTGGTAGTAGTTTAGGCCTTTGGGTTTGTTGGTTAGTTAAATTGGAATGAGTGTTGGGTTTCGATGAGGGGTGGAATGGAATGGGGGAATGGGGCGGGGTTACCGTTGTAGGCCGTTGGGGTTGGTTGGACCCATGTCTCTGTTAGTGTTCGAATTGATGTAGGTGTCGTGGTTACCGTTGAGACACCGGGTATCGTAGTTATTGCGGTGGCAGTTCTGGAATGGATTAATAGGAGAGATATAAAGGAGATAGGGTGACATACGTAACAGCAAAGTCCCCCGTGACACAAGTACACGGCTGGTTCGAAACCGACGGCGGAATGATCGTGACAGGCGGGAGAGTCGGACACAGGGTCGGGAGGATAGTCGGGATAAGCTGCGGTGCAGGGTCCCGTGGTGCGAGGGTGCCCAGCGGGGCGAGGTAGGACGTGAATGTTGTTGCGGTGCTCAGGCAGGTGATGGCGGTTGGACTGTAGATTGTTGTTCTGGTGCTTGTAACGGATATCTAAAGGGCTTTTTAGTAAGGATCGAGATGGGGAGTTGGGAGACGGACGACTGGGGGTGCTGTGACGGTCGTGGTGCTGGTTGCCTGGTGGAGGTTAGTGGAATGCGTGGCTGGTTGTGAGGATTCATACTGAAGTGACTGTGCTGGTTGAGGTGAGGGTATAGGTTCCACCGAGGGTGACGGTCGTCGTAGAGGCACAGAGGAGGAGGGGGAAGGGGAAGTCAATGAGGGGCAAACTGTGGGCGTAGAGGAAGAAGAGAGAGAGAAGTAGAAGGCACTTCATAGTTGCGGTTATCGAAGACAGCGTTAGACTGAGACTTGAAAGTAGACTGAAGATACCAATTGACAGGAAAGGATTTAAGGGCAGATGGCTGCCTTTTATGCCTTTTCGTACCTACTGATTCTCGGTTGGATTGACCTAATTGTACGTTCTCACCTTGTTCATCGCAGTCAGCCATATCCACATAGTCGAACACCTGCAGGCATACGTTCACGAGACCAGTTCATGGTGGTCGAGGTCTGAGTCCATCAGCCAGCCATGTGAGGAATCTCCGCAGCTGAGGTCGCATATGCAGAGAGCAATCAACTACAACAGTACAATCAATGCAGCCAGGCTCGCCGGGTTCATCGGATCCAAGTAATTCTCCTAGTGACCCCTACCTGAATGGAGCTTGACCCGTTTCCGGTAAGTCACAGGCTCCGATATTAATTAGATAATTAGATACTGATGTCCCTGCAATACCACCCAGGGGTTTCCATAACCACAATTCAATAATTGCGTAGATGAGCCTTACATTGACGGATAAACGCAACTCGCAAAGGCTGGCTGAGGTCCATCTGCCCCTCATGCACTGCGGGTGAATTTCGCTCCCACCTGCATATACGGGACTGTCACCTGCATAAAACCGCTGCAGATAGGATCATAGCAACTAAACTAGAGATGATCTCCTGATCATGCTGCCAGGTTTTGTTTACTCTTTCTTGTACCCCTGGCGGACCGGACGCTGACTCCTTCCCCGACCAATCTTATATCTTTGCAGAAACGCCGGGGCCTCCGAGTAGCATCGCGTTCAATTCATCCACACTAACCGTTATGATCTGAGTTGTTCTGACTGTACGGAGTAGTCGGTGGTACTATGGATTCAAACGTCTCCATGGCTTATTTTTGTTTATTTTCCCGAGTATTGTAAGGTGTTGTTCTAGGGCGGCGTATGTGGCTCGTTTGTGGTGAGTCTACTTCCCTTTCTCGCCTTTACTCGAACTTTCGAAAGTTTAGCTCCAGGTCTGTTCAAGATTGAACTTTCTGTTCATATATGGAGCAATAGTGTTGGCACGTGATGAGAATGAGGCGAAAGATTGAGAAGAGACGAGAGACCAGAACGCGTCCAAAACCTTCTCACAACAATCAACATCGACCATCCAACATCAACCATCGACCATCGACTCTCATCTCTTGCATCTATCGGTACAACGACGTCCTATCTCCAAAGATGTCCCAATAAATGACACAATCATGTCGTCTACAGCAACTGCCGAATGAAATCCTGCTTCACATCTTTCACCAAACTGCAACTATTCTCGACGCGTGGTATCTCGCGCGTTCTTGCTCCCAGCTCTATCGCCTCTTTACCAATGGCAAAAATAAGATTGACATCTTTCGTTCAGCAGCTGACGTTCCGAGAAATCCAGAATCAGAATACCATCTCGACAAGGGCTTCTCTCGTAAGAAATGCACTTGCTTCCAGCCAGGTTATACTAATATCAAAACCTCAGAGTACAGCCGCGTCCTACCACTAAGCTGGCGGGTCGACATAAACGACGCATCCACCTACCTTCTCATCGATGTGGACTATGGCCATGTGTCGGATGAGAACACCGCCATGGCAATGTGGGACCTAGGGACAGTCCAATCCCGCCAGCCTAGCGGGCATACCTTCGCGGACGCATTGCGGAGTTTTTTGAAGCAATTTGACCAAGTTAAAGAAAGGGGGTGGACCAAAACGTACCGGTCTCTCACTCTGAATCTACTTAAAGGGGCCGCCAACCTCCAACAAGAGATCCTAGATCGCTCCAATCCATCTTTCCCCCCCGTGGATCTGTCTTCTTCAAACACGGTCATCGCTTTAGCTCTCCATTGCCATATATTGGCCTGTCTGATCCCCAACCACACCACGATCCGTGCAAGTGAAGATGAGCTGTTTCGGGATGACTTTCCGGCAACCGTTACCGTTATAGAGGGAGGCGTCGACCATGGCGAGTTCCTCCCAACGACAAAGTTCCACAGAAAACAAGTAGAAAGCCCACCCCGGCCCCGGTTCGGGATAGAGAGACCAGGATACGATGTGAGCAGCAACATAGACGCAATGATCGATCACATAATCAAGCTGGCCTTCGAGCTATTAGACAGCCAAGACCCAAAGAACTGGCCGACAGTTCTGTACGTACTTGTTGTCCTAACCCTGATTGGAAACAGCATATCCCACGCCGCGGATTTGCTGCCTCAGCTGGACGACGCTTCAGATACTCTGTACTGGGTTCACACAGATCTAACACGCTATTACTATGTTTGTACTGGCGGCGGCACTATAATGAGTAGCAAGTGGCATAGACGGGATTACGAGATGCTGGTTGGAGATAATAGGGCCTCAGTAGAACATGCACACCGTTTGAATAGTATGTGGCTTAAATTTGGTCAGTTGGTCGGATATTATCCACGGGGATTATCAGGGCTAACATCTATAGTCGCAAGAGGTTTCCATGAGGATAGGGAAAGGGGCATTCATGACTTCCCAAGAAGATTCACAAGTTTTGCGTTCAGTGATCCGTCGATTCGGGACGGGTGATGCTTGTTCTCCCTCAAGAGAGATCGGAAAGTCTGTACGTACACAGCTTTTTCGATCAGTCCTACATCATGAAAATAGTATGGTCCGATTATGCTTTATCCTTTCCGGCAGCATCCTCATTAACCCGCGTCCAGTCATCGTCTTTTAGATCCTGGAAATCCATAACCTTGTTCGGCCCTCCAAATCGAGCCTGAGTTGACGTCCAGTCCCTGTCAGCAGCAATTTCAGGTCGCCAGCGCACCACGCTCTTCAACTCCTCAGCCAGCCTCCCCTCCAACGCATCAGCAATGAACCCTCCAATTGAAGGCATCTGCATAGCCCCATTCCCAGATCCCCCCACGGCAACCAGAAGCGACGTATACTCAGGATGCCGATCAATCAAAAACGAGCGGTCTGGCGTATCAGCATCCCAACAGATCCTAGCGAAAGAAAACGGGCGCTCGGCAAGATGCGGCATCGTATCACGAAGAAAATCCCTAGCGCGGGCTTCAGCTTCAAGCGGAATCTGGTGTTTCGCGAATGGAATGCTCTTTATCTCCCCGGGATGTTCTAGATCAGGCACGAAGTTGCAGTACCCGGGGTGCTCATCGCAGATCTTCAACTCGTGATTGTCCTCGTCCGGCTCCATGAAAAACCCCTTCGCGATGTTGAACAGGACAGGCAGATTCCGGTACTGTTCTGCTTCTTCCGGCGTCAAGCGGATATGGCTCAACGTCCATGCCGTAGGACGCAGCTGTTTCTTGAAATCCAGCAACCGGTCACTCCCAGCGCCGGCAGCGAGGATCGTACGCTGTGCGCGGTGGAAAACCCCATCTACCGTGCGAGCACCAACAACATCTCCACCCTCGTAAATCAACGCCGCGACACTCCCGCTCGATGCGCCGGTGATAAACTCAACACCGAGTCTATGCGCCTCCGTATACGCCGAAACCATTGCCTTCCGCGCGTGAATCCACCCAGCACCGGCTTTACTGGTCCACCCCTTCCACCCAGGAAACTCGCCCGTCAGAACACCGGGAGGCATCGTCGCTCGGAAGTCATCCGCTGTCTGCAAGGCTACATAGTCCCCCTCGTAAACATCGATCTCGTCCTCTTTGATATGCTGCACGAGAGCCGGCGTGTGGCCGGCCACGATGAACCCCGTTTCATGGAAATACGGCGCGAAGACGGGGTCGGTTTTCCAACCTGCTAGTGCGGCCCGGGAACATGCTGCGAAGGCGATGCTTCGGGGGGAGGATATACCGTCTGTGCTGGTTAGCTTTAGTTTATAAAGTCTGGCTTTTTGGCTGTATGAGGGATTTCACTTTTCAGCTCCTTATGCTCCATAATTTTGTTAACGTCATTGCCTGCGGCGATGGGTGATGGGATCTCATAAGGATCTAGGACTTTGACGTTCTTGTATCCGCGTCGAGCGAGGTGGAGAGCTGTAGAGCACCCCCATGTTCCTCCGCCGATGATGAGGATTGACGATGTGTGGTTGAGAGGCTGTGCCATGTTGCGGGTGCTCCAGAGTTGGTTTGACTGAGGGGAACTCGAAAGGTTCACGGCCAGAAACTGGGAAGTTACATCGTCTTATAAGCTGAGATCTAGTGGGGTCGGACAACTGATTCAAACCCTTAGCCCTAATGTTTGGAGGTGTACGGAGTATGTTTGGAGGAGGTTAAATAGGGGCCTCAGGCACATAGAGGGTCCCGTGACTTCAGGCTAACGTCTTTGGGGAAAGCGTCTTTTTATTCATCGCCAGTGAGGAAGGTGCAGCCGCAGTCATGTGATTCAGCTTATTAGTTTAGTTTTCTCATGCCCAACGCTCCATTTGAAGCTTACGCTGTATAGCTAACTGTCGTTTCCGAGAGTCTGCCTCCTGTATATTATCCGGCTCTCGAATGTCGCGATGGAAGAACTGTGGAGGTTGGAGTTGCTGATCAACAGGGGGCTAATATGCCTGGCCCTTCACTTTTTTCCGAAAATGAAGAGAAAATGAACGCAAGAAAGTTGCTTATAACTCAGCTCAGGTTCAATCTCTGCATAGAACTCTATGTCAAAAGCGTGCGAAAAAGAGAGACTGGCACTAATAAGGTATAGCAGCGTCCTGGTCGAACATATGCGCATCGACGCGCCGTCGGCCTCACCCCTTTATCAGCCCCCTCTTCCCTCTTCCCATGTCTGCCATGTTTCGCGATGTGGCACCGCATCGCCCACTTTACATGTACACCTCTGACATTCTCCAGCCTTTCTTTGTGGTCTCAGCCCGTAATCAGACCCACCAAAATCCGGCCAACTCTGTGGAAACACAATCCAGCCCTCACCTTCTCAACATCAACAGCGAAAACGAGCACAACACATTGGGGCCTACCACCGCCATTCAGCGCTCTAGACCTCGATCACCTTACCCCGTACTCTCTCGTCGCAGCGCAAATGAACCGCTCAGGCCACCTAAAATGGGGATTCCCAATTTACCGCACGACATACGAGGACGACAAACTGTGGGATGGTTTCATGGCCTCGCTGTATGAGCACGCAGAGGAGTCCCTAGAACAGCATGGCCGGCGCGAGCGCCTAGGCCCATTTTTCAAATGCCCAGTGATCCAAGACAAAACAACGCTGAACCACGCCTCGCGCGCCACGGTACGATCCCACTTCCAGTCCTGGGTCCGGGACGTAAGCGACGCGCGCGATGGCGCCGGAGCCGAAGCTATCTCCAGGATTGGGATTGGCGCGCCGCAGTATAAATACTGCTTAGTGGTAGACGACATGTCTCTGGCGCAGTACAAGGCTGCTGCTGCTGCGAGCGACCCGTTGAAGTGCGGCGAGGTCCCCGTTAAGCTACTCCCGGCGCACTGGGATCTCGAGGAGTATGATGGGCGCTGGGTGCCTGACGTTGATGATGACACAAAGGGTTACTATCAGTTTCCAGAGATTGAGGGGACCGCGAATCCGTTTGTTGACTGGATGCTGCTGGAGCAGGAGTACATTGCTTCGGTCTATGATCGGTTGATTGTAGAGGACTGGTATGATGTCTATGTGCGGCCGCCAAGGGTGTATCCGGATGAGACGGATGAGGCTTGGAAAGTTTTTTGAGGCTGAAATCCAGAGGCGGGCTACAGTAGCCGTAGTTGTTGTGGTCGTCAACGAGGTCTTGACTGGGCCAGCTGCATTGACGCGTCAGCCGTTTGTATCTCTCTTAGTAGCTAGGAACTAGGTCGTGTATGAGTATGGCTATCTCCACAAGCTATAGCATAATCATAAACAATTTAGTCTAAGAGCATCTAGCGAAATCGCCCTACCTAATAGGGTTCTTTGAGTCCTGTTTATTGTTTTACCGTGCTGGATATAATAAGGGGCTATTAGCACGAAGTATAGCATTTGACGATCTGTCACTACTCTCCAATATTAGTTGTTTTCTGTTTTGAGGTAGTCTCATATATTGATTTCGATATCTTACACACTAACACTCCTCATTGTGCTAGTAGGGAAATGGAAGAGTGGGAGATGTAAGATACGGAGGGTCTAGGGATTTTAAACAAATGCTCGCTTTTACTTTTCTCGCGCTTTCGTCCAGTGGCCCATGTTTAATGAACCCAGGAAATTGGACTACGCGATCAGATGCTTGCATATCAAAGTTGGCCCTAGGCCGGCGTGTATCTTCTACGGACTTACATGGATTAAGTTGACCATGCAACGGTTATGATTTGTTAGCCAACAGCACATATGAGGATGACGGCCGTAGAAGCAAAAACAAGTGTATCGCCCGCCTGAGTATGTATATAGTATATGCAGTTCCAGGTCAGAAGTTTCCGTTCGGCGCCACCAATCCTGATAATAAATAACCAATCTCCTTTGTACCATCAGCGGCGTTACCGCTTCTGAAAAGCAAAATACGACATACTGACTGACACTTGTCAAAGATTATCGAGTCCTGACGCATGAGTAATGCTTGAATCAGCTCCTGATGTGTTTCGATTGGCCGGGTTCTAGCCAAGATCAAGCGTGGCGCTTGGCTGTTACCGCATCCGTGGAGTTGACTACAATGTAATGCTGTATTCATGGTGGTGTAAGGATTAGATAAGGCGGCTTTCGTCTCTTTTGGGGTAGTTGACTGAAGTCCAAGCCTAATAAGACAATTTCATACACCCGCCCGGGCGACTGTTAAGCAATCTGTCACGATACCGGGGCCGAAGGATGTAGAAATGACATATGCCTGACTGAAACACAGTTATCTGGTCAGCCGCGGGTCAGCCCGGTTACGTGGTTGATATATTCGGAATATAAATACAGGCCATGTACCCAAGTTATGGCATAATACTTCTATCATCATTCACCCCATTTCCTTGCGACTAAACAACAACAGAATGCTATTCCAAACACTCCCTTGTCTTCTCGCTACGTCCTTTGCCACACTGGCACTAGGCGGAAGCCACCACCAACAACCTCCCATCTCAACAGTATATCAATTCCCCCTAGGCTCATGGCTCGAAAACATCGAAATCGGCCCTTCGAACACCCTGCTCACAACGAGAATCGACATCCCGGCATTGTACCAGATCACCGCACCCACAGCCAAACATCCGCAACCCGCATCAACAGCAACCCTCATCCAGACATTCCCCAACGCGAGCGGGGCTCTTGGAATCACCAACTTCAAGGAAGACCACTATGCTGTTGTGGCTGGGAACTTCAGCTTAGCCACCAGTTCATCAACACCCGGCAGCTACTCCATCTGGGACGTTGATCTATCCGGACCCTCTGTCACTGCAACCAAGATCACGGATATCCCTGAAGCAGCGTTCTTGAACGGCCTGACGACATTATCGAACCCCATCCGCAGTCGCCATTCCCGAACTCCTCCTCTCCTTCTGATTTCAGATAGCCAAGCCGGCGTCGTATACAGCCTAGACCCTCAGACAGGGAAATACTCGGTCATCCACGACGACGAAACCATGAAACCCCTAAACGGCACAAACATCGGCATAAACGGCCTCCATCCAGTGCATATCGGCAAAGAGACATTCTTATACTACACAAACAGCCTAAAAGAAACCGTCCACCGCGTGAAAATCAACCCGATTACCGGACGGGCTATCGGGCCCTACACGACGATCGCAACTGGTGTATGGGGCGATGACTTTGCGTATGACGCGGAAAAGCAGAAGCTGTATATTACAGGGAACTTTGTCAATGTTGTCACGAAGTTGAGTCTTACTGGGGCTGTTGAGGGCGTTATTGGTGCCGAGACGGAGATGACTGTCGCTGGGGCTACTAGTGCTGTCTTTAGGGGAGAGGGAGAGTGTGGGAGGACGTTGTTTGTTGCTACTGGGGGGGCTTTGGCGGCGCCCGTTAATGGCACTGTTACTGAGGGGGCGAAGATTGTGGCTGTGAGGGTTGATGAGCTTTGAGGGGTTGGATTGCTGTTTGGATTTCTGTGGCATATAGATTGCTTTTGGTTTGAAGGCTGTTGAGCTTTTCTGGAAGTGTCTGATGGAGGTGTTCAGAGTCAAATAAACCCTCCTAGTGCATTTATCACCTGTTATCTAGATTAGACATATTACTATTAAGATACGATATATAAATCGTGAGTTTTCAGGCATAAAACGGGTATCGGGTCCAACAAATGGAACAAGTCCAACGACAAACAGGCCTCAAGTACTTAGGTTGGAAGCAGATCGGATCGAAGACTTTCGATACTTTCACTAACGGCTCCCAACCTGGTGTGTAGCTTCCTAACCAGACCATCAACCCGTTCTTCCGTTCTGCGGCGTGCCGCGTTGAAGTTGTCTTCGACCCTCCTCTCTAGAGCGACAAGATAGGCTTTCGATCTCTTCAACTCTTTCAACTCACCCGCCTGCTCTCCAAGCTTCCTTTTCAGACTAGCTACTTCTTCGTCCGTTGAGCGGTTTAGGTCTTCGAATGCAGTTTTCTGCTCCTGTACGCCTTCAAAGATCTCTCTGAATCTATCCGCGTTTCTTTCATTATCTGCCCCAAGCTGTGTTACCCTTTCTGACATAGTTTGGCTGTCCCGCTTTAATCCGTGAATGTATTGGATTAGAAACGGCGCCTGCTGAATGTTAAGCTGAATTTGTTCCTCGAGCCATTCGTCTGGCGACAATACCTTGCCTGGTTGAAGAAGGGACATATATCTTGGCTTTGGCTGCCTGGACGACGATACGGACTGAGCGTTAGCTACCGGGTCTGTCGAGGCGGAAAGCTCGCGGCTAGACGACCCCTGGAGCGTAGGTGGGCTTGAGGATTGCTCAATTTCCGATGGTGGATCAGGCTGGCCCGGGATAGGCGACACTCTAGGCGTTGGAGTCTGTATTGCGATGGCGGATGTCGAGTTGCCGATATCAAACAGGGATCGACTAGCGTTGGATGCCCGGGTTGTATACCTCTGTAGCTTCAAAGGTTGTTAGAGGTATTCCTGAACACGATAGTGTTCGGGCACTTACAAGCTCTGCATGGCCATCGCTCTCTGTCAAGTCAATGTACTCGGGATCTGTCTCGCTCTCTTCTTCATCACCCCTCTCACCCTCCGAAAGTCCACCATTGCCGGCACTGGCCATGGCACGTCTGCGGCGCTGCTCTCGGTAATACTGCGATTGAATAGCAATCTCGGTTCTATCAGTGAAAAAGTCCTCCTAGAGCAGTGTCAGCGGGTACAAGCCGACATGAGCGATCTCGCCGATGGACATACCCTGATCTTCGCCCAGTTAGGCATCCTGCCCCTAGCGTGCTCCCACAACCGGGAGTTCTCTTCATCAGTCCACCGGGTGCGTTTTGGAGTAGGCATCGGGGCAGTCGGATTTGGCTACTGGAAAACTTGAGTAGTCTCAGTGAAGAAAAGAAATTTATATATAAAAAACTGCTATACAAACACGGAGAGAGAGTGGTAGACTAAGCGCGCCAAGTAGTAGGCAATTCTCCACTTCCCTGTTCATGTCAAGTTTCAAAGACAGTTGAAGGGGGTGACCAGGGTGAAGGAGGCAAGAACAACGGGCTGGTATGCTCCCGGGCCACCAGATGTGCGACTCTACTCCGTAGGTAATGCCTGGGCGCAGCTGGCTTTGCAACGCAACTTGCTTGAACGTTGACTCTGACAAGCAGATTGTCCCGCTTCCTTGCATGGGTGAAACCCACAAGCAAAGTGTGACTCACAGGCACAGGAACACGAACTACTCCGTACGACTATGACATGCGGTCCAGCTCCAAGATGAGGTGAGGCTGTGGCGGCCCGTTCCGAACCAATTACTCTAATAGTAATACCCGACAACGCGAAAAATATGATCTGTCATCTGATGCTCACCTTATCTCAATTGCAGCTGGACTCTGTAACTCTTTCTAATCTTACTTGCATCTTAGCTTGACGCCACTTGGTACTTTTGTTGGCGACTTGGTCACATGCATATTCTGGCCTCTTGGCCTTCCCCTTTTTGAAATCTCTGCTGTTGGTTCCAATTGCCAAGCTATATCACAGGTAACAAGGCCAAGGTATGTTAGCAAGCTATATTATAGTCCCAAAGTGTCCTAGCTCATGTGTTTCTGACGTGACTGGATCTATTGGCGCCCTCTGCAGTGATAAGGGTGAAATGGGTGAAATGGTGAAATGGTGAAATTCACAAGCCCCCCCCACTCACATGGAATTCACTCTATTCTGCTTATCATTTTTAAGCTCCTACAGAGTTGGTTGCATACTGAATTTAGAGTGAGTCTACTCCGTACCAGCTGGTCAAGTCTGCAACAGCCAAGAGTCCTGATATCTTGCTAAAGAGCAAACAGCTGAAATGTTATCGAGCGATCGCGATATTCTAAAGGATTCCGGGCGCGTATCCGGTGCTCGAGCCTCCACGGGGTTTGCTACGGAAAAAGCAATATGGGTGATTGATTGGATGGCTGACAGACTGTATGCAAGTTGACTGCGGCAAGCACACTTCACTTGATAACTTGATACATCTCAGGGGGCCGTGAACGTTGCAAGTTTGCAGGATCAATCTTGGAATCTCGCAAGAGTCGGTGTGACGCCTTCTGTCACAGAAATACTGTCCCTAAGCTATAAAAAAAGAAAGATAATCCCCAATCCATCCGCATCCATCCCAAATCGGGGTATGAGACCATCGCGCGATCGCACTCAGATTCCTCCAACACTCCCCCCTTGGGATATATCCACAGAACCATTCTTAATGACCTCCCGTTCTAAGCCGCTTATCCTCTGGACCGAAGGAGAGAGGAAGCGACTGTGGAAAACCCGTCACGAATATAGTCACCTTAACTGGACCGAGTTTCACGAGGTGTGTGTACCCTGCCTGCTATCCTTACTCGCCCATACCATCCCCAGACGCGCCCGTCTAAGCCGTGCTTTTCTGCAGCTGAACTATTTCCCTGAACGGAGCAGGATCTCTCTGTATACCGAGTATCGTGTAAGTGAACTACCTGTGTGGTTCATTTTCTCCTGTTGATATGAAAGCTAACACGTCTTCAACTAGCGGATGGACAAATCAGACACGCACAGGCGGCTTCAAGAGCGCGGAGACAACAAGTCCGACGGATCGAAGGCTGTGACCGTCCTGAAGATTCCCAAACGTGCCAGAGCCATAACCTTCGATCCTGCGAAGTCCGGCCTACAGAAAAAACCGCGGCTGGATGAACACAACAAGGATGATGATGAAGAGAGTAACGATGAAGCCGGGGACATTCATAACAACGGTGAAACAATGCCTGTAAATTGACCCCCCCCTCTCTCTACCCACGCCCCTGACTGATCCGTGTTCTCGCTGAAGCTGAAGCCCCAGAGTCCGCAGACAATGAGGCGGTCTCAACCTCGAGCTTCGTCCCCTGGCAAGACTGAACCTCTCCCACGGCGTTTGCCATCCCGTGACCCTCGACTTCGGGGTTCAGATACGATGTTGGCCCATCCTCTTCCAGATCGCCTTGTGATCGCCAACCACACGGACGAACCGATCGTCGTCCCGCAATCTGAGATGCCCCAGCCATTACCCCCGGCCATGGTGCAAAGCAAGCCCGTGCTTGAGCTGGAGAGCGACCATACTGATACCCATTCCCCTAAAGCCCCAACTCCAACTCCAGCTGCAACTCCAACTCCAACTCCAGCTCCAACTCCAGCTCCAGCTCCAACTCCAGCTCCAGCTCCAGCTCCAGCTCCAGCTCCAAACACAGGCACAGGCACACTAACGTCAAGTGACGATCTACAAACTCATACCGTGCAGGATGCGGACGCCCCTAGTTTGACCAAGGTACCCCCCTCCAATATTGTATCCAGCTCTACGGAGACACGGAAACAATCCCTCAAGTCATCGTCCCCATCGCCTTCATCACCAGCAGCACCACCACCACCACCACAACAACAACAGCCACAGCCGAAGAGGTGTTACACGCACATGCCCTCCACACCCAAAACAACACCTCCCTCAGCCGAAACCCTCACAGAGTCTCAATGCCTACACGGAGCCCTCCAACTCATCGCTCGCTTCTCGCACATCCAGAGTGAAAAGCAGCACGCATGCACACAAGACAAAGAAGATGCATCAGCCGCGAACCAAAAGATTGAGCAGTTGGAATCCCAAATCGAAGGGCTGAAAGCTGAACTCGAGACTTCGCGAGCGATGGTCATGGTAGGACTTGGTGGCTATGAGGAGAAGATACAAGATCTGTTGAAGGAGAGAGATGCAGACCGGGCGAATGTCGCTGAGCAAAATAATCTAATGAAACGGTTAAAAGCCGAGCTTGAGATTTCGAAAGCCCTCGTCAAGGTGCAGCTTGGGGACCATGAGAATAAGTTGCAGGATCTGCTGGGGGAGAGGGATGCAGATAGGGCGAAAGTTGCTGCGCTTGAGGTGTATACTAAGAGATTTGATATGGCCTTTGGGACGCAGCCATAATGAATTTAGGAATGGGGAGTGGATGTCTGAAACAGACAGACATAATAAATTGGATGGTAATGATGAGACAGATCACTATACCCACCATTTTATCCCTTGGAGCACAGGTAACGGGGTTAGCATTCAGATGTGGATATCGCAGGGTTCTAGCAAGATCTATACTTAGCAGGCGTTAGGGCCTGTTTTAGTCTATTCATATTACTAGTTTAAGGGCTTTGAGAGGCTATCTACTACTAGGTTACCTATACCCCTGCTGGAGTATCTACTAGACCATAACATCTCGCCAAACCCAAGTGGAACCAATGGAACACTGGACAGTATACACCGCAGAGCTGATAGCTATGTTCCATGGCATTAGCTTAGTCTATCAAGTTGCTTTCCATCAGCACTCCAAGCAGTTAGTAACCCAGCCAGCTGAAAGCGAGAGGAATACGGAGTACACCTCCGCCTTCAATGGGTCTCCGGACATTGCGACAAACCGGGAAATGACAAACCCGACACGCTTATCGGCACGGACTCTGGGATTCTCGGCTTTTTGGGCTTCGCTTTTGGGCCGGCAACCGCCGCTGCAGTGTCGAAACATAGTGTGGCTGGCTGAACAACTGAGAATCAACTGAGAATCAACTGAGATAGGACAGCAAGGCCTCAGGAAGTGAGTCACCGGACTAATAGGAATGGAGCCCTGCTATACCAACCGGCACTGGGCATCCTCATTCCGCCAGCTACGATAAAACATACAGAGAGAAAATGAGACACAGCCGCCCCTCTTCTCGCACTAATTCTGCGCAGATGGACAGATGCGATGGTGCTGTGGCGTTGGTGTTCACTGCCATTGGTGCATAAAATGGGCAGGTGTGGACGAGGCTGGCTGAATACAACTTTTCGCAGGGTTCCCCTCCTGCCAGTTTTAATGCAACAAGACAAGAAGTGCGAATGCTCTTTCCTCGTGTACAAACGCAAGATATTTAAGGCAGGCACTGCTCCTGGCTGTTGGATGAGTCGTATCGAACACCAGTCCTGCGAACTGCCATCCTGCAATTCAATTCAAATCCTGCACTTCAATTCGAACCATGTCTCCGCCAAGTACCCCCGAGGAATGGAAGGAATTCGCTCGGTCGCTTGCAGATATTCCCGGCCAGTCCATACTATCCGAGGTTTCTCCAGAGAATAACTCTGACTGGCTGACTAACTATACGCAACGAGGGATTTATATCAACCTGGGCGATCTTGAAAACCTGCCTGATACTAAATACATGTTCGCTGAAACAAAGTATATCTTTGCCGACATAGTTGATGTTAGCGATGTTCTGACCAATTCCAATGTTATTAACAATGGATTCAACGTGCCGCCAATTCACGGGCTTTGCTTTGGAACGGTAGTTATCTGTGCAAGGGTCATCACCTCTTCTCGCCCGATTGATCTGACAATGACTCCTGGGGATTCGATTGTGGTCTGTGCTTCGTTCCTAGACAACCCAGTGAAGCTCGTGTGGAATCTAAGTGAGAATAATATACCCTCATTGAACAGATTCGCCTCACTCACGGACCTTACGTCGCCATATGGGGCTGGGCTAGGGCTCTGTCTCAGGTATACAATACCCACAGCATACGATTTTAATGATGCCGTGATCAATCCACTTTGGGACGTGACATATCTCAGGGCCTGTCCGGAATTTGATGACGTCGTCAGGGCAGCATTCCGCATACAGCTTGAGACGGAGCTTCGGATAGCAAACGCCCTATCCTGGTCCAACAAACCCACGGCACTCTCTGTGGCGTCCTGGATCGAAACCGTGACCCAGAACGATGACACAGGGAATGATTTATACTTGGAAGCTGTGAATCTTCGCCAGCAGGTGGCAGCCGAAACACTCACAGGGCCCGGCGTGAGCTACGCACCGGTGCTAAACGTCAAGTCTTACATATCGACTCTAGACTTGGGTGTTAGTGCAGCAAGCGACTTTGAGGAACAGTTTCGTCGCTTCCAGGACCGTGAGCTCTCTCTTCAAGACCAACTGGACGCCTGGAAGACAATCGGAGACCAAGCTCAGAATGCAATCGCAATGCACCAGGAACTAGCCACTGGAGCCCTCCAGAAATACAAGGATGCTTTCGACGTCGTCCAGGCCACCATGAACCAGTTCAAAGCAGATAAAGCAACCCTGGAAGAGAAGAAAGCGGCCTTTGAGGAGGGAATTAAGGAGTACGAAGCGGAGCAATGGTTTAGGGCACTGAAAGCGGTTATTGGTACGTGAATCAATGTCTTGTCACAGTTTCTTTCTCGGCTAATGGGAGATTTAGGCTGTGCTGTCGGGATAGGGGAGGTATTTGCAGGCGACCCGGCAGCAGCGTTCGGTATCCCTGGAAAGATCGGAGAACTCGACGAGGCCATCGAAAATCTCGAGGCAGCTCAGGATTCGGCCGACACACTGGTGAAATCTTCCAATGTTGCGGACCTTCAAAAGTGGCTCAAGGCTGAATCGAAACTCTACACTACAGTT
The DNA here is from genome assembly GCA_027569205.1 of Aspergillus kassunensis. NCBI lineage: Eukaryota > Fungi > Ascomycota > Eurotiomycetes > Eurotiales > Aspergillaceae > Aspergillus > Aspergillus kassunensis. The sequence continues at coordinate 369,554 of JAPDEQ010000013.1, read as the reverse complement.
GGTGAAATCGTACAACAGCTAGAGGATGACCCTACATCTACGATTTCGGCGAAGGCTTACGGTTATGATGACGTCTCCAGTATTGCCACGCTTACAGCTTGGGACGAGTGGGTTCTTGAGTCAGATTTGCAAATGGCGTTCGCCGTCAAGCAAGATATTGGTGGTGCTCGCGAATACCGCCAGGCACTGCGAGAACATGCCATGAATGGCAAGCTCCTGGCACAGGCGCAGGCGCAGACAGTCAAGGCCGGACAGGAGTTTCTCAAAGCGCAACTGCAAGTCACCACCAGCCAGCGCGACTTTCAAGACCTTGAAGATTTAAAAGCTAAGTACAATGGCGAAAAGGAGTTGGCTGAGCAAGCGGCGACCAAGATGTACGATCGCCTGATGGGGCTGAAACTTATTCTGATCTACAAGATGCAGACCTTGCTATGGGCGTACAAGTATTATACACTGGAGGATATTAATGTTCAACTGGACGCTCGGAAATCTATTGCAGGTTTCAAAGCCGATATGTTTACTATTCAGGATGGACTGGACAGAGTGGACGAAAAGTACCCGGACTCAAGTAAGTTGTGCCATGGTGAATTGACAGCTTCGTGTACTAACAATAGCATTCAGAATTCACCTTCCCAGTACCTCCGGTATGCATGAACAATCTTCTCACGGAATAAAACATGATGGCTGACTCTTAGAACACAGTATCCGATGAGGGGACTGCCCGCTATTGTTGAATCGCTGAAGAACACGTACAAAGCCAGCTTCACCTTCATCCCCGATTCAACCGTCGACCACCGAAACCAGCAGCTGGCCGGTCCATTTACCGACGGTTCCCACTACCGCATCTCCAGCGTTGAAGTTGGTCTCATAGGTGCCGTCCCTAGAATTCCTAACCCCAACGGCACGGTGATCAAGATACACATCTCGACTTCTGGAATATACTACGACTTCCAAACCGGATCTGAAGTGTGTTGCTTTACCAACGCTCCCCTGTCCCGAGCCTTCGAGTACTCGATGACAGACGCCGGGACCCTGTCGCAGATATTCGTTGAAGCAGACTTTTCGAACAGCGACGACACCCATGCGGAACCAACGGCCTTCACCCAGTGGACTATCGAAATTGTTAACCCCGAAGATTTTGACCTGAGTGGATTATATGATATTCACCTGTCATGGAAAGGGCATGCACGGCTGTTCACATAGATACACGGCTACGTTGAATTTAACATGTAATTGATAGTGAGTGACCATCAAGTGCACTGAAAACCTTTGTAGCCTAAGGATGTCAATGGCATGAGTGTACTCGTTCTCCTAGTCTGAGCTTCATTTAATCTCCTAGTTGCTAGTCCCTTTCGATAGCAAGCAGCGCTTGCATGGTATGTTCGTCCCAGTCAAAGCGACAGCCGGCTCCGAGCTGTCAACTAGTACATCTCCTAATCTGTGCCCTGTCTCCTTGTAGCTTATATTAATTCAATTTGCACACATGTCGTCTTATCTATCAGTGTCTCTAACACGGAACCTGTTGATTAGGGTCGAACGTCGGAGGAAGTTAATGCGATGTTTCCGGTCCCGTAAGGCCATTCATTATTCAGGAAGATGGATTTAGACTACCGCAACAATGACCGGGGGTCTGATAGTTCTAAAGGGGTTGAGCCCTGAATTTGGATGGGCTTTACTCTACTCAACTACATAGATCACGGTCGATCTTAGACGGCTGCTGTATATTGTATAAATGCTTGCGAGCAAATTGGCTGAAGATCGTCCGTGGTTAGGTATCTGTACTCACTGTTGAGTTGTGGAATTGGGGTGTCTGTTCAATGATCTGTTTTTGATAGCGGGATAACGGTGGGATCAATTGGGGACTTCGATTGGCTGTCCAGCACATCATATGAGACGAAATAAATAGAATGAACGGGTAGGAGATAGACAAAGCGGCAGGGCCTTGTTATACACTACAGCTTTACCGTAATGGAGGAATAGGAGCGTGTTCAGATCCGGATTGTCCTTAGTCTCGACTTACTGTGACAAGTGATACAACATGGGACGGCTATTCTCGTAAAAGCATGCGTGGATATTGTCCTAGACATCGCTACTCTGTTGAAGAGAAGGCTCCAGTTGAACTGATACATGCTTTTTCCTTGCCTAGCCATCAGGTATCGGATGAAATTGAAAGAAGTGAATCACCCGAAAAGATCTCTCGCAAAGAATAACCCTCAGTCGCAATGAATCCGCCAAAGTTCCCGATTACTCTCACTCTTAAAGGCCGTTCTCGTATGCAACATCGATATGTTATCACTAACCAGCGCATCACCAACCTTCCACGCAAAGCGCCTGCAGACGCGATAATCATACGTGAGCCGGTCCACCAGCGCAATAAGAGCCTGGTCATCGTTATCAATCGTGACCTTGCAGGTACTGAACTTGGTAACATTAACCCCCCACGGCTGATGCCATCTCAGAGACGGCAGCCCCGAGTCCGGGTGCGGAATGACCAGCGGGAGATTATACACCTTCGCGTCCCAGAACCCATCATTCTCCATGCTCCAGGTAATCTTCCACAGCCGCTCCGTGCTCCACGGCGGCGGGAGATGCCGGAAGAAGAGCCGCGAGCTGACGAACAGCGTGTACCCGTCTTCTTCGGCGGCGGTGGTCTGGCAGGTGAAGAACTGGTAGCGCGGGATCTGCTGGACGCGCACTTCGTCGCCGGTAACCGGGTCCGACTCGTTCTTGAAGTGGAATATCCCGTCGAAGTGCAGGGGCATGTCTTCGTTGGACTTGACGTTATTGTTCTGCCGGTCTTGCCGGCCCGAGTCGCGGACGCGGATGATGATGTCTTCGCTCCACGTCGCGATTTTACCGAGCACCGCGGCCGTTTCGATAAAGATGTTCTCTTTGTCTGTGTCTGCGAACCCTCGGAGAACGACGGGGGACATGTTGGCGGAGAGCTGGCGGACCTTGCCCATGGGGATGCTGCGGAGTGAGGGTGGTTTATTGTCGTCTTTTGCGTTTAGCAGCGGACGGACGATGAGGCCGCATGGATACAGGTGCTCGAACTGCACTTGCAGCCCATCTGAGGCCCAGTCGAGGAGATCGGAGCGCTCGCGGTAGCAATACGGCCGGCCGTCTTTGTATACGAGATCGTGTGTGTCCCGAACATGATCTGCGTGCGTAGCACGATATGACCCGTCGACGCCGACGGCAATACAGGAGTGCCACGGTGTATGGCCAACCCCAGTGATATTATTACCATCCGGGAGGAGAGGGATCGAGAGCTTGCGCGAGTTCTTGGAAGGGTGGATGGAAAGCCGCACGTAGGTTCCGCGTTGGGAGCGGATGGCGGCGGCGAATACCTGTCCGCGACTGATCATGCTGCGTGCAATGGGCGTGATAGCTGCCTCCCTAGCTCGCTTGCTCTTCGTGGAGAGCTGGTACGCAAGGTCCTTAGTCAGGAAGCGTATATACCCGCGGTATGTCGAGCAAACGTCCAGGTCGGATCTGATGGCTGCGCGGGGGTCGAAGGAGGGATCTCCGAAGCGTTGGATCAGTTCTCGGCGGAGACATGAGGCGTGGATAAGGTAGAATTCGCGGGCAGAGGCAGGATCGTCCTGCGGGCATTGATCGTGTGCAAGGAGATCAGCCAGCCTGATGAAGTGGAGATGGCGGAGCTTTTGGTCGACAGCAATCTGGCGGAGGGCTTCGCCATAGTCCCATACCACTTCATCAGGGACACCGAGGAGGTCTAGGGTGATCAGCAACCTAGCTATCCCCTGGAGCTGAATTATGCGTGACATACCATTATAGACCAGTCCGTCCGAGCTAATATGTACCTCCGCCCCCGGCTCGTAGACCCGGGCGATATTCAAACAAAGACCGTTGAGATGGTTCAAGGCCAGCTCCTCGCCCAGATCCGGCCAAATACCTAGGGCTTTGTCCTTGTTGTTTGGCGACTTGAACGGAAAGGCAGGGAGAACCATTCGCACGGGCTCCTTCTTCTCAATGCAGGTCAGGATCGTGGGCAGGAAGGTTTCGACGTCCTCCCAGCCTGTGCCACTGTCCTTGCAGTTGACGCTGTAGCTGTGTAGAATCTGCATGATTCTGTCGGCCGTTTGCATGCAGGGACCGTCAATACTTTCTGGGAACCGTTAGATTGTCTCGATGTTGTATTGGGGTTATACGCACCATCTGGCCCGTTGAGGTGGCATTCCGTATCCTCCGGCTTGGTGACATCGGTAGAGACATAGGGGGCACCATTAGAGGGATTCTCTGCGACAGGCCCCTTCACAGCTCCATTGGAACATGGCTCGATGCCCTTGGTCACATCCCCGTGATCAGAAAAGGGTCCGGAAGCGTGGACATTGGAACCGACTTGTGCTGTCATCTTGAAGATTTCTCTAGGTGGAATAGAACTGAGTAAATTGGCTGTAGTAAATTAGATCTGCTGGACAGGCACTCAACCTGGTCCAACCGACATGGCGCTTATAAACACAACCAGCACAACGCCAGAGCTCATGTAACCATCTCTGAATATGTCAGCTTCACCACCTACGTGGCAATGACGCCTAGCCATCGAGAATTCCTCATTCCACCACATACCAAGCGAAATGACACGGCGGCGTAGGACAGCGGAGGATATCAACCCTGATCACCGGTATCACCGATGTTCAGCTGCTGCCTGGCTAAAGCCGTCTTTGAGCAAACAAAGGCCTGGCATGGACTGGAACCGGATACACATGGCTCAACGACTACTCAGATGGTGTTTTGCCAGGCGTACAGGCATATACTCTTGTCCGGTTGAGATGTAAATCAGGATTGCCGATCGCTGACGGTCCGATATAGTCGCCGCAGATCAATCTGACATGCGTCAGAGGCTGGCTATCATCCTATTAAATGTCTGCCCGCAAACAAAGCGAAGTCCGGTTGTGCGTGACGGAGTGTAAGCTTGGATTCAGCGGAGTGCGGACTGACAAAGCCGGGGATATGGAGTACAAGACGAGTTAATGATGGCGCCTGTACCTTTGGCTTCTATCCACATCCTAGTCGCATTCGGCAGGCGTTCCAGGATCTTTAAAGCCCAGCTGCAGGCACAGATCCCGGCACCATGTGGGAACCCGAGTATATCCTGTTATTTGTTTCCTTTATTACCCGATATTGCCTAGCCGAGAGTGCCTAGTCGGACGTGTATATAGTTGGACGGGTTAAGGAACTGTTTCAGCGCTTCTACCATAGCTGAGAGTTTTATTAGTATATATCCTGTTAGACGACTCGCTTGACCAAGGCCGAGTTGTCGAGGGACGCGTGCCGCACCCGCGGTGCTCTAATCTAAAATATATTAGTATAAGTAATAGAGTAAGGTGATTATACAGAGCGTAGAGGAGATAGTACTAGTTAGTAGCGAGGTGCCTTAGCAGAACCAGGCGATGTCGAGATCGAGCCCGTGTTGGGCGTACGGGATGGAGTTAGCAGTTATGGCCGGCTTACTAAATATCATGTTATATATACGCATGTCTATATTGGTTTTGTCTCTTGTTCTATATGCTCACCTGCAGTATCCATGTCATGTCCTCACCCCACCGCAAGACAAATCACTCGTCTCAACTGTCGTGAGAGCCATGCGTCTGTTGCTACTCGCGTCCCCTAATCATTATTCACGTGTAACCTCTTAATAGGATGGACTATGATCAGGCCGATTTGACCGGACCCCGTCGATATCGTAGGCTTATATCACGTGTTTTGCAGCTTTAAGAATGCTCTCTGGACATTCATTCCGATGCAATATACTGTCTATGGCCTATCAATCCTGATACCATTACAGCCAGCCTAGTACAGTTCCCTTCAACCCTACCAGGAGCTCAATACAGCAGAGCAGCGAAATGCTAGCTACCTCGGTTTTCAACTACAGGGACCCTCTCAGAGACAGAGCCGGCATGAGTCTTTTGATGACCTGCGGTGGCCTCATGTCCATAACCGGAGGCCTGCTACTCTGGCAATACTTCCGTGTCCCCAGCACAATCCCCCGCAACATCCCCCGGATCCCCGTCTGGGTCAACCTCTACGCGCTGTGGTATGATCTGAGCCCAATAGCCCTCTACAACGCTTTCTACCGCGAGCCGCTTGAAAAGCACGGCGCCATCACAGTCTGGTTCACAGGCGGCTGGTGCGTGCTCGTCGCCCACCCGGAGTACATCGTCGACATGTTGCGCAACGATGACACGTACCCGAAGGTCGGCGTGAATATCCGCGGAGACGGAAGCCTGATAGGAATATTCGCGGGCGAAAATATTATCAACTCTCGGAAACCGGCCTGGAATGCGTTTACCACTGCGATGAAGCCCGGCCTGCTCAAGACTTTCGACCAGGGGTTGATCCACAAGAAGGCGATGAAGGTTCCGGAGAGATTTCTCCAGGCGCAGCGGGAGGTTGGCCCTCGCCGTGGCGTGGACGTGCACTATTGGATGAATAAGTTTGCTCAGGATGTGATGGGGCTTTGTCTGTTTGGTTTCGATTTGCAGGTCCGTTTTCTCTCGACTATCTATATCCCTGTCTATGCTCTGACGAAATGCATCTCCAGGCCCTCGATGAGGCAGTCGTGCCACACGAGCCACTCGTCAATGAGATAATCTCCGCGTTACTCGATCGACGGGCCCTCTACTTCCCCAAGCTCAATATCCTCGAGCGGTATTCGGGCTATCGTCAGCGGATACTGCAGAAAGTTGCCGAGTTCGAGAGCCAACTCGACGGGATCGTGGAGGCCACCACGGCGCATGACGCAAAGGAGCAGCCTCGGGTAGTATCTCACTTGTTGAAGCAGGCGTTCGACGACGGCCGGATTACCTACGCGCAGTTCCGATCTAATCTCCGCATGACATTCATGGTTGGGCATGACACTACGGCTAATTTCTTGAGCTCCGTCATCCTGGCGCTGGGGAGTGATACGGTGTGTCCCTCCCTCCCTCCCCTCGGCCTTGTTGGTCTATACCTCAACTAATGTGGTTGGTGACAGGCTGTGCAAGATGCCCTCCGCGCCGAAGCCCTCCTGGCAAGCCCCGAAGACATCCAGAACCTCCCTTACCTCACCTCCGTCATCTACGAGGTCCTCCGTCTCTACCCCCCGGTAACAGAGATGATAAACCACACCGCCGCGCAGCCAGTCTCTCTAGGCGGGAAAGTCCCAGTCCACCCGGGGACCTGGATAGGGTGGAACTCGTACGGAGTGCACACCAACCCGGCGATTTGGGGATCCGACGCACGAGACTTCAGGCCTGAGCGGTGGGGTTCGAATCTGAAGGATATCCAGGCTGCGTTCCGTCTGCGGAGCACGAAGGGGCACTACATTCCGTTCTCGCTGCATGCGCGGAAGTGTCTGGGCCAGGGGCTTGTGCTTCTGGAGGTGAAGTTGGCGTTGTTTGAGATGGTTAGGCGGATGAGGTGGACTGTTGACCCGGAGTATAGGCTTAATCTGGGGGTGGTGAGTCTCTCTTTCTTTATCTCTGCCCTGTTGGGTTCCTAATTGACATTTTTCTATGGTAGGTGCTATTTACGTCTCCACTCGGGCTTAGGATTCTTGTGGAGGAGTTGAGTGATGACGGTAAAGCCGAGTAGACTGTCAATTTGCGGTCTGGATGTCGAGAATTTGGTTTTTGGATCATGGCCTGGGCTCTTACTTCGTGAGTGTTTAACTTTGAATGCGTTGTTTATCTACGTTATTGGCTGTACACTGGAATACTCCCTGGTGATAATGGCACTAGTATATTAGGGTTACCGGAATTTGCTCGGAGGATATTCATAGAAAGACCGTTTAAATGTAGATCAGTGTAACAATTAGCAGACCAGAGTATTGTGCTACTCCCCGCAGGACATTGCGGTGAGAGCATGAGATTATATCAAGAGACCGGTCAAATCTATGTAGTCCTACCCAGGTCAGTCACAGATTGAGAAGAAAGATGTCCTCTTGGAGAAGGTCTTCGCAGACATAGATTACACCTTGTATCAAGAATACGACTCCCTACCTCCTAGGCTCTTGTCAACAATTGACTGCATACATGCCCTGAACCGGGCAGCTCCGATTCGCCCAATGATCGCACCTGGATAGTTATACAAGCCGTATTTATCCTGTACCCCGTAGGCTGACGACAACAGTCGCGCTACATATGTGCAACATGTTCTCAGACCTTGTGTGATAGACATTGTCTGACTGCATGCTTCACCCGTGCATCCGTACGCGGTATTTCTTTCAGTATCAGCTGCTTGTCCTGACTCATGCTATCACCACAGGACGCCACACGACGGGTGTAGACGACCGGTCACCGATTACTATATCCCTCATCTCGCTCCATGCGTAGATTTCAAAACACGACCGACGAAGCTTTTGGCAAACCCCGCGAATTGCGAAGTTGTTTCATCGAAAGCTTAACTCCTCACCTGTGTAAGAGGCCCATCCACTTGTACATGTGTAACCCTAACCCTCCCGTGGTCTAACAAGCGTCATGCTGCTGTTGTTGGAGGTCCGGACTCCGATTCCAACCTTCCTCGCTCGACCTACATACTCGTTCTATGTCGTCCTGTCAGGCCTACTCCATGCAACGAAGCGGCCCTTTAATGGAGCTTTCATCGGTGACAGAACAAGCGTACCGGAATCCAATCCACCATCTAATATCCCGCGTAGCATAATATAACTAGCCCTAAGCTATCCAACTGTAGACATAGACATTCCAACAAGTTCCCCCGCCAACTCTGTGTCCAGAAAACAAAAGGCCACTCTATCTCAGTTCCAATTCAACCAACAATGTCCAACCCCACCCCCATCGCCAAAGCCTACGACGTCATCGTCGTCGGCGGCGGAAACGCCGCCCTCGTCTCAGCCCTATCAGCCCACCTCGCCGGCGCATCCGTCGCAATCTTCGAAGCAGCCCCGGAGGCCGAACACGGCGGAAACAGCCGGTTCTCCTCAGGCATCTTCCGGATCCCACACGCCGGCTTGGCCCAGGTGCAGGCGCTGCTCGACGAGAGCGCGCTCGACGACGTAGCTCACTGCCGTATGGCGGCGTACACGGCGGATATGTACCGTAATGACATCGAGCGGACAAGCAAAGGGCACTGCGATCACGTCCAGGTGGATGTCATGCTCAACAACGCGTTCCAGACGGTGCAGTGGATGGCGACCTCGCTAGGCGTCAAGTGGCAGTTACCGCTGGGGAAGTTCTTTGACCGCGAGAAGATCCTCGCTGCCCAGGGGGTTGTTGATATGCCGCCTTGGGATACGGTTATGGCGATTGGGGAGGGGGGCGGGTTGATGGAGGCGCTTTGGGATGCTGTCCGCGAGAGACAGGGGATTGCGGTGTTCCATGAAGCGCCAGTGGGGGATTTGATCGCCGAGGGGGATACCGTTCGCGGGGTGACTGTCCGGTTGCGCGACGCGACGGTGCGTGTTTACGGGCAGGTTATTCTCGGCTGTGGAGGGTTCGAGGCCTCTGCGCGGCTCCGACGGCAGTATCTCGGTGAAGGCTGGGACTTGGTTGCCCTGCGAGGGAGTCGCTTCAATACGGGGACTCTGCTGGAGAAGGCTGTGGCTGCTGGGGCTGGGGCAATTGGGAATTTCGGAGGGTGCCATGCGACTCCGCATGACCTACACGCGCCGAAGATCCTGGATCCTAGCGACGCCGATAGGATGAGTCGGTACAGCTTTCCTTACTCGGTGATGATCAATGCGCAGGGGCGGCGGTTCCTGGATGAGGGCGAGAATGTGTTCAGTCTCACGTATGCGAAGACGGGGGCGGCGATCGTGAAGCAACCGCATGCCACGGCATTTCAGGTGTTTGACCAGAAGACGCTGCATCTTCTTGAGCCGCGGTATCTCACTGCCTCGCCGGTTCAGGCGGACACGCTTGAGGAGCTTGCGGTGAAGATAGGGGTGGATGCGAAGGTGTTCGCTGCTACAATCAAACAGTTTAACGCAGCAACGCCCGGGGACGCGACGGAGCGGTTCAATGCGTTTGGGCTGGACGGCGTCTCGACGGGGACTGCTTTGGTTATTCCTAAGAGTAACTGGGCTTTGCCGATTGATACGGCGCCCTTTGTGGCCTACGGCGTAACCTGCGGCATCACCTTTACTTACGGGGGACTCAGAGTAGATGCAGACGCGCGTGTGTTGAATGACGAGGGGTTGGTTATGCCGGGCCTTTGGGCAGTTGGGGAGATTGCTGGCGGGTTCTTTGCCTTCAATTACCCTGGGGGGTCTGGCTTGACTAAGGGCGCGGTGTTTGGGAGGATTGCTGGTGAAGCGGCGGCAGAGCGGGCAAGAACTGGCATGGCAAAGGTAGTAGCCCAGTCTATGTAGTTACATGATAATACATCATTACTCTACCAGTCTAACCTCCAACACAGCGTCCTGGGTCTGTCCGGGTTCCTTCTCCCCCCAAGCTACTCCAATGATACTTACTCGCACTGTCCTGTTGCTCACCCAAGTCTGCCGAGGAGATACATAGCTGGAAACATTGCAACCATTCGCAGAATGGCTGTGACGATGGAAAAGGTATATGCCTGGTTGGTGAAACCATTCCGCTAATAAAACCTTGTCTGGTAGCTGGATATGATGGCTTGCCCAGTTGCCAAGTCGTAATAAGCATAGTATAATGAATATGAAAGTTAAAGCCTCACCTGCTAAAAGAAATACAATACTATAGTAATCCGATAGAAATTAGTGCCACGGACAGGATCGCTCTACGAGGCTTTATATACCCCATCATGAAGAGCATCCCGGGTCTCACTCAGTTATAATCTATATTGAATGTTCCTGGGGCCTTAGGCGACGTAGTGAAGTAATAGTGTCTTTAGTCCTATCTTTTAATATCCGACAAGGGGAGTTTGGAATGAACGGTGTGGATCCAGTACATGATCACTGTATGATTGATTAAAGAAACTAAAGGGTTACTGTAATGCTTGAGGTGTAGATATTAGACACGCATTCCTCCTGCTTCCCTACGTATATATGTTGCCGGCCCAAGACCAAAATATTATATAGGTCTTCCAGGTCATCAGGATCTGACTGCGATCCGCCACGACAGTATACTGGTTCTATCCTTGTGGCATGTTAGAATTCCGACCCGAAGTATTCGCAGGGCTGGCGTACCAAACTTTAAGGCGAATAGATAGCGACCATTGGCCCGTAATAGAAGACAACGTCTTCAGGTAGGCCTTTAATTCCCTCTAGACACGATACATCAAATGCGGATCTAAACAGGACCTCCCCCGTCCATCGGAGGCCGGGTCGATGCCTAACTTGTAAAGCGACCGCAGCCCGTTCGGCCAGATCCCAATGCTTGCGCCGACTTCTTCGAGTTTTGTAGCCCTCTCGAAGATTGTCATGCTCACTTTCGGTGGTAGTAGGCGGACCAAAGCAATGGCTGCTGTAAGGCCGGCGATGGCGATTCGGAAGTCGGCGTTCGTACTGGAGGTTTCGCCATCGTAATTGTAATTGAAAACGAATGAGCTCCTCCAGTAGATCCCAGGTTCCCTACCCCAAATCCAGCAGGAGCACGCTCTGCTGAAAAGCTCTGTTGTTGACCAAGTGGAGAAAGACCCTGAACAAACGTGGATAGCTTGATGGCAGTGTTCAATTGGTTAGTAAATGCACGAGAGAGCCACGGGCACGGCACCAACCACTCAGATTGCAAATGTGATATTAGCAGCTGGAGGCTAACTGCTTTTATGAAGCCAAGTAGAAGCCAAGCCAGATTCAGCCCCTGCCCAGGCGCAGACCCGGCACTTAAAGCAATCAAAGCCCCCTCGTCTCGTTTGGAGGCCGCAGTCGAAGAAATATTCTGTAATGGGCCTATTTGCATATTTGCCCGTTCTGTGGACGGCGGCATTGCTCTGCGCTTCTGTTACAGCACAATCCACCATCCCCCTTGTCAAACGAGCCAATCCAGCTGTAATTTCTGCCAAGCTCCATGGTGGTCCTGCAAGAGCAGTCCCTGCACTTACCGCGAGGGATACTATTGAGTCATCGGCTGTAAAAGATGTGCGTATTCCTCCTTTCATCTGCTATAGTCCGTATCTGACAAGATAGGGCGGCGGCTACTGGCTCAATATCTCAATTGGAACACCCCCCCAGCCCCTCGCCGTCCTCGTGGACGCCAATGACTCCGAACTGGTCGTGCAGTTCCCAGGGTCCGAGACAGACGCCTGTTCGGAGTTCCGTTACTGTGCTTTCTACGGACAGTTTGACCCTAGCAACTCATCGACTTTCTGGACAGACGAGGACTACGTGAGCTATCTAGGGTATAGGAAGGGCGCTGATCGGCTCACTCTGGGCGATGTACAACTTGCAAATGTCTCGTTGGGACTCGTACAAATCGATAGCATCAGTAGTTGTTAGAGCTGCCCAGTTTGAGAGCAATACGGAGAGACCCCGCTGACGCAACGCAGATAGCTCTATCGGTGTTGGTCCGGCAAACACGAGCTTTCCCTACCAGCTGGTCGACCGCGGTCTTATCAACACCCCGTCGTTCAGCGCCTGGAGAAACCCAACCACATATCACGACATAGAACAGGACCCAGACGATACCCCGGGTGGGATTATCTTCGGTGGCATCGATGCCTCTAGGTTTACAGGCCCACTGCATTCTTTCTCATTCCGGGACTCGCTTCCCCTCATGACGCTCCCAGTACGCGGCATCCAAATCCACGTCGATCCTGCAGCCACTACGAATGCCACCACAACCACAGCAGGACCCATAAATTCCACATTCTCCGAAACCCCATTCGACCTGCAGAGTAGATACGGCGCAACATACTTACCCCTCGACACAGTAAAGACCCTCTACGACGCACTAGACCTGACGCTCTCCCGCCGTGACAGCGGGTACTACACCACGCCGCAAATCCCCTGCAGCCGCAGTTCCGAAAACCACAACATCACCTTCCTCATCGGCCCCGCCGCGTTCGATATCCCCTGGTCTGCATTTCTCAGGCCGTCGCATATCCCCAGCCAGGGGAACTGCTCGTTCCACATCACGCCGTCTGACGATGATCAACGCTACGCGGGGACCCTGGGGAGTATGATCCTCAGCTACTTGTATCTGGCTGTCGACTACAATAGTATGATGGTTGGACTGGCGCCATTGAATCAGAGCCCCGGAGAGGAGGATATTCTGGAGATCGGGACTGCGGCTCCGCAGTTTCCCGGTGGTGTGGGGGATTTCCCCGAGAGCGTTACTGCGTATGCGCCTGCGCCGAGTGAGACAGTTGTTACGGAGACGTCCGATGGGTGGGCGGCGTTGAGGACTGCTGGGCCTGCTGTGGATGGGTATATGTTGTCTGGGGCTGCGGGGGCTCTTTTACTTGCTGTTGTCTAGGCTAGGGAATGTGTACATATGAAAAAGTGTAGCTGCCTTGAAATAGCTACTAGTCCCGGGACTATATTAATAAATATATATATATACATACGTACACACGCGGCTCCTGATGATCTAACACGGAAATGCTCATATTGGAAAATATAGTACAAGTTGACAGTATATACACAAATCCGGCTTCTATCATATTTTACAATGAGGATGTGATGCGCTACCTAAGCATTGCTAGCGCACGAGAAGGTATTACTAGACGCATCATCATGAATGGCCTTGCCGGAGACATAGAGACCGAGACCGCACTGGATGAAGATAATTCCGTCAGCGCCATTCAGGGTACTTGTACCTAGTGCAGGGGGAAGGAAAACTCACGATGCATGCACCAATCAACACAATGACCAGATTAACGATGCTAAGAAAGATCTTCCGCGGCGACGAAAACCACTGCCCGTAGTTAAGGTGTAGCCAATACACGCCACCAAGGCCGAAACTGAACCAACTGGCGAAGAGGGAGCTCTGTATTGGAGTTCATGTATTAGTCACTGAACATACCTTATCGTAGAAGGAATGCGGTAATCCTGGGAGGAATGGGGAGGCATACAATAAGACTAAGCAAGTCACTGAAAACAGGAATGGCATCGGCGATGATCCACGCGATGATCCAGCACGTCAAGCCGATAGCAACCCACGACCCAATCGAGAGAAGATCACGGCGGTGCATACGGTCTGTGCCGCGGAAGATCCGCACGTAGATGTATTTGAGACCGATATGACCATTAACAATTCCCGCGCCGACGATCTGTTCGTGTATCAATTAGCTCCATCCGGATCAGAGCTGGCAGGGAGTAAGTAGGTGAACATACCGTAGGTATAGCAATGCCATACGCAACCTTCTTAAGAACGGGCCCAGCCGAGCCCAGCGCAGGCGACGCGACATCCTGACCGGCATAGTAGTAGATAACAACGGCGGCGACGGTGTAGAAGATAATCTCGAAGGTCTGCAGCATGTAAAGGGCCTTGGGGAAGTCGCGCGGCTCGCGCATCTCAGCGAGCAGACCGAAGAAGGCGACGTGGGCGCAGTAGGCGAAGACGATATTTGTCACTGCTGTGAATGCGTGGAAGAGGTCTGTGTCTACTGTTGCCTTGAGGCTGGATGTGCGGCCTTGGACGCCGACGCCGACCATGGTGATTATCACGGCGGTGAAGATGCTGATGAAGGCTGTGGGGGTATTATTAGGATGAAGTAGATGAGGGTGGGTTGGTTTGGGGCACATACACATGCACGAGATGTAGGTCATGTTCTTCATCGTCCGGGGCAGCGAACCGAGCATGCAGATAACGAAGCCGACGGTCGTGAAGACCATGGTGCAGGTACCGTGTTCGGTGATGGTGTTCATCATCACGCTGAAGGTCAAGATGTGGCTGCCCATAATGAAGATGGAGAAGAGCAACTGGCCGGCACCGAAGAGCTCACGGCCAAATGCACCCAGCAGGACCTCGCCGGCGTCGCCCAGGTTCTGGATATGGGGGTATCGCTGGTGGAACTGGGCGATGACATAGCCTGTGTAGGTGGCCACGAGACCGAGTCCGATGATTAGGACAATGGCGCTATAATCGTTAATGCGCGCTACGAGTAATGTTCGAATGGAATGAAGACTCACGGCGCAAGGCCCAGCGAGGCCAGCGTTGCTGGTAATGAGAGCACACCCAGCGAAACAGACTCCGCAATCATGACTAGAGCATATTAACATCGTCGCGCCTTGCAAACTCCGTGTCACATACACATTCCGGTTTGCCTGTAATCGTCAGCCGCGTGTTCTGCTTAATGGGAGGCTCTAGACTGACCACCACTCCATAGTCTTGTACTTGACCTCAGCATTGGACTCGTCGCCAAACGCGTCCACAAAACGCGGCAGCTGAGCCTTCTCGTCCTCGGCGTTCCATCCTGCCTCCGAGTCTGCAGGGTCCGGCGCTGTACTGACTTTGTCGGGGCTCATTGTGCTGGATGCAAGAGAGTTGAAAAATCTGCGTCCGGCGGCGGTGGAACTTTATGAGGCGATCAACCCCGGAATTCGGCCAGCGTCCAGATAAAAGCAGATAAAAGTAAGATAATGTAATTGCAGCATGTCAATCGAGCAGAAAATTCAGCATTGTTGTGTTTTATATTACATAACTGTTAGTTAACGGAAATCCACTTCGCCTCCGACTGTAGCCGGACCCGCGTGGACCGTCACTAGGGAGCTTCTATCGTCGCTAAGCAATTCTCGGTTGCTTGATTTTTGGGTCCAATCAGATTTTGTGTCACTATGTTGATCTTTAACTCGGCTTGTCTGCATGTCCATGTGGCAGCATGCCAGCAATTCCCAACCGTTGATGCATGCAGGAGAGCTGCATGCCATGTGGCAACAGTCCGCAGCCGGGAGGCGCATTCCATGTGGTAAAAGCGCATACCCGTTAGTCAACCAGACTTAATACAGTTCATGCGACATGCCGGGGATGGTATTTAGAGTAGACGCAGGTTCGGGACGGGGAGCTGCTGTGTAACAACCGGAGTATTTTCCCATGCGGCTGGCCAGTTAGGGCAAGCATTCTTCAAACTGGAACTCCAATCGTCTCCGGAGATTCCTATCTTTGGTAGACTTGTTCCTTGATAGAAAGACTAAGCTAAAATTTATTGATCTCAGGATGCCTAGTTCAACATTGGGGTTCCTTCCGATCTATCTGTATCTATACAAGCCGCGTAGAGATCCAAGCACAGCAATATCTTAACCCACCTTTTGATCCCATCGATCGCAAAACACCACGATCACCCTGTCGTGACTATTGCAGGTGCGTACCGGCTGGAATCGGTTGTAAGTTTGCAATCCCCCCGTTGCACGTAACTTTATGCTCAACCATCTAACTCCTAGACGAACTGCGATCGCGTTCTAGTTCTAGAAAAGGGTCGAGGCGCGGAAATAGGCCATTGTCAGGAACCTATCGAGAAGGGGTTCCTTTATAAACTTGCCTGTCAAACTGGTGCATGGTCGTAGAGTCGGGGCTGGGGTTGGCCTTGATTCGGCTGGTATATTATCTGACTTTATTGTTTGAATGTCTGTCCCCCGTCATTGCCTGTAAACCTTTACGAACTCAAACACTGCTTGCTGTTGACTTGGGAATTCGCAGGCTTATCAAAACACTGAGGGTGGGGGTTCTACCTGTGATAAAGGATGCGCGGGGATCCTCTGTTAACACAGTTATATACACATACCCCCGGTCACTACGGATATATGACCATCCCCGAGCAGGCGAGTCATCCTCTCAATTAGGAAGAGGAGAAGTAATGACTCGATAGCCTTTCGCTCCACCTGAGTGAGTTCTTAAGTTGTCAACCCCGAACCCCAGATTTTGGCCCCATTCTATATCACAAGCCAATAAGCATGAGATAAGACGCTGCAGGACTAATACAGTTCTAGACCAATACGACCTTGGCAAGCTGACAGTGCCTGCTCCTGTTCAGCTCTTCTACCCCGCCAAAAGGTAAAGTTGCAAAAGGTAAAGCTGACAACAATGGCGGATCCAACAACCCCAGGCTTCAAAGCCCTGACCAGGAGCGATGTACGCGCTATCCTCAACCAGGCCAGCCTGTCTCCAACTGACACGGCCGAAGACCTCCCCGCCGAAATGCATTTCCGATCATTCAAAGACACCGGCACCCCGGGGAACCTGAAAATGCACACCAGCGCGGAAATCCAGGCCGCCATGGAGAAGTGGTGCCGTGATGCTTTTGCGTGCGTGGACCCTTGTCGCGGGCAGCCTGAAGATCTGGCCCAGGTCGATGCCCTCCTGTCGAACCTCTTGGCCTGTAACTTCCGGACATTCCAGCAGGAGACGAGCGAGGCTGAGATTGTCGACCAAGCCTGGGCGTTACTGGACAGGCTTCCAGCAAACCCACCAGAATTGCCCTTCCAGTACGAAGGGCCCAAGGCACACGATCAAGGGCTGTGGCCGGCGACGTACTTTGTAGCGAACGATTCCGCAGCCGAGGATGGCCAGAGCCAGGGATACGACTGGGCGAGCCTACAGGTCCTCTCGCGCCCCAGCACAAACACGATCCGACTCGCCCTGTTCAAGGTCATGGATGGCGGCATCCTTTCGCGATTCCCTCCTGATTATTCTGACAGTCTAGCCGGCCTCCTTGACACCGTCACGGTCTTCCTCGGGCAGAGTTCCACAGAGGAAGAAGCACAGGCCTGGTTCGTCCTACAAGCTTTCCTGTGGGCAGCGTGGCAGCACACAGTCATGATCCAGCTCTGGTGCGCCGCGAGATTCCAGATGGTCGAATACGCCTTCTGGATTCATAACGAGATGGTCGCGCAGCAGGTCCCGGTGGTTATGCCGCAGCGCGAAAGCATCGAAAAGTCCCGACCGAATTATATGTGCCGCTGGGCATTCGAGCTGCTCCGATCTGATCTGAGTTTCCCGACACAGGATTTCCGCCGACTGTTCGAGGTCTACGAAACGCGGTTCGGCGGCCGTGGTCCACGCTGTAATCTTCTACCCCCAGGACACGAGGCCCTTACAAGTCCCCCCAGACGTATCTGCGACGGCAGAGCGCCCAGCAATTGCCAGCGCTTCGAGTCCGACGCCGTGGAGATCCAAGGCGCGCACGACTTCGACTGTCCCGGCCCGGGCCCCGGCTCTCCATGCCATTTCCTCATCTGGGACGAGGCATCGTATCTCAGCACGCGCGGCGCGCGCGCCATCTCCCTCGAGGACACAGACGACACCCACATCCGCTATACCCCCGTAACCCCAGACACAATGGCCGTCTCGCACGTCTGGAGCCACGGACAGGGCGGACGCCCAGAGACGGGATTCAACAGCTGCCTGCACAGGCGATACCGCACGCTCGCGCAGAGCATCGGCTGCACCTCGTACTGGATGGACACGCCATGCGTGCCGACAGACCGCACGCTGCGCTCCGAATGTCTCGGGCAGATCAATGCGAATTTCGAGACCAGTAAAGTTACCCTCCTTGTCGACCGCGATATCATGGAGATCGATATCCACCCGCGCACCCTCGCCGCCGAAGAAGCCATCCTCGCGACCCTGGTCGTCTGCGACTGGAACGTGCGCGCGTGGACGCTCCTCGAGGGTATGCGCGGCCGCGTGAGGCTGCATCTGCTATGCAAGGATAACCATGTGATCCCGCTCGTCGATGTCCTGAATGATGTGCTCGCGCGGAGCTGCTTGAGCCTCGTCCCTGCCTGTCTCGCCGTGCAGCATTACATCCCGACGCCGGTGTACCCCGACGGGATAAAGCGGGACCCTGTTAGTATCGAGCAGGCAACCTGCCTGCTTAATCACCGCCACGCGACCAAAGACCGCGACGTGGCTATGATCTGGGCGCTGGTGGCCGGCTCGCCGACGGTCATAAAAGCCGCGGAGGAATTCTGGGTCCAGAAAACCGGCTCTTCTATCACGACGGGGTTCCTCCTCTCCAGTGCGCCGCGGATCACTGGGCGTCGTGGGCTTGGATGGGCGCCTGCGCGTCCGAATCTACTCCCGCCGACTGCGACGACGGACGAGGGCCGATACCCGGCATATGACGGACAGAAAAGCGTCCCTGGGAGGATCACGCCGCGGGGGTTCGAGGCCGAATGGCTCGCTGCGGTGGTCCGGCGGCGCGGGAGGGGTCTTCCGGCGTGGATGTTCAGCATCTATAGCTTCCCCCGGGAGACTGAGTGGGACGAGTACTACCATGTGTACAACAAAGGCGGGAGTGACCGCATGGATCTCAAGACGAGACAGCGGCTCGGGGCGTTGCTGGCGCCGCTTTTCCAGCGGTTCCGGTACGTGGCGTTTTTGCTGCCGTTGTTGCGCTATAAGGGGGGCGATGGATCTGTTATTCCCCCGCAGCCTTTTCCGTATCAGGGTGACAAGGGCGGGCAGGTTATGGTTGTTGTGGGATCGGATGATCGCGAGGCGTGGGAGTGGCAGTTTCTGTATGAGTGGGAGGATGCCCAGGTGCCGGAGTTTTGGCAGACTCAGATCTTGTTAGTCTAGCTTAGCTGCTAAGCTTATATGACGACCCATCAGTATTCATGGCCGCTGATGAACTGCCAGCAAGCTGTACCGTCTCCGAGAACCACAACGTGGCTACGCAAGCAGCCGGGAAAGGGGCCGTTATAATGATTACCGAACGACCTTTGTAGGTAGTTTAAGTTGAATTCTTTTTGTGGAGTGTTCCACTTCACTAAGTACATCAGGTCAGTAGACAACGTGGAACACTGAAGCTGTCAGGTAGATAGAAGGATTGGCATGGTAGATACCCAAAGGCATCACTAGGATGGGGTAGAATCCAAAGACAGCATCAAATACACGGCTACAACCCGCTGGCCTCACACCTTAGCATGCATTCTACAGTGCAAAGCACAAGGACAGTCAGTCTCTTCTCTAGTATTAGATACCTCACATCCTAAATCTTTCCCGTGGAATTAGGTTACAGCTTCTACTTAATTCGATTCAGTCTCACGTTCACGAAAGCCTACCTTCAGGTGGCCCATTCAATTCCTACGTAGCTTACACTACAAAGAAGCAAATAGTTAGAGGCTAATTTGTGGTCAGCAGACGAGCTCGTATCGCTTACGAGGAGGGAGGTCTTTTCTATTCGTAAGCAACACCGCTCTTATGCACGCATAGAGATAAGTAAGAAAGAGGGGGGCTTGACCAAGTTGTATTGGGGCATGAAATGAGCTGTGTCAGATTGTAAATATGATATATCAACTTACCGTCCAGCTGGACGTCAAAGAGAACTCTGGCACGGCCCCAGCGTAGCTTTCGAAAGCGCAATTTTGGTGGAGCTATAGGACCCCGAGTAACGCCCAGCAGTCAACGAGCTGAGTGAGACGAACGGTTGTCTGAGTCCCGCAGTAAATCATTGGCTTAGCCTAAGCTGTCATCCGGGATGGTCGTACGAGCTGTCAGCCTCGTCTTACACGGAAGCGGGGGTTCCTGCTAGGAAGTCTACAATGTATGTAGGTATGTATTAGTTTATCGTATGGGGGCACCCTGTCCCGCGAAGCTCCCTTGGGTTATGGTGGACGCGCTGAGCCGTAGTTTAAAGTATATGAGATTTATCTAAATCCTCCTATGTCCTCCTATGTCCTCCTTCCAAGGCGTTGCGAGGTAGCAAATACTTGGGGTGCGTGCAGGCGATCGCCCTACGTATAGCTTTTAGACCCGGGTGTAACGTTGGCTGGTGGTGCCAGTTAGATCTTTAGCTTTTCCTGCGGTTGTCGTCCTGCTAAAAAACGAGAAACGTCAAGATTGGTGAGATCATTGAGGCACTAAGTAGGGTGCGCAGGAATCTAGGTCAGGTAAGTCCGTGCGGCATAGATTGGGCTGGTTTGGAGAATGAAGATACGAAAAAAAGTAAGAGTGAGAGTGTCCGAATGTTACACACAGGCCTGCTCCGATTATGATTGGGTGAATCATCAAGCAAGATCCAGGTTTGGTCCGATTTCAAACCCATACGGATAGATGGTTGAACATTGGGACATGAACGGGCGTTCGGTAAGAAGGGGTCTCCTACAGGTCTTGTGTGCCAATCCTGTTACACAAATATTGTATCCCTTGTGTCCTTGATAGACAAGTCTTTCATGAATGTATCATTAGGTTATTTGATGCGACGCAACGGTGTTTGAGAGTAGGCAGTAGAAAGTGAGCACCCCTATCCGGACAACACCACCTATATAATCAATTACGGAGATATCGAATAGCTGGCGTGAAATTCCACACAAGGCACTCTTACGGTAGTTTCCAGAGCAATGTCCTAGAGAGCGCATCGAGGCAAGCTGCATCCGGTTTTGTGAACACTGCATGTCAGAAAGTAAGATCCCATTAGTCTGAGGTTACAAAGACCGCCGCTGCAGTAGAAGGTATGATCCCTCAGGGTCACGGATGGCATCTAATAGGTACCAAGCTCCCGTTCGCCTGGTTGCAGCTGAAGAATACTGGAGAATTCTGTTAGACCCTTCTATTGTTATAAGTTGAGATCTTGCTTACTTAGTTCTGTCTTCGACTTTACAGCCGAATTAGGCTGAGTCAGAGCAGTAAAGTCCATATATGCCAGGATCAGGGATACAGACCGGTGATCACACGATCCATGACCAAGTCGTTAACAGGTTGCAAGCCAGAGGCAGCTGGTTGGAAGGTGATATGACCAAAAACAGCCTCTGCATAAGCAATGGACCGTGCGTTGACAACTATAAATACAAAGCTGTGAACATTCTTCGACTGTCGTACCCCATTCTTGACATCCATTCATCCATCGTTCCCTGTTTTCCTAATCTATACTATCTTACGCACTTAACCAATCCAGTTCACAACCCATCTTAAACATGCACCTAACCATACCATCCATCGCTGCCTTCGCAGCAACCGCTGCAGCAATCCAGTGCCTCTCCCCTCCACCTCCAAACCCGTTGAACCTATGCCAGCAATGGAGAACATGCTGGAGCACTGTCGAGTATCCTCAACCCATCCACCCCTATCCATAGACAAACAAACCCCAAAACTAACTCATCGTTTCCAGCACTGATCCCGCATCGTTTTGCATATACCTCACCAACTTCGGCCTCGGTTACCCGCCTCATTCAGTCAGGGTCGCGGGCCCTGTCAGCAGAACAGCCGGTTGCGCCACCATCCCCGGCCGCTGTTGGCCAGAGCTAATCAACAGGTACGTATCGTACTTTACTTTACCCGTGGAGTCTGGATTGGATTGACATGGAGCTTATTCTGAGACCCTTAGCCCGTATCGCGTCCGTATTGCGGCATGCGACAACTCGGATACTATCTTCTCCGAGTGTAATCAGCAGCTTACTATCACGCAGCCTTGCTGTCCTAGGCCGAGGAGTCGCATTGAGGCAAGGGACTATGATATCGATGTTCGAGATTATGGAGTTGGGACTGGGCAGTAGCGGTTCACACTGTGAGGGAGGGAGGATTGTCTCGGTTTAGGTTTTTCCCCTCCATGTATTGGGGTTTTCCTGGGCTGTTATGTGAATGCAGAGACTAGTAGTTAAGAAATAATGATTCCGATTTACTCGATCTCAGTATCTGCGGGGTCAAGCCTATATATTGCCATGACAAAAGACGATACAGGTGAAAAGTAAAACATTATCGCTTTGCTTTTATAGCCAAGGTGTTCCCAGGCGATGGTAGTTTGATTCATGCTCTCGTCCTAGCAATATCAAGACGGCGAACTGGTTCCAGATGATAAAATGAAAGGGTTAGATGAAGCTAAGTATTACGTGCATCTAAACTCGAACAGTCTGTCTATATTACTAAATACATACTCTGTCCGTTCTCATCTGAGAAGTTCCTGATAATTTCGTATGCACTCGGATGTCTTTAGACGGACCTTTTTGTATTTCGCCCGGTAAAAGCCTCCCTAGCCTATGGCGCTTTATACAAGTCTTCGGTTCTAATATTGACCCATTAGTAAAGCTGGACAGGCGCTTTCTTATTGGATGCAAATGACAGTGTCGAATAACTCCCCCATACCTGCATATCTCAATGCATTCCACCTGCATGAGCCATCACCGGGTTGAAGCGTCCTCGCACTTCTGACCACCAACCAACCAACCAGTTCGAAAGATCCCACTGGCTGGACAAGTAGAGAACTAATAAAGGAATAGTAACACCCCATTGATGTTATTGTCTTTGAATAGTAATAAGTCGATTGATGTCCATTTGGCTATTGGTTAAAGAGATCAATGAATAGGCTCGCTTGCAGCCTAGCGTCCAGTAGGCAGGTATAAGTCTCGTAGAGATATCATAGAATTCATAACAATTTTGCCTATTTTCACTTTTCCCTTTTGACAGTCCTTATTTCACGTATAGTAAGTGCCTGTTTCTCGTGTTGACATGGCTTCGATGTTGTTGTGGCACGATCTCGATCCTCGTGGAAGACCTCCAGAGCACCTTGAACAGCAGTGATGATATCGTCTTTCTCACCCTTCGGCTCTAATCCTTCGGCTCTAATCATTCAGCTAGCACGAGGCTCATTGTAACGGAGTCGCGAAGACCTTCAAATTCCCGCTTAATCATACGGGAGATATTTCCATGATTGCTCGGATTTTGTACATATAATATAACTTCTTCCTTAATAAACCCTTCTTGTACATATAGCACAGTTAACTTAGCACAAGTCAATCGATCCCCTTACACATTATATAGATTACTGCGAGGAGTAGCTCGACTAGGTAGATTCATATATTTAGAAGCTATTAGAATATTATGTAGGTATTCTAAAAGCTTTAAAATCCATAATTTAGGAGTGAAAGTAAAGTAATAAGATCGTAATATAATTAAAGGTTAAAAAATCAAGAATATTGCAGCTTGCGCAAAATTAAACACGACTGACAATCTAGGACTGATAAACCAGGTACCTCCAGGGTCTCATTTCAAGCAGTATCATCACGCCATAAAAGAGTTCACCTCATTCCACCCCTCACAATGCAAGGTATAGTCCCATTGCGTCAATGTAGGTGGGAGTACCCTAGTTTTAATCCAATATTCGCGCAGGCGAAAAGGACAGCATAGACATTATGGTTGTCGGGCTTGCGCAAATTCAAGTAGTCCCACGCGAGACGAAACTGAGGCTGAAGGGATCGTGTATAGGCCCGAGATGCTTCAGCCCGTGGTGTTTCCCGACAATCTCGAAGTGCATTTTTCATGTTATCCCATGCCTCGCTGGTATGCGGTCCCATGTAATCTGGATCGGGTTGGTCTCTGGCTAGCAGATAGAGGACGGCTTCTGTCAAGGAATTAGGGTTTAGCATTTGAATAGGATATAGGCTGTCCCATGGCCCGCTAGGCCCGTCGGGGTATTTTGGGGGTAGTAGGAAACTATTAGAAACTGTCAAATGGGGGTCATTTGCGCGAGGGGGGCCTGCCTCGTAGTCAGGCAACCAAAAGAGGATCTCGGATTTCTTCATAAGGTATAGGAGCACTTTCCCTACATGGTAATGGGTTACCGCAGGATAATGAAAGCGATCGCGGGCAAGAATACAACTGAAACTCTCATGATATCCACCATGGGCCGCGCGATCCTCTTGCCAGTATAGGCATTTCCTATCTACGCAACTAGGATACCTTGTAGCTAGTTTAACTATCGCCTGTACAATATAATGGTCAGGAATAATAAAATCAACTTCGGGAAATCCTTTCGCGTCTCCAACAAGTGAGATAGCTATCCAACCCCATAAAATACTCGGAATATTGGCTTTATCAAAAAGTTCAGCTACCTCTGCAGCAACTCGGGCACCGGGCACTGGCTCTTGAGACAGTGGGTCTTGAGACATGATAAAGAGAGGTGGCGAGGTGATAGTCTGAATCTGTTGAAATATGCAATTGATACGAGCACATCTAGCAGTCTTTTATACCTGAGGCTTTCAGTTAGGATAGGTAGGTTATGGAAGTTAACTACAGATTTATGTTTTAGCATGACACAGGCGAAACTATTCATCAAACTTCGACAAAGCATGACAATGACGGGGGGATTCTCAACGACAATATGATATTTGGATCAAACAGAGGGGAAACACTAACTTAGAAAATCAGAGTAAGAGTAAAACAGCAACAAACACTATGAAAGTACTACAAAGGACCCCGACCACCACAAGAAAAAGTCTGACTACGGAGATCAACTCCGCAACTGCTGGGACTAAGAGCCGCTCGTCTTCCTCTGCCTGAGACTTTTCACTACGAACATTCTGGACTTCCTTTTGTTATTCAAGAGGCTTGAGACGATAACTTCCATCAGTCTTGCAATGTTTTTCTCTACAATGACAAATGTATATCGCAGCGCCTGTGATGGGCCCTAGTAATTCTGTCTAAGTGTGTACCATCTACTCCGTACTGTACGTGCATGGGCCTCGTTCTGCTTCCGCAGGAAACTGCAAAGTTATTCGCTGCCTGAATTCCTGCGTTGAACTTGATCTGAACATCGACAATGCCGTGTTCGGGATTTCCGGAGGTGTACTGGCTTTGCTACGGACAATACGCGACTTGATTAACGGGATACTTAGAACAGAATCGTAGTACCAGGTCGATTATAGTAAGAAACTCACCATTGCTACGATGGCTTGGCTGCAAGAGTTGGGCAATTGGCTGAATAGCGGGGTTCATCGCCGTTTACAAAAACCCTGTACCCGATGCCAATCTCCTTCACTCAGTCCACTTCTGACAGCAATAGTATGAACCTTATTTCCCAACTTAGCCGCCAATGAGCATGTGCAATCTGTGATGAAGTCACCAATTTCTCAGAGAATGAGCCTCTTGCTGGGCGCTTGTTTGTCTATCCGCGAACACCTGTTCTGGCAGGGATCGGCAGTTCTGGCGTCCCATCTCAAATCGTCAATGCTTTGGGTGTGGTTTCGCTGCTGGATTTGGCGCTACCACGGCGATCACTGCTTGAGCTCCTTACAATCCAGCTCTCGCACATTGGATCAAAGAAATGGTAAAGTTTGAGGCTTTGGCTGATGATAGAAAAAGTGCGTTGTCGCGGGTACAAGCAACTGCCAAGTCTTGGGGCAATCGAAAATAGCTTCAACGCGCCTCTCATATGCAAAGTCCCCTCTTTGCGTTCTTTGATAGGATACCAGGCGGCGTAATTACGTATCTGCCAGCTGCTCCAGCTCTTTATCGCAATGAATGTCACTGATGCTGCCTCGGTCCCAACCGCCTCTCGCGAAGACTTGATCGTGAAGGCTTTTTTTGACCTGCGGGACCCGGCTTCGCCTCCCACTTCGCTTGCCCTGAAGGCCATTTCGAATTGCGAGTTCCCGGTGAGACAGTCTCTTGAGGCAGGGCCCACATTGAACTTTTCCGTCTCGCAGTTGGACATAATCAAGGGGAACATCTCTCGCGTTCCTGCGAGTGCCAAGTGGGATGAAGCCAGGTGGAGGGAGGAGCTTCGGCTGGAGGAGGAGGGGCAGACTTCACCATTGGGGGTGCAAAAGCCCCAGCAGGTGGGGGGGGGTGGTGAATGTTCAAAAGCCCCAGCAGGTGGAGGGGGACGTGAATGTTCTGTTATTGCTGGCCTACCTTTCATTCCAGGCCTTCCTTGTTGCAATCCTTGCTGTGTTTGTTATGTTCGGTATCCAGTCACTCAAGTAATCACAATCAAAATTGTCTTAGAGAACCCTGTATTCCCCCTACGCGGATACCATTGTCATGTCGTTTTGAGAACCTGGTGGCGCAATTCGACGGCATTCTTCTCATTGTAGAAGACCAACTTGGCGCTGGCTCGTCAACCAAGGGTTATCGAGACCTTGGCATTGAATCAGGGCATAAATTCATGCTAGATGTGCTCGTCAATTGCATATTTCAACGCATTCTCAACATCAACTCCCTCTCATCAGCTGTGCTCGCCGCTCATCAGCTGTATATCTTTATCATGTCTCAAGAACCAGTTCCTGGTGCGCGAGTCGCTGCAATGGTGGCTAAAATCCTTGATGAAGCTAAGATTCCTAGCATTCTCTGGGGTTGGGCAGCTGTTGGTCTTTGTGGGGAGACCCATACATATCCAGAGGTTGACTTTGTTATCCCTGACCATTATATTGCACAGGCAATGATGGAATTAGGGAAAAGATTTCCTACTTGCACAGATAGTAGATGCTCAGACTGGAAAGGGGATCGCCTTGGAGGTTCTCAGAATGTGCAGCGTGGTATAGCCTATAATTCGTGGCATCATCCGGGAGTAACGCACTATCATCTGGGAGCCGTGACTCTAACCCTGCAGAAAAAAACTGAAGTCTTTTTCTGGTTACCTGACTACCAAAGTGGCCCCCCTCACCCAAATTACCCCCATTTAACACTTTCTAATAGTGCCTCCCGACCTCAATACCACCCCGAAGGGCCTAGCGGGCCGTGGGACGAGTTGTATCCCATTCAAATTCTCAACCCCAACTCCTTTTTAGAGGCCCTCATGTATCTAAAGGCCCTTACTACATCTGATATCACGTTTGTCGGTCACTATCCCGGGGACGAATGGTTGATCATGTTGCGCACAATTATCTGGACGGACATGCGGCCTGTGCAGCCACAGCAAGAGTACGGACGGGCGCTTCGGCCGGAGTTCCGTCTCGCGTGGGACTACTTGTGCTATAAGAAGCCTCAGGATCATAGTACAGACGTGCCACTGATGAAGCTTCGCCAACATTGGATTGCGACGAAGGTGCTTCCGTCTTACTTGCCGGATTTCGATTTTTCACATTGGGCGGGGTGGAATGAGGTTAAATCCTTTATGCGCGATGGTCCCTTCGTATGAGATACTGGACTTATCTGGGTTATTTTGACATTGATATTCCTTGTTCTATCTTGCGCTTACTACCTACATTTTTGGTGCTGAGGTTTCCTAGAGTTTGTTTATTACTGTTGAGTAGTCATTATATATAACGGCGTTGGTTGCCACATTATGTTTTATATATATAGCACAGTTCGCCACATAGAAGGATGGTTGTCCATATCGTATTCGGTCGTACGACGGGGTATTTAGTTATACATCTGTATAAAAGTAAGCCAGGGCTGTAGTGTAAATCAGTACCATAGTGACCGGGGTTCAACTGATCGGCCTCCCGAGCCCCAATCTTCGGTCGAGACTTAAACTCCTGCCACTTATAGATCCCCACTTCATACCTTAATCCACGCTGCTATTGACAATCTTGGAGAGAGAGGTTCCGATATCGAGAATCAGCATCAGAGAGTGAGAATCGACCGTCTCGGAGGAATTGGCTGTTAATGTGGCCTGGGCTAATTCGGAGGTGACGTTAGGAGAAAAGGGGCAAGCTTTGTGGCGAGGCCGATCACTATATGACAGCCAGTAGTTGAACCCTAATTATATTATTAGTACTGTATTAAGAGTAATATATAAATACTATGACTGGAGTATGCTTTCTAGTCGGCCTTGAAGCTCTTGGAAGATGATGCGAGATCTTAGATGTTGCGTGAATCCCAAGTGTCCAATAGCGAGGGTTTATCCCCTATATATTATTTAGAGAAAAATTAACCAATCACCCAGTAGGAGCCGTCAATATATCAAAATCAAAGGTCTTTGATGAGACTGGTCTTGAATGGCGCCTTTGTTCCGCCTGTGAGACAGTGGGAGTTACAGGACTCTTGGTAGAGTCTCACTCCTTTTACGCTGACGAAGGATACTCCTGGATCTGATGTATCAGTTATTTCATCTGCTTGGTCCATGCGGGTTTGAAATTTTAACAACGTAGGGCTCCTGGTTTTATCACACCCAGACTAGCAGACTACCAGATTGTACAGATCTTACTTGTATTCGATAGTGAGATATCTCATATTCACTTACCCAAGTATCGAATGTATCACCCGGGAGTATGATCTATTGCAAATCTGCCTAGTGGAGAACGGATTGTAGTATGCGGAGATATATATCCCTGTCTGGTGTAACTGAACATTGAGCTGGCTGTACTACAGCACTGCGTTGTTTGCACAACCTTCCTGGTAAATAACTCATCTCACGCTCCATATATCAGTCGCAGCAAATAGGGAAAAAAGATTTGAGCCTCAAATCTCAGCCTTGCTTGACATTTTTGCGCCCCACCCGGCCTCGTATTCCGAATCCTCCAACTGGTTCCGACAACATATTGCTTTTGTTAGGCAGAGTTAGGCTTAGCTGCGCGGGGGCTGACGTGAGACTGAATAATCCCACTCATTCTGCTACAATCATAAATGGTCAACTGTGGTCCGCTTGGATGCAGATTCCAAGGAAATCTCAAAGGCCCAATACCCACCACAATGAGCACCGGGTCCAAAGAACTCGCTCCACCGACCTTGAAGGAGTTCTGGGACAATACCATTATCCACTTCAAGGAACGCACCGGCCAGAGTCTTGATGGGGTGACTACGAGCGTGGATGATCTCCAGAAGGCGCTAACCACGCATTATGACAGTCAGCGGGATAGTGAAAATGTATCCAAGGCGAAGGATGTTGGGTTCCGCATGATCCACTGCATTCAGTTGCTCGGTGGAATTGCGGCTCAGGGTGCTTCAATGGTATGAGTGATTGATTGATTCTCTTATGAAGCTGCTGGCTGACGAGAGTAGGCGTTTGGTCCGGCGGGCCTATGTTTCAACGCGATATCATTCCTCCTTGACATTCCGAAGAAAGTGCATGAGCTTCACGGCGAGATCGATGCCATCTTTGAGGAGGTTGGGCAGGCGCTGGCCCAGTTCCGGATCTACCAGCGCATGGAGGAGAATACGCACGTCGACGATGCGCTGCGAACGTGCATATTCGACGTCATGACATGCTTTGTCGATCTTTGCGCCGACTGCATGATTATCCACAAAGAGGGTCGGTGGAAAAGCTTCAAGCGGAGTGCGAAAAAGGTCTTCCTCGATGACGGCTCCGTCCAGGGCGACCTGAACAAATTCAAGAAGCTCACCCAGTACCAGCTCAATATCCAGGCGACTTTGACGCTGGAGGTGGCGCTGGAAACAAATCAGTATGCCATCTTCATCAAGGCCACCACGATCGAGATCGATGCAACCACGAGAGTCATCCAGACCGACGTGTCCGGGTTGGTCGAAGGAGAGCGCAAGCGCAATTTGGATGACACGCGCAAGAGCTATCTGACGACAGTGAAGGAGAAGCTTGGTTTGAAAGACGAACACATTGCGACCGTGACCGATGCCCGCGAGAAGATGTGGAAGAGCTCGGTCAAGGATACCGGCAAATGGCTGAACAGTCTCGATGAATACAAGCAGTGGCTGGACAGAGACAGCACGGCCGACCCCTTCCTGGTTCTGACGGGAGATTCAGGAACCGGCAAGTCGTACCTAGTGTCGGCAATTGCGAAGGAGGTCAAGTCCAGCAATTCTGCAATCAAGGCCGAGCAGAATCTCGTCGGTTACTACTCCTTCTCGGTTGCTGGGAAGAACGACGGTGACAGGCAACGGCCAGAAACA
The DNA here is from genome assembly GCA_027569205.1 of Aspergillus kassunensis. Taxonomy (NCBI): domain Eukaryota; kingdom Fungi; phylum Ascomycota; class Eurotiomycetes; order Eurotiales; family Aspergillaceae; genus Aspergillus; species Aspergillus kassunensis. Next base: position 339,216 of record JAPDEQ010000013.1, on the reverse strand, counting down.
GCGATCAAATCCATTTGCGTGCAACTGGCCGAACAGAGCCATATCTATGCAAAGCATGCGGAGCATAGCTGTAAAGAGGTTGGCAAGGATGAGAAGTACTTTCGCGATGCGAACTGTCAGGACCTGTGGACGACCTTGGGCATTGGATCCCCGGCCAAGAACACCACGCATTATATTTTGCTGGACTCTGTCAGCGAGAGCACCTTGCAACCGACCGAGCTGGACCGACTGGTGAAGGCAATCCAGCAGGAGCCCCGGGTTGTTGGCAGTTCTGACGACGGAAAGTCGCATCGAGTCCGCATCCTCATCAGCGTGGAGCCCTCAATGTTAAAACAGAGCAAGCTCAGCGACAATGCGCCCACTATCGACGTTACAAAACACAACCATGATGACATTCAGGTTTTCATCACGGAGAAGCTGGACGAATCCCACCTCTTCCAGGGAGCCGATGAGGACTCCCTGCGGCGCAGAAAGATGACCGAGGAGCGGCTGATGAAACGGTCAAACAACTGCTACGTTACGGTTCAGCAGGACATAAGCAAGATCAAAGAGATGATAGATTCAGGCGGGACAGAAGAGGAGCTCAACCGCGCGCTTCAGGACTCCAGCTCGGACCCCACCGACCTCGTACGATCTGAGCTTGAGAGATTGGAAGCCATTCTCAAACCAAGAGAGATTGACGAGATCAACGAACTGCTGATCTGGGCAGTTGCTGGCAGTGGAAGCTTTGAGCTCGAGGAACTGTCCGCCGCGCTGTTCCTTCGCTTCAACACCGTTTCACTCCAACCGCTGACGGAAAAGATCAATGGAAGATACTCCATCTTTACCTTGGCGTACGGAGGCGAGTACATGGCGCTCAAGGATAATGTTGAAGACTGTGTTGTCATTAAACGCGATGGACCCAGACAATCCCCCGACGATCCACGCATCACTGCCACCATCAGCATCACGAATGGAAGTGTCAAATCCGTTCAGCGATTCTTCTGGGACTTGAACCATTACGGCTTCTTCAAGGAGTTTGCCTTCCATCCCGGGTCAGACCTCCCCAACACCGGTACTAGGAAGATCCAACTGTACAGAGTCGATGCCCACCTTGAGATTGTCAAACGGGCATTCAGCTTCTTCCTCATGCCCTCCAAGGACGACAGAGCCAAACCTCTGGGACGATACTTGATGGGATTTATTAATGACCATCTGAGTGCGTTGCACAATGCCACCGGCCACGACGAGCTGCTAGTATCCGACAAGGAATACATCGGATCTCATGTATACGACATGTTCAATGAAGGCGATCTTGTTGAGAGAAACTGGGAGTTCCGTCATTGGGTTTCTTGGTACGGAAACGACGAGGAGATGGAGACTTTCTGGAAATGGTTGGACGACCCTGTCGCCATTGGACGCCTCGGAATTCGAGACAAGAGATGGCTGGGAGAGATGAAGGAAGGTGAGAATAGGAACCAGGCCTTGCTCACTCCTATCATGACAGTTGTTGCTCGGAACTGGTTGCGAGAGACCAAGTGGGAGGCTTCGGACGCATACCAATGGATCAGTGGCTTCCTTACCTTGGTACGCTTTAATATCTCTAACTCTGGTATATACTAACACCCTTGCTTGATCAGGGGACGAAGGCCAAGGAGGAGGTGAGCAATGATAAGGAAGCAGGGTCTGACAAAGAGGAAGACGCCAATGACGGAGAGACCAAAGGAAATACCAATGAAGGAGAGACCAATGAAGAAAAGGCCAATGAAGCAGAGACCAGTGAAGGAGAGACCGATAAAGGAGAGACTGATAAAGAAGAGACCGACAAAGGAGAGACCGATAAAGAGGAGACCGATGAAACAGCAGAGCCTGAAGGAGAAGGGAAATCCAGTGAAGAAGACTCCGAGGATAGCACAGAAGCGGATGAGCCAACTGCGTCTGCCATCGAAAATGTCATCAAGGCCGAGCAATGGTGCAAGCAGGCGTTGAACATCAGGGAGGTAGACTATACCTGGTGTACTCGTCTCGCTCTCACTTACGTTTCTATTGGGGAGTTCGGGGCTGCCGTGGAGCAGTATGAGCAGGTACGAACGTCTATCCCCCCCCCTCTACCCCCCACCCTCCAACATTTCTAACCAAATCAATAGGCCGCCACTATCCTCAAAGCTCAGGACCCCATCCAGAAAGACCTGATTAGAGACGTATATCAAGCACTCGGCAAGCATTCAACCGACCAGGAGGCCGCACTGGGATACCTCAAGCAAGCATATGAACTAGACGAGGCAAACGTGGATACCCTATATGCTCTACTCAAGCAATATGTTTCAAATGGGAAAGAAGACGAGGCGCGATCAATGATGCAAACAGCTTTGACCAAAAAGGCGACAGGCACTGACTCCGCGCTTATCATTGAGATGTTGAAACTCGCTGTCGCTCAAAGCGACGAGGACGACATGTTGGCTGTCATCAAGGCGCTCTCCTCTCTTGTCTTACTCTCTCCAGACCAATGGAGAGTCTTCCAGGACGAGGTAGAGGCGGCGATTGAGCATGCTCGTGCCACTGACAATAAGAAGGAGCTCGCCATCCTGCTGTTGCAGCTGGGAACTGCCATACATCATCTTCGCAAAGACTTCCCCGACGAGTTAGACAAGGTTGAAGAATATTCGCGCGAGTGCGTCACAATTTGCTCAGAAGCTCAGCACGGAATTGAGGAGTTCATCGGAACTCAAGCACTTGGCCGACTGGGCATGTTTTACTTTGAAAGAGCCATGCACGCCGAGGGCGCTGCACTTGAACAAGCTACCGGAAAATTGCAAGATCTATCCGAGGATAAGACACTGCTGCCAGGTGTCAACTACTGGCTGGCTTCATTATACGCACTGACTGGACTGACCGACAAGGCACGCGATTTGCTCCGCTCGGAAGTCGTGACTGCCTTCAATATCCTCAATGACGATGACACTGCAAATGACTGGCTAGGTTTTGTTGCACTCCGTAGCCTCCTAGGCCATGCTGGAGACCACGAGAATGCAAAGAAAGCGGCGTTCCTGATACCCAGGCGGATTTTCAATGCCGACGTCCTTGAAGCGATTTTCGCAGAAGAGGAGCCTTCACTCGCAGCAGCCAGCAGCCAGCTAGCAGAGTTCTACAAAGCCAACTGCCCAGATGCAAGCATCTGGTATACAAATCACCAGGAAGTCGTAAAAGAGGCGGAGCGGCTCCTGGCGGGGGCAGAGGCTGACAGCGAGGAAATGTACAGCAAGGCCTGCGCTATCCTGAATCAATTCGACAAACTCAGTGGCTCCAACTTCAGATGCAACAACTGTTCCCGTTCCTGGAACTATGAGAACTGTTTCCATGTCTGCAGGTACTGCGACGACATGGACCTCTGCCATATGTGCTACGATGATCTGCACTCCGACGAGACGTCCAAGGTTTTCTTTTGCAGCAAGGCGCACGACTGGTGGATAATGGAGCCATGGACGATGACTAGCTATGTCCGCGCGTGGAAGCAGTTGGTTGCGGTGCAGGGTGAAGATGGATCGGAGACGTTTATTAGCGTCTCGAAATGGTTAGGGAATTTGTGTGACGAGTGGGGGTTGTCTAAGTCGGATTGGAATTTCGAGTAGTTCGCAGCTAGCCCTAGAAACAAACAAGAGGCCGGCATGCACGGAGCGAATACGAGACATTAGCTTGAGTTATTTATAGCTTCCGACCACGCGTCTTGGAGGGGCAGGCAGTACTTAAGATAGCCATGTCCCTATCCGTAGCTTCATACTAACTTGACTCTTACTCTATCGAATCAAAATGGCTTCCCCTGAACCAGAGATTATCCTCTATGACCTGGCTTGCACTAAGAACGAGTGCTTCTCGCCTGTTGTCTGGCGTATTCGCCTTATGCTGAATTATAAGCAGATCGCCTACAAAACTATCTTCCTTGAGTTTCCGGATATCGAGCCTACCATGAAACATCTGTATGCCCCTATCCTTATCTCCATCTACCATAGTCCCATCAGACTAACAAAGCCAGCGGCATCACGCCACCCGAAACCCCCGGCGCGAAAGTCAAATACACGGTGCCAGTAATCCACCACATCCCAAGCAACAAGCTGCTCATGGAGTCAACCATAATCGCCGAGTTTCTAGAGACTACATACCCAACCCCAGCAATCCCACTATCCTCGCCACTAGGCCAAGAAATCGAGACCAAATCCCGCACCGCCATCGGGCCCGTATTCCGCAACTCACTCGTTCCCCGCGAGTTCAAGGTAATCTCACCCCGCGCACAGGACTATTTTCGTGCGACGCGAGAGGCTGCGTTGGGCTGTAAGCTCGAGGATTTACTCGCCCAGGAGGAGGGTAGCTGGTTTGCCGCGCGTGAGAGTCTCGGGGCTCTGGGGGAGTTGATTCGGACGAATAGTGCTGAGGGGCCGTTTATCATGGGTGCGAAGCCGTTGTATACGGATTTCTTTATCGCGGGGAACTTGCAGTGTGCGAGGGTTGTTGATGAGGCTGTTTTTGACCGTATTTCGGATTTTCCTGGGTTTAGGGGTGTTTATGATGCTTGTTTGCCGTTTATGGGGAAGAGGGATTGAGGGGTCTGTCTTGTGGTTGGGTATTACACGGACGGGCTTTCTTTCCTGTTTCCGTGTGGGTTATACAGAATGGTCTCGATAATTGAACAAATCGGGCTAAAAAGCTTCTACCTGGTACCCGGAGACCCGGTCAGCTACATGAACCGAAATGCTGCCCTGTTGGGGTTTAGTTCCATCCCAGACTCGGCAGTTAGTGCTTACGCGGGGGGTAGCTGTAGCCTACGGAGCCCACAGAGGAGTTATATAAAGGCTGCGTTGTCCTTTCATCTGATAATACATTTTGTCTCCAAACCATCACGGCCTCAGCATCTCAATGAGTTTACCTTCCTCCCCAGAACCCTTTTGGGGTCCTCCGACAGCCGTGTCCAAGTATGTCAAGCTACGGGTTAGCCGCTGTTGTCTAATATAGAGCAGCTTCTGCGAGCAAGACTACGAGATAACCAATAATATCGCCGAGTTTATCAACAGTTTGAGTAATCTCGTTTACCGTGAGCATTGACACATCACCAGAAGCTCTGGCCACCAGTGCACTAACCAGCCGTCCACTACAGTGATATATGGGATGTACGGCATCCGGAAACTACAACAGCGACCAAATGCTGATGTGTTTCGGTATATTCCCTACTGCGGCCTCATCGCCGTAGGTATCTGCTCTGCTGTATTCCATATTACCCTCAAGTATCATACGCAGATGAGTACGTGCCTTACCCGATACCATCCACCCAGCCGATGCTTATAAGGTTCCAGTGGACGACCTGTCTATGCTCTTCGCTACAACGCCCGTCCTTCACCGTGTCCTAACAGTCAACTCGACTCGGCGAAACTCAACAATCATGGCCATCGTCCTCTGGTCCCTCCTTGCGGTTTTCATTGTCTACCATGTCGCGACGGATGAGCTGATTCTGCATTTCACGTCCTTTGGCCTGATGATCGTCGTTATCGGCATTAGAACTATGCAGCTTGTGAACTCACGGACTGAACCTGGCTCTAAGCGTCGCAGGCAGATTTGGGGGATTGTGAGGTTTGGTGCAGGTGAGTATATCCTCGTAACCACATCTACGATTCTGTATTTCGGCTAATACCCTATAGTAATATTCAATGGGGGATTCTATCTCTGGTTGATCGATAACTGGACATGTGCGTGCTTGACGAAAGCCCGGGCGGCCATTGGGCTTCCGTGGGGATTCCTACTAGAGCTTCATGGATGGTTAGTTGAATCCTCTATTCTCAGAGTAAGTCAGGAACTAACCAACCGTGCTAGGTGGCATATCTGCACCGGGATAGGGGCCTACATATTCATGGCCGTCGTTGATGAACTCACCTCCGGTGAAAACCACAACGATATTGAAAACTCGTTTGCGTGGCCTGCGTCTTGGGCTTCGCGATCATTGTTTGCGGGGAACGGTGCAGGTACTAGTAGTAAAGAAGAGTGAGCGCGAGAGGGAAGTCTGGGATGGTGTACGCTTCTGGATCTACTGCGAGAACGACGTCTGTATACTGTGGTATTTCTCGTCAAGGGATACACTGGGAACTGACATTGATAAGAATTTATATTGGTTCCCTACTTATCTCCCCTGCCCGCGAGGCTGGTGTTGAGAGTCACGTACGAAGAGATAACAGACTTATATACTGTATTTAATACCAGGAACCATGCGACTAAAAGCCGAATAAGGGTTCGACCCGTTGTATCTTGAGGGAGAGGATCCATGGATCAGCACTTTTATAGATCAGATAGAGAACAACTCAGCTCACCCAATTACTCTATTCCAGTATTATTCTATTCCTCTATTACTTTATTTATGAACAGATGCACAGAGTTATATGAACAGAAAGGGCTGAATCTGCCCCGAAAGGGTTGTTCTTCTGACATGTTGCTTCCTTCACATTGGTTGTAGGTTCTATAGTTACACCCTCTCTGCCTAATATAGACCTATTCAAATGTATCATGAACTGGCATTCAATTCAGGCAGCAAACAAAGGAGGACCAGATTGGGTTAGCGTGAACGACACGTATCTCCAGCTTCACCTCCGCTGCTCTCTTCATCACTCATCAACTTCTCCATCTGTATCAAACAACACATCTCTAATGTCGAGCGAAGACGACAGAAAGGCCTCTCAGCCACAGGTGGAAATCTACTACTCGGCTCCTGGTTTCATAGTTCCTGACCCGAACCGCGTCACCGAACTGATCGGCGACACAAAGCCGATCTTCAACTGGGGCGGGGTGAAGATAGCGAAGATATCCCCCGATATTGTGGTCAAATGCGGAACTCATGTCCGACTCGTCGAAGCGAAAAGCATGCTCTTCGTCGCCCAGAATACAAAATCTCTGCCGGTGCCAAAGATCTTCGCTTACTACACTTACGGTCCGATACAACGCGACATTGGAGATTACGGCAGTCTCTATGATACCTACATATTTATGAGCTATGTCGAGGGTGAGACGCTGGAAGAGGCTTGGGAGGCCTATGATCAGCCAACGAAAGACCATATCACTAGCCAGCTGAAAGAGTACTTCTCTGAACTCCGTGGTATCGAACCTAGCAATTACATAGGCTCAGTTGAATCCGGCCCTGTTAACGATCCGATGTTAGAGAGCCATGACAGTAAAGGTTGGTGCTATTGTAGTATTACCTTGTCAAGTCTTGCTAACATACCCAGGACCGTTCGATTCCGAAGAAGCGTTCAACACCGCATTGGTCGACGCCTATCAAACCGTGGTACCCAAAGCTAACATAAAAGCCTACTTGACTGGCATGCTCTCCGACAAATCTCATCGTATTGTCTTCACCCATGGCGACCTACGCCTGCGGAATATCATGGTGCACAATGGGTCCGTCAGTGGCATTGTTGATTGGGAGTATAGTGGCTGGTACCCAGAATACTGGGAATTTGCACGAGCGCTTTTTATCTGGAGGTGGCAACATGATTGGAGCGATGCACTGGTGCAAGTCTTACAGCCGTACTATACAGAATATGCTGTCCATTCGTACTTCTCGCGAATGCTATGGTAATATGCCCAATGATGATCGCATATCATATCCACAAACATCCAAATTGTCCCACCGTCTGGTGATCAACATATGTCAATCCCCAATCTTCATCTTGCTAAAATCAAGGTCCTTGCTCCTGCCAAAACGTCGTCGACCCAGTCGGAGCAGTTCCGCACCGGAGGGTCCGGTTTCGCTTCCATCATCGCTCGCGGGTCGTGAGGAGGAGGCTGATCGCTCGCAATCTGTTCGAATCGGGCCAGTTGCGCCCTTGGTAGCTGAAACTGGAGGGTTGATGATTTATAGGATCCGGTGCGTGCGAATTTGTATCCGGGTTTCGGCGCGTATGTCATTCCGAGTCCAACGGTTCCGATAACATGGTAGAACCTACCAGCACCCTGGTCGTCGTTTTGGGCAGGGACCAAAGCAATCCCCTCGTGGTCTGGGGCTTGTCTTGCTTGGGTGAAGGTGACTCGGTAGACGTTGTAGGTAACTGTTTCTGTAGACATGGTGGCAACGATTTAGATAATAGCGTTGAGATTAATCTTGAAAATAAATTCGAAGTATCACAGGTTTGAGTGGACTGGACCTTCCATGATACCGAGACTTGACGGGCTTTTATAGCTCAGCATCTTGCATTTTCTCTGTCTCCGCATCAGGCTGCCAGCATGCATACCCTGATAGTGGCATTTCAAGGCGAGAGTGATACATGTAGATGATAGGCTGTAGATACTGGCAAGTACTTGCCGCAGGCGGTAATAATTAATGACATATTACCTACCATGCATATTGCAACAAAGAAATGCAGTCATGATTGAGGCTGTGATGGCAAAAGTACCCCTGCTACCCAATCAATTGTTCACGGATCAGCATGAACTCAGTCTGCCTTGGGTATCACACGTATAGAGCTTACATGCATCGAGACGCGGGGCCAAGGCCTGTTTGAGCCCACGCCCCTGAGACAGAATAAAATGCTTGTAACAGATTTAATAGTCGAATCTTTGTTCAGGAGGATATAATGCATTTCCTCAACCAGGAGTTAACTAACTGATAGCCCCTGTGTTAACTGAACATGGAACCCGAAGCTGGCGGCTAGCAGCAACGCAGGATCTGCCGGGCAACAGACAACCCACCATAGAGATCTATTCCTCCTTGAGCAGCGCTTTGGCGACCTCACGATAGGTCGCGTGGTTGATGGTAGACTACTTATCTACCCTAGCATATGTATATCTTTGAATAGTTATTGATTTATAGGAATAGCACTATTTACCATGAGAGCGAGTGCTATAGAACTGTCTCCTATCTAGTCCTTATGAAATCCAAGGTATTCAACTAAGGCATGCTATTTACGACGTAGTAACTACACTATAATAACATAGCATAATATTTTAATTATTTTAAAGTAGCAAGAGCTTGCGACTTGGTCTCCTTCTTACTTCAGTAATAAGTCTGTATTGTATAAAGTATATTATCCGAGTTAGCGACGGGAGGTGACGGGGTCGAGTGATCATTCATACTGATGGCTCATGGTGTACAGCCACACGACCCAGAGCAGAGGTAGCTCAGCGGACACTTTGGTGAGACAGCAGTCAACGCCCAGCTTCAATTTCACCGCGTATGCCTCGGCAATTCCCTTGAGGGTGAGCATATCAAAACTATACGTTGTCTCGTGTGTGCTACCGAGGCTGGGGCCGGTGGCTTTGGATATAGCGAGTGGTGGCCAGAGGAAGGAGCGACCCGGAGAATCTTCCGATACGGAAGGCGCGTCAGGTTGTTCCTTCCTTATGGAGAGAGTGTTTCGAACAAGGAAGGAGTGACTTTGTGATATCAAACGTGGAAGGGGCGAGGCACGCACGGGGTGGAGGAGCGACCCAGCATGTAGCCAAAAACGGAAGGCAGTATCAAATAGGTATAAGATAGCGGATTAGATAATAACTGTATATACGTGCTATTATATCTTATCTATTAAAGCATGAGTATGTAGTACTTCGGAAACCACTAATATACCTTCTTCTCGTGATACTATTCGCAGGCGTTTCAAGTCCGCTGTGCTCTTGCAATGGCTTTTGTTCCACCCTGGCAGTTCATAATGGGCATTCATATCACTCAGAGAACAGAGAGAGAACCCTTCCAAGCTCTCTCAGCCTTGAACACTCGATTAGTCACGGGTATTATGAACTACATAGGTATTTATAGTTCCGGCATCGGCTGGTGAGTTTCCGGGCCGGCCGGGACATGGTGATGATGCGCTCTGCTGCTGGAACTGTTGTGAGTCGAGAGTCATCTATCAGGAACAAACACGTACATATCACGTCAGGCGATAAGACAGGGTTCTTCATGCTAGGGCTATCAGGTGCCTCAGGCAGTATATACATTGTGGCCTGAGGTTACGGGTACATTGCTTCTTCTATATACAGTTACAACCATCTTTACAGTGTCTCCTTCATCCTACTCAGTGCCTGCCGTATAGTATTTCTGCCAGGGATGATCCTAAACCCAAGTAGTTCTTTTATTTTCTGGTTCAATAACAGTGCTTCGAATTTGTCTATCGCCCTGGTATTTATATAACCAGCCATGGACATTTCACCCTGCAGGATCCTGTATATACTATCTAATGGGCATGCTGGGAGTCATAGGACCTTTATTCAGGTCCGAGATTGCGATAGCTGAGTTATCGAGTAGTGACTGCCAGACAACGCTAGCTGGTGCCAAGGCCCCCAACATCCCAGCCTCCGTATTTTCGATCACCCCTCATGCCTCATTTTCTCTGCGAGATAAACATGAAGGGGTCGAACGACACCAAGACCAAGTGCAGATCCTCCCAAACAGCAAAAGGCACGTGAGTTATCGCCCAGACAGGAGATGCCGGTACGAATATATCCCTTTCCAATGGAAGACCCTACCTAACGTCCCTAGAAACCACGTTCAGAATCCCCCGATGCACGCATCCTCCACGCAGCACGGGAAGGAGATGTCCGTGCCGCTGAGGAGATCCTCTCTGGGGATCAGGATCCCGACCTGAGCTGCCTTGATGACAAGGGCCAAACACCTCTGCACCTAGCGTGTGCGAACGGGGACGCGGAACTCGTCAAGCTGCTGATCTCGCACGGCTCCGAGGTCGAGACGAGGGACTTTCTCGGATACACACCACTACACGTGGCGTGCTCAACAGGACATGACGACGCGGCTGCGATCCTCATCAAGGCCGGTGCGGATGTGAACAGGTTGTATAATGACGGATCTATCCCTCTGCATGTCGCGGCTGATCGTGGAGATGACGGGGTTGCAATGGCAATGCTCTTGATTGACGGCGGCGCAGATGTTAATATGAAAGACAACGCAGGCCACACACCGCTTCATAAGGCTGCTATCAAGGGAACGAAGAAGATCACAGACCTCCTGCTACAGTCCGGAGCGACTGTCGATATTCTTGATGGCAGGGGTTGCTCAGCGCTACATTTATGTACCGTTGGGAGAAATGTAGAGGTCATGGAAGCTCTTCTTCGTGCTGGCGCTGATATTAACTTGAGAGGTGGCGATGGGGATACGGTTCTTCATCAGGTTTGTGAAGGACTATGGGAGGAGTCCATACATGTCTTGCTACGACACGGGGCGGATCCCCTAATTGAGGACCGGAACGGCATGACAGCTGTACAGTTGGCGGAGTATGTTGAACGGGATGATATTGTGCGGATTCTCCGTGGCGAAAGCAGACAAAGTTCCCCAGACTCTTCACGATTCGTTTCGCGGCGTGATCGCCTGCCGCGAGTGGCCGAAACAGGGGGCAGGTCGAGCTATACGGGGGAACAGTCAAGCGACGAGGATAGCCCGCAGGTTGTCACGGAGCCAGGGGAAGAAATACCAGAGTCGGGGATACCAGACGCAGAAAGCAATACCTGGGCTGGAGTGCGCCGAGACAATGGCGACGGCTTCATTCTCGCCAGCTACAACGGCCACGACATTAGTTTTGACGCCAAGCTTGAGTCTGTGGTTCCCGATATCCTTGACGGGCAGGGCGTGCATTCAATCCAGATCAAATTGAATTTCATGCGCCCCTACTCCGTGGATCATCGCATCCGGTATGCGAATGTGGATGTAATGCTTGCTCCTCGGCTTAGCACGGCCACGGCGGACGGTCCCATCATTCGAGACATCATGCCCCAGGCGGACCGGGTGGAAGTGTCTGAACAGGAGATTACATCCGGGCAGAAATTCACAGTCGGAGCTGCTGGGGCTGGGGGGCCGGCGAATGTTAACATCAACATGGAGGGATCCAAGGGCACAAGAGCGACGTTTAAAGGTGTGCGGATCATCCACGGTGCTGTCAGGGACCGGATGCACGCCTCGTGGCGGTTATACGAGGAGCCCGGTAGTAAAAGTGGGCTTCCTGAGATTGTCCGCCTGCTACTGCTTGTTCATTGTGAGACTGAGTTTGATCTCCGGCTTAGTATGTCTGTCAAGGCACGCCACCTATTTACATTCGGGGTTCCACGTACCTTGAAAGCCCCGTCTGGCCCATGGTATACAGTCCCGCAACTGAGCATAATCATAGCCCACGAACGACAGGCCCGTCTCAAGCAAATGCTCGATGTTGCAGACCGCGCAGCAACGATAGTCGAGGAAGCCAAGAGAATGGACCAAAAGTTCACACGGGCTATCAAAGAGCACAAGAAACGCCACCTGATTATGGAAGCTGGACAAAAAGAAAACCACGACCGGGAGTGGACGGCTATCCTGGATGACTGCAGATACAGTGACTTCCGCACTCTGCGGGACAAGTTGCTTGACTTAGACCTGGATCAAGGGAGCAGAATACGGAAGGTCCCGGAGGTGTATCGTGACTTCGTTGACATTCCCGTGCCTTCGACACGGCGGCGCAGGGCTCGCGAAGATGTGCGTTTTGAGCGCCGTGACAGTTATGATCGGGAGTATGATCGGAGGCTTGATGCCGCCGCTTATAGGAGCGCACATTATGCAACGGCGCCAGCCCACGATTTCTCTGCAGTTGGTCCGGGGTATAAGGTATCACGACTAGCCTGATATTGCAACGGAACTGTAGTTAGAGCGAATGAAGTCATAGATGGAATGAGATGGCTTTACTTAACTTACCCTGGATTTATTCATGGAGTTCTAGATCATAACCTTAGATGACATGGGTTAGGTACTGGACTGAAAAAGAGGGTGGGCCCAGTACCATGGACAGGATGTCTCATTATAGGTGTGCAATTGCTGATATTTATTCAAGTCCACTGAAGGTCTGTTTCGGTAGTAAACAGCTACACCGGAAATCTCCAAGATCAAGCATCATGGTTATCAATTTTGTGTATATAGTCACTTGGGATATCACAATTCAATTTAGTCCCGTAATCAGAAATCGCACGGTGGTGGAAAACATAATAATATACATAAAGATACTTGAACAGATAGACCACGGTCTATAGCAGGACACAGCCCTGACTACGAACCATGACAGGGCAATCTTCTTCTCCACAAAGACACATATCCATGGTCCGTGGAGCTCCCGGTACTTGCAAAGTACGCAACATTCCCGTCAACGCTGGCCCCAAGATTGAGACCCAAGACAGTACCACCCAATCCACAAATCAAGGCACCTGCATCACCGTCACGGAAGAAATGTTCCCGTTCCGTAATGACAGTGTGCTCCCAGTTCAAAAATAGGGTATCGGAGTTGAGATCTCCTCCGACAAGACACGTTCGAAGTGCACAATACCGGCCTGTCAGGGTCGACTTCTCTCGGCCTCTCTTGTGTATCATTATTCCATCTCGGGGCTTACCAGTTTTGAAATCCCCCTTAACATGCGGCAAGTCCAGCCGATAGGCACTCTGGGGAATATCTTTATCCTTGCGGATAATCACGGCAACACCACCCAGGCCACGGGAATCCAAGGCTCCAACTATAGTATCCCTCAGGACGGTCCAATCTCGCTGGACCAGTCTATCCACACCGACTAATATAGTCGGGGGACAATCATTGGTGTCTTCGCTGTTTCCGATGCGGAAACATCCCACGGTGTGGATCCCGGCCCGAGAACTTATTCCCTCCATGATTCTTTCCGCGAGACCCTCCCAGATACGGAATATGATGTCTTCTGGTGTACACGGGTGAATGTAAACCGGGGGTTCAGTGTTGTTGTACAACCGCACGTCGATTATCTCCACGGCGACATCATGAATATTCCGTTGACGGAGGAAGTCATGCAACTCGTGCGCAACTCTGATCCAGCTCCCCTCCTGGGCGACACTAATGCGATGCGCAGTAACAACTAGGGTCGGCTTGAGAGGATCATTGGGGATCAACAGAGACCGGCGCCAAACGAAGAACATTTCCTCAAACGAGAAGGTGGGGATCAAGCCCTCGCAAAATTTCTCAAGACTCGACATAAGCTCGTCGAGATCAACGTCGGGACCTGGTATTTTGCTCTTGCATTGACCGGTTTTTGGATTGAAGTGTACCGTGTGGCATGGAAGCTCGGGGAGATGTGGGCCGCCGGCTCGGAGGTGTGTTTCTATGAACCCGTGCTTATCTGTGATTGCGGGCTTATCTGATGCTGATCCGTTTGATCGGAGCCAGCGCTTTGATGTTTCTCCTGTGTGGATGAGGCCCGAGGCGTATGCGACCTCGCTTTGCATCCAGGGGACGGTGATGGGACTTGCGACAATGTCGAGTTGGAGTGGTGGTGGGGGCTTCTGGAATAGCCAGTTGACTTGCAGTTCCCCGGAGATTGGTGGTCCCATTGTGCGTAGCGCCTCCTTTGTGAGTGCAACCATTGTGAGTATGTTTTTGATTATCTTTGGATGATATGGGGGAGGTTGTGGATAGGTGGATTTGGGATCTAAGGACGGGGGGAAAGGGAGGAAAAGCCGAGTATTTAACAGCTGAGAAGTGAGTCATTCCAGAATACCATTTCCATTTGACCATGGTGTTTGAGTCACTTTAGGGTTGAGATATTGCGTCACCGTAGGGTTGTCACCTTAGGGTTTGCGATGTTGAGTCAACTTAGGGTTCGAGATGTATCATCACGAACCATGGTTCCTCATTCCTACTTTTATTAACGGGCACAACACGAGTAAATCGAACGCTGTGAAGAAAGGTATTGAGAGGAATGAGACCTGTTCTTCAATAACTTGACATCCTACTTCAAACTTGATCTCACAACCGGCTTCCCAAGTCGACTACATGGTCGTTGTAATTGAATTCAGTGACATGACGACACACGCAAGATTCAAGACTGAAATTCCACAACCGACATATATTGTATGATAACCCAGTCAAAGTGAAAGAAAATCTGCAGCATTGGATACTACACCGGATGCGCTCGAGATGCGTACGCGAGCTCTATCTACTGTTCCATCACAATTTCGCTGGCGAGGATGGTATAATAGTAGGTACTATAAAGCACAGAGTCAGCAATACACGGTATCAGAGTAACCTCGAATTGAATACCGTCAGCTTTCAATAGCTTCCAGGAAAAATGCCAGTGGGCGGCTGACCATATTAATATTTATGCCGCTCGTGACCTGGGGGGCGAGGTGAAGCAATTAGAGTTGGTCTATGACGATTACCTATGCCTCCTACCACTCCGTCAGAAGCTATTCAAGTCGACCCAGAGGTCAACCAGTTGGCGTGTAAAATTGACTCTACGGGTGTGCGTTCCGTTTAGCATTCCGTTTCCCCGTATGCTCATATCGTACGTCTTCTGACATGGTATCCGGGTCTTGATGTTCATCCTCTGCTATATACTCGAGAACTTTCTCTAGTGCGCCCTGGTTGCTGTATAGGGGTGGAAAATCTAAAATTACATGTAGATGTCGTATTGTAGGACGTCTGTAGCAGGGCCGCCCACAGACCAGCCAACTAGGGAGACATCCGATCTTGGAAAGGACGTCTTCTGGACAGCTATATCAAGAATCCCTAAAGCAAACCAGAGAATTCTAACGCGATGCGCAAATCTCTAAAGAGCCAGGGCCTTTTTCACCTGGCTCCTCTGTGACCCCTTGGTGACAACAGATACGAACTCCAGTATCCGGACCAGGAGATTTAAAAAGGCCCACAGAATGCTCTGTCGTATTGTCGACTTGCTCGCCTTCTCTCGCGCTGCTTTGGATTCCCCCTTCCCCTCCCACTGGCTACATAACTCCATAAACCGTTTGGGATCGTCGGTGATTACCCCGTCAACTTGGTTGCGTATACTGAGAGCCATCCACTCATCCTCATTATCAGTCCAGGAGAAGACCATGCGAGATTGCTCTCTAGCGCGCTTTCGGAAACGCGATCCACGTCTGGTAGCGAAACCGTGGTTGAATAGGCTGAAATTTAGATCTGGCAAGGCTTCCAACATTGCTGTCGCGTATGGAGGCGAGAATGCTGTCAACGCCATCGGAAAGCCGGGGATGTGTCTGAGGCATGCGCTCACCCACTCCGCCTGTGCTAATTGTCAACAAAGGAAGCCTTGAAAGTTCAGCTTTGGGTGGCAGAACGCCTTACCTTCCACGATGCAAGTATGATTCGTTCATTCCAGGGTCTCCCTGCTGTCTGAACTGATGCTATTGTACGTGCTATAGCTGGGCATAACAAGTTAGGATCGTCATGCATCTGCGCAAATGTTAGCCGAATCCCCGTCGCATCGGTCTCGGTTTCTGTACTCTGCGGACAATCATACCTTGATATCAAGCAAAAGCCACATATGCTCGCTTCCAGGCTCAGCGAGGTACGACAGTAAATCACACAGGCGAGCCATCGGCTCCTGTGCCTTGCCTACTGTCCGCAGCGTGCTCAAATACTCCCAGTCGCAGTCCTTCACCTTGCGCGGCACGCCAAAAGTTCGTTTCAGGGACGCGTCCTAGGGATGTGTTAATAATATCATCTACGCTTGATGTCGGAGAAATGGACCAACATGTGCTATGACAACAACACCGTCCTTGGATAGGTGCACGTCCGTTTCAATCGCTTGCGCTCCGACTTCCACGGCGCCGCGGAAAGCAGCCATTGTGTTTTCCGCAAAGGCAGCCTTGTAGCCGCGATGGGCGATGGCTTGTGGAAATTTCGACAAAGCGCCTATACAGCGATCAACAGCTGCTATGTTCATGAACTATCGCGAAAACTCACCGGAGGCGTCCCGTTGGTCCTGCATTGTGGTACAGACCCACGTGTGAAAATCGACTTGGCACTCCGGGCTGGGGCTGGGGAGAGGTCAATTTAAGGCTGAGATTATGCCAGCTGGACAGTGGAGCGTTGGGAAAACCGCGTCAGCTTCGGTGGCTTTAAGCGTTTAAAGCCGCTAGGCTGGCTATAAATAGCTGCCACGCATGCCAAGATCATTGCCTTCTTGGTTCTAGTTCCTGACTAAAGGGCGTAAGCAGGTACGGAGTAATCACCGAAGGCTGAAAAGACTTGATAATGCTGCTTGTAGAACACACCGGGGTTTTGGCATGCCCCCGGGCTGCGGCCCGCACCCTATCGACCTGAAGTAATGTCGAGTATAAACTACCACAACTTTGACAACCCACCAGAATCTCAACTACCCATTGCGATGACATAAAATGCGCCTTGCGAAGGTACTGTGAGGATACAGAACTTGCTTTCCGTCAGAGCTAGCGTCGCAATCAACAATAGATGGAATAAACAAACGCCCAACAGTCTACAATACGATTCGCCGGGTGCTTTATTTCCCAAGCAACACCCCCCCTCGTTACTATGCTGGAAGCAAAGATACCGCCCCTCTCGCTGGAGAATACAATGGCCTGTCCCATCGGGACGGGAATAGCAAATGAGAGTGCCATTATCCAAGACGTCGTCGGCATTGGTGTTATTCATGAAGCATCTGTCTGTAGAGAAGGTCTGCTTCAGGAAAGCCTTGATCTCGTCGATGTCTGCGCCATTGCTAGGTGCGGAGACGCCGACCATTGGGGACCATTCCGAGACGGAGCGGCTGAAGAACCTGAAGTCGGAGACCCACACGCACTTGTTGAGCTTTTTTTCAGGGTTCTATTTGGATCCCTGGCCGTATTCCAGGAGTGTGTACTCTTGGCCGAAGCGGTGGACGCCTTCGGCGAGCTTGTTAATTTTGGCTATTTTGGGATGTGACTTGTCGAGGAAGATATTGAGCAAGAGGTTGACGCACAGGGAGATCTAGATTGGACAGATTGATAGTGAATGGAAGAATCCTGACTGAAGGGATTTTGGATAGATGTTAAATGCTTTCGCTATCCTCTCATGCCACGAAAGACTACAAGCATCGGGCAGGTAGGTACAAGAAGACTGGATAAGCAGAAGTGTCGTCATAGGTTACACACCGGCCGGGACGCATCGGATCATTGTTGGTCATTTCGTACCATCCCAGAACTCTGACTCACGTTTAGGGAGCCCCAAGTCGAAAACCACAATGCATTGGAAAAGCGTGTCATTTGTGCTCAAACCCAAAGAATCCGTGTGCCCTCGTTTGGGCCAGGACACCCAACATACCGGTAATCTCCGAACATGTCCCTGTGACAGACATCTGTGTGCCAGCCAGCAAGTGCGTTGAGAATGGAAAGAACAAACCAAACACCCCAAATACTGGGCGGCAATTGGTTAAAGGTGTTCGGCTCTGTGCCTGGATCCTCTCCGGCGTCCTTTGCATTAATCTTGTGACCACTACCGCCGCCGCCGTCCTTGCCTATGCAAAATATGACTCTCGGTCATTCGTAACTGCCCCGATTACCAGGGCGGATGCTCAGTATCTAAGCGGTGGACCATTGGTCTGTACTTTGTAATTAGCATTCTCAGTACTGGTATGCTCGCCAAGCAACTACTGTATGCAATGCCTGGCTGCTCCCTCCCGCGCGGAGGTCGATTATGCACGCCGTCAACGGCCCTGGCCTATAATTGGCGTCCCGAACATTACAGGCTTGGTTCTGTATGCTCAGGGAAGACGAAGGAAACTTGGACTACTCCTACTGCTGACTTCACTTCCTATTCATCTCATGTTTGTCTCTGGTTCCCGTGGTTAATATCTAGGCTCGACTAACTCGACATTTTACAGCTATAATTCAGTGGTATACTACTTTGCATCGGGACCATCGGAATATGCCATCGTCATGACACAGGCCAACCGCACACTGGAAATGGATCACTCGCCCTTCTGCATTCCCGACGATGAACTCTGCTGTCACGACAGTTTCGGCCTGAATATTTCCAGCTTCATCAGCCCCGACCTGTATTATATCTCTAAGAAGGGTTGTCTAGACAAGTTCGCCCAGGACTATGTTTACGGCCAGCAAGCTTTTGTCGTGGTAACGAGCACTGCCTTTCCCGATGACAAGGCCTTGCTGTCTTTAGGAACCCTTCGTTCAGACAGGACCTACACAACTAAGGAAAGATCTGCATTTGGGTGGATATGCAATAGGAATAACGATTGCTCTAAACATGACCTAGAGCACAATCTGGACAGCTGGTCTCAATACGGATATGGTTGGTCCTCTCGGAGACTCAATTTAGCCATACTGCGTCAAGATGGCGCTTGGTATATCAGAGGGGAAGCTTTGCCGAGTTCCTTGGGTAGAAAATATTACCAAAGGCTTTACACCTTATTGTGATATAGCAATCCACATGAGGAGAAGCTGAGGGCTGACCTCAACAACCCAGCCCTTCGGAAAAACAGCTCTTGGGGTGAAGAGTGCGCATAACTGGGCTAGGTAGAGTGTGGTTCTCCAGAACAGACCACACAAAGGATGCTGGTTTATTGTCGCTGACGCAAGTCAGGCAATGTGCGCTGGGCCGGCAGGAGGGTTTTGTTGAAATGTGTTCCTGTGAGCTATGCGAGTCGAGTAAGCCAAACCAGTCGGATATTACAGCCGCTTCTGGTATCCTCGAACCAAAGAGATGCATAAACACTGTAAGGAGAAAGCTCTGGCTAAGCTTGCTGTGCATGTAGGTGCACGATGTGCCATCGGTACCTCAAAGAGACATTGTCATGCAGTTCTAATCATCGACAGGTGTGCCATGTTACTAATCTTAGGTGCTTACCGCTTGAGTCTCGGAGCTACTGATATCCACCAGTGCAACAGCACTGCGAGTAAACTACGAGCTAGGGAAATCAGGACGACAACGATGATCACCGAATTCAGCTCCGAGTTCGGGGGTACTAACGGATTCATCGCATTAATTATACTCGCCAATACGCCTCAGCTTCTAGTTTCACTCACATAGTTCGTGTACAACGCCTCGATATCCCGCATTCTCCTGGCAGCCGAGTATAATGACAACGCAACAGACCGAAAACCGCTTGGAGTGTCCTGGCCAGAAGGTGATCAGCGCTCTATATACTCCCTGAGCCTTCCTTACAGATATAGCATCCTTCTATTGGAAACATCGGCGTTCGTTCATTGGTTAGACTCGCAGAGCCTTTTCTTTGTTTCGATCAGCGCTCACAATGTACAGGGAAACCCAGTAGGGCAAGAAAAGGATTAGTTGCGGATACTCCCCTAAGGCCATTATCTTTGCAATCATTCTCGGTGGCATCTTGGCCGTCGCTGCTCTCGCTCTCCGTTTACGGAGACTTCAGTCGCCCATGTCGCTGGCGCTTCACTGTAGTGCTGCTATCAGTGCAGCATGTCATCCGCGACGCGCAGGTGACCTGCCCTGAAACTTATGCAATACGGTGAGATCTTGAGGGACTCAGTTAACGTGGACCAAGACTCGGCTAACCTCACTCTGGAGAGTGAACATCCACATGTTATCTCAGGGGAGAAAAAATGGGACGCTAGTCGGGATTCATTATAGTTTCACTTCAACGGAGGTCGTTAAGCAATGACATGTTATGATCATAGGTCCGCCTAGGTTACGGCGCGTCGAACTTGGAATAATGGCTATTGCTGCGCTAAAATTGTTTCTTTCACATCATTATTTTGTTGGATTCGGAATCCAACGAAAGAAGTCACTCTCTACATTGTCTTTGTACAGGTCCCCATTCCTCCTACTTCCGGATCCTAAAAATGGCCCTGCACCAGACAGCGAGGCTGAGTTGGATCGGGAAGCGAGTGATAGGGCAGCTCGTGATAGTCACCGTGGCTGTGTTAGCCACTGTGTAACCCCAGGGAGTCACTTTGCATGGCCTTGTTAGGAAAATCTCAGAAAATTCTCTCTTTTCTATTGAAGGCGCACATGAAAATTTTACACATGGGCAATTCAAGATTACCCATGGAAGGCTGAAACGTTGAAGAAAAGCAAAAGTCCTGTACACGCCTAACCATGCCTGATCCCATTTCGAAACCCAATCAATCTGACCCGGTAGGCAAATATTCCTCATCGATTTGAATTAGCGCCCCCATCCCCCTCGCCTCGAAATCCTCCGCATCAAGAACCATAGTAGCCAGCAGAACCGCCGGCTCAGTCTCGCTCGCATTATTGCTAATACGATGGTGACAGCCCGGAGCTTCATGCCACGAACCACCAGTTTCAATGATCTTCATCGGGTCGTCGTTCATCTTGTTTTGTACAGTTCCCGAGAAGACGTACGCCGAGACTGCGGCGCCGCCGTGCCGATGAGGCGGCGTTGAGCCGTTGGGCGGGAAGTCGACTCGAAGGCCGATCATGATTTTGCCTGGGCAGTTTTCAACTTTGTGGTTGTAGACTATTTGGAGGGAGGGCATTGGGCGGCTTAATGGGAGGAGGTGTTAGTTGGAAATATGGCGTAATATGATCCATGGGATTTCATTTGATGCGTACCTGGGGTTGTAGGTTGGTTCTTCCATGGTGAGATGTTATATTGCGTTAGACAAATTGATTGGGACAGAGTCGGTTGGGGAGATGATAATAGGAAGACGCTTGTTCAGGTGGCAAGAGCTTCTTATCAATCTGGCCGCGGATAGGCTATCCGTGAACTCAGTGTCTCGGAGAATATACATAGCCAGTCGCATACGATATTGGAAGATCCAGGTAATTTTGCTTACCAGCTAGGCAGAGCCAGTAATAGTTGATGGAATGGATTCTCGCGTGTGACAGAAGTATCCTTCGGGTTCCGAGTGGTGATGATCAGAATCCACAGTCGTACGCCGACATCGGAGTACGAACTCAGTGGTGGATGATGTAAATATAAGAATGTGCGAATGGAGTAGATTGGTATGCAAACCGCTGAACATACAGCACGGCCCCAGAAAATACTGAAGAAGAGAGGTATATTACATTAGAAATCCACCCCCGTCCCCTCCCAACTAGCCTGCAGGTTGAAATCGTCACCCATGTTGTAGTTAGACCACCCACAGCCACCCCCAAAAAGGCCCAACGACCCGAGAATGTCGGAGTCACTCATCGACGCCTCGGTATCAAACCCACCCGCATCGGTACTCCCACCACTACCACCCGAAATACCGGGTACCTCACTCGAACTGGGGGTATCGCTTTCAGGGGCTACTGCATTACCCATTTGACCCTGTCGCTGTTCCTTCCCTAGTACAACTCCCAGACCTAGGACATGCTGAGCAATCGTCTGCATCTCCCGTACATTCCTTGCTGTTCGTGGCCAGAATTCTCCCAAAGCCTTGAGACATCCAATGGTGACACGAATTTGATCTCGCGCAATAGCGAGTTCGCTTCCCTTCAGCAAGAATTTGCAAGCGGAGAGGAGTGCCAACGTCCCCTCGCTTACCATGCAGGTGGTAAACGGTGTATGGTGGAACTGGCGCATAGGTAGTGTCAAGAGACCGATTTGTGCTTCCGCGGAGCGGAGCACGCGCACGGTATGCACGTTGACGAGGTCTGGCACGGGTGTGTCTGGCGGTGGCTCACGAGCACAGCTCGAGACAGCCTCTACCGGGTTGAACTTTAGGTCTGACAATGGGCGATGCAGGTTTATGGTTGATCTGCACGTGTCAGACAGGATTTTGCAAGGCATTGATTCCATGTAGCGTAGGCAGGCTTACACGTGAATAAGCAAGTGCGCTTGGAACAGCAGCTCGTCGATCTCCCCGGCTTTGTTCATCACTTTTTTGTTGCTGGGCAATAAACGGAGCCATCCGTCAAGAATGGAGTCGACTTGCTGGATGACAACAGTTGAAATTTCCTTGTTGGGCTTGACGCGCTTTAGGCCTGTCACTACAGCCGATACCGAGGACCGTACAGCACCAACGAGGTATGCGAACGATGAGAAGTTGGTGTTCTCGGTGGCGAATTCGCGAGAGTCGAATTCTTGCAAAGACCTGGGGTCGGGGATTTCCTGTACCCTGTCAGTTATTCCAACGAAGCCTGTTGAAGGATGCATCAGTACTAACTCCGGACTCATACTCCGACTCTTCACATGGCAAATCCACATTAGTTTCGACATCCCACAACGCGGCGTCCATAGACCCCAGCGTTCCCGCATAGTACGTATCGATGATATATAGCATCCACCAAGTTCTTCTCCAGCTTTCCCGTACGACAAGGTCCTCTCCCCCTTGCTTCTCCGCAAATTCCTGACTGCATATGCGGAAGTCCAGGGCAAGCCTAATCGCACTGTCCATTTGTCCTTTCGCGTCAGACTCACGGCCATGCCAGAACAGGACCATCGAATATAGAAGACGGGCCTGGACCATGATCGGATCTGTTCGTGATCCTTCAGCCAAGCAAGTCTCGGCATACTCTTTTAGTGGCATGGACAACTCCCGCGACTCATAGCAGTTTCCCATCAGACGCATGATCGCTATTAGTGGTTTGAAACTGGTTTCATTGTTCGGATCGCAATGGAGTCTTGCAAGGTGTTTTCGGGGGAGAATGAATGGGTGGAGTTTGTGGAAGTTGGTGTAGTACGAATCGATCAAAACATCGCTGTCAATATTATCGAGGTGAAGTTGAGCCGGTGGCGGAGATGGAACAACAGAAGACCCTGTCCCAGAGGACTCCATCCCAGATCTAGACTCCTCCCCTATACTCGTCTCGCCGTACGACTCAGACCCTGGTTCCACGGCTGTGTGTTGAGATGTAACACCCCGGTTGAACAATCGGTCATCTTGCGCAATGCAGTGTTCATCTTGACCACCAGAGCGCTCATCCGGTGCAGTGAGTCTCTTCCGTCGCTCCGCCAAAGCCGCACGGTCCAACCCCCCGCGTCGTGATCGAGCGTAGTTGCACTGCCCGCCGCTTTGGACGCAGCGAGTGCAGGAGGGTTTCGCACCGTCACATTTTTGGTGTCGGGAGCGACAGGGCAGACACGCTAGTGACGAGCGTGTGGCCTTTGAATTTGGAATTGTTGGAGCGCTCATTAGTTTCGATTAGGTCATGGCCGTTGAGGAAGATGGAGGTGAATTTTAAGTTTCCACAATGAAAGAGTGGGGCTGCGGGGTATTCGGGTATTGCCGGATACCCGAATACCCGGGTACCCCCATCTTACCATCTTACAAATTTTACTAATGATTACTATAGTCAGAGAACAGAGGATTGTTTTCATGTCAGATCTACTCAACAATCTTCCACAGCTGCTCGAACAGCTGACCAGTATTATATGTCGTCGGATTAGCCGACTCAAGAGCTTCCCCAACACTGACAGGCGGGTAGATCAATGTCTGATTGAGGTAGATCTTGGCCCGCTTCGCTATCTCCCCCGAAAGCACGACTTCTTTCCTCTCCCATCCACCAGCCACCAAAGCACCCCAAGACCCGAGATCAACGCAGCAGTTATACACAGGCTGTGAGTAGGATAACAAGGGCTGACCGAGAATCCCAGCGGCAGCATTGTACCCGGATACGCGACCCAGGTAGTTCGCGTGCTGGCAGGACATCAATGCGTAGTTCTCTTTACCGTCGGCAAGAGCGCAGGCTGCGTCGCCTGTTGCGATGACGTCCGTAAGGTCCGGCTCGGTCGACATAACGCGTAGATATTCGTCGACATGCAGGCGGGACAGGTTGTCCTTGGGCGCCGGAATCTGTTGGGTTAATGGGGTAGCCCGCACTCCCGCAGTCCAGATCACAGTCTTGGTTTTGATTCGCTCGCCAGAGGCAAGGGTCACGCCGTCTTCGTCAATAGCTGAAACAGTGGATCCGGATTTTACTTCCACGCCGAGCTTCGCCAACGCTTCCTTGATTACCTGGCGTGGGGCAGGTCCAAATTCCGGGGCGACGTCTTCCCTGTTCCCAACTAGAATAACGCGCGGGTTGGCGATGTGGCTTAGTCGTTTGGGTAGTTCTGCTGCGATTTCAACGCCGGTGAAGCCGGCACCGCAGACAACGATTGTATCGCGGCTGGCGCTTGAAGGAAGCGACGGAAGACTCTTGAGGTGGGTTTCAAGCTTGATGGCCGACTGTAGAGAGTCGATGTCAAAATCATGCTGCTGAAGGCCGCTCACGCCCGTAGGCTTCACAACAGAACTTCCAGCTGCCAGAATCAAACGGTTGTAGGGGACAATTGTATCCTGTCCGGTTGTAGATCGGACTTGCACTGTGTGCGCCTTGGTGTCGATGCTCTCGGTGAGTCCCTGGAGGAATTGAACACCCGCCGCTTTGAACAGGGCCTCTAGAGGGTGGGACAAGGTGGCCGCGTTCGACTCGTAGAGGCGTGGACGCATGACTAGTGCCAGCTGAGGGGCGATAACTGTGATGTCGACTTCGTGTCCGTTTGTCGCTAGATTGAGCAGACGCTTTGCTGACAGAGCACTCCAGACGCCGGCGAAGCCGGCTCCAATGATGACTATCTTCTGGGACATTGTTGTATGGGGGTGATTGAAACTGATTGAAAGTATCCGAGTAATGTGTTGTTGTGATTGAGATCCGGGAATTGTTTGTTGCAGATATATCTAGAACTATATATATCCGCTTCTCACGTCGTACCCGACTCGATCTCAAAAAGCAAACCAGTATAGGCGTCCCGGGAAGGATATGCGATCCCGGCTAACCGACAAATGGCAGCCCGATTCACCGTAGCTATGGAAAATATGTCACGCGATTCTTATCTCATCAGCACTTGCTCTAGGATAGGCCGGGTGTTCACAGTAAAGCCAGATACCATTGTACTTGAATGTTTCTAGGCGATAACGCTTGCGTGAACTGGCTACCTGCTTGGTTATCTACCATTGTTGGTCGTATTGTCTTATTTCTGGGCACCAACTGTTTAAAGGCTTAATTGAAACCTTTTTAACGCGAGCATTCCAGAAATGTCGGTCTTACACCCTAGTACGATGCAGCCAAAAAGTCCCTGTGCATTTCTATAATCCGTACTATCTTCAGGGTAGAATATATCAAGGGCTTTAAATTTGTCTACTGTAAAGAACAAGTTCGGAACCAAGGAATGGGACGAGAGATAGGAATCTTGACAAATGTATATCTACTTATTCGAAACCAAGACTAATATCAGAGAGATTAGATTCACTGCTTATATAAAGTATTATCTAGAATGAGATGTTATAAAACCACCCTGTATAGTTCATATTACACTTAATAAACATACCATATGAGAAAATTGATCCACAATGATCACGGCAACTGTCCTAGTCCTATCTCTTCAATAACGTGGCGATGCGTCCTTCGGAATCTGCAGGAGGTCACCGACAGGGGATCCCTCAAGCCACGCATCCATGGCATTATAGAGTTTGAAGAACTCAGCATTGTTCATCGTGGGAAGGTCTTTGAGGATAGAATGTCCCAAACGCTCCTGAGCCACTGCGAGATACTGATATCCGGGAGGATATTTCAGCAACTCGTCGCGGCCAAAGCGAGGCACTGTTTGACCGTCCACAGGGACCAACCGATCCTTTTCATAGAAGAGCTTGATGTAAACAACCTTCCACTGACCGTCCTCCCTAATACAGAAGTTGATAAAGCGGCAATCGCACTCAACATCGAACTCAACCCCGTCAAAGTTAAACCGCTGTGTAATGGTGGCCTTCATTTTTCCGACAGCTCTATTGTTTTCGGGGTTCAGGTCGACGAGTACACCATTGGCGCGATGCATGATGAAGTCTCCATTGGCGCGGCCCTTGATAGAAGTGGAGATGAAATCATCAATGGGCAAGCCACCGCTCCAAGCTAAAAGAGGAAAATTAAGTTGAGTTCTTGTGTCTAGCGCAGATGCTTACTTGTGAATACAAAGGCGCCGTCTTTGACGAACGCATCTCGGTAGTGCCTCCATTCCGAGGCATCACGGTATACCGGCCAGCCCTGGCAGAGCTCGGAGACGCAGTGTCGATCAAGGATCTCCGAGGGGTTGCCGTTGAAATGGCTCCAAATCTTGGGTTGAGTCTCTTTCTCGGTGATGTTGTATGTCATGATGTTCTTTGTGAAGAAGTCCGTGAATTGATTGAATAGTGTCATGACAGCTACCATATTCTTATAGATATCACGTCGGACCCAATAATAACGTCAGATTATGACGTTATATCGCCGCTTTTGTCATGTTTCTGAGGTTCCGCGGCTTCCGGTCATATCCAAGTCTTGATATTCGCTCGGGATGTGCCGAGAAGCACAAATACCGAGATTGAACTACGGTGATGATAACTATAAAACTATGCGAATCGTCTCTGGAATTATTTTCAAATGTCGTAACTTCAAGTTCAGGAAACAGCTGACTGAACCCACGAGGCCAGAAAAACCGGCCTTCTTCTTCAGTGGAAACGGGTATCCTTCTCGGATGTACGTTTGACCAAGTAAACGTTCGGATTTCCACGCCTTTGCTACCCAGTGCACTGACAACAACGTAAATTTCCGTAGGCGCAGCTATAACGCGAGAAGCACCAGTAACCCCTTTAGAAGTTTATCCAATGAACTGCGAGTTTTGAAGATGCTAATAAGCTCGGTAATCCGCTAGGTGGAGGAGGAAGCGGAACCGTACAAATACCTGCGCGCCACCCTAACACCCCGGTTGAGACCGGGCAGGGCAATTATCGGAAAAGTCGAGAAGACAGTGAAAGGCCTGACGCTGGTGAGATTGTATGAGTCAACCCGAGCCGAACCGATACGGGGTACCAGGGGCTTGACTTTGATAAGGAGAGCAACGGGCTTCTGCCGGTTCACACGATGGTTGATGAGAACGGGTTCACCTGGGTAAATCTCGACGCGAAGGAAGAACCTGGGGCGTGCTAGGAAGAACACTTCAAGGACGTGAACACGCAGACGATACATGACGCTGGGCTTTGATTTCCGGGACTATGACTCGACCACTCATATGAGTTTTAGGGGATGTATAACTGGGAAATCCTCGCGGATAACTTTCAACGAATGCTATCATTGCCCGACGACGAATTCTGATATCCCCAACTTCCTTACTTGGACTCCTTCGACAGCGATCTGAAAGACGGGCATATCCAGCACCACTGTGATCCAAATAAAGAACAGCTGCAGCAGGGTCTCTACACTGCTAGCACGTATTACTTTCCGATGTCTGCTATGGTTGTCTCGTCAGATCAAGCCCTTCCTACCCTTTTCTATTTCAAGCTAATATGGTATTCAGCCCCCACTTCATGATGATCCAACGATTCCTCCCCCGCAGCGCCCCCAGCAGCAAAATGTCCTACGAAATCTACCAAAACCGCCACTCAGCCGAGTCCGATTTCAAGCTCATCAGCAACATGTACGCGCGAGTGTTGGGCGAAGACAAAGTGCTCTACACCAACGCAGAGCGGAATCTCGAGCGCGGCATCTTTACTTCGGGGGAGCTGCACCCGAAGTTCGAGAAGGCTCCGTTATTCTTCCAGAGTACAGTGATGGATGTGATTTCGGAGCACTTTAAGAGGGAGGGGCGTTGAATGAATCAAATATTGGATAAAATGCCTAGGTCCAGTTAGAAGGTGTATAATAATGACCGCTGAGAGAAACTCACCGATGAATCCAGATCCAGCCAGTCCGTATTCTGCCAATTATCTAGCATAGCAGATAGAGACTGAAAAGAACCAGCAGATGGATCTATCGCGTCCGTGATCTGGTCAGAGCCTCCCTCCGCGCTCTCAACGCCAGTTCCATCCGCTATAAGTTCACTTGTCTCTCGCACCTGAACAGAGATTGAAGGTAGATGTCCGGCCCTGGAAGCTTGCTGTTGGGCCTCCAAACGCAGCTCTTCAAGAATAATGCCGTAGCGGTGACTTGGTGGTGCACCGGAGCCACCCTGGAGGAACCGGGATCTGCATGCTTCTGCAAGCTCGTATAGTGAGGTGTTGGTGTCTTCGGACAAACGAGCCGGGTTGGTTGAGTTTTGCTGAATTTCCCATACGTAGACAACAGCGAGTGCACAGAAGAGGACATATTGCGTCCACCAGAAGGAGTGGAACAGGTGAGTATCGCTTGCCATCTTGCTCACTAGTTCCAGAGCCTTCCTAGCGGCGGATAAGCACTCCCTGATTCCATCCTGCACTTCGGGTTCATTGCCGGAGTGACATCCGTCGCCTAGCAGGAATGGACGTGTAGCGTGGATGAGGGCATGGAAGTAGGCGAGGCTCAGCGCTGTTGCTTCGCGGCGGAAACTGGGGACTAGGGTAGATGGCTTGACGGTCCCTAGATGCGGTGGGAGACCGGCATGCCATGTGTGCAGCTGATGGACGAGACTATGCGCAGCAGCCGCTTGGTTTGAGCTTCGAGCGTCGCCGACGGAATATACTTCGCGTGATATCTGTCCTATGAGCCTAGCAACTCTAGCGATACATTAGCAACGGAGGCTTTCGAAAACGACTCAAATACTCACTTTGAATGGAATATTAAGGAGATAGTATGCGGTTCCTCGCCAGCTTCAGTGATGGACGGGCCATGTGGCCCCATATCTTCGTCATTGACAGTATCAGGAAACTCCTGGTCAATTTCGTCGTCATGCAAGAGACGCGGTCGGCCGAACACCACACTTAGGTACTTATCCATGACATATGCTGTCCAGAAGACCCGTCTGGCGCACTGATGCGAGATGTAATCAGGCTGGTCTCTAAGAGGGGCGTTTGGCTGGCGAGATTGTCTTCGGTGAAACCCCAGAGATGAAATGATTTGGCAAGCATTTCCAAAGGTATACCAGGCTTTGTTCATGCGAACTGTCTGTAAAAGATACAGTACCTGGATCAAGCGGGCTTGGGCGGATTCAAGCCGCGGAAAGCCTACTTCGGCGTCTGTAAACTGCATGGCTGCGCAGAAGAGAGGATCACTCTCTCGCAGGGCAAAAGTCTCGCCATCACTTGCTGTCCTGGATGAGAGTTTATGCTTGCGGAAACTTGCAATGGCGAGGATAGTGAAGATAATTGCAGCTTTGGAATTGCTCACGGATAGGGTTACCGGATACCCCTGCGCTCTATCGCCGACGATAGTCTCTAACCAGGTTTCTACCGTCTGGCGATGAAACATGCGGTAAGTCACCACGCAGTTGTCGAAGTAAAATGTAATCAGGTCTCGAACGGTGTCGTCGTCCGGCAGTACCTCGGACCAGGCATCTCCAAGGTGAAACGGCCTGTCTCCAGCAGACGGCAGAAGCTGATTCTTTTCCGCGTCATTAAGCCCATAAGATACTGGATGGACATGTTGCGCAGAGAGTTTCCTCCGGGCTCTATGAAGGAAGGTCAAGCCGGATGACCGATCGAAATACTGGCCCTCAATGACTAACTCGGAAGTCGCCCGTGGAGTGGACACGGCGTCAGTTGCCATTTCCACTGGTGCGATGGAGTGCTCGCCCGGAGGAGGTCCATCTTTCATGCTATTACTTCTTGCTCGGTTTGCAGCACCATCGCGTGTTTGAGTTGAAGCCGGTGTCCCCGGATGCGGATTCGGAGTCAAAGACGGTGGCGTGGGGGCCTTTCCGCGACCGTATCTAGCAGCATACGTGCAAGATAACCTCCGTCGCGTGCAGATGTTACATGGGAGTGTCCCCGAGCAGCGAATCTTCTTGCTTTTGCAAGAGTCGCAAGCCCGACTGACTTTGGGTTCTTTTCTCCGGTTCTGTGCGGTTTCCGAGACCGAGGGAGAAATCGGTGCATCTGAGACGGTGAGAGGGGACGGATCCATGGCGACGAACTTACACATCGGATACAGCGCATGTATAGGAGAAGAGAGAGAATGAGAGAATCGGAAAAGACGGATTTCCGGGGCGCCACTACGGATTTACCCCCGGAAACTGCGGGGTTTGGAGGGGCTGGAGTCGGTTTGATGGCATTGGACACTGGTTTATGTACAGATCATTGGATTCCACTATATCCACATGGGTTTCCTTTACGCAATCTTGCTAAGTGCCGCAGCACCAATCGCTGCGTGGATCTCCTGCTCAGCCCCAGGCTCAAGAGGCAGCAATGGCGACCGAACGGTGGCATGCGTGAGAATCCCACGGGCAACAAGAGCATGCTTCAAAGCAACGGTGCCCTCCATATGCGATCCTCGGTGATAGACACTCTTCGTCACAGGCAGGAGCTGGTCGTGGATTGCCCTGGCCTTCTTATAGTCCTTCGCCTTGCCCGCCGCTATTAACTCAAGCAACGGTTCTGGCGCAATATTTCCATACCCAACAAGAAACCCATCCACATCGAACGCAGTGTGCAGTAGATACTCATCGTGACAGCTGAGGATCTGCAGATCAGGACGCTCACGGCGAATAACTGGGATCTCGGTATCCCAGCGGCGCATATTCCGAACTCCGTTCTTCATCGCAAATACACCCGGCTGGGCGGAAATATCGAGCATTGTCTTGAGGCTGTATGTCGCCTTCGTGTTATCGGGGTACTGGAAGAGAATAAGCGGGAGGCCGCTGACTTCGTACACCCTCCGGTAACGGTCTTGAGGGGCGCCATCTTGGTATCCAAAACGTAGCCAGCCGTGTGATGGGTAAAGAAGACCGGCTTTGGCGCCAGCGTCGACAGCCCGCTTAGCTTCCAGGGCTGCGACTTCTGTTCCTTCGCCAGTGATCCCGGCGATGATTGGGATCTTGTCGTCGACGGACTTGACGAAGGCTTTGATGACCGCAATCTGTTCTTCCTGGGTCAAGAAGGTGCCTTCGCCGGCATGGCCGAGAACGACTAGGCCTTTAACGCCGCTGATGCTGCCGAGCCAGCTGCCTAGGCGTTGGATAGCGGCGTAGTCAACTTCTCCGGTCTTTGTGAAGGGAGTCACAGGTGCTGGGGTTAACCCGCGAACGTCAAAGCCGACCATTTTGATGTGATGGAAAGGCAGATACGGTTGAGAAGGTGGATGGAGTTTAAAGACTTGAGTGATGGTTGATTGGTGTTTGTCTGGTGTACTTGGGCTACATAACAGCAAGTTCCGAATGCTTCTTTATAAATGCACCTCCCTGCCATGACTGAACGCACTGCCCGACAATATCACGGAAAAGACGGAGCTCCATCTGGATAAAGCGGACTTTACGGACTTCACGGATTCCACGGACTACCGGAAATACCCCACGCCTTGCAATTCTTCTCCAACGACCCTAATCTAGAGTTCGACGCGCTGTCCACCGGTGATCTCTCTTCGTACTGGCATCGATGACACTTTTCCTCCATCTCCGGATCTGCCCCATCCATTTGCCTATAATTTGTACTTCCCCGCGGGGTCTTCGCACCCCAGATCAACCGGGTCTATTTCTCCATCTTTCCTACCGCTTCCAAAGACACAACCAAAGATGGCTCGAGACGTCGAGAGCGTTGCTGCTGAAAAGGAGGCGGCCATGCACCTAGAGCGGCAACCCGCCAACGGGTTATCACCAGAAGACGAGGAGTTCCTTGCCAATTTCTCGGATGAGCAGAGGAAGATTGTTCTCAAGAAGGTGTGCCTCTTTTACTTACGAACTGAATTATCACAGCTGACCGATGTGCATAGGTCGATGTACGGAAGCCACCCCAATCATACAGTGGCAGGTAACTGACACATGCTCACCGAACAGTGGAGATTGATGCCGATGCTCCTCCTCCTTTATCTAGTTGCCTACATTGATAAAACAAACATCGGTGAGTCGTACAACAGAAGCTTTCGCTCATCAATCTGATCATCTATCCAGGAAACGCCAAAATTGAGGGTCTGCTCCCGAGCCTAGACATGAACGGCCAGCAATACAACGTTGCCCTGGCTATTTTCTTCATTCCATATGTCCTGGCAGGTTAGTGTTCTTCTAGTAGTGGAAGACAAGGTCCACTGACAGGTAACAGAGGTACCCAGCAATATTATACTGAACCAATTCAAAAAGCCGTCGGTCTACCTGGGAGGATTGGTATTCATCTGGGGAGTTATCATGACCTGCACCGGGTTTGTGCAGAGTTATGGTGCCCTTCTTACTATTAGGTTTCTGCTTGGGCTATTTGAGTATGTGTCCCACTCGTTCCGAATTCTCTCGATGCTCTCGCTAACTCTGATAGGGCTGGATTCCTCCCTGGTGCAGTCCTGATCATTTCGAAGTGGTACTTGCCGAACGAAACTCAGACGCGGATTGCACTTCTTTACACTTCAGCCGCTTCTGGAGGTGCATTCTCTGGTCTTCTTGCCTTTGGACTAGCGAAGATGGACGGCCTAGGCGGGTATGACGGCTGGAGATGGGTGAGTCTTATTTCATGAGACAAAAGCCAAACTAACATAACCCCTTACAAAGATCTTTATCATAGAAGGCCTCGCCACGGTTGCTCTCGCAATAATGTGCTTCTTCCTCCTCCTCGACTCCCCCTCCCTCTCCACATCCTGGCTCACGCCCAACGAGATCCGCTTCCTCGAAGTCCGGCAAATCGCACATAGCGTGAACACAACACGCGAGAAACACGGAGTCGACTGGCCCGCAATCCTCAGCGTCCTAACAGACTGGAAAGTATACCTCCTCATCTTCGGAAGCTGGTCCAACGCGGTCCCGAACTACGCGATGAAATTCACGATGCCGCAGATTATCACGGGGATGGGGTTTACGTCGGCGCGCGCCCAGCTGCTCACAATACCTCCTTATGCAGTCGGTGCGTTCTCCGCATACGTCTTCTCGGTTTTTGCGGACAGGTATACCTGGCGAATGCCGTTTATTGTTGTCCCACAGGTATCCCAGGTCGTGGCCTTCAGTATCCTGTTTACCCGGGCGCCCGAGATAGAGGAGAATGTTGCCGTGTGTTATTTTGGCGTTTGTCTGGCTTGCTTTGGGTAAGCCCCCCAGCCAGGATCTCTTCCTTCCTTCCTTCCTTCCTACATATTACATAACCTCGACTAACACTGGAGTAGAATGTACCCAATCCTCCCCGGCGTAAACGCCTGGAACGTATCGAACACACCCAACCCCACGAAGCGCGCAATAAGCATTGGCTATCTCATCTGCATGGGGAACGTAGGCGGACTCATTGGGAGTTTCATATACAAGGAGGATGAAGCGCCGCGGTATGTGACTGGATATGGGAACTCGTTTGCGTTTGCGTCTGCGGGGATTATCGCCTGTCTTGTTCTCGAGGGGGTGTTGTGGCGCTTGAATAAGGAGAAGGCTGGTATGACTGAAGTTGAGGTGCATGAGAGATATTCAGATGCGGAGTTGGAGGGGTTGGAGGAGAAGAGTCCGTTGTTTCAATATACGTTGTAGGCGGCGTAGTTATTTCGAGAGCTGTGGACTAGGTGGGTATTATTACTGCAATCCAGTTGTGTATAACCTAGGTTGAATCTACCTAAAGTACCCTAGAGACCTGTCCACATACCTGACCGTCTCAGGCTGTCGTATGCAAACACAGAAGGTATAGCTTGGGCTGTAGGGGTCGCTCTTTCCTTCTTAGTTCAGGAGACCAACATGCACATGGGGAAGGCGCCATCGTGACCCAAAGAAAACGGCAGGGACATAGGTAGCTAGAGGTACGTCATCCCTGCCTAATCCTCCCGCCGAGATGGCAAGTGTTTCCTCGTTGTCCTCGTTGTTCCTGACAGACGCACGGAAATGGCGGACAACGGGCTGCCTACCACGGCGAAGTGTCTAAAGACCAAGACAATTACGGTCACTCGCATCTTTTTATCTAATCACTGGGGGGTTTTCTAGGCTACTTTGCATTGTACATCAGATGTTATTGGCAATGAATATGGGTTCATAGCCTGCTATATTCTGAACGTTAAATGTTGCTACTTTTCGGCCTCGAGCGCTGAATATACAGCCCTCCACTAGGCAGGTTGCATTGTCAGAGGAATATTTAACCGCAATAACAGTATATTAGTACATTAAGCATAGTACGTCAAATGAATCAATTCTGTACTTAGCCATGTACATCCGGGGGCCCCTATCATACACTCTATCATACACTCTATCATACAATATAACACCGATCACAATCCATCAAACCCTAACCCACCCCCCAACACCAAGTAACCCCTCCCCCGAAGTCCTCTCCCCACCAAGCGACCACTTCCTCAACGCCCTAACAGACAACTCACTCCTCCACCCAGCCTCAAACATCTCTATCCCTGCCCACCCAATCATCGCCGCATTATCCGTACACAGCGCCGGCGGCGGCGCAACAATCCGCACATGCCCGAAACCACGCACATCAAGAAAAGACCGGAGCACAGCCATAAGGAATCTATTCGCCGCGACACCGCCGGAGACGACGAGTGTTTTAATTGGCTGAGTGGGAGGGAGGGATTCAAGCGCGATGATCGTCCGCGACGCGAGATGCTCGAAACATGTTCTCATGGCCTCGCGCGCCATAACCCTGCGTTCGGCATCAAGCAGCGGTGTTTGTCTTTTAGCGATAACGTGGCTGATAGCTGTAGCCAGGAACGCGAAACTAAACGCCAATTCTCGCGTATTCGCGTACGGGGTCGTGAGCGACCAGCCATATCCAGAGTCCCGCTTCGAGACGGCAATTTCGTTGCCGCGTGTCCGCGGCGCGACGTAATCCGTATAATCTACGGGGCCGTTGGGAAAGGCGTATTGTTCGAGGAGTTTGCCGTACATTGTGTTCTTTGATGTTTGGAGGAGGTCCTCGGGGAGGATATGGCGTGCGACTTTATCGAGGGCTTCGCCGATGGCGATGTCGGCTGTTGTGGCGAGGACGGAGTGGTTTGTTAGGGAGGTGGATGTGACGAGCATAGTGTGGCCGCCTGAGGCGAGGATGGAGAGGAAGGGGAATTCTGGTGTGACGGGTTGATGTTGATCATTGGAAGGAGGGGACAGTGCGGAGACGAGTCGGGGGGTCAAGAGATGAGCCTGCATGTGATGGACACCGACGAAGGGAACCTGCCACGCGACGGAGAGCCCCTTTGCTGTGTCCAGTCCGACGAAGAGATTCGAGCGCATTCCCGGCCCGCGGGTAACGGAGATGAAGTCTGGTTTTTTGCGGGTTGCAGTTCCGTTTGACATGGTTATCAATTTTCTATTATCGTTTTCGGAGTCAGAGGCGAAGGGGAGTTGTGAGAGGGCTTTGTTGATGAGGTTCGCTAGGTTTTCTTGATGCGACTCGAGCGCACGGATCGGGTGGATGCCTTGGTATGATGTGTTATCGGAAGTCACATTCTCGAGAAAATGGATTTTCGCGCCGGACGAGGTCTTGTCGACGATTGCGACGGAGGTGTCGTCGCTATGGCTAGTCAGTGATGGGTTCTCCGTACGACGGGAAGACATACCATGATGTCTCGATCGCGAGGGTTAGAAGCCCGCGGCGATGTGGAAACATGCTCCATCGCGTATTGCGCCATATAGATTTGCGACTGACCGCAGTTGCTGACCGCAAATTAAGCATTGTAAGGGGACCGGATGTCATGAGGTCGTTGATAGAGGCGCGGACGTCGGTCTGAAGTTTCGGCGATCGCACGGGCCAGATGCCCTAGTTCTCGGCCCTAACCCTAAGCCCTAAGCCCTAAGCGCGACTTTGCCCTATACTCCTATACTGTGTCGGCATCCAAACGCAAGCAAATAACACTGCCTTTACGATTCCCACTACTGCATGCAGCTTGCTTACTTGGTCAATATAGCTGTCGTCAGCTGAGGAAGACGGGTGTATTAACTACAACGAGTATGAGAATGCTTTAAGCATTGGATGAATGCTCCCTCTGTCCGGTGATAAGTAAGTCCACCATCCCAAGCCTGAATCCCCGAGAGAGAGAGAGAGAGAGAAAGAGCTTCATTTTATGACCATAAACACATGCAGACATACCGTCAAAGCCATCCACAAAGTAGTACACTCTGCAATCCAATTAACCCAATCTCGCAAGGGGTGCTCAGAGTGCTTGCTCAGAGGATGATACAGGATCAGACTGCTTATCATGCCCAGGTACCGTTCGCATGAGGCATCCGAAGACTATATGCATGTCTAATTGTTTTGTTCGACGAGGATATGCTTGCCCCCATACTGCATAGCTAGATTGTCTCGGAGCCGGTAATACCCCTGTTTAGCACTGCTAAATAGGACCAATTTCGTTGCGCAGCCGGTAGAACCATGGAGGGGGTTTTAGCTAGGCTTCAACTATCATCTTCTAAGGATGGGTTGACATGGACAGACCTTAGCCGAGTCGGGGGAAATCCGGTGATTGTCTTCCCCGCATCGCATCGTCGGCCAGAATCCCGATACCGATAGCTATAAGAGAGGCTCATCATTCACTGAACACCTCACATCTCTAGCATAATCATCGAGACCAGAGAAAGCATGGCAGACAAAAAATCATACACCATCCTCGTCCTCCCCGGCGACGGCATCGGCCCAGAGGTAATGACAGAAGCAACGAAAATCCTACGCGAATTCAACACCCCCGCGCTCCAATTCACGCTACAGGAAGAACTCATCGGCGGAATCAGCATCGACACCACGGGTCAGTCAGTGACTCAACGCGTCAAAGACGCCGCGGTTTCTGCAGATGCCGTACTATTCGCTGCTGTTGGGGGTCCGAAATGGGATCATATTCGTCGCGGACTGGATGGGCCGGAAGGTGGGTTATTGCAGGTGCGCAAGGCAATGGACATCTACGCGAATTTGAGACCGTGCTCGGTTGATATGCCGAGTCGGCAGATCGCGAGGGACTTTAGTCCGTTTCGACAGGACGTTATTGAGGGGGTTGACTTTATGGTTGTGAGGGAGAATTGCGGGGGTGCTTATTTTGGGAGGAAAGTTGAGGAGGAGGATTACGGTATTTATCTATCTAATTTACTATTATCATTCGTCTATTCCACTAACAAGTCGCTGCAGCAATGGATGAATGGGGGTATTCCACCCCCGAGATCCAACGCATCACGCGTCTCTCCGCAGAACTCGCCCTACGCCATAACCCCCCCTGGCCCGTGATCTCTCTTGACAAAGCTAACGTGCTCGCGTCATCGCGCCTCTGGCGGCGTATAGTCGAGAAAACCATGACAGAAGAATACCCGCAGGTGAAACTGATCCACCAACTCGCCGACTCCGCATCATTGATCATGGCCACGAACCCACGCGCGTTAAATGGCGTGATCCTGGCAGACAATACCTTTGGCGATATGCTTTCTGACCAGGCGGGTTCCTTGGTTGGGACGCTGGGCGTCTTGCCTAGTGCGAGTTTGGATGGGTTGCCGCGTGTGGGCGAGGATCACAGGGTTCATGGGCTTTATGAGCCGACGCATGGATCAGCTCCGACGTAAGTTTGGTGTTTAACTGCCTTATCTTTGTGTAGACTTGGTGTTGACGAACAGCAGGATTGCTGGTAAGAATGTGGCCAATCCCACGGCTATGATTCTCTGCGTGGCGATGATGTTCCGATACTCGTTTAATATGGAGGCGGAGGCGCGGCGGATCGAGGATGCTGTGCGCTCGGTTCTGGACCAGGGGATTCGGACAGCAGACTTGGGGGGTAAATCGGGGACGAAGGAGTTTGGAGACGCGGTGGTTGCAGCGCTGAGATAACATTGAACCCAATGAACCAGATAGACAGGCGATCAGCGTAGTTGGTAGTAATCCCTAGAGGCTGTCCAATCAACAACGGGTTTCTCTAGGATGCCTGATAATGGGGCAATTGGTTGTATTCTTCTGATCTCTTCATATAGGTCTATTTCTTCTCATAGTCCCTCCACCCACTTTATCGTTGGACATTTGACTGCCTTCTATACAAAATAGTAAATGAGCTTAAATTGGGCGATTTGAGTATAAATATTAATTCCCAAACTCGGATCACAACATTATGTCAGATTATCTACAGTGCCATCGTTAAAAAGATAAGCCAGACACAAAGAATCCATATTCATATGTCAATAGATACCCCCTGCACAAGCATACCTTGCCAGCCTCCCATCCACACCCTGACCGCATTCCACACTTAAAGTGGTCGCCTGAGGGCACGTTGAGCTATGTGCCGAATATGGTTAGTCTACTCTGGTAGTCACGTGCTTGTCGTCCCACCTCTTCGTCATCGTACAACCTCAACATCTCAGATACATCAGGTCCCTTCAGAGAGAGAGAGCTACCCTTTTCACTACACCAACTCAAACCACCTTCCGCAAACAATGACCGCCTGTAACACCTGCGCAAAGAACCAGTCCCCTGAGGCCCCTCTCAGGCACTGCGCCAAGTGCCAAACACAATGGTACTGTTCCCGCGAATGCCAAAAAGCCGATTGGAAGATTCACAAAAAGGTCTGCTCCACACTTGCCAACGCGGCCAACGCAAGTGCGTCTTCTTCGCCTCAGCCACCAAATAGTAATTCGGCTGCTATTCACAGGCCTTTCCACAACCTGAAGAACAAAACCTGGCTCCATAACCGCCCAGAAGAACTCGTCTACAAGTTGCTCATCGATACGTATCGTCTTCGCATGGAGGATGATTACGCGTTTACCGGCAATGCCGACGAGGATTGTATCTACGGCGGTGCATCCGATAGCAGCGTCGGGTTC
The DNA here is from genome assembly GCA_027569205.1 of Aspergillus kassunensis. Lineage (NCBI taxonomy): Eukaryota > Fungi > Ascomycota > Eurotiomycetes > Eurotiales > Aspergillaceae > Aspergillus > Aspergillus kassunensis. The sequence goes on along the minus strand of JAPDEQ010000013.1, from coordinate 299,955 downwards.
CGTAGGTTCCTGGCCAAGGCTGAGGAGAACCGTGAGCTATTGCCTTCGTGGTGGTCCGCTGAGAAAGCGGCCGAGTGTCAGAGAGCAGGCATGACGGATGGATGGAGCTCGTTGGCTTCTGCGGTTACGAAGCAGGATATTATTGAGCACTATGGAGACTCGAAGATGCCGATGCAGATGAGGATGTTTGGGGAGCAGATTTATGGACAGGGACCGGGGGGGCAGTCTGGCGCGGCCATGATGAACATGATGGTGATGACTGAATCTGGTCAGACAGGTGGTATTCAAACGGGCTCGTTTGATTTGAATTCGATGTTTGGCCGTTAGTTTACCGTTTTGCGTGTGACGGTGACTGTCAAAATCATGATAGTGAAATATTGTCTAGTCCATGGCCGAAGACTTCAAGCCGGCAAAGAATGTAAGAGTGAGTTTCTGGACATATAATCCGGACAGCCAAGAATGAAGTAATAGTTATGTCTGACAGCTGAATAAAGGACTTCGGCACTGCTCCGAGAGAGAGTCCGGACCTGCCTGTTCTCGTAAGCTCATAAATCATAATCCCTCCACAATCTCGCCCAGTGGGGGACACCAGTGGGTCTATTTCTAGAGAGGGGCTCTTTCTCCGTACACCGGAAGTCCTTCAACCCCTTCTAAGCGAGCGCTCGATAAGTTTATAAAGGGTTGTGGCTAGATACAATGCTAGCTTGTTGGCAAAGGAACATTCCGGTCTCCAGCTGCTGAGAGATACTTGGAAGGCAGGCAGAACAGGGTCGATCTAGGTCTTTTTCTTCAGATGCTATTTGGGACACCAATCTTGCAGGAAATCGCCGATCAGATATGTACCCACTATTAATGTAATATGATCCGCCGTAACCGATTCTTGCAGTAACTATTCAGCTACCAGGCCGATGATCTCAATCTATTAAAGATCGATTTGCTTTTAGTCAAAGATAGGGTTCAATAGTCTATTGACGAAGGATACAGACAAACAAATTAACAATAATATATGCCAATCATATAACTTTCATTTCACCATTTGTAAGATCAACAGCCGCAGCCGATCTTCAATCCTGGGCTTTACAGTACTTTAGCTCGCGCCCAGAGTCAACAAACACAGCTACACACAGCCAACATGTTTACTGACCGATTCATTGCAAGATATTATGCTGTTAGTAGATAGAAGAGCGTTTGATACGTCACTTGCATAGGAAAAATACTGGAGATTGGCGAGTTCTAGCAAATTTCGACTATTGTACAACTATTTCCTCTCCTCACGATATCCACATTATATCGAAACACTATGGATCACCATATTTATTCTTCTCTCCTCTTATTTCATCCAACCTTCACCCCAACTCCTCCGCACAATTGCGAATGAAGCAAAATGAGACTCTCCCTCCTCCCCTCTCTCGCCCTCCTCGCACCTCTCACAACCGCCCTCCTTGATGTTGAAGTCAACATAACTTCCTCCACTGGCATCAACACAGCCGCCCAATATCCAGATCCAGGCGAATGTACAGGCGACTGCTGGAGTCATGACCCAGGCTTCCACCAGCGTATCTCAGATGGCCGCTACTTCCGTTTCTCGACCGGCGGCGGCATCTACATGCATGCCTCGGACTCGCTTACTGGGCCGTGGGAAGCCGTGGGAGAAGCCTTGCCTGGTGGATCGAGTATCAACCATCCTGGGAATACAAATCTATGGGTGAGTTTCTAATTTCAGGTTTCTGCGGAGATGCATATGCTGCCTGCCAGCCCTAATGCGACCCCCGCAGTCAACGACCACCCACCTCACTACCTAATATGACTGAACTAACAAATCTGGATATAGGCCGCAGATGTCTCGCACAACCCTACAACAAACCTTTACCACATGTACTACAGCATCTCAGCCTACGGAACCCGCGACTCCGTAATCGGCGTTGCCTCATCCCCCGACCTAACCCCCGGCAGCTGGACAGACCACGGCGCCGTCTTTTCCTCTACTAGAGACGGACCCTATAACGCTATTGATCCGAACTGGATTATGGTTGATGGAGAACAATTCCTTTCCTTCGGATCCTACTGGCGTGGCCTGCACCAGATTCGGCTATCGAGTCCGTTCGCGGTAGAAGAGGGGAGTGAGCCTGTGAATATTGCGTATAATAGTTCAGGGATTCACTCGATTGAGGCTTCATACATATTTTATAACCTGGGCTGGTGGTATTTGACATTCTCAACTGGACAGGCTCAGGATTATGAAACGGATTTTCCGGCGCCAGGGACGGAGTATAGGATTGTTGTTTGCAGGAGCCGGGAGCCTACGGGGGATTTTGTATGTTTTGCCTTTCCTATCTCCCTGCCATCTTTTTGCCATCTTCTTCCTTTCCTTCCCTTCCCTCGTATAACACCAGTTTCGCTAACAGTGAACACTAAACAGGTCGACAAAGCCGGCCTCTCATGCCTGACTGAAAACGGCGGATCCACAGTCCTCGCCTCGCACGGAAATGTATTTGGCCCTGGCGGGCAGGGCGTGTTTAAGGATTTCAGCCGTGGATTCGTGCTTTATTACCATTATGCGAACCCGACGATTGGGTTGAATTACACGGAGTATCAGTTTGGGTGGAATGTTTTGAACTGGAGTGATGGCTGGCCGAGTGTTTGATTCTTTTATACTAATTTATATTTATGATACAGAGGGGATAGATGGCATGGATGGCATGGATTTTACCTATAATTATTGTAATTACTAATAACTACGCTTGAGTTAGTTAATACTAAGCATATGATAGACATACCACCTCACCTCTGTAACTGTGCATCTTCGCAAATCCAGGCCAAGGTGATCATCGCACGGATCAGGAGTTCGTCGGTGTCTATTATGGCGATCTTTGTGGAACCAGTGCTGCAGGATCTGCACTGACTGCTTGAATGCACTGGGATTCAGGGGCATCCTGGACAGTCTGTGTTATACAAAATACGAATCATTATACTTTTGGTCAGCATTGACTCCCAGCTTAATGGCGTTGTAAGGATGTGTGTGTATTGAATTGAAATGGTCAGATGCATGAAGTGGCTGAATATCCTCAGCCCTATGTTACCGAAGCACCGGCGCAACCGGCTCTCGCCTGGCTCGCTATCCAGGCCAAAATAACGTACCCGCTCGCTTACAGTAATCGATCGTCAGTTTAATATCATCATATGGACATCATATGCACAGTAACAGTGAGCCCTGTGGATATTTTATCATTGCCTGCTAAGATGGTCTACCCCTTCCTCGTCTTCGCATCCTTCCGCAACTCATCCAGTACACGCTTCCTTTCCTTTCCCAAATCCCTAATCGATTCATCCATACGCGCCCCATCCACAAGCGCCCTCTTCGCCATGTCGCCCTTGAAATCCCTCATGTAGCCTTGGAAGGCTTTTGACATGGCAGCTACTGTCTCCAGGTGCCTCTTACTAATGATCACGTTGTCCCTTGGGGGGGTTTCAGTCTTGGCTTCATGCACGGCGAGCGAGACGGCCGTTTGGAAAGCTGGTTTAAAGACTGTCTGTTAGTACTCCTGAGTAATAGAGTGGAAGTGCGAAGTACCATTGCGAATCTCACGCCCGTTCCATTTCAAGACGACAATCTCCGGATCGTTTTCGATGTACGAGAGGAGGTAAGGGTCCACGCCGAACCCGGGCCGCTCTTTGGTGAGCTTTTTGAAGAACTGGGTCCAGATCTTTAGTCTGGTTTTCTCGTTCAGATCTGAATACTCGATGATCAAATGGATGCGGCTCAGGATTGCGTCGTCCATGTGGCCTAGGCGATTTGTCTGGAGGTGTTAGCATGCTTGGTTTCGTAAAAGAGTGTAGGTAGGTGAGGTACAGTGAGAAAAAGGATTCCACGGTAGTATTCCATAGATCGGAGGAAGGCTGAGACTAGACTATTTCGTTGAAGCTGGCCGACTGCTCGTCGTTCAAAGTAAACGTCTGCTTCGTCAATTAACATGATGGCGCCCCAGGTCTCGGAGAGGCTGAACCATGTAGCGAGGAGGCTTTCCATTTCCTTCTCGTCGGTTCCTGGAGGGCTTAGTATCAGATAGTTCCAAGATTAGAATGGATCTTGAAGTTTACCTATGTCGGCACAGGTCAAGGAGAGAAGAGGACGGCCGGTGTACTCCGCTATGCACTCCGCGGTGTATGTCTTGCCGACACCAGAAGGTCCATGAAGGAGGAAGATACGGCCTTCACCTTTATTCTGGATAAAATCCGGAGCCCAGGTTTCGTCCACATTTTCGTATTTGTGCACCAACGCCGCAATCATGCTCATTCTCTCCGGTGGGATCTGCAGACTGTCGACGATGTTTGGATCGGGTTCGTATTCGATTACGTGGTCGATATTAACGTAGTCTTGATAGGTGAGTACGCCATATGCTGCTCTAGGAAAGGAAACGTACTCCATTTTCTCGTCTTGAGAAGAAATCCAGCAAGTCTGTTCGACATCAACATAAAGTGACCCTCGTGCAACTCGTGGTACTTGTTTTTAGCCCTTATGTTCTGATAGCTTGCCCAGGGCCCTCGCGTGGCATGGTCAGAGTCTTGCGGATCGTTCCAGTATCCCTCGTCTGGATCTTCTTCGTCATTATCATCTAGAAAACCAGGTTTGTCAAACTGGCAGCCATCAGCCGCGTAGAAGGATTTAGGATCTATAACCACTTTTCCTTTGTAGTCAACCTCTGAATATAGAAGACGCCCTGCATACTTGACCTCAACGAAGTTGTTTCGGAACACTTTCTGGATGCAACTCCATGTTTTCTGCCCTCGTTGGATAAGATCCTTCTGCAGTTTTGTATTGAAATCGTGTTTGATTCCTCCGGATTCGAGTTGCATCGGATACACATTCAAAGCCGTTATTTCACGGAGACCCTCATAGGATATAATGAAGTAAGTCCGTGATCGTCTATCCAAGTAATATCCTTATAAAAACAGGTTAATCGAAGTCCTTCACCCTGAAAGATTACGATACACACCGTCGAATTCCAGATACCATAACTCAACATTGAGACCCCCCCGCTCCATCTGGAGGGAGCGAACGACATATCCGTGTGTTCCACCATCGTCATCGGCGAAGACACGCGTCCCTGGTCGAAACAGCATCCACAGCATTTCAAGGGTTGCAACAGGAGGCGTCTGCTCGTGTCGTGCCTTCTCTTTCTGGATCTTCCGCTTCCATCTTGCGTCGAGGAAGGCTTGGAGGATGTTGAAGTGCTCCTGTGCTGTCTTCTCTTCTTCAACTTTCTCATCGCCATCAGCGAGTCTCTCGAAATACTCTGCGAGTTCTTTGTCATGATGGAGCAGGAAGAAGTACGGGTCGGAAACTGTGATCGTGTCGCCTGCTGTCTCCTGCTTGGGGTAGTACTTCACGACCGACTGAATCGCTTTCACAAGATGCGGCGAGCGAATGACCATCTCTTCGGAATTTACCGACTGGATTTTATACGATCCCTTCTTCATCTTCACTCCTCCATCCTCACCCTCCTCTTCCCCATCGTCACCCTCCTTGCCAGCCTCCGCCGCATCAGCCGTGGTCTTAATCACCTTGGTCTCAACCACATCTCGAATCGTCACATGGATAACGATATCAAAAACCGAAGGCTTGAGGTCCTCGACGTCCTCTTCAGGCTCCGGCTTTAACTCGGGGTTTCGAGGTGTATACGGGCTCTTTTCTAGAAGTTTCCCCTCCTCATCCTCGTAATGGACTCGCCATCTGATTTTCTCCGTCGGCGCTTCCCTGCGAACTGGTGTGGATGCGCCGTCGACTGCTTGACTTAGAGGATGGATTTAATCGGAGTGTAGACGTACCTTCGGTCGCGAGTGTTGTGCCTACTTCCTGCATTGTGTGGACTGGAGCAGACAGAAAAACGGGGAAATCAAGGCAGAGCCGTGAAACTACTCAAGCAAACTCAGCCGTCAGCGGCAATTAGTGATCAGAAGTGCCTATGTGACCCCTGCCCCTCCCTCCTTTCCCTCCCTCCTTCTCTCCGAAGGCTGAGCCTGAAGGAATGAGCTAGTCCAATGAGAACAGAGAACTGTAAGCGCCCACATGAAGGCATAGGAAGGCGCCCTAGCTTTACCTAAAGTATCCAAGTGCATGCAGTACTAATGCACGCGCTACAGAACTGGCATATTACTGCCGAATCAGTATTGAGAATTAATGCGCCATTATGAGGGGCAGGCGGTTTCCTCAGTTTCGTACACTACGTGGCTGGTATCTAGAGGGTCAGCTTTCAGCTTCTGTGTGCGTCCCATCCCCGTTTGGTGCAGTTTATCTGACAGAAGTTTCCATTAATAAACCAACTTGTCAGCGTCATTATCGTCCTGTTTATCATCAAGAGTACATCAGGTTCCTTCACGTCCCCTGTCATTAGATACTCTCCCAGCCGCACAGCCCCTTCCTCGAAACCTCGCACATCCAATCGAAATAAGAAACAAAATGTCCAAATGGCACCCATTCCACCACCCCGCCGCCGAAGAAGCAGAACGGACAAGCCGCGCCTTCGCCCGAAATGCAGACACGTACCAACTGCCCCACCCAATCGGGGACGCCATGGCTCTCGCTGAGGCTGAAAAGAGAGAGAAGGAGAGGATCAAGAGGGGGGTATTTGACGTTGCAGATACGGGGGATTTGTATGTATCGTGTCTTACTGAAATATTATACCTGCTAACGAGGGGATGGATGCAGAGAGGCTGCTGCTGTGAAAGAGCTAGAGGCTGTTACGGATGAAATGTATAAGGCGTGGGAGGAACTGAAGCAAGCCATTCCGGTTGCCAATTCGTCGATTGAGACAAAACTGAGTGTTTTCGACGTGGTTTCGTATCTTAATGTCAACAGCAGCAGCGAGGAGCAGAAGAAGCTATCTCTAGTCAACAGGATCAAGAAGAGCTGTGGCGACGTCTGCAAGACGCTCGATAACTACGCCGATGTATTCAAATTCGTCCCGTCGGGGGATAAATTCGTGAGTGTTGTGGTTGGCGTCATGTCAACAATCGTTGAAGCGACGGTGCGACATCGGAAAATCGGCTCTGGGTTTGTCGACGCCGTTGATAAAATTCGCGCAGCCCTCATAGATACAGCGAGGATTTTGGGGATCTGCCAGACGGCTGATAAAACCGATGAAGCGAGATTGCAGGCGAAGGTCGCGGGTGTTCTCACGGTCGTCTTGACATTCCTCATCCCGTATACGCGGTGGTGTCGCTCGCGGTTTGAGCGTTTTCGAAACTCGCTGAATAGGAATTACTACGATGATCATGTCACAGGGGCGCTTTCGGGGTTGGATAGTCAGATGGTGTTGCTGAATCAGGAGCAGGTGAGCCATATGCATAAGAAGCTTAATGTGCATATGGAGCGAGATTGGAAGATGAACCAGCGGCGGAAGAAGCAGAAGGAGGATGCAGAGGATGAGGATGAGACGAGGTGGGCTGAGTTGCTGGAGACTCTTCGCAAAGTTGGCGAGAATGGGATTAATCTGAACAAGGTCACCGCGGAGAAGGAGTCTTTGATTGCAGAGAAAAAGCGGTTTGAGCAATATCGGCAGGAGAAGCTGGGTATGCATTCCATTCAGGTATTAGAGATATCGCTAATAAAGGTAGCTGAGCTGAATAAGTCCAAGGCGACACACCTTTGGCAGTGGAGTGTCCGTAAGGCTTCTATGGCCGCAAAATCTACTACACCCCGAGGCACAATCCTAGAACAAACCTGGGAGGAAATCGAGGCTGCCTCGTCGCATCTCGAGGCCGTGGCAGATAACGGCTACCCCATCGACCTGCCAGCCACACACGATGTGCGAGTAAGCCAGCCCATCTCCGAGCGTCTCCACGATTGGATAGCCCATGATTCCAGCCAGTGGCTGTGGCTCTGTCGGTATGGGAATTCAGACCAGATAAGTGAGGTCTCCATAGCCGCGTTCTATATCTTTATGCTGTGCGAGCGTCTCCAGTTCCCTCTTCTAGCCTACCGTCTTCAGGTAGATGATATGGGGCTCCCGGAGTCGCCTGGTAGAGGCTCTAATGAAAGGTCATTGGCCTTCGATAGGTTCACGATGATGGTCTATTCTCTCATCCGCCAGCTAGTCTGGCTACTACCGGAGAAAGTCACAGCCCCGGGCGAACAATTTTCACAAGAAAGGTTCCTCTGTCTAGACGGCAGCACGGCTAGTCTCTTGGATGCTTTGAACTTAGTCGAGGAGCTGCTGGTACTGATGCCGGAGCCACTGGTCTGTGTTATTGACGGGTTTGAATATATAGACAACGATCTGGATGTTGATGGAACTTCCGGGTATACAGATATCTTCCTTGACATTTTCCGGCAGGCGGGAGGAAAGAAAAAGATGAAGATGTTGGTTTGTAGTAATGGTTACTGCAAGTCTCTGTTGGATGAGGACAACATTGAAGCCACGGAGCAGTTGCATATCACCTCTGATGTAGAGCCAAGAGACGAGACTGATTACTTGGACTTGTCTCTTGATTTAAGCTGAACGAAAGAACCTTTATTTCTTTCTTGTTTCACTCATACTTTCGTGACCGCTGGCAGCCCAGCCATAGCCTTTGGGATTCACTAAAGTGAACCATATTTGTCTTAATCTTCCTACAGTCTCATTGGGTGTGAGAACCTCAAACCCCGTTAGCCATAACCATGTGAAGAATATATTGATAAGTCCTACTAGGATTGACTAAATAAGGATCACAGTTCAATATAGTTTCAAGGTTTGTAATAGAATCCGAAGTCACATAGACACTAAAGCTTACCTCCGTACCATTGACAGGGCAAGCCTTAATAACATAAGAAAGGTATGAAATCAAAGTCATCTCACAAGGAGCCAAAAGAAGAATGAAAGCTGGAGGTATGGTTCGGGACGTGGTTCGATCCCTGAATGAGGTTCAACCGAGTCCGTGACACTATAATTCTGCGCTACAATGGGCTTATGCAGAGGTGGGTGGTAGTCATATGCATACGTGAGGCAGATGGGGACAGATTTCGGATACCAGATTCCTCATATAGCAAAGTTTTGTTTAAAGTATTATTTTCCAATGTAAAAGAGAGCCTCTGCATTCGCATAACAGGATAGGGAAAAACCCCCTTCAAAATGAAAAGGGAGAAAAACCTATCCCAAGGCAGCAATGTCTTGTCAAAGCCTTCACATCCCCCGGTCAACTCCAATAGCTATCGGGTGGTTCACTTCGGGAGCACTTCGCCATCACCGGACGGTCCGCTACCAGCGGAAGCGAGTATGAAGGGGAAGCAAGCCATTTTCTAGCTAGAGTGATATATACTCAGTATCTGAGGCTGACCAAGTGCTGGGGTGGTGAGATAAGGTTTAAATAGTACGACTCACTTGGATAGAGGTTTTGACTCGGGTTAGTGAGCACTCGTTGTAGTTTTGGTGCGATGTTACTTCGGTTGTCTTTTTTTGTTGATTAGAGCTAAATATGAATTGAGATTTGCATGTAACAAGCGGGTTTATATAACTGGCAGTGGTGATATCAACAGAATCGGGATTATTAGAAGTTATCTACGTTAGTAAGGACTCTGGCAGTGGTGATATCAATAGACCTGACTACTCAACTAATAAGAAGGAATTGTTGGGAGCCATCTACAGACGCTGGAGACATTGGAATAAACTCAAATACTTATATACCATGGTACTTGCAAATCATGACAAGCTTTGTGCTATCTTAGGTACGTCATTACTACACTGTTTGATCATTGAACACAGGTTGTTTAGATCACCGGATTATCATTTTATTGACAGCCCTTGCATTTAGTATACCACAAGCTAGACTCCGTCAGAAAAAGAAAGCAGCTAAAAGGAAGTATGTCTACATCAGACCCTGCCGTCGCGCAGCGCTTGAGAGGCGCTGTATCCGAAATCCACCGGATTAAAGACATATTCCAAATCCCCTCGATTTCCTTTTGGCGTGGTTCATCAGGGTAAAGTAGTCCTGTGAGATAGTATCGGCTACCGCGATGTTGAGAAAGGACTGGATGCAAACCCAGACACCAGCTATCCCATCTCCTCCTGCACCAAGATGTTCACCTCCGCGGCCATGGGACTCCTTGTCGACGAGGGAAAGGTCCGACGGGAGGACCGAATCAGCAAACATGTCCCCGAGTTCAATCCAAGAGGAAACCCGCGTATTGCTTCAGAAGCAGACATCATTGATCTTCTCCGCCATTCCATGGGATGTACTGACCCGTCTTATCTCAGCTTGGGCCCTCGAGGATACCATCTCCTCCATTCGACAGCCCTTATCCCACTACTAAATATGATGCCCACTGCCAATGCGGAAGGCCAGCGATTTAATCGGTGTTGGATGTACAGCAATGCCAACTTTAGCCTTGCGGGAGCAATTATTGCGAGGGTGACCAGTGATAAATACACAGAATTTGTCCGGTCTCGCATTCTGCGGCCTTTACAGATGGACCGAACGATTCTCACAAAAGCCGATATCCAAGATGACAACGTGGCTTGTCAATATACAAGACTTCACAATGGAACCCTGAACAAACTGGCAACAGACCATTGGCCATTTGATAACAACACAACAGCCCTCCCGGGATCTAGAATGAGCAGCAGTCTAAACGACATGCTTACCTGGTGCATTTCCGTGCTCTCTGCTGAAAGAGAAGAATCAGCCAATGGTTTCACCACTACGTCCCAAAATCCTCTGAAACAAATGAACCGCGTTCGCCGTGGCTACTGGACCAGGCCGTCCGATGATCCCAACGCCGGTGGCGAAGTTGCCTTTGGCATGGGCTGGATACGGATGACCCATCCCACGTCGATGCTGGACGCGTACAGCGGTAATGGATGCGCGCGTGAAACACCGTGGAAATCACATCTGAGTAATGTATTGGGTGCGCAGTCTAAGAAGCAAGTGATGGTTGGACACACGGGAGGCTCGGTAGGAGCAGTGGCCACTATCTGGACGTTTCCGGAGACTCAGAGCGCCGTCTGCACCATGGTTAACATGCGGGAATTAGATGATGCCAGTGACTTTGCCGCGCAGATCCTTATCCAGGCCCTGTTTGACCTTAAACCGCGCGTGGACTTGGTCCCCTGGGCAATGAAAGAGGCGGAGTTGAACCGCAGTCGGCCAGTGGATGAGATGTTACGGCCTTGGCTGGCGAATCGGCGGGAAGAAGATCATGAGCGGGATAGAATGCTTTATGTTGCTGAGTATAGGGGGTTCGATGACCTGTTTACGTTGGCTATCTCAGCCGGTCAGGATACCAGGCTGGTTGTAACGTTCAACCATCGCGAGCGGACTAAGAGCGAGTTGGTGTTTTTTAAGAAAGATACCTATAGCCTCTTTACTGGTGACTTGGACTATTGGTTGGCAGAGTGGTTCCCATATCGAGACTATCGTCAGACACTGCTGGAGTTTGAGCTTAGTGATTCAGGGATGGTGTTGGGCCTATGGTGGTTGTGGAATACAGACGAGGAGAGGGCGTGGTTGCGGCGCGTGGACTAGAGCTGTGATAAATGACAGTGCGTCAGTTAACTGACGAGCTAGCTTGCGAAGAATGTTCTCTATAAGCAATTCTCAAAAGCCTTATAGGTCTCCGCCAGCTGCCCTTCATGTTGCTTTCTATCCAATGGCCTAAATAAGGTCTCGGTGTATCTGAATAATGTTAAGATCATCTAGGTTGCATTTGTCACAGGCTATGGTCTAGAATATAGTTGCAACTCTTGGCTATGCTTTTAAGATATTTAATATGCCATGCCCATCAGGGTTTTGTAATTTCTTGATAGGAGCTTCTTCTTATAGAAGCTAATTTATGATTATATCATATCAAACGGTTAGCCTACACGGGCCTGCCGAGATCTACTGTTTATCAATAGATAGACTAAAGTAAAGAACTTCTCTGAAGGAGGATGCTTGCCTAGATTCCGCTTGCATTAATCGAACACGTAGTCGAAACATTCCACCAGTTTTTATTCGGGTATCTCAGCCTTTGTATGTATCTAAAGAGTAATACAGAGGATGTATACAAACTATTATTAACTATTATTATATACTCCTCCAGGGTAGGGCAGTGAGTATAATATTTCTATAACTAATCCGTAGCTTGTCCACAAAGCATATTTTGAACCTTATCTATGTGAAACTTTAGCTTAGCGTAAACAAAACGGCGGTTCTTGCTATCTGCTTCAGGTGGGATGTCCAAGGACAGGAGAGGTATAGTGGTCTATTGTTATTCGAAGAAAATACCTAACTAAATCACTCGTGCTCGCTTGGCCTCGGATATCTCTTCCTTACGTCGGGGCCTCTTCAAAGACCTGGGCCTGTCTGCGGTTGACCGACGATCCAGCTCAGACCAGTGGAAGTTAATAATTAAAGCCCGCCCTAGCTCAGCGTTCCATAGGATGTTGTCAGGCCGAAGGTCTAGGTGTCGGACCCCCAAAACGCGAATTTCCTTCTTCGACCTTTCGATCACCCTGCGAAGGTCCGAGGTGTCCTCTTGTTTTTCTATACTTTCGCCTGCCTAACCCATGACGAGCATATGGCGAATCCTTGCACCATGGAGAAAGAAGATCTTTGCGAGATCTATCTTGCCCAGGAACACGGGAACTGCAGAGCCCTGTGCCCTGCGAAGAATATGGTATATCTCGGCTTCATGAGATACGAACTTCGTCCAAAGAACTGGTGTCGTTCCTTTCCCAACAACAGTATACCCATGAATGGAACAGGTGAGCTTGAACGGGGCGCCATATGACCCACAGGGCCCAAATCGAATGCACCGATCAATGTCCTCATCCATTTGCTGCTTGAGAAGCGACATCAACTCCACGGCATTGATAGAATGCTGAGTCTTATTACCGCCTTGCCGGTGTAGATTCACATTTGGACAACAATCGTCAAGAGATCCGCCGTTTTGCAGCCCAAGAAGACAACTTTGGGTACAGAACTGCGCGTCGCGTCGTTGAGATAGGTCGTTTTGACTTGTGAAGGTGAATGTTCAACCTGACTGTCGCCACACTTTCGTGCTGCTGCTGCGGGATCTTGTACTAGCACTGCGGGATCTGACTCAGAGCCCAACGGGTCTGGTGTCCCCATGGGGTCTTTGGGATCTATGGCTTGCACCCTGACCCTGTTTGTACTCGCCCGGCAGGCGCAGTTGGCGACTCATCTGGAGATGACAATTTCTAATACTCTGAATCTGTGGCGTTTAATTCCAGGCTCTTATAGTCAGTGATATCAGAGGGTGGATTCTGTGGTAGTTCCTCTGTGGGGGCATTTGCACGTGGGTTCTCAAAGCCTGTCTTCCAGATATGAAGATTCGGACAATACAGATTTCGCCACTGTTGACCACGTGGCCGCGAGCGAAAGCTCATCAGGCAAAGACAGAGTACCCTTGCAATGGATGTGTTTGGTTGTGGGAGATCTTGACCATCCACTTCGTGGTTGGGCACACAGAGATGGTAGTACAAGGTGCTCGGGTTTTCACGTGGTACCCACAGAAGCACAAGCGCAATTCCTGTAGTCAAGTAGGAATACTCAAGTCCCTCTTCAATCATGACATGGTATTCCTGAACAATGGCCGAGCAGACGATCCGCTGTGCGTTGTAGACTGATTGCTCGGGTTCATCAGTAGGCACCTTGTTTGCCCAAACCATTGTTTTCCACAGATCCATGCCACTAAGACCCATGCGAAGATTCTCCAAAGAAAGCTTGTACGGTGGTATGTATTCGACAGTGGTGATGACAGTCTTGGTCCTGCTATCAACTCGACGGATAGAGATAAAGAGCTCACCGGGGGTGCTCGATGAATTGTTCATATCCGTTTCGAGCATTGAGTTCTCATACAAAATATTGGCGTGGAAGTCGAACAAAACCCCATCCCCAAGCCCAAATTCTTCTCGGGCGGCTGGTAGTTTGCATAGTTCCGAGATTATTTTGTGGACATGGTCTTCCACTACCACCCGCTCATAGGCCTGAAGGTCGTTCTCCTCCTTAATCGGCCACATGAAGTGTTTACTGAGTCCGTCCAGCACAAAACGAGATGGAAAAAGGCGCGGTGAATTTTCTTCTGGTTGGAGGTGACGACGGACGGAGTTGTAGATATCTTGCTGCTGGACGGCGGAGTCAACCCATTGCTCTAGTTTCGTCGGACAATACTTTCCTTTGGGGAGGGGAATTGTCCCTGTGGTCGACCTAGAAGGGATGCCGGCTCGTAGCGGTCGCGATAACACGTCGTGGCAATGTTCCATGGATTCCGCAAAGGTGGTCTGTTTATCGTCAGCTTGCTTTTGTCGGTCGTCGGCCTGCTTGAGTTGGTCCTCTACCTTCTTGAGTCCGTCCTCGGGCTGTTTACGCGCTTCTCTTTCCTGCTGAAGGAGTGCTTGATAATCATGTGAGGCCATGCTTGCGTTTAAGGTTGTGTCTAGGATGGACTAAAGGAACACAGATAGGTCAAAGAGGAAGGACTTATAGAGTACTAATAAATACGAGGATCGGACTATATTTCATTCACGCGTACCAAAGCTTATTCACAGCTGACCCACACTCATGACCCATACCTGACCCATACCGTCACAAAGGCTAGTGAATCACGGTGTGTTTAGTATCCTATTCCTAGGTCTTGAGATAAGCGACTCCATTCACTGATAGTAGAACCACCCTGAGTGACTTCAAGAGCAAAATCAGGGGCATTGTCAGGGAGCAGGAAGAAGACTACACGACGTTTAATGGGGCTACAAGGGTATAAAAGGAGTACATATGTGATACTATAGCATCCAATTGGATATTATGTTTGTATTCAATTTTGTAAGACAAAACAACATAACCAGCTTTCGAGCAACCTTAGAGAATGTACACCCACCCAGAGACAACACCGCAAAAACTGCCACTTTACCCAACCCCTGGTTACATAGCGAATGCCTTAGCAACCTGCAAAATGTTCTTTATATCGTACAATAGCTCCTTCTGAGTATCCTGCTCCTCCTCCCCCTCCTCAGGGATCAAGTCCAGGATCCTCTTTGACGCGCTTCTAACATATGTCTTAAAGCATTCATACTCCGCAGAATCATTCACCTCAGTAATATCAAGCATTGCGAGTACCTTAAAGTGTAAGTGACCTGTAAGCAGCTTAAACTCGCGAACTACATTCTTCTCTTTCTTGGGCTCGGGTGGGTTCTCGACGTCCTTCTTTGTCTGGGACCGGGTGGTCATTTTCTCGACTGGTTTGGGTGACTCGGGACGTGTCGCGTCAGGTTGAGCCATGGTGATTACGATTGCTTCCAGGTCTTTGATCACGTTTTCCATGAGGTTGTACACTCTGCACATAGTACACTGGGGTGTTTGGGGTTTGCAAGTGCAGGGGACGCCCGGGATCTTGACTTCTGAGTCGGCCATTGTGATGAGTAGATAGAATCCTGTTAGTGAGATGTGTTTAGAGTAATGTTGAGCAGGGTGGGTAGAATATACTCACTTGATGACTCTAATAGTAAGACCAAGACGGCCTCTTTATAGTTGAACTTTGGAAGAGGATTCTTTGATATGTCAAAGATCAATGGTATTCTGCGGCTTTGTCTACTGTCAAATAAAGGAATTGTTGAGTAGCGGGGTCGGAGTATGGCTGATTTATTCATAAAGGTCCTGGGTCACGGCAAACATTTTATGAAGAAGAAGAGAATGAATGTCTTGAAGAAGCGTCGGCCCGCCTGGGATTCTGTGCCATTACCTTCTGGTTTTAATACCCCTTCTCTGCGCAGTCTCGACTGTGGAGTAATTCCGTGAATTGTAGTTGTCTAGGTATATTTCACTGTAGTATGCATGGATCTTCCTGCATGTACTCGAAGAACTCCATTGCACTTACCCCATTCACCAACATGTAGTTGCCACTTAACCTCCCGGCCAAACAGTCGGAATCTCAAGAACGCCCCCTTCCTTTGCACTCACACAGGAAATCTCACCCGAAAACTCATTCCGCAAGAACACCTGAAAAGTCTTGAGCCTACCGCCCCAGCCATCCCTCATGAAGAAGTCATTGCTGCAAACCAGCTTTTTCGCCTCCACCCCATTCCTGAGGCCCTTGTCAGGGACGGGCTGCAAGCCCCATACTGCAGAAATTATGCTAATCTCCGAGGTTACTGATATGGGGTTCGAGAAGAAGAACTTGCGCTTCATTTCGTTCTCCGGTTGAATACTGGCATAACCACTGTCATCCCCTGTAACAAGAAGTTGCATCGGTTCTGACATCCCATACCGATACAGAATTGAAATTGTCTTCTGCCACCCTGGAAGAGGATCGTGAGAAGCAATGCGGATGAGAGTGGTACTATTTGTATCAAACCGTAACATCTGCTGCGGTGTAACCTGCGCTCGAACAAGATTCGTAATATCCAAGCCACCCCAGTTCGCACACAGAATATCCAAAAATGGCGGGATCTGGAGAGATGCGTTCTCGGTCACGGTGCGCACCTCGCAGTGGGATAATGCTGCCGCTGTATCCGAGTACGACCAGGTCACGGACATGACCTTCACATGACCGAAGCGCGGGTCCCTTGCGAAGAATTCATGTGTCGAGGCTGTGATCTCAGGCCGGGGGTCATTGGCTGCTATCGCGGCGACGTGGTCCGTGACGTCGAGATTGTGCCAACTTGCATTCACGATGTAGATCGAGCCTGGTTTGTTTGTTTCTGAGCTCTCGTGGTAGGGGAGTGGGAGCGAGAGATCGATTGTAAGCGACTCGCCTTCCTCGGCGAAGAGCTTCTGCGGAGCTGAATAGAGGGATCCGTATTCGAGTCGACTTACCTTCCGCCAGACCATGGTGAACGCCTTAATGGAGTCTGGCCAGGGGTCTCCGCCGAATGTTTCGTTCGTGACTGAGAAAACCACTTTGGTCATAGTTAGCGCTGAGTGTGCGTTTATGATGTGGCTAACAGTGTCGGTGACGATCTTAGGTCCATATACGGCTGAAATGACTTCGATCTCTTGTTTGTGCATTTTCAAATTTAAGCCCGCATTTGCAGTTTCTATAGACTGCGTAAGGACAGATGAAGAGGTGATGTCAGATAGATGTGCTAGCGATTTCTGTAAGGGTTGTTGATTCTGTACTGTTTCTGCTGGGAGAACTGGGGAATCAGGGTCGGCCACAGGAATAGCAGACAAAACGCCTTTCTCGTGCAGTATCCCTTGTTTTTTGTCCACCCTACTAGCAGTGAGCGATAAATCATCACAAGATCATAGGCAAATGCTTACACCGGAAGCTTTGGGATAAGAGTAGGAAGCGCTAGACTACTATTAAACGCCGCAATACTCGCGCACAGAGACGTAATCCTCAACCTCACAGCATCCACCTCACCCTGCGACCAGCGAAGCCGGCTCAGCCCTCTCGGGGCGGCTATATAACCTTGTTTGTGTTGCAATTCTTGCAACATCATTCCAGCTTGCCTGACAAGATGCTCCAAGCCCGCCGCTTCATCAGATAACAATAGACTGGGTTGATAGCCATCTCGACCGTTGATACCCACGGCGTTCTGGTTTTCGAGAGCAAGTCTATTTCCCAGGATGCGCAGGAGAATCTCCAGCCCCTTCACTTCGCTCGCGAGGTCTTTAAATCGTTTCGGGGCGCCTTTGTAGGTGTCGTAGACTTGGTAGGCGAATGTTGCTAGAGTCAGGACATCTGGAGCGCCCGGTGGCGCGAACATGTTTGCTCGGTATAGCTTGGAATGATGCTGGTAAGGTCGATAGGATAAACATGAGACATGAGATCGCATTGCGGGGTCTGGGCTGGGCCGGCCCGGTCCCACTTTGACATAACTGGCTGACCCACTGACCGACCGACCGACCAACGAACGGACGAGAAAGGGAAGCCGATATCGGCGTTCCTTACTTACTAGAGACTATGACCTTCTAGCAGAGGCTTCCATTTGTCTGTTTCCAGCTAATGCTAACTATAGTGTTAGCGAGGTGCAAACCTATGATAATGAAACACCGGGACTATTCGAAAACAAGCTTATCCACGAAGACGCGAAAGCTGCACTAGCCATAGAGTCTCAGCATGCTCAGGCTGGTTTGTTTGCGGAAATGCTCCAGATAGATCATAAATTGGCCAGATAATGGACACCTACAATGAGACCCTGGACAGCACCAGCTCCCGTAAGTCTGCGGGTATAAACTCGATGGAGAAATACTTACCATTCCGCCTGGTCGATGGCTCGTTTCACAAAGAGGGGGTGGATTGGGCAATTTTCATCTGATGCCTAACCACAACCTCGACTTACGGCCAGCTCTTACATCCCCTCCCTTCAATTTCAAAGCCTCCTGGTAAATGGACTGATCCCTGTGATACTGCGTTCTCTTTTTCGATAATCGTCCTTCCCACCGACCTTCAACTGAAACCCGAGAACAGGCTCATCGCCTGCGACCAAGAAGGTCTGAAGACCCAGCCTGTCAGGTTTTTGTCGCTTATGCCTTCTGTTCAATATGTCTGAAGCGGTGACAAAGGATATTCTGGTATGTCTATTGTGGGGGTGTTTTCTCGGTAGTCAGTCAATAACATGTTCCAGAGCAAGGCTTGGAAGAACGAGCTTGCCGATCCAGCTATATTCAACGACTACATTACGCATCCGTACCATTCCATCAACCAAGAGCCTATCGAGAGAGAACTTTACTGCTTTGAATGCCATGAAATAAGATTCCAAGATGAAAGGGCAAAACGATTCATACGGAGCAAGGAAGTGGTGAAATCACTCTGCCTCCTCTGGTTGTATCTTCGCAGTTGGTGGAAAAACAAGAATCGTAGACAGACGATGATTTTTTGGGTCAGCGCATGGTAGCTGAGGGGCATCTGTCATGATGGAGTTGGTTCGCCAAATTCACTCCCGCATAAAATCCGATGCACAAGTGAATGATTCCATGTTGTAGCCGTATCTGCATAGTGATGCAGTCAGTCATATCAAGAAGTCGATGGCATGTTCAACACAGCTGTTTTTGGGCAATCCAGACTTTCTTCAATACTTCGAGGCTCACTTTGTTTCTGGCATACGTAAAACTACGTTCCTTGAAATTCACAGAACTCTGAGATTTCTGAGCGTGAAAATAACCTCGTACAAACTCTCCAACCTCCCATTTAATGCATAGTCCGCTTCAACAGGTTACGAAGGTACTGAAAAGGCAGGGTAGTCGAACCTGAAGATGCCTGCTTATCCTTTGGACGTGCCTTTTGGGTATTCCCTCTGATTTAATAACTCATGAAGTATCTTCAGACCACAATCGTCGTTCTCGAACTCCGCAGTGCAGGCTCCTTCCGGCAATTGGCCCCTCTTTTCTGGGAGAGGAGCTCCTCGAACGGCACTCGAATCGAAGTCGATGATCACAGGCACATCACGGAAGATAACGTGCGTGCATAAAAATTTGGACCACCATCAAAACTCCACCGCTGCGCCATGTCGTAATATTCCATGTTTGTGGTGTTTCGAGGCTGCATCACAATGAGGAAGGATCACAGGTGGTCGGTGGTGTTCAATAGGGGAGCAATAAGCAGGGAGCAATAAGCACGGGCCCCGCGCCCAGTTTCAACTGCTATGCAGAAGATCGTCCATCCTTGGTGGACAGCTAAATTGAGACATGGTACGCTGCGGGTACTTATGAGGAATATATAGTGTATAGATGCAGGATTGTTTGCATTGGATCCATAATCATAGCGGTCATATCAAGTCATCATAAGTACATCGCTCACAAAGCACAAACCGGACCTCAGCCCTTCCATCCTTCTACAACTACTTCAAACCAAACCAAACTATACCATACCATACCGATCATGTTCCATCACCATCAAGGTCTATGAAGAAGAGACACCCATCCATCCCATCCAAAAATCACTCCCTAACAATCCACCTCCGCTCCTCCTTCGACATCTTCCGATAACTCCCGTAATACTCCTCGGTATTCTCAATCGGCGTAATACAATGCACCGTCGGGCTGCCGTTAAACTGGATTCGTTTGGATGCGGCGCCCGTACTCCCAGCCTGTTTCTTGAGGATACTCTTGGCGGAGCACGAGTTGACGTAGTTGTAGCTCGCAGTGGGGACGTGCATTTGCGATTGGTGCTGGGAGGGCACTTGGAGCTTGAGTGTTGAGAAGCGTTTTGAGGATGCTGTGCTTGCTGGGTTTGGGGAGAGCGGCAGGGGACTCCGTGGGGAGTGCAGGGGTCCTGGGGACTTCAGGGAGAGGGAGGGGCGAGAGATGGGCGATTGGGCCGCGGCAATGGAGACGGAGAGCTTGGGTTTTGAGCGGTACATTTTGGTTTTTCTTGTTCTTGTTCTTGTTCTTGGATTTGGTGCTGAGGTGAGGTGAAGGTGTAAGTTGAGGAAATTAGCGACGACGACGATGACGACAAGATATTAAGTCAAGACTCGATCAACAAGTCTCCGACAGAAAATATATAAACCCAACGGCGGTAAAAGATAGACAATGTCTGGACCAGCCAGGACAGGGACAAAGACAGAAATAGAACAGAAGGGAGTGAAGAAGCGAAGATGGGCGGTTTCAAATTGCAGAGGCAAAGTGGGCGGCTATATACCTTCCAGTGCCAGAGGCGAGAAAGCTATAATAAGAGTCGCTATACAGAGTCCAGCCAATAGCTTCACTTGCCCCCCGTTAAGCGCCGCCCCCATGCACGTCCAGCACACTGTCCAACCACCATCACACCGCACTGACAAATCAGCGTGCGTCCTGCGATTCCTGAAAATTCCCTCTTGCCGATCATGGCCTATTATATTTCTTTTCTGGGATGAAGGATGCGTGGGACTGCAGCAGTCACGTCCGATCACAGTCTTCAGGATTCATCGTCCGTGACACACTGTGGGCTGTGATGGAACTGCGGCCAATACGGAGATCGAAGCTTTTTTGTCTAACCAATTGGCTTTTCTACGAGGGGCGTTGTGACTTGGCCTTGCTTGACATGGCTTCCCCGCAGATCCTGTTATTGGATGGCGATGCCACTTGGTTGACTCTGATCTTCTGTCTCACAATTCCGAGTACATCGTACTGCAGGATCCTATCACCTGCATCACTATCACGTCCAGCCACACTCCATCCAGCAGGATGTCGGAATAGTACGGAGAACGGATACTCCGTGTGTACGGAGTACGTCTTCGATCAATGCTCCATTCCTATCATAGCACATCCATTTTGTCTAGCTACCGAGTACGCACATCAAATCTTCGCCCGCCGATCGCTGGCCAATATCAGAACATGCCACCAGCCATTCACCAAGCATCCTCGGACTCGGGAGAAAGAGAACCCACTATGCGAAAAGATACTTGGCAGCATGCTCGACATGATCATCCGCGAACGTCGCCATGGTGAAATAACTGTGATCATAATCCGGCTGGTACCGCACCTTCACCCCCGTCACTCCATTCGCCTTTGCAGCCTTTTCCAGGTTCTCGGGGAGGAGCTGGCCTTGCTTGTAGAAATTGTCGCCGGTTCCCTGTGCAATACCCCGTTAGTCTTCTGCATCCTCAACTTGACTACTACTAGGTACCCCTGTCCAGGCAAAAAAAGAGAAGAGGTCCTTACCACATCAATCAAAACATCAACATTCGCCCCCCTCCACCCCTCCCCGCCAACCAACTCCGTCGCATCATGCTCCCTCCACTTCCCCAAATCCCCCTCCCCAAAATACCCCCCAAACGCCTTCTTCCCCCACGCACAATTAATCGGGTTCGAAATCGGCGCAAACGCAGAAACACTCTTATATTTGCCCGGGTTGCGCAGGAAGAGCGTCAACGCTCCGTGCCCGCCCATGCTGTGCCCCGTAATACTAACCCGCCCTTCGTCAAGGACAGGGAATTCAGAGAATACGGTCTTGGGCAGTTCCTCGGTTACATAGCTGTACATGTTGTAGCCCTTGTTGTAAGGTTCTTTCGTGGCGTCGACGTAGAAGCCTGCGCCTGTGCCGAAGTCCCAGGAGTCGGCTTCACCGGGGATATCTAGGCCGCCTGTTCAATTTACCCATTAGCCACCATCTTCTAACTCTCGTTGGGAAGAAGAAAAGAAAAGGGAAACAAACGCGGACTCGTATCAGGATACAACACAGCAATTCCCTTCTGCGCGGCCCCATGCTGGAAAAAGCCCTTCTCGGAGCAATTGTCCGCCGTGCAGGTTAGTCCCGAGAGATAAATGAGGACGGGAATTTTGGAGGACGGGTTCTTGTATGCCTGCGGTGGGAGGTACAGGTTGAACGACATCTCGCAGTTTGTGGTTTTGGCGGTGTGGCTGAGTTTCAGCAGTTTGCCGCCGAAGGAGGCGATTGTTGCTTTTGTTGTGATGGGCATTTTGATTCTCTTGGCTGTTTGAGTATGTGCGATACAGGGTGGAAGATGAGTTTGAGGATGGATGATGGCAGGTAGATGAGCGAGGACCGACAGTGAGGGGAATGAGGGGCAAGTTCGAGTCTCGGTATTTCCCCACTCCCCGCATCTTTTCTCTCCATCGGGAAATATTTCCCGTCCTCAACATCAAGTCAAAGATTGAAAGTAATAGAAATGAGTATATACAGCTCTATGAATACGCTAAATCATTATACAGCCATTACTCCAAGAATATCCCCGGAACACCATAAACCACGGGGGCGGCCCCGTTCAAATACTTCAAAACACACGCCTGTCTCGACAGCGAGACCGCCTTATCAAGAGAGACAGCGTCATCTCCAATTTCCTTGTTTTCTCCGCACAACCCCCAATGCTCAAACGTCGCCTTGGCAAATCGATCAATGTCTTTATCCGTGACATCCCAGAGTGTGGCAACCAAGGCCGGAGATCCCGCCTGCAGGTAGTTCATCGGCGTGCCGTACGGCTCGTATTCGCCCGCTTCAGTGAGAGTGCCGCTGCTGCAACCCATGAGGAAGGTAACCGCGCAGCGGTCGAGTCGTTTGACAGTGCGGCCGCGGATGTATTGAGCGCCACTGCCGTGGCCGAAGTAGAGGAATACACTTTTGGACTCGAGCGCGTCTTGGAATTCCTCTTCTGAAGGCTGGCGGTTGACGAGTCCGCTCCAACCGCTGAGACTTGACAAGTCCTTTTCAAAGGTCCCTTGAGTCGTTTGCAAGTCTCCGGTGGGGTTGAGGATATACGTGCCGTTTCGTCGGTCAATTCCCATCTTCATTTTCTTAGACTCGCGAAATTGGAGAACTCGATCACGAAGGCATTCCAAAGATGGCACGCGACACACGGGCAGGCCCTGGAGACATGGTAGGGACTCCCATGGGAAGAGGTGTAGAGACTTATCCAAGACGAGGACAGTGTTGTTCGGCCGCCTCTTTTCCTCAATCGTCCCATGATACGCCCTAACAGCGTCCAGTGTGTCGATCACCATCATGTCAAAGTCAATCTCGTCGTACGCATTTCGTTCTCCCTGGAACTGGAGAATGTCAACCACAAAGTACAAAAGGTCCATGAGCGTATCCTCCGGGTCCTCCTGCTCATCAAAGTCTTGGACCCCGATGAACAACTCCAGCACATTCGGATGCAGCGTCAGCTTGGGTCCCTCTGCCCGTCCGCCCTTCTGCCTCGAGGGTAGATGTTTATCGAGGATGTTCTGAAAAGAAGTGGAGAAACGTGCGAGAGAGTTACCGTCGTGAGGTATTGGAGAGAATATCCCTTTGAACCCTCCGAACCAAACATTCTCGATATTCTGCAGCACATTCTCCATCCTCCGGTCCAAAGCCTCCCGATTCTTCCACCACTCCTTCTTCATTCGCCGATCAATCTGCAACTTCGCCGCATGAGCACTCTCGTTGGCCAGTCGAATAAGCTCTTGCATTTCGTCTCTACCATCCTCGAACGTAAACTGCTCCTCCTCATCTTCCGAATTGCCTCGTTTGAGAGGGAGGCGCAACAGGAACGGAGCACGACCTTGATGTAATCGTGAGACGACAAACTCAGTTTGATCTGCGCTCAATGATAACGAGAGAACATTCCAATTGTCAGGAAGTATGTCGACGTATCCTTCCGTGAAATCAGAAACTTCCTCTGATTCAAGTACCGATAACGGCCATAGAAGGGGATCACAGTAGTCAGTCAATTGCTTGTCGATGGCGATAGCGGCGCGCTCCCGCGCAAAAGCCCCGATGCGGCCTATCTCGTTCATGGTGGCTGGTGACTGTGACCAGGAAACTTTGTTTTGCGAAGCAGTAGCATGAGAGAGCATAGAAATCCGGCTCATCAAACGTGAGGCGGTGTGACTGTCAAGAGTAGACCCTAGGTGCGTGGCAGTGTGGAAAATCTCGTTCAAACAGTCGCCGGCCTTTGACAGCATGAGAGAAAAGTCTTCCGCCGGCTGGGGCTTTGACCGTGTCCCTCGTGTGGGCGCTCTGGTCCTACGGGTTGTGGATGATTTGCTGGAGACTTCACTTATCGGTCTGCTTGACGCCTCCAATGACGGCAGGGAGATAGTCGACTCGGGTAAAACGCAGTATACCGCATGGGTAGCAAAATGTCGGATAGCATCCGCGAGAAGATGCTCGCTTTCCCCAATGTGCACTGATATCTTACTATCACGGGTCACCGCCAGCTTCCTCGCATCACTTAACAGCCCGGAAGCTTTCTCAAACTCCCGTTGCGCACGCAGGGAAGCTGCCTGGTGGCGAAGAATCTCGCTCTTCATGTGTAGCAGTGTACTTGAGTTGATTGTCGATTCCAGGGCCGATGGTTTCGGTGTACTGCGTGCCGAGGTAGTGGAGGTAGTTGCACCGCGAGTTCTCTTGGCCGGGGCGGTAGTTTGTCGAGTAGTCCTGCTCTTGGGTCGGATTCGTAATTTGTCAAATTTCTCTTCCAACTCTGGCAGTGTCTTAAGTTCCGGCTCAAGACAGCACATCAGCTTCTCTGCTTCCCGGAGTGATCGATATTCGGATCGATAATCTCCCTGTGACCTATGGAGAGCGGCCAGGCTCATCTGCAATGAAACAAGCTCGATGCTGGTTTCGAGCTGCTCGGACATTTCTTTGGCAGAAGTAAGAAGGTCTTGGCCTTGAGAGATATGACCACCCAGAATCCAGTGAGATCCTAGCTGTGCTTGTGAAGCAATCAAGCGAACATTGGCATTTAAGGATTTGTTGATCTTCAGCGCTTGCTCACCGTAGTATATGGCATCCTGAAACAAGCCATGGTGCGCAGACAGGTTTGCGAGATTCAGCAACGAGCTGTGGTGTGAACCAATATGCGGCCAGAATGGAGCCCCTTGGGAGTACGTAGAGGAAGGTCGTGACACCTCGAGTTTCGCCATTCCCTCAACCACAGTCTCGAGTTCTGAACTATCACCTACTATGGTCTTTTCCTGTTTCTTCTGCGCAAGCTTCTCCACCTTGGCCCATATCCTGCAGTTCAGTCTGACCGACAACTTGGCGAAGTAAAGAGCATCATTGATGGAGCCCTGAGCGAAGGATAGTCGTGAGCTCATGGAGGCGGCATCAGCCACTAGTCTCTCCCAGGATATTTTTGTCAATACCGAGCTCGCATTTACGTCCTGCGACTGGTTCTTCTCGTACAACACCCTGGCCGTCGATAAAACGGTTGCCGCTTTCTGGATATCACCTGAATCAAGGAAGAATCCAACCCGGGCTAACTCGTAAGATAGCCTGGCTAAGCATGAGATTTCGTGGTTGGCGACGTAGGTATCCGCCCGAATAAGAAGCGAGCGAGCTTTGGTGCAGTCTCCGAGGCGGGAATACTGCAGTGCAAGTCGTGAAAGAATGATAATAGCTTCTGAGAATGTGCCAGCTCCTTGAAGCTCGGTAACGCGTAGCACCGATTCCAGTGTCGAAAGTTGAACCTTCCAAAGCCCGTGTATTTCAGTGTAATCCACGACGGCTTTCATCTGGAGAAGGTAGTAATCAACGTTTCCAACGCATGAGACAAGCGACTTAAGATCGGGACAGTTCCGCAGCATCGAGCTCCAAGACGATATCATCTGATTTAGTTGTTCTGCGTCGAGACTGCCTTGGAGGAGGTCCAGCGTCAGACGAAGCGAGTTTCGCAGGTGGCTGGCGAGGCTTGCGATATCTTCGTCTTCTCCGTTCTCGTCACTTCCCAGCTCCTTTGCCTCTTGTAGGAATTGTTCAAGTAGAGATGCATCCAACGACCCTGGCTGCTCCAGCGCAAATCGCAGACCACAGAGCACAACTCGCAAACGGCGAATCGGATGTCGCTCGGCCGTGTAAGTCTCGAAAATCCTCGAGGTGACCTCAGTGAATACAGCCCGGAAGATATCAGCATTGTGCGCTACATTGTGGATCTCAGTCAGGATTCCCATCTGCCACTCCAGAATATGGCCCCGTCGAGCAGGTTCCAGTCTTTCGTCATCAAAAATGTCATGAAAGTCGGATTTCTTGTTTCGCAGTTTCACTTTGAGATATGCAGACAGAACACGCCCTAGCGTAAATCCATTGCTTTTCGAATCCTGGGTGATTTGATGCGCAAACAATCCATCCGTGCTCGACGTGAGCTTTTCCAAAGCGCCAAGCGCAATATGTTCCCTTATTGATTGGCAAAAGGCGACCTCCGCTTCGGAAACAATACTTCCCTCCACATACGTGTGTGCAAGTCGTTCATACTTGAGGGGAGCAAAACCGGTCGTGCGCTGGGCGGGCGAACATCCGGACAGCAGGTTGGCCGACTGCTTCAACAAAGGTAACAGTTCACGAGCTCCTTTTCCGGCCTCCTTTTCCTTGATATACCGTGACCAGAACAGGTTCGACAATTTCACAAGTGCCATCCCCATGGCGTCGTCCGTTACAAAGTCTTCCGGTTGCATCGTTGCAAGCAGTCGCTCGCAATCGATGAGTGTCGACACAATCGCATCCCAAGGGAATCTTTGCGAGACGATAGATAGCTTCCCAATTGCGACGGCAGAGTCCACAGCTGCAAAAACAATGTTCTGTGCAGCATCGATCCGCTTCTGAAACAATTCTTGATCGTCCAACTCGTCTTCCGCAGGTCGGCGTCCAATATAGCGGCGCATGAATCTAACAAAGCTGTTCAGGTATTCATAGATGCTTGTAAAAGCTTCATTCTCGGTACAGTCAGGGTCCTGTTCTTTGACTGATTCCCCAAACCAACCCATGGCGAGCTTCTTCAACCTGGCAGTCTCAATCAATAGCTCATCCAGGTCCAAGGGGCTTCCTTTCAAGGGTAGGCTTAACGCCAATGTGGCTTCAGAGATGACCCTTGAAATGGCGGGCGAGAACTTTATCGACGATTTAATTGCTTGAAAATGCAGAGACGCGATTTTGCACCGAACGGTGGCCAAGCCAAGACACTGGCCGCTCGAAAGAGGAGTCACTGATTCTGTAAACAGTTTTAGCGCTTCCTCAAAGCAACCAGAGTCTTGAGCAAGCTGCCCAAGGATAGTGGCGATTCGTGCGACGGACAAATTATCCTTGGAGCTGGCCGGAGATCGACTTTGTGTTTTTGCGAAAGCAGACTGGAGTCGAACAATGACTTTGTACAAAAGAGCAAATTCGGCCTTCTCAATGCCCTTGCTTGCATTTGCAAAAGCCCCGAGATATCGTGCCAGAGGGTCCCACATCTCCTTGCCATCTTCACAAATATGACCGGAGATCTTCCAAGACAAACACCGGATCTCCAGAGACAAGAGCTGTAAATTCAAGACTGTGATCGGCTTCAAACGGTCTTTGGAGGTGGGGTAGCTTGATTGCTGGGTGGAAAGAGATAGCACAGTGCTAGATAGCAGCTGAAGCTGGACGGCGCCTTTGTCCTTCGGTATGGCACCTGACTCTATGGCTTGCAATATCACATTCGCCGGGCTACTCTCATCAGCAAACTGAAGCGATGGAACAGCTTTTGATATCGTAGGTGCCCGTTTCTCTGCCGAGATAAGACGTAGGGCATTCGACTGGAAAGAAACAAGCAAGCCAAGCAGCGATCGAGCGCTCGAAATGTTTGAAAAGGTCAGAAGATCCGACATCCGTTCCTTTGCTGGCTCTTCCTCGTCCCGCTCCTTCTTTCCGACCTTCTTCGTCGTAACCAAACCATCAATATGTTGTTGAATCCTCCTCTTCAATCCCCTCAGCTCCTTATGCGCCATATCATGTAAACCCAGCGCCAGCAGTTTCCCAGCCAGAACACAAGCACCCTGCTCGAGCTGAATATTCGGCATTCCGTTGCTCTGGCCCTGGGCTTGCTCTGTCTTCAACGCCCTTAAACATGAAAGTGATAATCTCGCGCATTCCCCAACCGCAGAGACTCCATTATCAGCTGCTGGTGCCGTCTTCTCCGCCGATTGTGTTGTTTTCGATCGCGACTTCGTACCCCGTTTGACCGGACTCGACTCGGCCGCTTTCTTTTCTTTCGAACCAGATGTAGATATCTTTAACGCGTCAGATAATGTTTTCAACGACGTATTAAACACCTCCGTAGCCAGAACAAGTTTCTCTTGATTCGATAACCGTCCTGCGTCGTGCTCTAATGTGAGCGCTGTTTCCTGCAGCGGTGGCTTTGTATTTGTGTTCGCTCTTGATCGTGACGTTTTCGCTCTCGTCGATGAAGTTGTAGCTGTGATCGTCGTTTTCGTCCCCCTCTCCGCCCTCTTCATCATCGCACTCTCGACTTCCGTCGTTGAGGCACTCCGGAAGAGTGTTTGCAGGGACAACACGGTAGCATTGGAGCATGTTGTTGTTGATCGGATGGTTTGTTTTATCGAGTCCGCAGAGAATTCAGAGAGAAATGGTGTTACTGCCATTTTTGGCCTGTAATCATATCCTGAATATGATTCTATAATGTTAGTGATGGGATGAGGTGGTTAATTCATGAAAGACGGCCAGACTGACGATTGATTGACCGCCAAGACTTAGACGTTGTCGCAGCAACGGATCTAAATCCGGCCTAGCAGTTTGAGCCTCAGGCTGCGGCTTTGTTCTTCCCCGACTCCGTTGGTGCCTTAGGCTACAAAGGTTATCCACATCGATTCGATTCTTGAACTTCAATTTCGATGCTCAGACAGACTAGAGTGATCCTTGACATAACATGCTCGCCATGAACTCCACACGCTTACACCTTCGATTTTATTTACCGACACCATCAACTCCATTGCGCACACTTCCCCGACCATCATCAACGCGGACACACCCAACCCACATTCAACGAAAGAATTACAGCATCGGCCGCCTCCCCAGAATCGCGCAAGCTTCCGTCTGGACCTCTCTAATCCCTAAATTCCTCCGAAAGCCCCCTTCGAATTCGTCTACCTCAG
This sequence comes from Aspergillus kassunensis, assembly GCA_027569205.1. Lineage (NCBI taxonomy): Eukaryota > Fungi > Ascomycota > Eurotiomycetes > Eurotiales > Aspergillaceae > Aspergillus > Aspergillus kassunensis. The sequence goes on along the minus strand of JAPDEQ010000013.1, from coordinate 270,711 downwards.
TGCCGTCAGCATCAAAAGAATGGAACCCTGCGACCTTCTACATAATTATCTTTCTCCTAATCGGGTCGCAGGCGATCCGGATGATCGCCCTCAAGAATGAATATACAGCGAACACACGCCGCACAGACGCGAAGATTCGGTTATTAAGGGAGGTCATTGAAAAGGTCAAGGCCGGGGAGCAGGTTGATGTGGAGAAATTGTTAGGGCGAGGCGACGACAAACTGGAGAGGGAGTGGGATGATGGTATTCTCTTTTCCCTGCCCGGTCCTTTTTCTGGACTTCTTTGCTTTAGGGAGATAAATCGCTGACCTTGGCTAAACTAGTACTGAGAGAAATCGAAAGGGAGGATTCGCTGTGGCATCAGAAACAGAAGCGGGGGGCCGACGAGGCGCAAGAGTCAGAGCGCAAGGCAGCGTCAACGCTCGAAGCAGAGGCCAAGTCGAAGGACCCTGTTGTTCCTGCGACTACGGTAGTAACAGACATAACTGCCGGTAATGTCACCGGCGCGGCCACGAAAACCCCAACGAAACAGAAGCTCAACTTCTTCTAGGCTCTTCAGTCTATGGAAGCCGGGCTCCAGGGCAGTGGAAGCTATGTGGCGAAGAGAAATCCCGATAACGTAAGAAGCGAGTTTGGCAGCTGTCAGGGTTCAACTCAGTAAATGAGACCCGGTAGAAGTACCATACCACTGTCCCTCCCTACCGCAGTCCGGAATCTACCTGCTGCATCTGAACACAACGAGGCCTGTCGAGCTATATAAAACTAACCCAATCTTGTACAATAATCTTCTTGACGATACATACCACGACGAACCATGTACAATATCAAAGAATCAGCCTATATTCCACCCGCTTATGCAGAGAATTCCTCTAATAGAAAAGTGGCTAGCTAGGGTGTTACTCCGCATTTCAAAATAGGAGCAAATGTCCGCGCCATGGCCCCCTCATAATTCTTTATCCGCTACATCCCCTCTTCGATAGACCTGTAATTGTATACGATTCCTTGACCGTTCTTCCATCTCTCTCAGCCCGGGGTGACCTTATTCAATATTCTGCGACAAGAAAGGCCAGTTTTTTATCATGGCTTCAGATGTTGAACTGGCGAACAGAGATGCTGATACCTCGCGAGATGCTTCTCCGCATCTCAGTGAGGAGGAATATCCCACCTGGTCAGTGTTGCTCCTGTCTTATTAGGTTGGATACTGTACTGATAGCTTCAGGCAGTATGCTTTGATCGTAGTCGCCGGCTTCTTGGTCATGTTCACAACATGCGCCTTCATCTTCTCCTACGGTGTATACCAGTCCCTCTACGAGGAGATGGCCAGAATTAAAGACACACCATTCACCGGAAGCTCAACAGCCCTCATCAACCTGGTTGGAATCCTCGCTATCGCACTAATGTCCATGGGTGGACCTTTTGCCATGCACTGGGCCAAGATATACTCGCCTCAAGCTGTGATCGTTGCCGGAGGCTGGGTCTTCGGCATCGCGTACATCCTGTCAAGTTTTGGGACGGAGCTATGGCACTTTGCTCTGACACAGGGTGTGTTGCTGGGAATTGGAACTTGTCTGGCCTATGTCCCCACAATGAGCGTTGCGCCGACGTGGTTTGACAAGCGTCGGGGTCTCGCTATGGGTGTAATAATCTCGGGGTCTGCTGTTGGAGGTATGATCTGGCCGCCTGCTCTTCTTGCAATGAATACACATATAGGCTTTCGAAATACCCTGCGAATATCTGGCTGTGTCTCTCTGACACTTGTCTCTGCCGCTGGGTATGCCCTTCGCTGGGAGCCAAAATTCAAAGAGCAAATTCGTCTGCAGACACAGGGCCTCCGACGGAGGAGCGGATGGGTCAAAGCTCCTATAGTCAATTACCAAGTGGCACGCTCAAAAAGATTTCTAGCACAAGCCCTAGGGTGCTTCCTCCAGTCCGCCGGATACTCAACACCTCTCTTCTTCTATGCCGCCTACGCAAGCACACTTGGCTACAACTCCACTACAGCAGCGAACTTTATTACTCTTAGCAATGCCTCCAACTTCGTCTCCCGCATCGTCATCGGTTATTGCGCGGACCGATACGGCCGCATCAACGCTCTAGTCATGACAACACTACTAAGCTCGATTGCCGTCTTCGCCTTCTGGATCCCTTCCATGTTCCACACGGCGGACGTTTCCAAGTCCAGCGCCGACGGTCTGTTCATCGTCTTCACTATCCTGTACGGCGCATTTGCCAGTGCATATATATCCCTGTTTCCAGCTTCCTTGATAGAGCTCTTTGGCGTGCAGCACTTTACGAGCGTCAACGGCGCCTTGTATCTCATCCGAGGACTGGGTGCACTTATCGGTACGCCATTGACGGGTATGTTAATTCCCAGATCCGGTGCACTTACGTCGTCATATATCTACGAGCGAGCGGGAATCGTGTCGGGGGTGTTGTTGATGGCGGCTACGATGGCTTGTCTGTGGGTACGGATTGAGGCGTCGATAGGAGCGACTCGGAAGTGGAGGGTTTAACTCTTGTGTCTTTATTCATAATTCTTTTTGTCTTGTCGGTCTTTGTTTATATTCGTTGATGCCTAAAATTACAGGCTACAATTTTTCCCTTTTGGGCCGGACCGAAACTGCGGACACACAAAATTGGAAAACCCCAGTAAAATTCCAGGTCGCATGCTCTGATAAGTTAGCTATTCAGCATAATAAAGGAAGGGATCCTACCACTTTCTAAGACAAAGCTGACGACCCTTTGGGAGAGACTTGTCCGTTTCTCTGGTACCTAAGGGCTAACAGTTGGTCAAAGCTACAACACCGCCCAACGGTCTCTCCTCCGTCACCGTCAACTCAACTTGACATTTCAATCAATCTCCATTCTATGGTGTATTTCCCTCTGACGAACAGACAAACGAGTCATGACCCGATAGATACACTTCTTTCCTTTCAAATGACATGACCATCTACCGCTATCTTGAATTCCTCTCCAACTACGATTGATACACGCACCCTGATCTCATTTCGTGATTTTTTTTGCTTCCGACTCTCTGAGACAGCCCGGCCGGTCGACGATGGAAGAGCAGGTAAGGCCGTTTGTATTCTTCTTGCGGTCTGAGGAGCAAAATGCCCTTCCAGAAATGGAGGCTAGAAAAAGAAATATTTACCTCTTGCACCCCGCCATCTCCGATCTTCCCCTCGTGTGCCCCTCCTTGGCCGGGGCACACTTTGCTTCTGAGTCACAACAGAGTGATGAACAAATCTAACTGCTCTTTCGTATCAGGTAGCGAACGCCATCGAAATTGCCGGGAACCCTACCTCCGACGCCGCTCTCAAATCCCAAGCCTTCGATTACATTAACCAGCTCCGATCCGATCCCGCAGGCTGGCAGGTCTGCCTCGCCCTCTTCACCAAAGACCCGCCGCAGTCTCATATCGTCCGCCATGTTTCGTTAGAGGTCGTGAATAGCGCCGCTCAGGCCGGTCTAATTGATCCCCAAGCCCTTGGGTACGTCCGGGATGGCTTGCTGGCGTATCTGCGTCAGGTGTACGGCCGGGAAGACGCAACTCCTGACCCGCCCAACATTCAGAATAAGATCGCACAGACCGTTACCTTCCTCTTCTCAGCGCTCTACGCCAATGGCTGGGAAACCTTCTTCGATGACCTTTTGAGCCTCACGCACAAGTCGCCGGCGAGCACGACACGGGATAATCCACTGGGTATTGTGTTTTACCTTCGGGCCATCATTTCTATCCATGATGAGATTGGCGATGTGCTTTTGTCGCGGTCACGCGGAGAACAGGACCGGGCAAATTCGCTGAAAGATATGATCCGGGTGAGGGACATGCAGAAGATCGCGAACTCGTGGCAGGAGATCTTGTCGCAGTGGATGGACGGGAACGACCTCATTGTTGAGATGTCTCTCAAGGCGGTTGGAAGCTGGGTTAGCTGGATTGATATTGGACTGGTGGTAAACCAGACAATGCTCGACCTGCTCTTCCAACAGCTTGGCCGTGCGCAGAAGGTGGATCTCCGCGACGGCGAGGAGAAAGTGCGGGATGCGGCTGTCGATGTCTTTACGGAGATTATCGCCAAGAAAATGAAGGCCGATGATAAGATCGATATGATTGTGTTCTTGAATCTTGATAATGTGGTCGCTCAGATCTCGTCTAGTCCTCCGCTCTACGCCAACCGTTTCACGTCCAAGTACGATACCGATCTGGCGGAAACCGTGGCCAAGCTGGTGAACACTACTGTGGCTGATATTGTGCGGGCTCTGGAACAAGACGCTGTGTCAACGCCGTGCAAGGAGAAAGCAAACGGTCTATTGCAGGTTTTCCTTCCGCATATCTTGCGGTACTTTTCCGATGAGTATGACGAGGTTTGCTCGACCGTCATACCATGCGTGAACGATCTCCTTTCGTACTTGCGCAAAATCGCCAAGATCAACCCTTCTCTCGCTTCTCAACACTCTACCATCCTCCTTCCGATATTGAAGGCCGTTATCTCTAAGATGCGCTATGACGAGACGGCGTCATGGGGCGACGACGACGAGCAGACCGATGAAGCCGAATTCCAGGAACTCCGCAAGCGACTTGGCACCCTTCAGCAGATGGTCGCAAGCATTGATGAACAACTATACACGGAAGCGGTCTCGGAAGTCGTGGCAGCCACCTTTGAGAGCATGCGACAGCCGAACCAGTTGGATTGGAGAGACCTCGATCTTGCCTTGCACGAGATGTACCTATTCGGAGAGACAGCTGTTAAGGCGGGTAGCCTCTTCAACAAGGGGCAGCCAAACAACCCGGCGGCGGGTAGATTGGTCGAGATGATGCTGCGAATGGTAGAAACGGACATTCGATCGTTCACCCACCCTGCGACACAATTACAGTACATGGAAATCTGCGTTCGCTATAGCTCTTTCTTCCAAGTTCATACCCACCTCATCCCTGGTGTCCTAGAGAGCTTCCTTCAGCTCGCGCATCATCCCTTGAAGAAAGTCAAGACTCGGGCTTGGTACCTGTTCCAGCGCATGGTGAAACAGCTCCGGGGGAATCTTGGCAATGTGGCGCAGACTGTAGTTGAGGCTTTGGGTGATCTGCTGGTTATCCATGCTGAGTTGCCCTCCGAAGGTTCTGACGGGGACGAGCTGTCATCTGAGGACCATGAAGGGTCCGCGGATGCTGTTTTTAACAGTCAACTCTATCTTTACGAAGCCGTTGGTACCATCTGCTCGATCCAGGATATTCCTGCCGAAAAGCAGGTGCTCTTGGCGCAGTCCGTTCTTACTCCTGTTTTTGCCGACATGGAGAAGAACCTTGCCCCGGCCAAGTCAGGCGATGAGCGCGCTATATTACAAATCCACCACGACATCATGGCACTTGGAACGCTTGCGCGGGGATTCTCAGACTGGATGCCCGGAGTCAACTCCCCTGCAACTCACCTTCCCTCCTCTGAAGTATCCGAAGCTTTCGGCCAAGTGTCAGAAGCCACCCTTGTCGCTCTAGAATCTCTCAAGGCTTCGTTCAACATTCGAACAGCATCCCGCTTTGCCTTTTCCCGGCTCATTGGCGTTCTCGCCTCCCGCATCCTACCGCAGCTCCCGAGATGGATCGACGGCTTACTAACCCAGACGTCGTCGCGGGACGAGATGGCGCTGTTCCTACGTCTTCTTGATCAAGTCATTTTCGGCTTCAAGGGCGAAATTTACAACATTCTTGATATTCTCTTGACGCCATTCCTGCAGCGAGTGTTTGCCGGTATCGCGGATCCCATCAGCGGCACTGATGATGAGATTCACCTAGCGGAGTTGAAGCGAGAGTATCTCAATTTCTTGCTAGCGGTGTTGAACAATGACCTCGGCGCCGTCATAATCAGCGAGCGTAAGTACTTCATATCAAGTCAAATGACAGAATTAACATCAACAGGTAATCAACCCGTGTTCGACACCGTCATCACGACCATCGAACACTTCGCCAAAGACGTCGACGACTTCACAACCGCCAAGATGGCCTTTTCCGTTCTAGCGAAGATGGGTAGTTCCTGGGGCGGACCTGACCTCACCTCAGACGGCCCAAACGGAACCCCAGGTACACAAGTGGCACTCCCAGGATTCGGCCAGTTCATGATTACACGGTTCTCTCCGCTCTGCTGGGCTCTCCCGGCGACTCCTTCTTTCAACTCTAAAGATGCAATGGCGAAGCAGGTCCTCTCTGAAGCTGGAGGTCTACAACGCATTATCTATGGGAAGACAGGGATGGAATACATAGAGTATCTCCGAGACCGCGAATTACCGGGGATGGGCATGGGGGGTGACCTAGTAGAGGAGTACGTGGGGACCTTGACTCGGCTGGACCTGAGGGGCTTCCGGCAGTTTTTCCCGGTATGTTTCTGGAGCGTTAAAGATGTTTCGCATCAAACTAATTATCTACAGACTTTCATCCAACGATTGAGCGCATGATGTTAACATTCATCAACATTATACATAACCCTTTCAATTATTTTCATTCCATTTTTACGATTTACCCTTGGTTTATTTGTTTCCGTCCCCTTCGATTTTTTCTTGTTCAAGTTTCAATCCCCTAGATATCCCCTCGGTTTGATATGAAGTCTGATGTCTGGTGTTTCTTCCTTTTCTCTCTCTCTCTCTCTTTCGTACTTTCATTATGCAACCACGCACTGTCATGAAAAGAAGGGTCCGGGATCAAGGACAGGACACGACGGGTATATATTTCCAGCTGAGTTGACTTCAGGCATTCGCATGCATGGCGTTGATTGTCTACAGAGGCGATTGATTAATATTTCTTGCATAGTAAAACAGTATAAACAAGATAAATGAGATTATGTCAGTTTTATGAAGATTGGTTTTCCGGGGGATAGGATAGGACCTCTCGATTCCGGTGTTCCCGGAGTAAGCCTCGTTATCGCGGTCAGGTCCCTTTGGCCTCGTCATCGCAAGCTGCGTTGTACAGATGACGAGTTGTTGCACTGATTGGATTAAGCCTGCGCTAATTTAGGACGACTTTTGGATCTGCAGTTTACCGTTCATTCGGAAGTTGGTCGTTTGACCAGTTCTTTGTTTGACAGGAGATCTTGAAGAGATCCTTGGATGAGGAGACACTCTTGCCCATAATATGCTGTATGCCTCCACCCAATTGATGATGTTAATGTCGATACGGTATGATCATTCTATCGAGTACTACTCAGTACAGGTACGGAAGAGGTCCAATGCAGTGAGAAACGAATGCAGTGTGACGGCAACTGCGACCTCTCCCCAGGGGTTCAGCTCTTCTCCTCTATGCTTGTTCTTCTCGTCCTCTTCTTATTCTTAAATAGCCTCTGCTTCCCCGCGGGCTCATTCTTTTATCTTCTGGTCTGGACCTCGGACCCCGTATTCTTTCCTATCTCAGCGTTCAGCATTCCATCTTTCCTTCCGTCTAACCATCCCTCCATCACCATGGGGGCTTTCAAGAACTTCGTCGAACCTGGTGGTTAGTATTCCCACAAGCTACCTCGTCGTCGTCGCTAACATCCTTAGCTATTGTTGTTATTTTTACTGCAGCGACTCTCCTAAACTGCCGTCGTCGACCTATCAAACCCGACTCTCCCTCCGTTGAATCACCGCTGCTCGCTGACCCTGACGCCGGAAAGCCAACAGAAGAGGAGTACGCGCGGGCCCTTAAAAACAGTCGCACAATCCAGTCTCGCATTCTCGCGCGCTTTCCGTTCCTGATGGAGATATGGTACTGGCTGCTCACATACTGGGTATGTAGTCCACACTATGAGAGGGCTTTTCTCACAGGACTAGATCTACCAAGGCCTTCGCGCGGCCTCGGCACGAGCAATCAGCGGCAATGAAGCCATCTTCAACAAAGCCGAGCAGCATGCGCGTCAGATCCTCACGCTCGAACACTTTCTGCACATTGATATCGAACTGGCCGTCCAGAAGTTCGTTCTCGCAAAGGCGCCCAGGCTCATGACATTCCTCGCTCGAGTATACTACTCGCACATCGTTCTTGGAGTCATGTTCTTCGTATACTGCTACACCTTCATGAAACGCGACAAGTTCCAGTCAATCCGACGCACGCTCGCCCTCTCAAACGTCATCGCCTTTGTCATTCTCACCCTCTGGCGCTGCACGCCGCCTCGCCTCCTACCAAAAGAGTTCGGATTCACCGACGTCCTCCACAGCAACGAGGGCGGTTCGGCCTGGACACAGAACAAGTTCCAGCTCACGATCGCTGCCATGCCGTCGCTGCATTTCGGGAACTCGACGTTCATCGCAATGTGTCTGGTCAATTTCAGCCCTCACTGGTATCTGAGACTAATTGCGCCGGTGTGGCCTGTTCTCATGGCAATCACTATCGTCTCGACAGCTAATCATTTCATCCTTGATGCGGTGGTTGGGGCGTGCGTCGTGCTTTTTGCGTACCGGTTTAATACATTACTGTTGATGCTTCTGCCGGTGGAGAAAGTGTTGTTGAGGATTCTGCGGTTGGAGAAGCCCTCTCATGCTTAACTTAACAATATCATTGCATATTATTCCTTCGAAGTTTTGAGTATACTGGTCGGCATATAAACGAAACAGCCTATATGTACGTATTGGTAGAGTAGGCACGGGATTACCGAAATTGGATTCCCGGACAATGATATATTTGTAAGACTCATGTGACCAGGTCCAGGTAAGAATCAACACCAAGGATTTTATACAGATTGATAATAAGCTAGACACATAGGAACAGAGAAAGACCGGTCAGCCCGTTTCGGCAGATACAAGCATGCAGCAAGGCGTTAGCTCGGTGAGAGACTTGGGACTTGGGAGGTGAGAGGCTACAGAAGCCGAGCCTGAGGGAGACCGACCCCAACTCTCCCCTCACGAGTTCCGGGGATTACCGGAGCGTGCGGAGTATGTACAATTGGAAGGTCGTTTTCGTGATGGTATGGCTATCGAATGATATTATTATAGTAGCTGGAGTAATTGAGATTACGATCTGGCTCTGACTATTATTGCTCGGCGCCAGTCCGAGATGTGTAGAAAGATGGGGATACTTGTCATTGTTCGGGTAATATCGAGTCGGAGTCGGTGAAGCTCGTGACCGGCCGATGCCGGTCTAGGACATTCATAGTATGAAAACATCTGTCCATGATATTATCCAGGATGTTCAGGGATGTGTTATTGTTGGAGCAAAATTATAGAATGAGGCGAAGAAAGTTCATGAAAGAACTGATTACATACATGAAAAGGAAAAGGAAGAAAAGCAAATTAGCCACCAGATGCTATTCTTAAAAATCTTATCACCTGATGAAAAATTCATCTGAATCTTTTCAGATGTATTGAAGATCCCCCATTTCTCTCCATCTCCACACTTACTCCCTTCTCTCCCTCCCGACCCCTTCCTTCGTCTCTCTTTCGTTTTTTCCGGCGTCAGTCTTTTCCTATTCTTATTCCATAGGCTGTTCTGCTCCCGCCTGCTCTGTCAATTCTGTCTTTCATAGAGGATAGATTGCTTGTTTGTTGTTATGGCTCTGTCCACTGTAAGGGAAGCTGTCAAGGAGTCCTTGGTCGGCACCTCCGTCGAGGAACCTCAGCTCTCCACCCGAAACAAAGCGAATTTTGTTAAACACGCCCGCAAGGATGAAGAATCCGGAGAATTGTACATGACTGAAGCCGACTTCGTCGACGCCATCGCTCCCAAACACGAGGACTACGTGAGTTTGATACCAAACTTTAGATAAACTCAATTGACATGCCCTAGCACAAAATTAAACGCGAACACTATGGTATCCTTTTCCGAGTCGCAGACCCCCGTCGGGCCGGCCGAATCAACGTCCACGAATGGGCCACCTTCGAGAACCTGCTTGCGAAGCCCGATGCCGAGTACGAGATTGCCTGCCGCCTTTTCGACACCGATGGGACTGGCACGGTGAAATGGGAGAACTTCCAGAAGCTGTACAACGAGAACAAGACCAAGGAGAGCATACCCTTTGACTGGAACTCGGAATGGGCTGCTTTGTATACCGGAAAGACCAAGACCCGGCACGACATGACATACCCCCAATTCTCGCAAATGCTGAGGGGTTTGCAAGGCGAGCGCATCCGACAGGCCTTCCACGTGTTCGATCGCGACGGCGACGGGTACATCGACCCGGAAGATTTCCAGCGTATCATCTTAGAAACCTCGAAGCACAAGCTGTCGGACTATGTGCTGGAAAATCTTCCGAGTCTGTGCAACATTTCGGCGGGGACGAAGATCTCCTACGCGACTGTGCGTGCGTTCCAGAATGTTATGCGCGAGATGGACATGATCGACTTGATTATTCGTGAGGCTACAAATAAGAGCGATGATGGGAAGATCGCGCGTTCCGATTTCCTAAATACGGCTGCGCGGTTGACGAGGTTTTCTCTGTTTACGCCTATGGAAGCTGACATTCTGTTCCATTTCGCTGGACTGGATGCGCCATCTGGCCGTCTGTCACAGAAAGACTTTGCCAAAGTCATTGATGCCTCATGGCGTCTGCCGGCGGCCGCTACTGAGATTGCTATTTCTGCGGCCGGCGCTGCGCACAAGGCTGCTGACAAGACAAAGTCCGTACTTCACAGTGTTCTCGAGTCTGTTCATCACTTCGGTCTCGGCAGTATGGCAGGTGCCTTTGGCGCGTTCATGGTTTACCCCATTGATCTTGTCAAGACGCGCATGCAGAACCAGCGGTCCAACCGGGTTGGTGAACGGCTGTACAACAATTCTCTTGACTGCGCGCGCAAGGTCATTCGCAACGAGGGCTTCCTCGGTCTATACTCCGGTGTTATTCCTCAGCTGATTGGTGTTGCGCCCGAGAAGGCGATCAAGTTGACGGTCAATGACCTCGTCCGCGGCTTCCTCACAGATAAGGAGACTGGCAAGATCAAGTGGGCTCATGAGGTCCTGTCTGGTGGTACCGCCGGTGCCTGTCAAGTCATCTTCACCAATCCGCTTGAGATTGTCAAAATCCGTTTGCAGGTCCAGGGTGAGATCGCTAAGAGCGTCGAAGGTGCTCCTCGTCGCTCTGCGCTTTGGATCGTCAAGAACCTCGGATTGATGGGTCTGTACAAGGGCGCCAGCGCTTGTCTGCTCCGTGATGGTAAGTCTGCTCTATTTTCTGCCGTGTACTTGTTCTAACGAGTTAGTCCCCTTCTCCGCCATTTACTTCCCTACATACTCCCACCTCAAATCCGGCTTCTTCGGCGAATCGCGCACACACAAGCTCGGCGTCCTACAGCTCCTGACAGCCGGTGCTATCGCCGGTATGCCCGCAGCCTACCTCACAACCCCTTGCGACGTCATCAAAACCCGTCTGCAAGTCGAAGCCCGCAAGGGTGAAAAAGCCTACACAGGCTTGCGCCAATGCGCCGCGTCAATCTACAAAGACGAGGGTTTTAAGGCTTTCTTCAAGGGTGGGCCCGCCCGTATCCTCCGCTCCTCCCCACAGTTCGGCTTCACCCTCGCCGCCTACGAAGTCCTCCAGAACTTGCTTCCCATGCCTGGCACTGTCGACGTCTCGCCAACCGGCCAGGTCGAGCCCGGCGTTGGTGTCCCGGTCGCCAAGGAACCCCTTCCTTATCTCCGGTCACGGAACGCACTGAAGCTCATCCTAGATCTCGATGAGAACATCGGCCGCGTCCCGATCCCGGATGCCGAGCGGTGGCCGAAATTCCTCAAACAGACTCCGGCACCGACGCAGCAATAGATGAGAAAGATACAAGATAAGATACAAAGACCGACATTTCTTGATTACTAGCGATGCGTTGATTTCTTCTTCTTTTCGACTCATGCATGCATGAGCCCCTCTGTTGAGTTCTGTTCAGTTCTTTTCTGGATCATACACTGCACTCTCTCCCTACATTACCATTACCATGTACCAAAAGCATCTGTTTTGAGATAGACTTGGAAGGGGATACCAACCACAACATACTACCTACATACACAGTACCTAGTACATACCGTGCCATACTGTCCTGTTTGACTTGCGTCATTCACTTGTTTGTCTTGCTTAGCTGGGTTTAATAGATATGGCTGGTTTCTTGGCAGGCATTGGCATTGGATTTCCTCGAGCCAGTTTGCTATGTATCTTGTATCTATGTTAGAGTTGTGATGAATGCTGTCCCAGTATTGCATGCTGCTTTATTTGGTCTCACCACGGTCTTTGGACGTTTGATCTTGATTTGATAAATCTGGAGTTGTTTAGATGTACACATGTGTGTGTAATATTAAGTTACTTTTTGTCTTCTGTCTGTTGCATAACCAGTAGCTATCCAATTCTTCGTTCGTCGAATGATCATACACTATCGTCAATTTCATGGGAGACATTCAAGTGTATTATACGCTACGCTACCTTGATGAATCCGAGTCATTGGTCATGATTCCAAACCTATTATCACTCACGCTGCCATTGTACTTTGGTCTGTATCCGCATCTGCTGAATTTCTCAATAGCTCGTAGTCATAGCCACTCGAGAAGGGGTACACCTAGTAATTATAATATCGAGGCCTTTACTGAAGTAGCAAGAATGCACTAACTATACATCTATCCATCTACTAGCTGGGATGGACGGCTCGCTACAAAACTACTCAAGGCAGGTAGGCAGAACTTCCCCGACGGTGTTGATACGAAAAGCTCGATATAATAAAACCATATCCAATGTCTATAGAATATACCTAGAAGACAGTCAAAAACAAAAGCCCTGTACAATAAATTTACCTCTACCGCCCAACTTCCTCCAAAACCCTCGCCTCCATCTTCTCAAACCCCTCCACAGCACGCCCATACCGCTCAAACGCCTCCTCCTGATACCCCTCCGCAATCTTCTCAATAAACTCCTCCTCATGCCACCGGCTGCCAATCAGATCTTCAAACGTCTGCCCCTCGCTCCGCTCAAGCGCCCAAACGGCCTTGTACGCTGCTCCCAGCGCACACGCGTTGTCGCCGATCTCGAGTTTGTACACGCCGTCGCTGCCGCCTAGGATCTCGCCGGCGATCTTGGCGATCGTTTTGTTCTTGGAGCCGCCGCCGACGAGGTAGACGCGGCGGGGTTGCGCGGGGATTCCGGGGGCGGGGCTAACGGTTAGCCCGCGTGAGCGGAGGCGGAGGGAGAGGAGTTGGCTTTCGATTATCGCGCGGGCGGAATCTGTGGGGTTTTCCCAGGTTGTGGATTCGGTGAGAGATTTTGTGGTGGGGTTGTAGTTGTAGAGCCATTGGCCTGGGGGTAGGTTTGGGACGATTTCCGGGCGTGGGAAGAAGAGGCCCATTTTCATGGGGTCGGCGGGGGAGGACTGGCCTAGGATTGGGGTTTTGTGGGCGATTGTGTCGAAGTTGGACCAGGGGTTTGAGGCATTGGTTGTTGATGAGGGGGACTCGTTGATTGCGTCGCGAATCTTCTCGCGCGCGAGCCCGCCGTTTTTGTAGCAGAGCATGAACATGTACAGGCCTGGGGTTGTGGGGTGGTTGAAGAAGTGGGTTGCCGGGTCGGCCTTGTAGCTTGGGGTGGACATTAGGAAGGTGGTTGAGGTGCCTAGAGAGACCATTGCGTCTGAGGGGCGGAGAGGGAGGGCGAGGATCGTGGCTGGGTTGTCGCCTGTGGATGGAATGATGGTGCATTCTGGGCTGAAGCCGTATCGGTTGACGTAGTAGCTGTGGACTTTTCCGAGGTCCTGGCCACCGTCTTCAGGGACGTGGCCGAGCTTGCGCTTCAGATCGTCGACGCCGAATGGGCCGGCACAGAACTTCAGGAGGTCTTCGTCGTAGTCACCCTTGTGGATGTTCCAGAGGTTCATGCCGCAGACGTCGGAGATATCGAAGGGGGCGACGTGACCGAGGAACAGAGAGGCCAAGAAGGACGAGACGAGCGAGATCCTTGCAGTCTTCTTGTAGACATCCGGGTATTTCCTCTGGAACCGGAGGATCTGAGGTCCTGTAAACCTCTATAACGCCGTTAGCAACTGTGCTGGGCACCACAGGTAAGGAAGACTTACATGATGCGCCTTACTCCCCGTAACCCGGGCCAGCTCGTCAACACTTCCAAGCACCTCGTCAAACTCATCACACTCCTGCTGCGTACTGGCATCCTGCCAATTTGGACTGAACGGGTGCGAAAACGCCCCGGCCAACTGCTCCTCCAGGGACTTTTCTCCGTCCAATCCCTTGAGCAGATTCTCCGCATCACTCCCCCAGTAAACACTCCCATGCTGCTGCCCCGCACCACTTATTCCCCGGATCCGGCTGAAGTCCAGACCCTGCTTCTTCAGATCAGCGAGCACGCTGTCCAGCGCTTGCAGCCACATCGCGACAGGAGCGACAACTTCATGTTCGGCTTCGTTTGTGAGGACGCCCTTTTTTATCGGGAAGTTCTTGGAGTCGGCGTCGAAGTCGAAGATGGCGACGTTTGTTACTTTTAGGGAGGAGGTCACGACCAGGCCTTTTAGTTGTTGGGTTGAGAGGTCGAAGCCGATGTAGAGGGGTTGAGAGGACATGTTGCTAGCTTGAGCCTGAGCTGGGCTGAAATTGAAGATAGAGATGTAGCGTTGTAGGTTTCAAGAGGTGTAGTCTATGTGCTCAGGAAAATTCAAAGAAAATAAGGTCAATTAGATAAAATATGTGGAGGCTCGAGTCGAGTCGAGAGGGACGATCTTTATACCTGCCGGAGCAGAGTACACCATGCAGGTGCTACATTGTGCTCCGTTCTATTCACCGGTGCAATAACTATGACATTATTTTATTTTACCCCCTTATTGCCTCTCAGCATCAATTTTCTAATCCTTACTATCTCTACCCAATGCTGATTTAGCCAGTTATTCACAGTATTAAGGTCTGCGGGGTGATCTCCGGCTGATGTCATTTATCCTTTACAAGACCCTGAGGTAAGGAATACGTCAGCTTGATTTCTGCATGGCTGTATAATTCTACAGAGACTATTAGATGCAGGTTATATTTGTATTAATGATCTCTCATCCTCAAAGCAATAAAACAAATAATACACACAGCTGGTGCTACGGAGGGGTATATATAGAGGTCGGGTAAATAGATCTGTCCCGCTATAAATCAACCGAGACTCCGATTCCAGCAGCTCGGTTCGTTGAAGAAGTACTCCTACGTGCTAGAATAATCTAGATTCTTCTAGATTTCGACCCCTGTCACTGTCAAGTGTCAAGTGACTATCAGATTCTGTGATCCAGAGCGGGGTTGTCTTCTATTCGGGATGTTCATCTAGAGTGGCCGCTTAAATTGCATGTACATGGTAGATGTTCTAGTCACTTAAGTATAGTACAGATCCTATCGGTATATATTCCCTGTAGTATCTCCTGCAGTCATCTGAACAAGTCCAAGCTGTATGGTCGATGACCCCACGCTAAGACGGCTCATCTGCAGCTTCGTCTTGTCCTCAGTCTGACAATGTCACGCTTTGTTGCCTGCTTCCTCATCTCTCTACCGATCAAATCGAAATGAAGCATCACGAGGGCTCCGGGTATCACGATCTTTGACATAGAAAAGACCTCGGTAATCAATCCAAAGCAACAATCATACCATCCTATGTAGGTATGGAACAAGAAAAGAAAATCCAAACGGTGCGTTATGCTGTTTCTTCAACGCCTTTTCCTAGGCTTCTCTTGCTCATGGCCATGCTCGTGGTCATGATCATGCTCATGCTCCTCAGTACCATCCTCAGGCTCCGGGTTCGCCTGGCTGGTAACATCCGGTGCGATGAACTCTTCCGAGAAATCCAGAGTCTCGTGTTCAAGCGGGATGAACCGAACCTTGACCCGCTTGACACCACGAAGACTAGACCCGACAGTCGCCCGAACGCGTTCCTCAACCTCTCTCGTACGCTGGACAGACCAGACTCCCGGTACAGCCAATTCGACATCCATCAGGTAATTCTGTCCCGACTTCATGCCCTGTACGTCGCGGACCTTGATTTGGCCGCCTTCATCGATCGTGCCGAGCGCCTTGGCTGCGGCTTTTTGTACCGCGGTCTTGATCTCCTCGTCGACAGTTGTATCTGCGAGTTCTAGAAGCGATGTACGGGTGTTGCCCCAGCCTGCCTTGATGACCATCAACGAGATGAGCAAGCCGCCCACGGGATCCAGCCAGGAGGCGTCTTGGAAAAGATATGTTCCGCCGATTGTGAAAAGTGCAACGATACTTGTGAGGGAGTCGACTCGGTGGTGGATGGCATTTGAAGCGAGGACGGACGACTTACGTTCAACTGCGACTTTCATTGCTTTGGGATGGTTAGCCAGTACAACGTATTAGGAGTGGAAATCGCTTACTAGCATGGTAGAGCCACTCTTTAACGATGATAGATCCCGCCGCAAGCCAGGCGGCATGGATGCTAGGTCCATGGACATCAAGTCCATGGCTGTGAGAGTGGCCGTGACCCAAATCCAGATGAGAAATCGCCTCCGCTGCCTCAGGGAAGAACTGATCTAGTAGGACCTGCCCGGAATTCAACCCCATGAACATTCCACCGCAGAGCAAAAGCCCGCTGACTCCTAGCGCACCGATACTTTCAATCTTTCCGTAGCCGTTCGGGAATCGCTCGCTTGGAGGCTTGAGCGACCACGCAACAGTGCCCAGAGTGAGGAAATCAGAGACCAAATCCGTAAGCGCATGGTATGCATCGGCGATTAAAGCCTGTGAGTGGAAGACATAGCCACCGATGAATTTCCCAATGGCCATAGCGAGGTTCGCGACCAGACCGAGTCGCGTGATGCGGACGCCGGCGTCGTGTTTGTTTGTAGAGGTGAGGTAGACATTTCCATGGTGATGGTGGTGGTGATGGCCGTGGCCACCGTGTTCGCGAGTTTGTTCCGCCATGAAAGGGAGTGTGGTGGCGGTGGTTGTTGCGGAAGTTGGTGATCTGGTCAATAAGGATAGTTGCGGAAGGGGTCGGACGCGGACATTGGAGGATAAAGGAGGGGAATAGCACCTTTTTGAGCGAAAGGGCGAGGCGGTCGTAGTTCTAAAGACACGAAACTGGGCAGGGGACGAACACGCAAGTGGAGGACGAGTCAACTGGGGTCGTGTTCTCAAGATGGAACGACGGAGGGCTGAAGTTGAAGCTGGTGGTGTTGAATGGGCCCTGCACCACAGGGGCTGCGTCAGCGGCATCCCCGAATTATCTACCACCACCACCTTCTTCACTAGTAGATCGTATAAAGAAATAGTCAATGGTCAATAGAATTTTAATTCCGACGCCGGGATTCGTCAATAGAGGACACAGTTTTCTTTAGCGGACTAAACTAGCCCATCTCCGTAGTACGTCAGTCACGGCGAGGGTACCTTGGAGTATGCAGCAACGTGGGAGGGGACATGTACTTAAAGTAAATGAATTGAAATCCGATGCAGTTCACTGGTTCTTCTATAACTAATTGACTACTACCCGGCAGAAGAGACCCGACATGCGCTGACTGCATCGCCTGGCTCCGTTCGGCTGCCTAGGCGCTCTTTTCGCCCGATATGCCTTCCGGCTTCTTCATCTACATACTTTCTTTTTGACAATATTTCTTTGATTCAGAGTCTCGCAGTTGCCCTTTTCTTAAAAGTGAAGCATAAACTGTGCGCAATGCATACGAGGCCATGAAGATTCCAGCTAAGCTGATGACGTACCCTGAAACTCCGCTTTCAGCCTGAGGTTTCTAAAAACCTTTTGAGTTTCAGACTGCAATGTTGATATATTACTTCATTGTACCATTCGATGGGAAATTTACTCATAATATCATATTGAAATGCTGCCTGCAGGTATGTCTAACGGAAATGGTCCATCTGGACTTGTATGATAATGCTCATGGCTGTCGTCTCATAATCATATCACCACTGCTCAGCTTCAGCTCTGTGTTGAACAAGATGAGATAGTTTATCCTGCATTTCACGGAAGATGTTGATAGCCTATCAGGTGAGTTTCAATTAGCACTATCATTTATCAGACAGAACAGGGACAAACCTGTGTGAGCTTTTCCTCGCCAAGTCCACGGTCTGCACGAGTAAACACTAACCGATATGCAGACTCTCTGTTTGCATACGGAGCAGTCGGGCCGAGGCGAGCAGTTGACTCAGAATCGAATAAAGACTCAGTCATTGGGGCAGCAATCGGCATCGAAAGCTGCCGCAACAGACCAGGTGCAATGGTAATATGGTCAACACCCGCTAAGTCATATATCTCATCGACCGAAGTCAGACTAGCAATGAGGACTTGTGTCTTAGCCTTGATCCGTTGGTAGTATCGTTGGATTGAGACACAAAGAGGTAGTAACTTCAGCGGATCCACGAATCTGTGGTTGTCAGTTCCAACTCGCGGGTGAAGTTGGGCGATGAGAAACTTACCCAGGCTCGAAATGCACTTTCAGTTGATTGACGTACGGCGCGATGTAGGTGCAGCCTACCTCAGCAGCCAGAACGGCCTGCTCAAAGGTAAAAAGCGTTGTGGCCAGCGTGCGAACACCGGATTTTTCGAGGATCTGACATGCCATTAGACCCTCCCATGTACTCGGTATCTTGATGCAGATGCGGGTAGTGTCGAAATCGGGCTGTAGGTGACGGAAGAGTTGGACGATTCCTGGAGGAGAAGTCAGTGGTTGAGCTTCATTGTTCGATAGTATATGCGACTAACTGAAGGCATTCCCAACCGTATCTTCGGTTGAATAAGACGCATAGGGGTTAGCCTGTATGTGCACGTATCCCGTAATGTGGGGAGCAATCTTCAACGCCAGTTTAATCATCTAGAGTATCGGTCAGTCTAGTCTCATACTGTTGCTTCTCTACGTAAAAGTAGATCGAACCGCGATGTCTATCGTCAGCTCCCAGGCATCGACTTCGGAGAAACGAGGAGCTAGGGCATTTGCTTCTGAAAAAGAGGCCTTGAGCAAATCGGCATGCTCTGGCTTGGAGAGCTCTCCGAATGCAATGGCCTAGTGGATATCATAAGCTTTTGTTTTCTTCATTCGTGTTTATACCCACGTACTTGATTTGAGGTGCAATCCTGAAAAGGCCCGAGTGTTAGAGCAACTGAAAGTAATCAGTTCCTTTTCTTTTATCTACAAGTGAGAAGACGGATGACGAGGGCACCTTTTTCATCCATCGTGTCGCAGTCTACAATGGACCTCTTCCGAAGGACGTCAAGTCCAGTTTCAATAACCATGGCTGTCTAGAGGGTCACTGCGATGGTGTTCAAGGTTCGAGCAATTGTTGAGAAAACGTGGGGTATGGAGCAAACACCGGGGGGTGAAAGAGGGAAGACAAAATATGATATTTATATTGATGCAGCCACTTCACACCTGCATCTTTGCTTTGTTCAATCAGCTGATAGCTTTCCGGATCATGGCCTTCTGGCAATGTTGGGTCGGTGCTCCCCCGAGGCACTGCAAATATCAAGCTTGACAATCCTAGAAGCAATCCGACAATGGCATTTGGAGGATCTGATATAGCTCAGGTCTGAGACCTACCAGCGATATCAAAGGACGGATCTTGACCTGGACTAGGCGTAGTGATACTGGACTAAGCTGGCATGCAACTTGAGTAAGTTGTTTATGAGATCGAGAATCCTCCGAAGTAGAATTGCCATGGCGCTGGCAGTAATAATTTTATATTCAATCATCACTGGGCGACATTTAGATACGTAGGTAAAACCTTACAATACAAGCTAGCGATGTAACCCTGATATGAAACCCCTTCCTCCCATAGAGAAGGAGAAACGGGCGATTAACGACGGGACGAATTTCCTCTCTGGTAACTCATTGACCTCTGCGATCGCGACAGAATGCCGAACCTATGAGGCCCTGCTAGGCACGTCAAAATCATCCCGGATGGTAGACAACGTGGGCTGAGTCCCTTGAGGAAGAAAGAAAAGAGGAACAGAAGACAGGTGAAAATCTTCGAGAAAAGTAATGGTGGATGGAAGAAAGATCTTCCGCATGGTAATACAACGGTACTGATTGGCTGCAACCGGGTCAAATTGCACGGCACGTGATCCGAGTAGACCCGAGGTTGTCCGTCCCGTGATCCCGAGCCGTTGCAGAGGTTCGGGAATTCAAGGCCGCTTTCTTCTGGACGACGACGTGCAGCATATTGTCTGGATTTGAGCTTCCTGTCGTTGCCTCGAACCCCAGAAAAACAAACATGATTTCTCAAAAGGTTGCCCAGCAGTCGCTGCGACGGCGTATGTGTCTCCCTTTGCGAACTCGGTAATTGGCGCTTCTAACTTCTTCCAGTTGCCGTCCAGCAGCCCTACGCTATGCGGTGGTCTCTCGTGAACGCCGCTTCCCCCGCCGCCGTTGCCATTGGAAGGAACATTCAGACGAGGTAAGCGGACCTGCAACCTGATAAGAGAGACCCCGGTCGATGCGCGTCGGACACCTTGCTACGTCATGTGTCGGATAGCCATGGGATTAAGGGAGGATCAACAGGATCAATGACCGCTGACAATGTGATCAGATACGCTACTACTAGCACGAACACCACCGATCCCACCAAGATCCTCGCCGAACAGCGTCTACGACGCCCCGTCTCTCCCCACCTTGGCATCTACCGACCCCAGATCACTTGGTACGGTAGCGCTGCTCACCGAGTTACTGGAATCATACTCTCTGGCCCTCTATATCTCTGGGCCACCGCCTATCTCGCCTCTCCTCTGCTCGGCTGGCACCTCGAGTCGGCCTCCATGGTCGCTGCTTTCGCCGCTCTTCCCGTGCTCGCCCAGGTCGGTCTCAAGGGCTTCTTCGCCCTGCCTTTCACCTATCATTGCATGAACGGCCTGCGCCACTTGATGTGGGATACTGGTCGCGGCATTACCAACAAGCAGGTCATCCAGACCGGCTGGACTGTTGTTGGTTTGAGCACAGTTTCCGCTCTTGCCCTTGCTCTTATTTGATTTCCTTGTGTCATACCTCCAAGTTTTGCTTTTCAAAATTTGTTCTTGCAATATATTTTATACAGGTCGTTCTGGCTGATTTTTGAATCAACATTTCTTTACACTTCACCATCTCGGGATAACCTACCTCACACAATGTTCTTACGGATATAGAAGGGTATTACCATTAGCTGGAGGTACCCTTTTCTTGCTTGCGGGTTGAAGAGAGCAGAAATTATTAATGAGCGTGGTGAATCAGCTCTTGACAACAATGGTTCTCAGCCTCGGCATCAGTTGACACTAACCCGTCACGCACTTAAAATGGAATACTCCAGCTAGGTAGTTGAAGCAGACAGTGGCACCTTGAGCAGTGTGAACATTTGAGATTGTGATTGAACTATTTGTTGCTGACAAATGCTGCTGAGATACAGACGATGAACCTGGACATTGTGCCTTCTCTAAATCACATTCTTGTTCCCTTCCCCGACAATCTAAATCACCCCACCCAGTCTATCAGTTTGCTCTCAATCTCCTTGCTCCCTCAGATCAACCATGTCGAAATGGACCGCCATTCTTGCTCCCTATTTTCGTCCGTATCATCGTTGTATAGGCGGCCGTCGAATTACTTCGTTGTCTCTGCTCAAATATCGTCAGCTTATTATTCGAGACGCCAAAATCACCCGCAGAGGATTACCTATGATCGTATCTACCTCATTGAACCCGGGACCTTGAAGGAAATGCGTGTCCAGCGGACTTAGGCAGGGCTTGGTGGAGGGTTCGGGGGGAAAGGCCTGGGCGACGGCGGATCTTGTACAGAGAAGTTGCGTGTTGTGATCTTGTCCTCGCTGAGGCGTAGCATTCTTTGCCTTTTTTCTGAAGCAGAGCTGACACAGACGCGTTGCATGGTGTAGGATAATACGATGCCTGATGTCGATGCCATATTGTGGAAGAGAAAGCGTCGGTGAATTATAATCAATGGCCTCACACAAACAGACAAGGTGCAATACAGTCGGCGTCTTTTCCTGCCTTGTTGTTGTGGTAGTCTGGAAAGTGAGAATGAAAAAACTCTTTGATGTGTTCCGGAATTATCACAGACTGACTCTCTATTTAAATGCCAGGCCTGAGTCCAATCTTGAAAACAGAGGGCCGTCTTCCCTTCAACAGTTGTACACCGCTAGAACGACAATATCCGGTCGACGGGAAGATACCGCGTGGATATGACAATTTCTCAGTCGATCTTCAGACATGGCGTCAGATCCAAAGCCGTCTTCTCTCTGCAAGGGTCCGACGGAAGGCTAGTTGTATAGAAGGTCAGACAGTGCTTGCTATCGGCCGGCTCCGCCTTCTACAACTAGGACATTTCACAGCGTATCAGGATAGAGGAGATTTGCTTGAGGAAGCTCAACGCTTGCGCATTATGCACGATCAGACAATTTCCCTAAGACCACAGTCACTCAAGCCTGCGTACTCATGCTCCGTGCTACAGGCGCTCAGGAGCTTCCCGGTTTGCCGCAGAAATAACTTTTCCGACGATTTACATGGTTGGCCAAATTAAGGCTCGCTCAAGTGTTAGCTGGCCAACGGCAGCTATTTGTTTGGGTTGCTTTCAATTCTTCCAGAGATTGTTACCAACTTGGAGCACCTAGCTGCCGCCGTGTTGTGATATATACCTCCCATTAGCCCTACTAGTCATCGGCAATTTCGTGGCTCCCCAGGACTACAGGGCCGGTTTTGCCCTTCAGTCAGTGTTGCTTTGAACCGTGTCCCAGCCTCCTTCCATGAGCTTTACTGTTGTCTAAACAACCCTGGACCTAGGTGCACGGGCCCTACGATAACCGAGGCAAGCACCAGCTCGAAATGTGCCAGTCATGCATAGGAAGATCTCTCAAGATGCCAAAAGACCCACAAGTGTCCAGGATCCTTTGTTCATGCAGCTCAAATCTTCACATTTTCACTATGAAACCGCCGAGAATTTGCTTTTTTTTGGGCCAGTCTGCGAAGAAGCAACCACCCCATTGGATATTCCAGCGTCTACGAGGAGGAAAACTCAGGAGAGACATACATGTCTAGCGAGGCGAAAAAGAAATTTCTGCACAACACAGGCGTTCTTTAGAACGTTACAATTTCCATTGCAAGCAACTCGAACACGTGGACAGTTTCATACTGCGTACCGTACCTTCTTTTTGAGTGTTGTACAATGACATACCTAGAAGGTGTTTCGTCTTTTCGATTTCGGTGAATGAACGACGGATCATGCCGCACTGCTCTCTATCCAAGCGGGGAACCTCCTTGAATCAGCCCTTTTGATCATCCAGTTGGCCATCTGGATCACTAGCGGCGCGGGCTGCCGGCAACCGAGGAAACAGAGTACCTTTGAAGAAGATGAGGAATCATCGGCGATCAATGTCTCGATCATTTTTCGCTCTCCACTGATGACTAGGCTTCCAAGTTCCAGAACCTCCGGTATACCATCCTTGTACTCAATGCGAAGGTGGTTGGGTTCTTTCTTTTCTTTTTTCTTTTTTTTTTTCACAACAAGGTTCTATGGCCAGGCATCTGGAACGGTAAATTCCATTACCATGCAGCTCAAGGCCAACTGAGTCATCGCGATATTCCCTAGAGCGAATAAGATTCAATTCGCTTTCCAAAGTACAGCCCCATTTTGTATGGAGAACGCCTCATGAGTAACCAGAATACGGCAGGAAAATCCCCGTCGGCTGTGACCTTTCAACATCCAGTGTGGCGACATTCTAGAAGACTACGTTGAGTGCACTGTCCGGATGTTACCTAGATCCAAAGGTACGGGAGTTAATGCACACAGACCGCTTACCGCCGGCCTTCAACTTGGGAATAACCAGGTCAGGATCAGGAAGTCCAGAAAGTACCAGGCAAAGGTACACTGCTGCACGCATGATATGGACATTTCCTCAGTAAAACTCCTTAGTGCAGATGTCCGAAGCTAAACAAGTATGTTTGCATAGGTCCCATTGGCTCTAGTCTCCCATTATGGCTCCTGGCGTAACACACTGACAGGGTTGTTGACAATATGCTTCCTCGTCGGACCAGTCCGCAAACCTTGATATTGCGGTGTAGGATACATCTTGCATGAGTAATGGTGCTGAAGACAGTACGGAAGTCTTCCCGTCAACACTATCGCAGCCATAATGGAATAAATGAACAAGGATCAGTAGTACAAGTACAGGTACATCCAATCGCTGCGTATCGCTGGTGGAAGCCGATGTACTCCGGAGTAAAAGCACGCTATCCCCAATTGGGACTAGCGTTTTATCTCCGAATTCTTTCCAGACCATCTTGAATTCCACGCCGGCCATCGTGAAAAAGACCCGGACAGATCACTCTATCACCTTGCAAACATGGCCTCATACCCACCAGTACGATCGGCGAGAACCCTTCTCTGCTCCGCATCTCGCTCTTTCGTCTCTCCCAGTCCAGCACAACTCGCTCTTCCTCTCCGCCGTAATTACTCAACACCCGCAGACGAGCCGCCAGTTGACTACACAAACAAGCCGCGATGGTCGTACACGCCTCCTTCTGCAAAGGCTCCCTTCAGTCTACGCTCCCCCGGCAAGGCCCCCTTCTTCGTCAACAGTGATCCCAAGGTCATTGACCGATTCTACATCGGCTTTCTCGGCGAGGGCGGCGACAAGGTTCTCTCCGATGAGGTCAAATGGCTTGCAGTCACGCACAAGAGTTTCGACCAGGGTCGGAGAGGTTTCAACGATCGTTTGGCTATTCTAGGTACGCTATTTGCAGGAGTCCGGTCAATCACTCTCGATGAAGTGGCTGATCATTATTTTACTTAGGAAAACGAGTCGTTCAGCTACAGGCTTCCCTTGCGCTGGCGCAGAGTACTTCAACAACTGCCGCCCCTGATCCTTTTGGCCGGGAACCTTTCGATCACCCGGCCCTGGAGGGACTGGACAATCTTACACATAGCTCTAAGCAGTACCTCACGAGCAAGTCGCAGCTCGCTGTCCTTGCGAACACATACAACCTACAGAGCGTGCTGAGATGGAACCCTAAGAACGTGAGTACATGACCTTACTTTCAGACTCTTATAACTTCTTTCCCTTGCGCATTCCGTGCTGACATTCACCAGCCCAACAACATGCACGCTTCCGGTGCCCAACTCGTCCTTGCTCATACAATGTACGCCTTGATCGGGGCCATTGCTCTAGAAAAAGGTGGACATGTCGCCAACCAGGTGGCACGGGAGCGGATATTGACACCGCTTGGATTCAAGGTGGCGGTATAAGTCTGGGGTTTCGTGTGAAAATAGCCGCGGGAGCATTTTCAGGAGTTGTTTCTTTCTATTTCTGGATACTTTCTCTGTACGTGTTAGACGGGATGGGATGGACATGCACATGACATGGACAGTGTGATATTACAACTTTTTAAACATGTACTTTTACTCTAGCTCAGCACTTGTGATACATTATGGCAGATACCTCCGCCGATTAACAGCCTTCTCTCAATCAAAATCAATGTACTATTCAAATACGATATATTGGTCTAAATGAAATGTATGGTCCCTCTGACGCCGCCCAGGTAACAGGGCAAAATACCCGGCCAGCTCTTATGGGACCTTCATTATTAGTCTGCGCACCTCTGTATCGCAAGAAAGCAACCGAAACCCAGTCACCAATCCGACAGAATGTCGAATTGGCAGCCAGAAATCACACACGATGGTGGATTTACACTAGCTTGAACTGTCTATTGGGAGCGTTGGTACAAAGAAGAAAAGAAAAGAGAGGGAAGAGAGGCAGAAATTTTTGGAACTTATATAGGTTCGAGACGGAGCTAATCCTGTTTTAGTTTAATAAAGACTTGGCCTGATATGGCTGGCGTGGCACGTGATGGAGTATGTACACTGGGAGTTGAGATGAAGATGTTGATTTCAACGTTTCTCGTGGACTTGTCTATGGACTGGGGATATTTTAAAGGTTATGCTATGAATACCTCTGTTGTATAGGTCTCTGTATCAATTAACATCTATCATTCGAATGTATGCTGTGATATCCGCCCCGTATAGATGCCCCAGGCACGCATTTACTAGCCAGGATACTGATTAGTCCCCCTAGGTCACCGTAAATGTAATTCCACAATCACTTGAATACCTCGCGGGACTGGGTAATTCGAACTTTTCTTCTATTATACAGGTTGCTCTGTCGATTTAGAACCCATACCTCAATTGTCGCCCCGACTCCATAAAGCAAGCGACTAGTGTTTCGCTGGCCTGAACTCGCCCAAGACTACGACCTCAAGAGCTCCTGACCTCCGCCTCTCCCTCCCCGACCACTCTTCCCAATCATACGAGATGGCGTCGGCCCTTTTCTTCCTGGATTTGAAGGGCAAGGTATGGAATATTCTTATGGCTCCCCTCAATGCCTCACCAACTCTGGCGCAGTCCATATTCGTGGAGCTGACCTGTCACTAGACCCTTTTAGCCCGAAACTACCGCGGAGACATTCCCATGTCCGCCGTCGAGAACTTCCCTATCCTCCTCAGTGACGCCGAAGATGAAAGCTCCGCTGTACCTCCGTGTTTCTCCCATGAAGGAGTCAATGTACGTTTGCTGCTTGCGACGGCGCTCCTTGTCTCTCGCACTCCCCCGCGCTCCCCGCAACCCGCATTCTTTATTCCGTGATACTGCACTGGCGCCCAGGAAGTCTACCGCAGTGTAGACTTGGGAGAAGGGATATAGGACTCGGAGGGTCATGTTTACTGTATTAACAGCTTGTCTTCTCTAGTACCTCTACATCCGTCACAGCAACCTTTACATCCTCGCCCTGACCAAGAAAAACACCAATGCCACCGAGATCCTCCTCTTCCTCCACAAGCTTGTGGAGGTGTTCACAGAATACTTCAAAGTGCTGGAGGAGGAGAGTATCCGAGACAACTTTGTCGTTATCTACGAATTGCTTGATGAGATGATGGATTTCGGATACCCACAAACCACAGAGAGCAAGATCCTACAAGAGTACGCTACCGTTCCACGACTTGTGGAATTATCGCTGACTTATTGTTAGGTACATCACACAAGAATCACACAAGCTAGAGGTACAAGCCCGGCCGCCTATCGCAGTCACCAACGCTGTTTCGTGGCGAAGCGAAGGTATTCGCTACCGCAAGAACGAAGTCTTTCTCGATGTCGTCGAGTCGCTGAACCTCCTTGTCTCCGCGACCGGCAACGTACTCCGGTCCGAGATCCTCGGCGCTGTCAAAATGAAGTGCTACCTAAGCGGAATGCCGGAGCTTCGTCTCGGCCTGAACGATAAAGTCATGTTCGAGACGACGGGGCGCGCCACGCGAGGCAAAGCTGTCGAGATGGAGGACGTGAAATTCCACCAGTGCGTCCGATTATCCCGGTTCGAAAATGACCGCACCATCAGCTTTATCCCGCCGGACGGAGAGTTCGAGCTGATGAGCTACCGGCTCAACACGCAAGTCAAGCCTCTCATCTGGGTGGAGTGTTTGGTTGAGTCACACTCTGGTTCTCGAATTGAATACATGCTAAAGGTACCCCGTCCCTTCTTTCCAAGGACCACGAACCAAGACTAACAACCCCCAAGGCAAAAGCCCAATTCAAACGCCGCAGCACAGCAAACAACGTCGAAATCATCGTCCCCGTCCCCGACGACGCCGACTCCCCCCGCTTCCGTACAAACATCGGCACAGTCCACTACGCCCCCGAGCAATCGGCCATCGTCTGGAAAATCAAGCAGTTCGGCGGCGGCAAGGAGTTCCTCATGCGCGCCGAGCTCGGCCTCCCATCCGTCAAGGGCGACGACGAACACGGCGGTGGTATGACCGGTGGTTTCGGCGGTAGTATGGGCGGGACTATGCAGGGGAAGGCAAAAAGGCCGATTAATGTCAAGTTCGAGATTCCTTACTTCACTACTAGTGGGATCCAGGTGCGGTATTTGAAGATTACGGAGCCGAAGGTATTCCTTCCTTCTCTTTTTTTCTCTTGCTTTTCATTTCATTTCACCATCCTTGTGTTGTTCCAATTAGACGAACATTGGCTAATCAATATGCACAGTTACAATACCCATCCCTACCCTGGGTCCGGTACATCACGCAGTCGGGGGATATTGCCGTCCGGATGCCAGATATACAATGATGTCCTTATCTACTAACTTCTTTTTTCTTTCCGTGGATCCTTTCTCTAGTACCGGTTATATTGCGTTGACTATTATATTTGTTGAAATAGATGATTTTCTTTTCTCTTCCTTTGATTCGTTGACTTGTCAATTGATTCTTTGGGAGGTTGTATTGTAGTGTCGAGATTAATTGATATCAATACGGGTTACGAGAAGCATGGAGGGAGGGTTCAGGGTAGACCGAGGAAATGATGAGACTTGTATTTTGTACACATTTCAGTGAATCTTGGTTTGATGATAATTCTTACGTGATTACTTGAATTGTGGTTCTGTTTCAAGCGATTCAAGCGATTGTTCTCCGAGGGAGAAATATATATAATTCGATGTAGTGGACCCCAAACACCTTAATAGATAACTACACAACTCCCACTACGAACACTTTAATTAGATATCGGTAGGTAAGTAGATATGGAGTTCAGAGAGTATATTCAACCGAGTTATTTCATTTCATTTTGATTCGATCAATTCAATTCGATCCTGCCTGATGTGCTTGCTCGTGTATAACAACACAAAAGGTCCGTGCTGGGACTTAACTCTGAAGAGGGCTCAATGGGTATCTCAAAAAGTTGGCTTAGTTGGTATGTAAGTACGTAAAAAGTAGGTAGTGCCCTAGTTCCTAGGTCTGGGGATTGCTGCGCATGGGTATGGACAATAATGGAGAGGGAGTGAGTAGGTGGGTGGGTTGGTGTTCGCCGTCTAATGGCTGATCGACTCTGGAGAGTCAAGCGCCGGGAGCGGGAAGCCGTCTCCGTGGGCGGCCCCTGCGGCCTTGGTGAAGCCTTCCCGTGCAAGCATGGTGTTCAGCACGGCGCAGTTGTATGCGGCCTCTCCTGGGGGTACGACGATAAAGATATATGTGTTATCCGTGAAGCGGCCGAGGAAGACGTTGAACTGCGGAGTTTTGGTATGCATGACGACGAATCCGGCCGAGGCGGGTGTGGTGTGTGTGTTGCGAGCGGCGCAGTGCTTGAACGCCTTCATGATATTTGATAACCGTTCATGACGGTCGTAGATCGGGTTTAAGTCGCCGATTTCAGATGAAACCGAGGTGACTGTGAGGAAGGTGGAGCGCTCGAAGAGGATGACTTCCTCGGCGTCGATGCGCTTGGCGAAGGCCTGCAGGAAGCGTTCAATGACGGTGAGGTTTGGTATAAGTTTGTGTACGATCCCGGCCCAGGCCTTGTAGAGGGACTGGTCCCAGATGCTGCTGCCGAAGGTGTCGATTATGAAGTGTTCCGTGCGGCTTCGGATGAGGTTCGAGCGTTCCTCGTAGATCCGTTGGCGGTGCTCGGCTTGTATGAGGTCGAGTTTATGGACGAGACAGAAGACGTATGCTTGCGGGCTGTATTCTCGTAGAGCGCCGATGATGGCGTTGTATGTGTCTAGGTCGCGCTCGACCTCGCGTGATTCAATATCGAAGACGTAGATTAGGACGGCAACGTCGGAGAAGATGTTCCCACGCTGCGAAGCGAGGTAAGTTTCCATGAAGGCATCTTGCCTGCCAGCCACTCAATTAGCAGATGACAAGAAGAGAGGTAAATAAGCACACACCCTCCACAATCCCAGAGATTCAGCGTCAGGTTGCCCATGAATTTGACATGACTATGTTCAACGTCAATCGTAGCTCCCAGCCGCCGGACGTCTTTCGCAACATAATTGCTGAATATAATCGACCGCATAGACGATTTCCCAGAGCCACTCTTGCCCATCAAGAGGACCTTTCTCTTCTTCTTCCGTCCATCCATGGCCGTCGATTGATTAGGACCCTCTCTCACCCTGGTAGATTAACCGGTACCCCGCAAACTGCTGTCCAAGGGGAAACGGCTCTCGTATGGGCTCAAGTTCAGCATTCGATATTCCGGGTGCCCATTGGATCTGTTCGGGATATGCTTCAATAATCACAAGCCATGAACGGGAAAGGCTTTTGACTTGCATTGAAGTTCGAGCTCATCACCGGACCGCCTCGTCATATCGTCGCTCGGCGTAAATATACTCCGGGTCACGTGCTTCATTTCCCTCAAAGGGCTACGGACAGTACGCATACAAAAAATGTAATTGGAGAACCTCGAACCAGACTGTTGAGTGTAGCTGTCTTAGTTTGATACCGACACAATGATTGATCCTTCTCACTGTCTCCAAATTGTACATGAATGATATCGCCTCGAAGGGATCTACATCGACCGTAAAGTACTCCGTATTTCACAGAACACAAACATTAAAGTGGTAAAGACGAAAAAGTGGTATATATGAAGGATCGAAGTAGTAGAAGTGTAAGAGTGAAGTGGTCGATGAGGGAATCGAAGGCGTACACTTAGTCGTTAATCTTCGTAAAATCCACCCAGCGATTCGAATGATGCTGTGGTGTCTGGTATCTAAACGGTGTTTGGTGAGAATGCGGAATTTAGAAAACGGTACCGTCGGAGCGGATCATGATCGGTGGCTCTTTCGTGTTCGGCCTCGAGACTTCGGCAATTTCACGGCCACCCTGCGCATTTTGTAAGCATACACATCAAACCGGAGTGAACAGTTGAACCATACCTTCCATGTGCCAGCTTCAAGCATCTGGGCCAATGTCAATTGGTCCTCTCCCAGTAGCCCCAGTTGCCCATTGACCTCTTCTAGGAGGTCATCGAGAAAGCCAACGGTAACTGCCCGCCATTCAACTACCACATCGTCATCAGTAGAGAAGAGCGGGACAACTTCCACGCTGGGCTGTCCCTTGATTTGAGCATTATCTTTGAACGCAGCAAGACCACGCTCAGCGTCGGCATCCTTGAGGGTGAGCAATCCCAGATCGATAAGAAGACCGCCATTCCGATATTCTGGCAATCCGGTGAGCATTTCGCTGCCGGCAAAGTGGATTTTCATCAATTTTGACATGGGGACCATGATAGAGTAGCATAGCCACTGGGTAAGCTTGTGGAATGGAACGATGGTCTCCCAGGGTTGTCCTGGGGGAGATCGTGGGAGATCAGAACATGGCCAGGCATCTCCAATGGAGAGGCCATCAATCTTTGTCCTGGACGGGGGCCAGATCGAAGCAAAACCATCCATAAGGACTGTCCAAAGAGTGGTTATCGGGACAATAGGTACAGATGATGCTAGCGTTGAAGGGTGTGAAAGGAGGTAGTCTTATATGGTCAGCAACAATTACACAAGTCGAGATGGGGGACAGCCATACCAAGCATGTTTCCTGGTCTTGCATCCACACCAAAGAACTCCTGCTGGTTCAATGCGGCTGACAACCTCGTTAGGAGCCCAGCGCGACCTTCAATACCAGCTAGTGGGTTGCTTTCCGAGTGCTGAAATCCCCTAGCCAGTACCTGAACGTTGATTTTCTTCAGACCGGCTCCGTCAACCTGGCAAGGTTCTGTTGGGTCGCTACTGAAAAGCCCGCTCTTGAACATTTCCAACGTGGCAACCGCTAGCCCTTCACTCCGCGAATACAACCTGCCAGACTCCTTGGACTTGTACCTCCAGGCAGTTCCTGCGCCGGCATCAAGAAGAACAGACACTACGAAGAGGTCAATCAAGCGCCGAGTTCGCTCCTGCGCATCGATCGCGCTGGGCCAGGATTGCAGCAACTGGTTGACGCGGGGTCTTCCACCCACGTCGAAATGTTGCCAACGGCCATGGGGAGGAATTGACGAATAATCGGGAGCGTAGTCTCTCTTTGTCGGAGAAAAAAAATTGTGAGCGCAACTCAGGAGGGGTGGGAGCATATCACATGATGCTGAGGGGCAATTGCATGGATGGGCTCACCTTGATGATGGACACCACGTAGGAAGCAGTTTCAGCAAATTTGGTCATGTCAACATCGAAATGATTAAGCTGGTTCCTCTTCGCCTTTCGCAGAACAACATGGGATCGGTGCCGAACAGCATGGATGCTGCGCAGGTAGGCTGCTGGGTCCAAGGCGGGATCAGGCGGGTTCGCGATTGCAAGCTCTGGGATAGAAGAAGGTAGGCCACCTCCTTTGTAGCCTGGCGACTTCAACGAAGCATTAGATGTGCGAGCACTGTTAACAGAAACGAATGAGTCTCGGTCGTCCTTCTCGGGCTGAATGGAATTTTTGGAGTCCTTGCGCTTGAAGATACCCATGGCGAAGGCAAAAGAGGGACAGAGCGAACGGGCGCAGGGAGGGGGGAGGGGATGAAAAGAAAGGAGGGACAAAATGGGTACAATGGAATTGTTGTGCTGAAGAAGAGGCTGAGCGGGTCAAACTAATGAGGGAGCAGCCGAATAGTGCTTGGAACACCTGAACAGTGAACTGGAGAGATCTGCAGAAGTGATGCTTTCTTTTTCTGTAGACTTCTATCCGGTTCAAGTTCTCACATTCCAACTGTCCCCGACAAGGAAGCTCAGGTGAGGTGAGGAAAGTATGAGCAGAAAGAGGGAGACCCGTGGTACCAGAGCACGCAGACACCGGAGCGGGGGGCGGTCGGACCAGGCTTGAAGATTCAGGCGATTCAGGAGGTGCTTCGAAGTTCGAGGTACGGAGTCGACTGTAAACTATGGATCCATCCCATATTATAACGCGTCTAGTGGTCAAGCCTCGGAGTCGGGAGGTGGGGAGCTCTTGAGCATTTCCAGATTGTGTCTGCTCTGTGCTCAAACCAGAGCGGATCTTGAATCGGATCCTTGGACAGAGAGAGAAAGACTCCGACTATGATGAGGATACCATGCAAGGCACAGGAAATGAGGGTTCTATTCCATGGATATAGCATCCTTTGATATTGCTCCATACTGTCATGCTACGTACTCCTTATAAAGTTCGTGGTGGACATCATACATCATATTACTCCGTATCATCATCAAAAATTAAATCCCTCCTGAAAACTCAATGTAAGGAGTAGGGCATGGGCCCACCTCAACCATCTTATCACTTTCCATGTCCATATCAGAGCTATAGTAGACCCATCTATAAAACACGGCCTACTGCGGGAGTCCATGCCCTGGCCGTACTGCTGGGTCAAATTGATGCCGTTTCATCTTTAAAGTTTGACCTCAAACCAGTGAGGAGCGAAATAACATAAAATCGTGAAATAACTCCTGGGCTAGCTGTTCACTAACAGCAATGGTCTGCTTAATCTCCACCATTTAGCACTAACGGAGCCTCCGCGCCCTCCGCGGTCGTTTTCCGTTAGCATTCTACGGACTCCGTAAATACAAGCTCAAGCTCTGCCGGAGGAAGACGCGAGTACAGCGCTGTAGACTACTAGATATGATGGTTACATAATTGAGTCTGGGCCACAGATTGTGATAACTGTTATATCACTCGCTCTCCGCGGTCTCCGTACTCATATTGGGCTTCAACTCTCAATAATGCCCTACGGAACTCTCACGGGGCAGACCTCTCCGGGTCGGTGTTTCTTCGGTATGAATTTTGTATCCTTGTCATAGCCCGTTTTATCCTGGGTTGCAGTCGTGTGTTCCAAGTTCCAGCTTCAGTGGAAGGAAGGAAGATTACTCCTAACTGCTGCCGAGTACCGCAGAAGGTCAGCAATAATAATCAGCATTATTACGACTCGTTCTCAGGAGTCGAATCGATGCTCGGCCCACTCTTTATCGAGTCAGCAAGTCATGAATTGGATGTCGGATTGTCGAACTTGCGTCTCGACCCCAGTCCCACCCTGTTATATCAAGATGCAAAGTGAGGATGAGTTGGAGATGTGAACTTTCCTTGACACACACAAGGTTTACACCAATCTAGGCGTCCGGAGTTGAGCCGAGCTCCTATCGTCCATGGATTGGGTAACCACTTTAGCGATCTTCTTTGGTTGCGGATGCGGATCGCAGTGGTGTTGGTTTGGATCGTTGGTAGAAGAAAAAGTACGTGATTGCTGACATGTGATCAGGCGCCAGAATTGATAGACAGGAGAGGCGGTGTATAGGGACAGGCAGAATATCGTCAACATTGAGCCACAACCATTAGCCACAGTAGCCGCATTGCGCAATGACACTCCAGGGGAACAAGTGAGCCAGATTGAAGCAGTTACAATCTTGCTATTTAGAACGAGTCGTGATGCAGACCAGCTCATAGTGACCTTATTTGTTCACCTGGATTTATGTTTGATGGTGAGCGGAAACTAAGCGTTCTTCGTCTTTAGAAGTCCTAACATCTCCAGACACCCAACTAGCTTTGGACACGCAATCGCGATGGACGACTTGAACGGCCTCAGTTGGACCTCCTCTTCCAATGATAACCGCAAACCCCCGCCTATGAGCTCTAGCTCCTTGTTCCCATCCGTGAGACGCAATGATGTTTCTGGCCGGACCACTCCCGTCTCTGCCTCTTCCGGACCGTCGAACCCCCCATCCAAGCCCGCAACTCCTAGCGGGGACAGTTTTGCGAACTTAGTATCTTTCGGCTCTTCAAACCCCAACAAGAATCTCCCACTCGTCGAGCAACAAAAACGATTACATGAGGAAAGGGGGAGGAAAGAAGCGGAGAACCGTGCGCGGTACGAATCGCAGTATGGAGGACAGAACTCACAGTTCTGGGATTCTTTAGAGAAAGGCGGGAACAAGCCCCTTGACTCAAGCGCGGCACCTTCTCGCCAGGATGCATTATCCCCAGATGAGGACGACCTCTTGGCTGCCTTCAATGCCTCGGCGCCTGTTGATGCATCCACTCACTTTCCGGTTCCAAGTCCTAGTCCTTCTCCGCAAGTTCTGGAAAGCGGGCCCCAGAGCACCGCCAACGGACCTACTCCTTTGCAACAGAGTAATGCCATGTCTTTTATAGATGACGACGATCCGTTCGGTCTCAACCAATTGAAGCCGAGGTCGCAACCTGCGCCGCAGCCTTCACAGACGGACGACGATGATTTCCTGGGCTTGCTGGGCAAGCCCGTATCTGAACTTCCACGACCAGAACCTCCGAGACAATCACCTCGATCAGAAAGCCAAGATAGACGTGCTTCGCCGAAGCCTGCGAGGCCTGCGAACGGAGTAGATCGTGCTGTTGCAGAGCTCGTCGACATGGGATTCCCCGCGGATAAAGCTAGCCAGGCTCTTGGAATGACATCGTCCGGTACTGATGTCCAGGCGGCCGTTGGGCTGCTTCTCACACAGGCTCACGAAGATTCCCGACAGAAATCCCAGAACAGATCGACTCCCAGCGATCTTCGCCTAGACCAATCAGACCGGAGTAGGGACAGGAGCCAAAGACGGGATCGCGATATGCCCTCATGGATGCAGCCTGAGCACTCAGGGTCCAGCCGCAGAGACGCCCGGTCGCCGTCGTCGATGGATAAAGATCCCGCCCAAGTTGCTGCAGCCTTTGGCAATAACCTGCTGAAGTCGGCAAACTCGTTCTGGAAGACCAGCAGCAAACGGGTTCAGCAAGTCGTCAATGAGTTCAATGCAGATCACGATCAAAGTCAGCCACGGTGGATGAAAGAGCCCACCGCTCGTGAAACATCCCCAGGAGAACGCCCTCTGCCCCAACCTCGCCGCGATGGCTTTACAGACGAGGCACTTTTGCTTGAGGGTGGTGGTCCACAACGGCCATCACGAAAACCAACACGAACCGACGATGTACCAACTCGCACAGAGAGCGACCCTCGGCGGCGCGAAGCTCCTATGGGCGATACACGGATGAAGCAACCTGCCTTTATGCGACAGCAGCCAACACCCGAAACGAGGGATTCCAGATCTCGTGCATCTAAGTTGGCGGTGGAACAGCAGTCAGCCCAAGCGTACGTTAGTCCTGCCCGAAGAAAACGACCTGTGGCCCCGCCGTCACCCCAGCCAGTCCCAAGCCAGGGCATCGATTTATTTGACTCGTCAGCTCCAACCCCTGTTGCGAGACCGTCTGCCGCGGCAGCGCCGGCCCGACCCCCACGGACATCACCATCAGCTCTACCAACGCGACCCAAAGCTCCTCCTAGAGTAGTTCCACATGTGGCAAGGGACACCCTCACGTCTGTACACGCCCAACGTGATAAGGCAGCCGCAGCCTACAAAAGAGGCGACTATGCCGTTGCCCACGAGGCCTTCACAGCCGCACTTACCGGTCTCCCCGAGAAACACCCGATTGTCATTGTCATCCGCAGCAACCGTGCCATGACGGCTCTCAAAGTCGGCGAGCCCAAAGTCGCAATCACCGACGTGGACCTCATCCTCGAACTCATCGGCCCGTCCAAGGGCGAAACGGAGAACATCGATCTCTGCAATGGAGAGCCGCATAAGCCAATGAAAGACTTCTACGGCAAAGGATTAATGCGCAAGGCAGAAGCCCTGGAGCAACTAGAAAAATGGGCCGAAGCGGCACAAATGTGGAAGCTCGCCGTCGAGAATGGCCATGGTGGAAGCACGAGTATCCAAGGGCGCAACCGTTGCGAGAAAGCTGCTGGAATCGGAAAGCCGGCCCCAAAACCATCAGCACCAGCGAGACGACACCCCCCTGCGCCCAAGAGGCCAGTATCTGCTCTGGACGACTTCCAGGCCACGCCTGCATCTACATCGGGGACCTCATTCGAAGCTGTTACTCGATTACGGGCCGCTAATCAGGCCGCCGAACGCAATGATGACGAGAAGTTCGCTCTAACAGACAGTGTCGATGCGCGCCTGGCAGCGTGGAAGAACGGGAAACAAGATAATCTCCGTGCACTTCTGGGTAGCCTGGATACCGTATTATGGCCAGAATCTGGCTGGAAAAAGGCCAACATGTCAGAGTTGATTATGCCCAGCAAGGTCAAGATACAGTACATGAAGGGGATTGCCAAGGTGCACCCTGACAAGGTACGTCCTCCTGCCTCGACTCTCACAAATCTAACACATATTTGAATTGATGATCTAACTTGAGATATAGATCTCTACCAACGCAACCACCGAACAACGCATGATTGCCGGCGCGGTATTCGGTGTCTTGAACGAAGCCTGGGAAAAGTTCAAGGCGGAGAACAATCTATAATTTAACCCAACTCATCCATATTTGAAATATGTCGCTCTTCGGAAATATACTCAACCTACTTCATTTATACCTTTACTTTGTTCGCTAGACTTTCATGATTTGGCATGTTTTTACGTCGCTAAGGTGATGCTTTATCAGATGGGATTTCCTATATATTTCATTCCACTATATTCCACTTCATCGTCTGTACATAGATAGATAGATATTGCATTTGCGTGATGAGAATATTGACTAAGGTATTCATGTGATGTTTCGATGGTCACGAAGGAAACGCGTAATAAAATAGGGTGTCAGTTATGATACCCAGGACTCGCTTGTTTGATAGGTACTATATCTGCTAGGTATAATAATAATACAACCAAACCAGACCAAGAACCGAGGACGTATTATTTACACCTCACTCTTGACCTTCCCCTTCCCATTGCAATATCTATCCCTACAGTCCCATCTCCTTCGCCTCTCTCTTTAATTGTCTCTTGCTCTTCCCCTTCGCACCCTGCAGTGGGGTAGAACCAACAATATTCTGACTCGGCCACTTCTCCACACACTTCCTCTCATCCTCCTCGCTCCAGTTTCGGGGTAAGACCGCAAAAAGAAGATACGAGGTATGTGTTTTGAGATTCGCTTCAGTGTGGTGAACAAGCCGGCCTTGAGCATGCGACGGGACATTCTCATTGCTGTTCGAGGGTGTAAACACTGGCATTGGCGTCTCAGCATTCGGGTCTGAGTTTGAGGCTTGAGGTTTTTCATTATCGCTCTGAGCATCATCCTGTTCCTGCCCTATGGACTCGCGGAACCGAACACTGCGCTCCTCGACGATGCGCATCTTCTGGACTGCGTCTTCGACGGTCCGGGCGATGACGTTTGCGCCGCGGATTCCTTCGTATTCGAGCCCTGTTTTTTCACGCTTGGCTTCGATGCGCTTATGTTGGATTTCTACCATGGATATGTGCAGCCAGCCTTGTTGGCGCATGGCGCTGATCGTGCGCTGGACCTGTTCCATGCATGGCGAGAATGTGCAGATGTGGACGGAGGTAGAAGGGTCAAGGGGTGATTCGCCGCCATCGGGCGGGTTACGGACGAGGTGTTTAAGAGCGAGCCAGGGAGCGGGTAGGTCGAGGAAGACGGCGTTTGCCTTGGGTGAGGTTTTAGGTGTGTCGGTTGAGTCGTTTAGGAGGAAGCCGTCTTGATAGACGTCGCGGTGGGTGACGTGGACGAGGTCGGTGAGGCCGTGAGCGTTGATTTCGTCGCGGACTTTTGCGGCGCGCTGGGCGTGGAATTCGAAGCTGCAGACTTTACCGTTGCGGCGGCGGCGGCGGCGGGGTTTTGATTCTGAGGGGGTTGCTGGGTAGCCATTGAATACTGCGCGTACGGAGGCATGTGTGAAGGAGCCGCTTCCGGCACCGGCTTCAATTATTGTTGCGCCGGGGCGGACGCCGAGACGGTGGAGTATGTAACTGTAGTCTGGGGTGTAGACGACCTGGGTGCGATGGGGGAGGGAGGCGGTCCAGAGTTCAGGGGTAGGGCAGAGGAGATGGAGGAAGCCGCTGGATGCTGCGACAGCTTTCTTAGGCGCAGAGCTTTCGTCGCCGGGTGTGCCATCGCCAGTGCCATTGCCGCTTGGGGAATCGATCTCGTTTGCCTTGCGCTTCTTGCCCGAGCGCGCGGGGCGGCCTCGGGATCCGGTGTCGACTTTGGAGGCTATAATCTGGGAGCCCCAGGGTTGGTCGAGAAGAGTACTATGCGGGAATGAACCGAATCGGGTGTTTGTGACGTTTCCTTCTTTATATCCTGTGTTTTCGGCGTCATGGAGGCGGACGATGATCGGGATTGTATCGTCTCGGCGGAGATTCAGGAGGGCGAGCTGGTCGAGCTGGGCGTGGGAGCTCGGAGTTAGGAAGGGGGAGGGCATCTTGATAGTCGCGCTTGATAATCTGTAAGACAGAAGCCCCCTATGCTGTTTTTGACCGTAGTTAATGAAGCTTTTGCTTGTCTTCGATGATCTAAAACTTCCCGACTAAGCCGTTTTGAGAAGGAAATAGGGTTCAGGGTCGGAAAGTGACCGCCTGACATCTTTGTTCCTGAATGATCAGGCAACCAATCTATGACTCTTTGGCTTTACTGGACAGTTGAAGGCGCTGTCAACCCCTCTATGATTGCTTAGTCCCCCACTCTTTTCCTCTCATTCTTGATGCCCCTCTCTCCCCTGCGGCATCCTCGCCTCTTACTTTCACTCCGTACACGCCGACCGCTCCTTTCGTCTACATTATCGATTTTCTCTAGATTCATGGCTACCGCGCGAGAGCAGCCGGCATGGCGACAGCCGACTGCCCACCCTGAGGCGCAATCGCTCCCTTCGCTGAAAGTGTACAATTCGCTCACAAAGTCGAAATCACCTTTCATTCCTATCGACCCGCAGGGGAAGAAGGTCACTTGGTACGCGTGCGGGCCGACGGTATACGACGATGCGCACCTCGGCCATGCGAGGAACTATGTCAGCACCGACATTATTCGGCGTATCATGCGAGACTATTTCCGGTTTGACGTGAACTTCGTTATGAATATTACCGATGTGGATGATAAGGTATGTTTGCTGAAACATGGGGAGACGCGGTCTAACAAAGGTAGATTATCCTTAGAGCTCGACAACAACACCTGTTTACGAGATTCGTGTTGGACCATCCTACGATCGACGAGAAAGCTTTGGATTTTGTTAAGAAGGCATATACTGCATATTTGAAGAAGAATTTGCCGCTGTTGAGCCCGGAGCTTCCCCCGTCCCAGTATTCGAAGGAGGTGGAGAAGGCTTATGCGGTTGTTTTGAACGGGGGGCCTTTGTCCGGTAATGAGAAGGCTGGAGACGATGAAGCAAAGGTCAAGATGCATATTAAGACGGTACTTTCAGCAGCAAATGTTATCACCGAGGCAGAGCAGGGCAAGTCCGCGCAACAGACCTTCCCGGAGCGGTTCTACACGGAGGCGCAAGACCTTTTACTTCCGTATCTGGATGCGCTAGAGGGATCTTCAATCGATGCGGATAACCATGGGATATTTACGAAGTTGACGCGGAAGTACGAAGAGCGGTTCTTGAACGACATGGACGATCTCAATGTCCTTCGGCCAGACGAGTTGACCCGGGTGACAGAGTATGGTGACGAGATCGCTGGTTTCGTGAAGAAGATCGTGGATAACAAGTTTGGCTATGTCGCTGATGGCTCGGTTTACTTTGATATCAATGCCTTCGAGGAAGCCGGATTTCCTTATGCTCGGCTTGAGCCGTGGAGCCGTTCGGACAACAAGCTTCTCGCCGAAGGAGAAGGTGCGCTGACGAACAAGGCTACGGAGAAGCGCTCAAAATCCGATTTTGCGCTTTGGAAGGCCTCGAAGCCCGGAGAGCCCAGCTGGTCGAGCTCATGGGGCCGAGGTAGGCCCGGGTGGCACATCGAATGTTCCGCCATGGCGTCAGCCCGTCTCGGCCAGCAGATGGACATCCACTCCGGTGGTATCGACCTTGCGTTCCCTCACCACGACAATGAGCTGGCTCAAAGTGAGGCGTACTGGCACTCGCACGGTGACCAGTGGGTTAACTACTTCTTGCACATGGGGCACTTGTCCATTCAAGGGTCTAAGATGTCAAAGTCCTTGAAAAACTTTACCACTATTCGTGAGGCTTTGGAAAGGAATGAGTGGACTTCGCGCAGTTTGCGAATTGTCTTCCTGCTTGGCGGATGGAAAGATGGTGTAGAAATCACCGACGATCTCGTCAACGCTGGTAACTCGTGGGAGGACAAGGTGAACAACTTCTTCATCAAGGTGAGGGACCCCGCGGCGCTGCAAGGAACTTCAACAGGTACGGATTCCAGTCTCGCCGACGCGTTGGTAGCGACCAAGTCTACTGTCAACGAGCAACTTTGCGACTCGTTCAACACTCCAGGTGTGATGGCCTCGATCTCGGAACTTATCAGCAAATACAACATCGCAGACAAGGCTACACTTAATCCTAAAGACGTCGAGGCGACTGCGCGCTGGGTGACATTCATGATCAACATGCTCGGCCTTAACGGCCAGACACCCGCTGATAGTCAGGAAATCGGATGGAGCGGCATTGACGTTCCCGAAGAAGCCAAAGCGTTCTTGTATCCGCTCTCTACTATGCGTGATTCGCTACGGCAATCTGCGCGGGCCAAAACCATCAACGCGGAGGAGGTTTCCAAGATCGTGGAGCGTGGAACTGCGTCCGATACAGTAACAGAAGCAAACCAACGCTACGCTTCCT
Organism: Aspergillus kassunensis; assembly: GCA_027569205.1. Classification (NCBI taxonomy): domain Eukaryota; kingdom Fungi; phylum Ascomycota; class Eurotiomycetes; order Eurotiales; family Aspergillaceae; genus Aspergillus; species Aspergillus kassunensis. Next base: position 229,473 of record JAPDEQ010000013.1, on the reverse strand, counting down.
TGCTGTCCGACTTCCGCACCAAGGTGTCGTCTTTAGGATCGTCCAACGACATCGGAAAAGAGATCCTGTCGCTCTGCGACCGCGTTCGTGACGTGGATCTTTTTGACATTGGGGTCTACCTCGAAGACCGCGAGAACCTACCCGCCCTTGTCCGCCCAGTCAGCCGCGACCTCATCCAAGCCCGTGAAGAAAAGGCCGCTCAAGCACTACAGAAGCAACGGGAGAAGGAAGTGAAGGAGAAAGAGGCGCTGAAGAAACTCGAGAAGGGAAAGCTCAGCCATTTGGAGATGTTCCGAACAAACGAGTACAGCGCGTGGGATGAGGAGGGACTGCCGACGCGCGATGCTGCAGGAGAGGAGGTCACCAAGAGCCGAGCTAAGAAGCTCCGAAAAGACTGGGAGCGGCAGAAGAAGATGCACGAGGCGTGGTTGGGGAGCCAGCAGGGGAGTAAGTAGGATGATTGGTGAGGATAGAAAAGTTCGGGGTCTCATCTAGCATAGACGGCGTTATAATATCCAGGCAGCATTTATTTATTCATTCGGTCTATCGGGCTTTCCTCGGCTCATCTAGTTCTTATTTGTTTAATATCATTAACCTATGGTCATGATTATAATCATGATCATGTGTTAGCTGGATCACATGCAAATTGTGTATAGCATCCTCAAAACGACCTCCCGCATGCCACTATTGAGCAGATCATCTCAGTCTTACTTCGATATGTAGACTACTACTCCCACTGAACAAAGCAACCTGAACACTTCCCCGCGTACGGACTGTCAGACCGTCAGACGGATTCGACAAATCAACCCAGTCGGCCCGACCCAGCCATACCTCGGCAATTCTTTGTCCCCTCAGTTGACGCGGTTACACAGTCAGTCCCCTGGCCTTTTTTAACTTCTTATACTCGGGGTCATCGTTGTCTTCGTACTCCAGTTTGCAAGCGTTCTCCATCTCGAGGGAATACTTACCTATAACTATCGACGTACTTTTGTTCTATTAAGGTTTCTTCAGCCTGTCCACTTTCCTGCAGACAACCGTACGGAGTATTTGATCTGCACAATGGGTTTCAACACTGCGCTCACCAAGGCGCTGGGGATAAAGGGTAAGATTCCAGTTGATCCAGTGCATTGCGTGATATTGACCTAGACAGTCCCCGTCGTCCAAGGAGGCATGCAATGGGTCGGATACGCCGAACTCGCCGCAGCCGTTAGCAACGCCGGAGGACTTGGAATCGTACGTATCCAACTTGAACTCGAGAAAAAGACAAAACTAATATTCAAATAGTTAACGGCCCTCACCCAACCAACCCCCGAAGACCTCCGAAAAGAAATCCGCAAATGCCGCGCAATGACCAAGAATCCCTTCGGCGTGAACCTCACGCTCCTCCCCGCGCTCGTCCCCCCGGACTACGGCGCCTACGCACAAGTCATAATCGACGAGGGAATCAGCATCGTCGAAACAGCCGGGAACAACCCCGGTCCTGTAATAAAGCAACTCAAGGCCGTCGGGACAATCATCCTACACAAATGCACTACAATCCGGCACGCCAAGTCCGCCGTGAAGCTCGGTGTGGATTTCCTGTCTATCGATGGCTTCGAGTGCGCGGGACATGTTGGCGAGCATGATATCACGAATTTCATCCTCCTTAGTCGTGCGCGGCAGGATTTGGGCGTGCCGTTTATTGCGTCGGGCGGGTTTGCGGATGGGTATGGGCTTGCGGCGGCGTTGGCGCTAGGTGCTGAGGGGATTAATATGGGGACGAGGTTCATGTGTACGGTTGAAGCGCCGATTCATGCGAAGGTGAAGCAAGCGATTGTGGATGCGCAAGAAACGGATACGGCGCTTGTGTTGAGGCGGTGGAAGAATACATCGCGGTTGTTTGCGAACGAGGTTACGAAGCAGGCGCTCAAGGTTGAGAAGGAGAGTACCACTGGGGAATTCGCGGAAATTGCACCGTTCGTTAGTGGGAAGCGCGGCCGGGAGGTGTTTTTGAATGGGGATATTGACTTTGGTGTATGTTTCCCTTTTCCTTCCTTTGCCTTAGGTACTTTTATGAACAAAGCCCAGCTAACGTGGAACAGGTATGGACGGCCGGCCAAGTCATTGGTCTTATTCACGATGTCCCGACATGCGGCGAACTCATCGCTCGGATCGAGAAGGAGGCCGTGGCAACGATGTCTAGATCACAGTCGTTGTACACGGCAACGCCGCAGAGTAAGCTCTGATTGGTTTGTAGAACTAGAGCCTAAGATACACCTGCTGCAATATTATGTTTTTACTAGATAGTCTATTGCTCTAGGCAAGACAGCAAGGGGTGGAATTCGAGTCGTGCCATTGCCCTTGCCCGGGTTTTTGAACTCGGTGCCTGCATAGATATGCGTGGCGAAGATCATTATGCTGTGAGAGCTCAATGCGACTGTTATGACTCAGGATGTCCTTGCATATCAAAAACCTAGCTTTTCTGGAGTAGGATTGTCTTTGAACTCTCGAGCAGCCCTTGCATGAAGTCAAGGTAGTGACTTCTCGCGATTGGAAACAATCTGAGACAAAACAAACAATGTCTAGCAGCGATATATTACTGCTTCATACAGAAATGGGATAAGAGGGAAATTTAAAGGGCTCATCTTAACTGCAGTGTAATGCAATGCAACGTATAGTTTTGAGGGAACCAAGAAGTAAACAAGATTACCCTCATCAAGAGCCACCTCCTCTTTCTCGCGTCATCTCATTAAAATGTCATGGAGTCTATATAAGACATTAACTTCTTTCTCTCACTGACTGTGAGACCTCTTGATCGTCTACTTCTCTCCTTCTTACTAGCTTACTGGTTGAATCATCTAATCCAGCAATGAGCACCCTACTATCATCATCATGCCCGTATTCATTGGCCTCTCTATTCCTCTCCTGCATACAAGCTCGCAAAGAAAAAGGCGAAAAACGTCAATATCCAACCGCAACTCCAACAAGAACTGGCGGTACAGAGAATGAGTGTGGACATAGCAAATCTACGTCTACGTGTACATGTCCACGCACTCCTACAGAGAAAGACTCAGCCCTCCAAGCTACAAACACGGATACCATCACCATAACCCAGACCACATCCATTCGCATCGTCGAGGACTCCAGCTCCGAGTATGACACTTCTTCTGTGTCGGAGTCAGACGTGAATTCGGTCTCGGATTATGGGTGTTATTGTGTTGGTCATGACCACGAGAACCGATGCGAAGATGATGATGACTACGATGATTTCGGATTACCAACACAGCAGAGGATGCTAGGACGGCCGCTTCCTCCGCTTCCTTCTCCTCTTCCTCTTCCTCTTCCAGGTTCGGCTCATTCATCTTCATCGTCGACCTCGCACTCGCACCGCAAACATGCTGAGATAAAACTGCGGCTTATTGAGGAGACGATTTTGGAAGAAGACGAGGATGAGTATCTCGAACGAGAGCAGGAACAGGCGCAAAAACAGAGTCAGAGTAAGAGGAGTCATGGGAAAGAAGAAGAGGAAGGAAAAAGGCATCAACGTACAACCAGCCGGCGGAAATCGATGATTGAACTGTTTAATCTTTCTTCATTGGCGCTTACATCCACTTCCACATCTACCTCGATTTCAAATTTAGGTGCAGCATCTCGTCCCTGTTCCAGTATGGCAGCAGGATTATCATTATCCTTCTCGAGTCTGCATTTCCGGTTTCCGTTGCCGCCAATCTGGAACCAGAATAAACAGCCAGACCAAGATGACAAGGGGGGTTCAAGCTCAAGCAGTCTAGGTCTGGATGAGGTGGAGAAACAGAGAAAGAGACCGATGTCTACCTCCGTCTTAGCATCCTTCTCCTCTACCTCTACCTCATTTCAATCTACAACAAATCTAACCCTAACAAAAGCCACCACCAACCCTAATATCGATCTCGACCGCGACTTCGACCTCGAACCACCAAAGACAACCACCAAGAAAGAACGCCGAATGGGCGCAATCTTCTTCCCACCATTCGCACTGTTTCGCTCGTCTTTCCAGAAGCATAGTAGCAGAGACAGTACAGGCTCTGCGAAGTCTCTTTTTTATTAGGTTTGGTGTTTGGAGTTTCAGTCTGCACGGTATTTGGTCAGCAGTGCAGCCAGGACCTGTGAGCTTCCTCTTCTGGTTACTTTTACTGTTCTACGAATAGCTGCTTAATATAATTTATGATACTACCTGCTAGCATACTCGTATAGTTCCACATGGCGGAGATATCGCAGATAGCGGCCCTCGGACTTTGGCGGCTTTATGTCTAGTACTATTTGACAGATATAAATTCATACTAGGGAAGTCGAACACCTCCAATCCGATACAATCCCAGATATACCATGCCTCCAATTACAGGCTCCAACATCCTAGTCATAGGCGGCTCATCCGGAATCGGAGCAGCAGTAGCAAAGCTCGCCGCCGCCGAAAAAGACGTGCACGTCTCAATAGCCTCATCCAATCCCACCCGAGTGGAAAAGACCGTCCAGAGAATTCAAACAGCCGTGCCGAGTGCCCAGATAAAGGGCTTTACAGTCGACATAGGCAGCAATGACGCCGAGTCTCGTCTAGAGAAGCTATTGACGGAAGTAACGGCCGCAACAGGTCGACCCCTCGACCACATCGTCTATACAGCCGTCAGACTCGAGTTCCGACTCCTCCCCGACGTCACTATCGACTTTCTCCGCGGTGATGCGCAGTTCTTGGTGTTTGTCCCGCTTCTCATTGCGAAGATTGCCCCGCGGTTTATGGTTCATAGCTACCGATCCTCGGTTACATTTACAAGTGGTCGTATTGCAGAGAAACCTATGAAAGGGGCGGCTGTGCTGGCGGGGTGGGCTGCAGCTTTGTTTGGGATTACGCGGACCCTTGCACTTGACTTGGCTCCCATCCGGGTTAATCTTGTTAGTCCTGGGACGACGGATACGGAGATCCAGGGGCCTGAGGAGGAGCGTGCGAAGAGGATGGCGGCTGCTGCGGAGAGGGCGCTTTTGGGGAAGGTGGGGACGCCTGAGGAGGTGGGCGAGGCTTATATTTATCTCATGAAGGACTCGAATAATACGGGGACTTGTGTGAGTACTAGTGGGGGGGACTTGGTTCAGTAGGGTGTTGGTCTTTGGATTTGGGGACAAGAAAAATGCCGAATACTCCAAAGCTACATTCATGGAGATAGGAAGAAATTGGTTTACGACATAAGGGCATACAACGAAAAGAATAGCAAGAAGAGGAGTCTAATTAAAGATATATGCCACAAGCAGAAGCAGACACCAATGCACGACGAGACAACCCTAACAACAAACTCTCATCTCGGTGCCAAGGGACAAAATTAATGATACAAAATTGTCAACATTAATGAAAGACAGTGCTCCAATCACGCAAGGCTAGGAAGGAGTAGACCCCGGAAGGGAGAACAGCCTGCCTTGCCCAAGATGTGCGCAGAACTCCTTCCGGCCACGCCCCAAAGCCACGTAAATCGCTTAGAGGATGGAACCGAGAGCAATGCAGGGAAGAGCAACACCGATGAGGTCGCCGTTCTGTGAGAAATATTAGGAGGGGAGTAACTAGAATGAAGTAGGGAGTACGCACGGCCTCGGAAGGAGAGTTCTGGCAGCAAGCAATGTTCTGCTTGCAGTGCTGGTTGAGAACGTCCTGGAGAGCGATAATAGCTGAAAGTATATTAGTACTGTGTCTATTAGACCAGCCAGAGATCATGAAACTAACGAATGACATTGAGCTTGGAGCACTGATCGAAGAGACCGAGACCCTCAGAACCAGAGCCGGAACCGGAACCGATGAGGTTGCTGAGCGCACCGGCGAGCATACCGTCATCGATATCGGTGCTGTCACCAGCGTAGACGGCCTTGTTACAGCAAGAGAGCTGGGCCTGGTCACCGCACTTGTCGGAGGCCTGCTTGACGGTCACATCATCGGGCACAGGGAACCGGACGTTGCTGTTACCCTTGTTGCCGAGACCATTTCCAGCCAACTGGGAATTGGGAGCACCACCGGGGAGGGCCGCGACAGATGCGGCAAAAGCAACAACAGCGGCAGCGATGGAGAACTTCATTGTGACGGTGGAAGAAGCGGAATATTTTTTTGTTTGAAAAAGTTGAGAGAATGAGAGAGTGGATGAACTGCTGTCAAGTCTGAAAGAGTGTGTGATGATGAGAACGAGAGGATGAGAGTGACTCTTATATAGGCTCCGGGTCAATGAGTGTTTTGCTTGCTAGATACGCAAACATGCTCTTGTTTTGGATTCTTGCCCTCCAGGGGGCCCCTGTGGAATGTACCACGCAAGGACGTAGCTTCGTCTCAGCTCTCGAGCCCTTGGAGCATCAGCAGTACCTAGATGATGCACCCAGTAGGAGGCATGGATCTGCCAGCTGTGTCCATTTGGCGGACAGATCATCGCGCAGCTGCCTTTAAAGAGGTTGGCTGTCTCATTCTTCGGCGTCTGGCTCGGCGATCGTTATGCAACCGGCAGTCTGTCGATTAGGTTGCATTACAGCGTCTTCTTCACTAATATAAGGTGTAAATCTGCAGTATCTGGCGCCATCATCTCCAAGTAAACCATACTACGTGCTAAGGGCACTACATATTGCATTCATCGAGAGTCAGCTAGACCGGAATGTTGACGGTCACTTCAGCATATCTCGGAGAGTAGTTGGCCATATCCAAGTCTGACTCTGGTACATGCTCAACCTGCAAGGGGGTAGTCAAGCGTGAGTCAAGCCCAAGCCCATGTGGGCGTCTACAGCCTTGCATTTTATTTCTCCTTGGGAAGGCAAGGGGTGCACGAACTCTACGGAGCTGCAATCTCCTAGCTAGGGGTACCGCATGCACCCCAAGTACCCCGACTGCGTACTCATGCTCTCGACTCGACGACGATGATGAACGAGGCCGGTCATTGTTGACCTGTCGATCAATTTGAGGTCCGGTGCTGGTCTGGCTAGAATCCGGTCAAGATTCAGAGGAGTTCCTCACTCCAAGTCGCGTATTTTCCCTGGCTCCTGGGTCAGAAGCCACCAACGCCTCAGGAATGCGCCGTTTCTTGTACATCAGCGGCTTTTGTCTTGGCTCATCTAAGAAGGTTACCGAGAGTATAGGTCTGCGATATGGTTGTAGTGACAGGCGATGTTAGGGCTCAGAATGGGCCGGTGGTGTATGCTAGTTTTATGTTTCAAATTATGTGCTCTTCCTGATCATGTCTGTTACCAGCCAACTATATTCATTAGTTTAATATATGTGCTGCCTACTTGTCATGAGAAAGCATCTAAAAATGCCGGCCTAAGTGTGCCTGAACTTGCTTTCGCCTGAGCGTTGAGATGCTGTCATCCTGTTAGGGCTATTCATGATGAGTTTTTAAGGTCTGCATAATCTTTGAGCAGGGGAAAGAGACGACGTAGATAACTAATCATATATTACTACCCTCATTTTACTGTCTTTAAAACAAGACTGGTTATACACGTGAGCTAGAGTCAATAGTTGATGTGTTGGAGGGCTTGATATCCGCAATATATATATATCGCATAACTACCCGGAAAGTGGCTAGTCGCTGAACAAGGTGTGTTGATGGCAGTCAACATGGACATTCAAGTGACTGACATCATCTATATATATAATGAAGGCTTCCTTACACCCCTATGGGATTTTGAATGCGATCTCAGTCTTTCCAGAAGAGGCTCATTATTTCCTAGACAATCCAGTACTCTCCTTAAACTTTCTTTTGATATATATCATTTAGTCATATCATAACGCAAATATATTATCAATTCCATGAGTATCTTGATCCTATCCTGCCAAGCTAGTCGCCTTGTCCAGCTGTTTACTCTTCTTGCCAAATATCCCCCAGACAAGGATAATCTTATGATTATCTTTCTATACAAGATAACTAAATATATTTTCAAAAGCCTTCCGCATGTTCATATGATTTCGCAATGCACGGGCACGGTCCAGGTATTCGTCACCAGATCCGCATGAGTAAAGACAGTGAGCACAATACATGATCAATCATGCAGGTATCAGGCAACACAACAGGCAACACAACACGTGATTGCAGCCTACCTTCTCTTCGTCGTTTGTGCTACTTTTACTCCTCAACGCCACGATAACAAACACTGAAATCCAAACCAGACTCAATTACCATCAGAAGCCCTCTAAAACCGTTACCAAATAAACCAGAACCATGGCCTCTCCATCTCCATCTCCATCCCCGTCTACATACCAAGCCTACCTCGTCACAGAAACCAGCCTCTCCCCACGCCCCCACGTCTTCATCTTCATCGAGACAAACGAAGACGGCCCCTTCACAGGCCACCGTTTCCATGTCATCGGCAACATACAAGAAGGAATGACCTTCAACCACAGAGCGTGTCTCAAGCCGGAAGACGAAAGCGAGTTCGAGACCAAGGTGAAGCTCGGAACTGTCAGTGCGGCTGATTACGACGGTGGAAAGATGCTTAGTATTTGTGAGGAGATTGAGGTGCCGAAGAAGCAGTTCCAGGGGGCGAAGAGGTTGTTTCCGGAGGAAAAGTTGAGACGGTGTGGGGAGTGGGCGAAGGAAGCCGTCGAGTTGTTGGAGGAGAGGGGGGTCTTGGTTAGAGATGGTAACTGCTGATTTTGTTTCTGCGGTGTCCGGTTGGGAGGGAAGATGAATGGTTGATAAAGTCATGTTCTTTCAATAATGGTACAAGGTGGCCGGCCGACCACTTCTAATGCAACATGTCATAATACAGTACAACGCCGACCTGATGGTCTAACCCAAGGTATCTCAATGGGATCAACGGAATGGAATGAAATGGAAGCAAATAGAGGCGAAGCATTCGCAACGGAGTACCAGGAGAAAGACAGAGTCAATCACGTAGCCACGCCCGTCGTTTCTCTTCCTTTTTCTCTCTCCGCTTCTCCTTGAAATCCTTCAATTCCTTCTTGCTCAGCTTCTTCGCGCTCCGTTCTGCCCGCAAACTCCTCCCATCATGGGAATTTGCCGCCGCATCCACATCGAAATATGCATTCATCTGCCGCCGCGACTTGTTATCATCATTGTGATACTCCGGATTTTGCGATTCTCCCTGCCACCGGCCCGTAAAACGGTTGAATGCACCAACCGCGTCGTAGCCGGCAGGGTTCCCTGCAGCAGGAGCGTTGGTCTCCTCGGGCTGTTCATATTGCTGCGCATACGGCGCTGTCGGATCATAGTCGCCATGGATAGCGGGGTTGTAGCCGCCTAGCACGGGTGAGGGTTCCTCAGGTTCCTCTAGGCCTGGACCTGCGCCTGTGTCTGTTTCTGTTCCCGGAGCCGGAGGGACAGGAGCTTCTGCAGCGACCAGTACCCGCGGATTATTCCATTGCGAATGGCCCGTAAAGCGGTTATAGAAATAGTATGCCTGTGCATTGGCATCCCAGACAGGCTCCCAGCCATCGTCCCCGCCCGGCGGCGCTTCACTGGGAAGAGGCGGGGGGATTTCATCTGGTAATGGCGGGGCATCTGATTTTGTTTCTCCCTCCTCTTCTTCTTCATCTTCTTCCTCCTCTTCCGTTGGTGCATCGTCTTTCTTTTCTTGTGATGTTTTTGACGTGTGATCCTCTTGTTCGTGTTTTTCTGCCTGTGTCGTCACTGTTGGGTCATTTGATCTGCTGTCCGGAAGAGTTGACGTCGAGGGGACATCCTCCGGAGCCTCCTTTGCAGATTGTTCGGCCATTGTAGCGGTATTATACACAACGTGTCGTGTGTTTGAGAGGGAAAGCTCAATGTTCGAGTCCGCGATTGTTGCGAAGCGGCTAGCCGGGGGATTATTGTTCCGGACAGTATAAAGAGCATCATGACTAATCTATGCAGAGCCAGTATAGTTACGCATTTGCGTGGCCTTAAACAAAACTACACTGCGACATAGTCCAATTGATTTGTATGAGTGATTAGTTATAGAGCACGGCTTATACACCTTTAGATCTAACAGGAAAAAGAGTTCCTGACAATCTTAGCATCAAGGAAGCCAGTACCCAGCGTTGGTGGGGTGTTTTACTATAGAGCCAGCCTAAGCATCTCATTGGTTAAATCCCAAAAAATCACATGATTTTCACAAAGTTCTCTCCAGACTTGAATTCTGATATACAGCCAGCGCGCAGGCAGAATCACACCATTTTTCATATCTAAAGAGGTACGTTTGTCATTTGGATGCCATCGAATTGCTTTTGTGTTCTCGTCTCGTTCCGAGCCTTGCCTATTGTTGTGGGACGTTTTCCTGCGGACATGAAAATTCTCGATATATCCCGTCGGATGAGGGGATGAGGGGGGAATATCTGTCAATTTCTCTGGAGCGAACTACGCATGAGCAATGACTTAAGACTTCAGTAGAACTGTGATTGATGATAAACTGGTACTTTGTTCTATCTATCCAATACAATGTTGCGTACATTGGTTTTGGGATGTTGCTTCTTATACCCTCCTATACAACTACCCTGTTTTGTTACTCATGATCCTGATACGGACTCACTTATGACGAAGAAAACGACTGTTGATCACGTTAAAGACATGATATAGACTAATTATCTCTCAGATCATTCAACCGACTTTCCACCTCACCACCAGTCCAAGACATATATCAACCGAAATCACCACCAATATCATCCAGCAAGAGACCGTTTCTCTCTTCTCTCAAAGGTCAATTCTCGTTGCTTGCGAAGCATCTACCAACGAGGCTCGAACCGCAGTTTGGCAAGAATGGCGCCAATCACTCTGACCCCCGACCAAATCGATGACCTAATCTACTCCGCCCGTGCTGGCGATCTAGAAGGCCTAACGTCGGACCTCTCCTCTCTAAGCGCGCAGTACTCAGTTCCGCAGTCCGTCATCATTGCTGCGGCTATTGATACTGAACCGGAAGAGGAGGGTGGGAGCGGTGCATGCTTGTTGCATTATCCGGCGGCGAATGGGAATTTAGGTATTTTCTCCTTACTATCTACCTTTATTCACGGGTCCCTTGTTTTCTCCCTCGGGGATTGAGGGATTGATGTCTTGGTGGAATGGGGAATTTTGTTGAATGAATGAAAACTAACGGACCAGAAACCCTAACCTATCTCCTCAAAACCCTCACATCCTCATCGCCAGCAGCCTCAGAACCCAGTTCTAGTCTCAAATACGAGGACCTCCAAAGTGTATTAAACCACAAGAACCACTCTGGGAATACACCGCTACACTGGGCGGCATTAAACACGCATTTCGAGTGCGTAAAGGTGCTTGTTGCTGCAGGGGCGGACAGCAAAATTAAGAACGAGGCGGGGCTTGACGCGGTGTTTTTGGCTGAGAGGACGGATTGGGGCGAGGACCAGCAGGGTGAACGGCAGGAACAGGAACAGGAACAGGGAGAAGGTGTTGAGGAAGTTGAGATGAGTGTTGGTGATGCCGATGATGATGAGGCGAAGGCTGGGGCTGGCCCGGTGACGAAGGGGAGGCAGATTGTTGAGTGGTTGTTGGCGGCTGAGGCGGATGCGGAGGCAGAGAAGGGGGAGGGTGAGAAGGAGGAGCAGAAATGATTTAGAGATCAAGGTTCATACTACGCTTGCCTTGCTCTCACTTGATGTTTTGATGTGAAAAAGTTCGTTATAGACTTATTGATGCATGATTCTCATTTCTCGTGATGCGTCTATTCTAATTACTTTCATGACATGCCACACCACATACCTATTTACAATGCTAGTTATTTTGCCGACGTTTAGATAGAAGCGCCGTGGCCTCCGAATAAGACCCCTCCGTCTGTATAGGTTGTTCAATCTCATGCGCCTTTGTATCAAGTCCAACGCGGAACTGGCGATCGCGCCAAGTAACGGTTTCGCCCCCCCAAATAGCCCAGAACCAGATCGGAAAGGCGAGCGTCTCTCGTCCAAGCCATGCGAAAAGCCAGTCCCGGAATTCCCGTCTCGTTGTGCCCTGAGATGGACGCACAAAGTCTGGCGTGTTCCCATCCAACTCAACGGTCTTGCCGGAGTGCAACATTATGTAGACGGACCAGTCGATGAGAATCCAGGTTAGGATGCTGAGGCCGAAGAAGGTAAAGAAGGCTGCCCAAGTGGAAAGGTCCACTGTAGGCTGGAATCCTCTTTGTTGAAGATACCAAGGCAGAGCTGTAGTGACACCCCAAGCTCCGTATATTGAACAAAGGATTGACTCTGTACCGGGCTCCACCAAAGTCGCAAGCATCACGATGTATTTGCGAACGCGCAGCCACCGCACTCGGCGCGCTATGTATGACCGTACGCTCATATTTGCAATAGGATGGAACGCGAGATCTCCAAAGATCAGCCCATGTTTGCCTATCCGTCTGCCAAGTTCTTTTTCTTCGCGAACCTTGTTCTTCCATAACAGATCACCGATTAGATGGTCCTCGCAGATGTTATCAGAGAAGAAATCAATACCGGCATTACGCCGGCGCGTGTCAGTCGGAGCTGGGGTAGTGAGGTAGTCGAGGTGGGACCGCCGGAACATATTTGACTTGCCCACGATGCAGGGAGCGATCAGGACCGTGTTGATAGCAGTGTACATTTTGGCATGAGACGAAGAGAGAAACAGCTCCTCTAGACGAGCGCCTCCCATGGCCAGAGGACCAAGCTGATCGTTCACGTCACCTTCTTCAAGTCCACTCGTTTTCAAAACACGCTGCTGTTCACTAGAACTGGCAGCACCAGTGACATCCACAGCAACAGGCAGATGGTGGACGAATTTGTACTCTTTGCTAGAACCCGTACCCAGACCACATAACTTGTCTACCATCCGCCCACAAACGCCTTTTCCAACCCAGACATTGCAGTCCGCGATCCAAACAATATCTCCCTTCGCCTCTCTATACGCACGGCTCATATTTCGAATCTTGGGATTGGGCCCCAAATCGTAAGCGGGCCTATGATCAGGCTGAAGCAGCGGATCCTCGTCTTCGACATAGATACGGGCATCGACGTGTGGGAAGTCAGCGGCCAATTGATCCAGTGTGGCGTTCGCCGGATCGCTTCGAGAAGACACGCAAAGGCATACGGTAATTTTGTCGTGGGGGTATTCTTGACGGAATATTGAGGCTAGGCAGTCGTACAAATTCGGTTCAAGGCCTTTGATGGGTCGAATCACGGTGACATGGGGAGGATCTGAAACCGTGGCGGAATAGGATTTCGGAGGTCGTCGGAGACAATGTTTCCATCTGACTCGTTTAGCACACCAGATCGGAGAGAATGAGACTGTAAAAAATGAGACTGTATATCATGTAGGATGGTTCATACAGCTGGTAATATCCCAAAGCACACACGGTCGTCACAACCGAATACCAGATCAGACCTACCCACCCCAGCGCAACCGACCACTGGAATCCGCCATGAGTGGCTGATCCGAGAGCGAGGGGGTCCGAAAACAAGCGAAGCGTTATCATAGGCGTATGCGACGAGAAAATGACATTCTATGATTTGAACAAAGGGGATTGAAGCAGACCAAGCAAAGGAGGGGAAAGAAAAGAAAGAACTTGAGGACGGGGTCGACTCCGAGGCTCCGGAGTCCGTGGCACCTGATTTTGTACGGTTCTGCGCCTTATTTGGTAGATGACGATCGTCCCAAACTAATATACTCTGTATCACCAGGAACACCTTTCCATAACTAACGCTGGATCACTTCGGGACCGGATGTAACGGATCGTGGTTGAAATTGCACGAAATGCTCAATTTAAGTGGCTGGTTTCAAGGTGAAGCTTGGGGCCGCCGCCAGAAGACGCGAGGCTGAGGCTTAGTCTCTCGCTTGTAATTCAAAAAAGCTCTATTTAAGACGATCGAGATTACTCGGGGGTCCTTGTTTACAGTTTGTTATACATAGTAGTACGTACTATGACGGAGTAAGAACGGTACGTAGGTTGGTCAAGATTCCTGGATTGATCAATGCTAAGTCTTGAAAATCACTATTGTACATGCTGCCAGTTCGTTATCATTATCATTGAGCTTGAATGCCGTCAAGTTTTCTTCTTCTTCCGGATCAAGTTCGCCTGCAGAACATTCACACCTGAAGTCTGGGACATTTCTGTAGATGTAGACGCCTCAACCGAAGCCTCACCCTGGTCCTTCTTCCGTTTCCGAACCAACACAGCATTAGCAAGTGTATTGGGGATTTGTGTCGAGTCCGTCAGTTGTTCCGCGGTATTCTTCCCTACAACATGCTGGCCTATCCATAGTTCGTCTGCAAGAGCCGCAACCTTGTCGTTGTAGGATTTGGTACTCGCGAGTGAAACCTCCTCGTTGTAAAAATCTTGCGAGAGGAGGAAGTTGTTGGCCGCTTTGTAGTCTTCCTCGCTCAGTACCGCGTGTCCTCGTCCGGCTTGTGGCCAGTAGAATGCACTTCCATCATTGGCCGGTTGCGAAACTGATTGATCGGTCGACTGCGGTATTGAGGTCACGTTGCTTTTTTCTGAAGTCTTCAGGATCTGCCCATCGCCTGATCCGGCCGGTGCACTGGCAGTTTGTGCCTGAGTTTTAGTGGCGTCCTTTACCTCCGCAAGACCCGGATTGCTACTAAGCATCGGGTTCGAATTCACAACCCCGGGAGGATTAATGACAAGCCAAAGAAAACCGACCAGTCTCCCGGCCGAACACTCCTGTCGAAACGACATCATCTCCCAAAATTGATCCAAAGACTTCACACTCCTCCACAAACCGGAGCCAACCGCACCTCTCGACTCAGGAAGCTCATCGTCCAAATCAATGAGAAAGCGCGTCTTCGGATCATCAGGAAAACGAGGAACCAAGCAACGAGGTGGTGCATCCGGGTTGTTGCACAGCTGGCGAAGAGGATACGAATTCAACCACCGGGGTCGGTCCCTATCGTCGGATTTGGCTGAGCTAGGGAAGAAACTCCTTGTTTCGAACTTGTCGCAGCCAGGGACGATCAGATAGGCCGTTGCAGAGCTTTTAGATGACTCCTCGACTTTCTTCTCTTGCTCTTGGGATCCGGATTCCGGCTCATACTCGCGTAGAATTGGGTCGAGAGCGCGGCACCACCATCTGATCAGTCCGCGGTCGTCGAGAACGTGTTTTTCAGCGTTCTCAATACTCCCAGGGAAGAGGTACTGGTTTTGAGCGCGGGCGAAGAGAGATACGGCTAGTCGGACACCGGGTCGCTGGTGAGTGCGTACAAGAAAGAAGAGAAAAGTATCGGTGATACGTCTGAGAACTGAAGTTTTCTGCACTGTTTTCAGTAGATGCAGATGACCAGTCGAATCGGCCTTTGAGATGAAGATGGTTGTCAGGTGTGCCGTAGTGTAGACAAGCACCTCGATGCCGAAAACAATGATCTCCGCGCCATCATCCCGGTCGGTTGGAACAACAGATGCTGAGAGAAAGTGAGTTTCGCAAAAGCTGGGTTCAGATTCCTCGCCTGGAGAGGGGGCAAAGAGAGCGGTGCTCTTCGTGGGAGTAGACGAGATATGGCGAATGGTGACCTTCACATCGGTCGGGAGCACCTTGGCTAAGAGATCTCCCAGGTCAACATCGACTTTGGACATTGCGCCCTGTCGAGTCGGGAACTGAAGTGACAGTTGTATGATTATTGTCGGGTGTTTCTTTTTCTTCAGACTTTTATTTTGAAGTTTCTCTCAGTCTCCTTTTTCTCCTCATGAATGTGTTCCTTTGCACGGGAGTATCACGTGCACCCAGCCTTGCTTGATTTTCCTGTCTCATCTTGACAGTGAGCTTGTTTTTGTGAATTGAATAATTACAACTTGGTGAGGATTCAAGATTATCTGTTCCTGACCTGGGAAGTACTCAGTGTCATGTGACGGTTTAAGAAACATTATTTCTTTTTCTTTCTAGATACATATTATACATGTCCAAATGTCTTACAAATGTCTTAGAAGTATTCTGCTGCAGCCGCCAGATCATCCGCATTCAACAACCCAACGCCCTCTTCGAGGAGTGTTCTCCAGAGAAGGTTCCGGACTCTGATAGGGTAGGACGGAGCACCCCAGTATCTGGGGAGGATGCCCTTCTTTGTGGCGATCGAGATCTGCGACCGAAGGTTATCGAGTTGCTCATCGCTCAGGACAGCGTCAGATGTTCCTAGAGTGAGTTCTCCAACCGCAGAGGTAAAACTCGCCGACGCAATCGGCGAAATTAGGGCCGTGATACCAGCGTTTTCAGCCTCGTTCAGCGCAGCAAGGGGCCCATCGTAGAAGTAGTCACGGTCTGCTACAGGGCCAACCATGTCATAGGGAGTGTTGCCGGTTCCAATCACAGTGACTGGGCCCTCGGTCAGGGTTTCATTGCCTTTGAGAGTTGTCAAGTAACCCTTCTGGCGCAGGGGTTCCAGAGCAGCAATCACGGCCTCAAAGGTCTCTGGACCAGAGGTCTTCAGGTCAACGAAAAAGTAGAGCGTTTGGTCGGTGGACGTGTCGAAGACGCCGCTGTGATGGTTAGAAGGTAATTGAAGAATATGCATAGGGTGCGTACTTGTTTGTTGGTGCCGTCAAGAATTTAGTCTTGGGGTTTTGACGCTCAATGACCTCGAGAATGGGGGTCACGTAGAGCGACTCGAACGTGCGCTCGTCAGTGAGAGACGACTCATCGTGACCGACCTATTCAGTCAGCAGATCCCCCATAGCCTTTTTGAGCTGCTACACTCACATGAAGAGTGCCGTTGTACAACCACACATCAGCCTCTACTGATATGCATCCGTATGAGAGGGCTAAGGGTGCAACGTTAGTTGTGTTCTGCGTATAGAAAGCGTTCATTGAATACCTGTGTAAAAAGGAACATCTCTCCAATAGTCACTGAAAGCCGTTAGGGTTGCCCAACTGCTCAATTGGGTATGGACCTACTTGTGAGAATGCACAGGGATCTATGAAAAAGCAGGCGAGATTAGTGGTCGAATCCCCGAAACACGCCGTGGTTCATCCACGAAGAGAATCTTCAACCAGACGGGAGCGAACTTACAGGCAAGATTCCCCTGGTGAAATCGGTAGGGTAGCCATATGCGGGGCTCTTGTGGGTGTTCCTGAGGATACTCTGCAATTCTGATGGTCCTTCGGCTTTCGACGGAAATGAAAGGAACAGCACGGAGGCCACGACTAAGAGCGACCGAGCGAAGACCATGATGAATTATGGTTCAGGCTTTAAGGTCTTGAAATCGCCGGGGGTCTATTATTGAATGTGAGAAGAAAAAGATGAATTGAAGCAACGCAAAGCCGACTTTAAGTGTGTTGGGATGTTGAAAGAGCATGCAAGATCGATTGGCTGAAGATCGTCGACTTCCCCTGGACTTGGCATGTCATTGTCAGCGACCAGAAAGCAAGCAGTTGCCCACCTGTGCTTTGGGGGCCAGCCCAAGGCTTGGTGATGGTACGGAGCAGTTAAATTAAGATTAACATCAACTTTTCTCTCGAGCCCGTCAGAGATTCAAGAAGTTCTACTCCCCAGTAAGGATTCGCATATACTTCATTGCAAGCAAGCTAGGTATCATAAGACAATAATGCTGATTAGACAGAAGCAAGGTAGTTTATTGAGACAATTAGACCTGGACAATCCAGGCTAACAAAAAAAGAAGACTAGACTTCACGAATGGATGGAGGCCTGGAGTTGTTCTGGGATTCCGGCTGCGTGCTACTTCGTCGCAGACTCAGATTTCCAATGCGCTGTACCAGATTGCTCCCAACGGCGTCAACTGCACCCTTCGGTGCGAGTAGTGTAGGCCCTTGTGCGGCTGCTTCCTGGACTCTGAATAGCTTTATCGAAGTCCCGTTCCAGACACCAACCGAGCCGGGCGTAGCCCCAGATGCGGACCCAACGACCATCTCAGCGGAAAAAATAAATCCCCAGAGGAGTGATTCGTACCAGCCCAATGAAAGGGCTGACCATTCGAAAGAATGCACACGAGTCGGAGGGGGATCCGAGATAATGATTTGAATCATTGGATCTTCAGAAAATGATGCCAGGTTCTCGACGAGTGTGCGAGCTTCCGCGTTGGAAGACGATTGGAGCGCTGAGTCAGGAACATTTGGGATGATGGTCGAGATAATTGTTAAAATGGTATGCAAAGGCAGTTCGGGTAGCCAGGATTCAAGCTGAGTTTGGGGATTAGCAGTCTGAGCGAGGAGATCTACGGGAGGCGGATCAGAACTACTTACCCAGGCTGTAGTGGGTGTGAAACCACTCGCAGAAGGTGCTAGAGCAGGCGAGATACTGACTTGGCTTGTCATGCTGTTTTGTCGGGAGAAGGTTGGTTGTCCCGCAGGCATCTTACCCCGTGCCTTTTCCGACATTCCTCGAAGCTGTAACGGGACGCTTTCATCGGTAGCAGATGACATAGACTGTCTACGGGATGTCTGGACCGAAGCCGAATCTTGTCCTGGCGTGTGCTGTCCCTCACCCTCATCCTCCGAGTCATCTCCACCAATAGCAAAAGGGCTACTGTGTTCTTCCGGGATGCGACCCAAAGGTGACCGTGCGCCAGAAGAAAGACGTGGGTCATCTTCGGAAGCAGAAAGCACCGGACTGGTGATAGTATCACGGTTTTCAGACTTTCTCCGTTCGTTTTGACGTTCAATCTCCTGCTGACCACTCTCAAGGGTGAACTCTCTGACGGCCTCGAAGCGTCTTCTGTATTTCAGAATTGCATACACTAGGTTTGGATTTTCTGCAATGCATTAATAATCTGGGCGATTGAGTAGGCCCGAAGACATAGACGTACCCTTAAATTTGTGTTCGAGAATCGCGTTCATGGATTCAAGCACTGAAGACAGTAGTGCATGATTCGTCTCATTAGCTAACAGGAAGCTTGGAGCGGACATTGATGAGAATAGTTGTAGGATTTTCGAGCACGTTTCCGGGGACAGATTTTCAACGTAAGGCGCTATGTTGTTGATAACGGCAACAAGCGCCGGATACACAGCATTCAACTTGCCCATGCTGGTTGTTATCAGAGCATGAACTGACTAAGGCGGGTTAGCTGGACGGAGCCTTGGATGAGTGACCGTGGACATACAATAAGTAAAAAATCAGCATAAGAGCCCTGGAAGTCGGGTATCCTGATACTTTGTGGGAGAGTCTCTTGAGCTTCAAACTTATTATTCAAGCTCTTTCCAAAGTTGGGCTCAACACTGAGAGTTTGTAGGATGAATATGCACATCCGAACGACACCCTGCTTCGCTGGGTCGGACTTGTATGTAACGCTATAGAATATACAGAGGATGATAAAGTCGTGGGATCGGTTTGAATCAATAATGAATGACCTAAATCGCTTGTTGCACTGCAAGGCTTCCCAGAAGAGAACCAGCATTTCTGGTGCCCATTTAACGGACTTCTGGCTGCCGGGAAGATAAGCAGTCGTGGCTTGCATCTGGAGGTATTATAGTGTGAGCGGAGCCCGCAATAACCCAATTTTGAGACTTACTGGCTGATTCAGAATCCTGGTCATGCCGTCAACAAGGAATTGGAAGTCCTGCGGCCGGTGTAGGCGACCAAAATAGTGACGGTAGTAATTCTTGGGTGGACTTCCACGACCATCTTCAGGGACGGGATACAAAAGAAGCACGAGAAGGAACTGAAGACAGTATATAACTAATATTTGCCTCGGGTCTTTCCAGACAACGTGATCGTACGGAACCCTCCATGAGGCTGGGTTGTACTTGATTGCCTATTGCCAAGGGTCAGTTTTGTAGCCAGCCACGCACATCACCGAACATACTGTGTTAAGGAGTGAGCATAGCAGTGTCAACACTGCCTGTTTCTCCTGGCAAGAAGTGATGTATGTAATAGCCTTGACACCCTGAACTGGCAGTAAACCTAAAAAGAATGAGCCGGTGTCTCTGGTCAAGCTGAACGAATAACCTTACTAGAGGACATGTACATTGCCTTTCCAGTGATAGTGAGCAGCAACCGAAGAATCTCGCAACGGTTGTTTTCGAACTCTCTTGTTGAGCCCATTGACGTATTGCAGCCCACACCACTCTGCCAAATGGAATACGAAACTTTGGATTTTGCTGATGGAAGTTGAGGGATAGTAAAGCCCGTATAAAATAGCAAATCTATGAGCGTGTCGATCAATTCTTCAGCCAACGGCTTCACATCTTCAAAACCATTACCTCGAGTCGAGTGTAAGTCCTGTCCTTCCTCCGCCTGGGCTTCATCAAAGAGCACATCTGCGGCTAGCTGAGCTTCTCTGGTCTTCTTCCTCCGACGAGTCCAAAAGAATTTCTCTTCCCAGTCTTCAAGATGTTCCGCCTCGTAGATGTACGGGAGAAGGCGGGTGAGAATGCGAATGCAGTTCAGCGCATCTCGGTCGGGGGCGAGCTCGGGGTCAGGAAAAGATGGGTGGTTCTTCAAAGCCGTAAGTCGAGAAGTCACAGACAGCAATAACGTCTCAAAGTTTGATAGTGCATGATCGCGTGTTCGTCGGATATCTGCCGGGGTAAACAGGCTGAAGACGTCCTCCGTGGATTCGGGGAGCTCCCAGAACTACACTCAGAATGTCAGCAAAGGCCAGCTGGACTCGAAACGCTTAACAAATTGTATGTACTGACTCTGGCCCAATATGGATCAGTCGCCGGTATTTCCTTGTCTTCGGATAAGCGAAAAATCCCCTGCTTGAAGACTAATTTTGACTCCGAGGCTCCCATATTGGAACAACCGATGACGTTCAAAGAGCTCTGGACCTCATGCGAGAAGTTGATTATCGAAAGAAAATCCGAAAGCGTTATATGTTCTTCAGAGCGAGGGGAGGTAATTTGCGACGTGAGACTCGGTAGCCTGGAATCGCGAGGGGGTAGTCTGGAGGATGATGTTGGCTTCCTTGGAGAGATGCGGGAACTTGGCCTTGAAACTTAACGGGCCTCGAAGCTGGATGGAGATCATTCAGTATATATCCGGGGCAAACTCTCCACTAAAAGAAGCACCAATAACGTCACTACGTGCCTACAAGTTTTAAAACCTATACAGTCAGGAACTGCTCTCTGTTTTTCTTCTTAAAAAAATTTCATAGGAAATGAAATGAGGTCGCAAGCAATGCTATGCGCCGCACATAGAAGAAATGAAACAAACGACCGAAACACCTTTTAAAACCATGGTTTACATAATTTCGCGTATATAAATGCAACCAGACTCGAGAAATAGAATATTGATCAAAGACTGCCGTTGCTGGCAGACAGACGCCTGCTACGCTCATACAGCCACTTATTGCTCAGTCCTAAACTGCCCCTCTTCCCGGTGACTGGCGATGGGCTGGGAGGCACGGTGATTGACTCTTTGAAAGGCGAGCTTCGGTTGAGTGGTGAAGACGAGCCAAAACTTTGCCTATGGATAGATTCTCTCCCACCATTTGGGACCATTTTGTGCATCAACGGGCTAGGAGACGGAGAAAAAGGCGTGCCGGACGAAAACCGTTGAGACGAGGCGCTTGCGCTGGTGGATAATGGTGATCCGGAGAGGCTGGCTGGGCTCGCTGCCCTTGACCCAGAGACTCGATACTTCGGAGGCGTTACATATGTTGTTGCTGGGGTTGGTGAGGATGTTGATGAGGGATTGAGCCCTAGAAGGGCGCGTTGCGTGGGAGTAAGGGGGATGTCGGACATCTCATCTTTCGGTCGGAAGAGAGGGTACAAGGCAACGAAGATATTGAAGATGAATATCAGTTGTATTGTAAGCAACGACAGGTCGGGATATGTGGGAATATCGGTTTTCCTTTGGATCCAATGCGAGCTGTGAGAACTCGGTCAGCACCAAGCACCACATAGCTGTCCTGTGATTGCGCAACATACTAGAATTTGAAGGTATTACCAAAAGCCCATGTCGAGACTAGAGCCAAGCCATTCCATACAAGGCGCTTCACACTATGATCCCCAAAGGTTCCCGCATGTTGTCGGCGTACGATCTCATTCAATTGTGGATGGCGCCACTTCCCGGGGGTTTGCGCCTGTTCCGATACGGGTGTAGGTGTAGGCGCCGGCTTCGGCGTAGAAGGGAGGAAAAGAGAAGCCATGACTTTTACAAAAGGATAACTTAGAAAAATGAGCATTCATTGAATGGAGACCGTAGGGGATATTGGGGTTGAGAACGTACCTGAAGAACGCGAGACACAAAGGTTTGCTGGACTTACCTGTATTGAATCGAGTAAAATTGAATATGTGTTATAGATCCACCTGTATGAAAGTCATCGATTTGGTTCACAACGGCGAGACTCATCAGGTGGTTGACGATTGTTTTGGTGGTTGCCCCCAGTGTTCATTGGCAACCGTAGAGATACTGTAAGCGCATCTAGCGCGAAGCGATCACCTAATTTAGTAATGTATCCACCAGCACGCGCCACGCGGTAGACGCGGCGCCAATCTTCCCCACATGAGACGCTCATCATCTCACGTCATGCAACTCCCTGGTCTCTTTACTGAGCTTGAGACTGTTTCTGATATATCTGCATTGCATAGACAGCACAAGTCATTGCTTCGTTGAGAAATGGCATCAGGAGCATCGATTCCGGAGCGGCTGGATGGCTTGCTCAGCGACATGTTAGCCGACTGGAACATCTACACCAGCTTAATCGCGGGAGCTATCGTCACCCTGGCTGTCGTTACCTTCGTTACGTCCAAGGACCCGGAAATACATCCCTTCTTACTCGCTCGCCAGTCATCTGCCTTCCCCGTGCGACAGCCTGGCGAGTCTGCTGCTCATAGGAGCTTGGAGACTCCCCATGGCTTCCCCCTCAGATCTGGTTTGAATGTCAAGGACGCCGGCGCTCCAAAGTGGACAAGTGGACGCAATGGCGATCTACGTGATGTATGGAAGGCAGCAGTGCGTGGCAAGATCGAAGAAAATGTCACTGTCTCCGGTAAACAAGGCAAGATCTATACAGTGCTTGGGAAACAGGCAGTAGAGCATTCGTTGGACCAGATCACGGCGGAAATAAATGTTATTGGGAAGCGTCTGAACCTGTCCAAAGCGAAGACCGTCGCCATCTGTCTTACAGATTCCGTTGAACTTTTGGCCTCTATTTTTGGTATGTAGTACCAGCGAGTTGTTGCCTGCGGACTATCGCTAATGTGGTCGCTTAGCTGGAGCTTTCTATGGCTTCAAAGTTGTCATTATACCTCACAACCTCGGTGCAGAGGAACTGTCGGGCCTTCTGAAGAAGGCTCAAGCAGATTCGCTGATCGCCGAGGCAGGCGCCTTGGACTTGACGCTTCTGGCAGGGAATAACAAGCAGCTTTCCCATGTTATCTGGGTTGCGAAGCTTGGAAGCAGACACATGGACTGGAACGATGTGCCCAATGACGTAAAAGGCCACCTAGACGTGGCGGTATGGCATGAACTTGTGGATGAAAAGAAAGACTTGGCTGGACTGGATGTTCCCGAATGGGACCCCAGTTCACCACCACCTAGTTTGACCACTTTGTGGTCTGGCGAGTTTATTGAGTATGGCCCGGAGGTGAGTTCGTATCTTGCTTCAAGTATGCCAGCTTTCCACTGATCAATGCGACTAGAATCTGGCAGCAGGAATCTCAGGTCTGCTATATTCCCTGCCTCGAACCCAGCGGTTCAACAGCGGTGACTTGGTCCTCTCAATCGACTCTCTTTCGCGGCTTTACCCTCTATGCCAAGTGCTGGCTGCGCTTTTCTCCAACGGCTCTGTGGCCCTCAACTCTGTTGCCGGAGAAAATGTGGACTTTGCCCTTGCTACCGTCGGGGTGTCCCCAAGTGTCATTATCGCATCTTCTCGAACGATATCTGAGTACCATGCCAAATATATGAAACCGCATTCTGGCGCCCTCTCCTCGCTGGCCCGTTGGTTTCAAGTGCGATCACTGGACGCTGGAAACATGCCCTCTCAAGGATTCTTTAGTCGCATTGCCAACATTGGACCCATGTCAGAACTTAATCTCGAACGACTCCGTCTGCTCTGCATCGCCCACCGGGTTGACGAAGGCCCTGACGCTCGTTTGGATTATGAACAATTGGCTGACCTGCGGGTATTCACTGGAGCTCGTGTTGTTTACGCCTTGACTGGCCCTGGCGTCGCTGGTGCCATCTTCCAAACGAATGTCTTTGACTATCGCCGATTTCAAGGATCTAGCCACTTTGGTGCGCCCTTGAGCACCGTTGAAATTCTCCTGACTGGTGTCTCTGAGGGCACCGAACAAGGCCAAGTAAGTTGTATTACATTACCCTCAATAGCCAATATAGCTAATACTTTCCCACCAGCTCTCAGTTTCTGGTCCCGCAGTTATAAATGGAAAGACCACCTTGCCAGTTCAGACTCGGATTCGAGATGACAATGCTTTTGACTTATGCCCCTGAAGATATAGGGCAAACTTTCTTAAAGGACTGCATTATTTATTTCGGACATCTGGTTTTGTATATGACTTCACTGCCCTATGACTGGGATCATACAAAAGGACAATCACATGTATTAGCGTGCTCGCATCAAAACGCTGATGAGATGAATTTAAGAACCCTCTTTGAATACAAAAACAGCTGAGATAGTTGTGACAGTATTATACAATAATGAGAGGGACCTAAGCTGGGACCATGCCTAGCTTGCGGGCTTCATAAACAGCTCTGGTCTCCTTTTCTTTAATTTCCTGGGGCGCCGAATTCAGGGTTTTCTGGATCAGCATTCCCAACTCATTCATATCCGTCTTTAACTGCGAAGTTACAGACTTTTCGTAGACAATGCCGTCTACTTGCAAGGCAAATTTGATCGCATTGTGTACCACGATAAATTCTTGGAGCGCCTGTTCCACAAGAGCCCATTCCAGGTCTTCGAGGTTGAATTGCCGAAGACTCCAGCTAGCGAGTAGACGCCGCGCAAGAGCTTGAATTCTACCATGATCCTCCTTACTACCCGTTTCGATGGCTCGAGCAGCGGCGAGCTCTAGTAGCACTGCGATGACCGAGTGATGCTGCCTGGGATGGGGTGTATCGCCAATAGCAGCGTGTCCCGGAGCTTCCATCTCAGTGATAAACTGCTTCGCGATACGCTCGGCCTTTTCATGGGTAGGACCCTTGAAGTCTGCTCGCCGAGCAACGCAATGGATTTCAAAGAAGAGCCGCTCCACAATGCGGGTGTTATTCAGTTGTAGCCCAGTTTGCTTTGACATCTGTGCGCACGTGACTAATTGTGCAATTGCCCCGGATGGGCCTGTCCAACGCGCCAACATCTCCCAGTTGTTCGGTTTCAATGGGTACCTCGGCCTAATACCAATGATGAAAGGGACCAAGTTGGACCAGTCATTGGCTTCTTTCATGAGCTTGAGCGTCTTCACGACCTCTCGCCGCGACGGAAGGTCCTTTATGGCGATCGGTAGAAGGCGGTACTGCTCATCATGCTGTCCAATAGAGATGATTACCGGGTTATCATTGAGATTCTTGGCATGCTGGCTACGGAATATTGAATGTCGCTGCGTTTCGCTAAGTCCATATGGGATGATGACCTGCTGCCGGAAACGGTTGAGACTTTCGTCGAGCTCGGGGGATGATGTCGGACGCAATGTAGGGATATCTGTATATACCATACTTAGAAGCAGTGCTTTATAGAGTCCTGATATGCAGGTAAAGGGGATTTACCGTACCTTTTGCTGTGTAGTTGCGTCGTTGAGTGAAATTAAAGGATTGGCGGATGCTGGAGGTTTGGCAGCGTAAAAGCCTACCAATGGTGTAGGAGACCATATCAGATCACGCGCAAGTAAACAGTGAGCGTATTAGCCGGGGTTCGGCGCTGGAATTCAGAAGATTGATACAGTAATGATTGTTGGCGCGCTGTTGGCTCAAAAGTTCCTTAGGCGGTGGTTGGCATTATTGGCAATTGGAGTCTTGGCGGAAATTTGAGCTTCCGCCTTTCAGATTATTGTCTCGACTCAGCAGCCGACAGCAGGTACACCTCTCGACCTCACTCCCCCACTGTACACTGTACAGCCATGACAAGCGTCTCACAATTGCCCCGGCAGCTGGGCTGCTTGAGGTCGCTGATGAAACCTCAACCGTTGATTCAGTCTCAGATCAGCCGCCGAACCATCACGTCGGCATATTCCGCGAAGCCAGAGCATGCACCATTTCCGTCGAATCTCCCAGAGCAATTCCTATCTCAAATACCTGATCGCTTCCAGCCCCGAGGTAAACATTCCCGGTATCTTTTTACGTATGTATAGATATCTAACAATCCGCCTGCAGTGCCCAAAAAAATTAAGATATACCCCCCTCCGCCATCCGCTCGCAATGCGTGCAAGGACCCTATAGCGGCAGTCACGGAATCCCAATTAGCGGTCATCGATCCGACAGGTGAGCGCAAAGAATTGTTCGACTACCGACGGAACCCCCGAAGTGTCAAGGTTGGCGATATCCTACGAGTGACGTTCAAAAACGGCGATCCATTTTCCGGAGTGTGTTTGAGTATCAAACTCTGCGGCATCGATACTTCCTTCTTGCTGCGCAACGAGCTCACAAGAGTCGGAGTCGAAATGTCCGTCAAGGTGTTCAGTCCGAATGTGGAAAGCGTTGAGATAGTCAAGAGAACAGAGAAGAGGAAGAGAAGGGCGCGCTTGTATTACATGAGGTACGTACCATTCTATCAACGGGCCCGAATGCTCGCGATGCTTCCTTTTTTTCAGTCATTTTCCTTTCTTTGAGGAACAAAATTATTGACGCCTGTCGTTTAGACAAACCAAGCATAGTGTGGGAACCGTGGAAAACATCGTGAGGAACTACCTACGACAGAAGTCCGCTCTGGCAGGGCAGCGATCTCCTAGCACAAAGAGGCGGTGATCCGCATATACAGCCGCTGTTTGACTTGTTTATTTTGCCCTTGTATTACTACCAGCATCTGTACATTGACCATTGGAATATGATGACGCCTTATTTCGGCATTTTCTTCGACGAACCTAATCATGATAGCAAACTAATAACGGCAATCAGCATCAACCAGAGCTTGACCGATACGAAAACTACTGTCCAAATGGTCTGTAAGTGCCTTTGGAGTAGTCAATGGTGTTGACTTTAGTGACACCGACTTGAAATTCCTCATTCCAGACCCCGAATCCGGCTCATGGTCCAGTTATTACTAGCATGAATGCCATCCACATGTGAAACGCTCGAAGAAAACTGTATTAGACATATCCCGCGGAACGAGGATAACGGCTTACCTCCCTACACCAAACAGGCGCACACTCAACGTCAAACGCATTCCATACCAGGCCACTACCTAACTACCACTGGTTAGCTTATGGACGGGTCTTAAAAATTGAGGTAGATCGGCTTAAACATGAAGACGATCCCGTTATTCTCAGATCATATTTGAGAGCGGGGTCTCAAGCCAACCGACGTTCTGGGCGCCAACCCTCTTTGGCCGCGCCGTGCCTTGGTCAATTACAGTCGTGAGAAAGATTCATTGTATGCTGGCTGTTTTATTGGACAATATTATGTGGCCACGTCGCTAAAACTGGCTTGACGTCTTAGGGATGGATCTCAATAAAATGACGTTCGTTGTGGTTAAATGCTAGCCTCTCGATATCAGGGCTACTTGAGCCTATACCCAGAGGTCCCAGCCCCTAGGCAAGATATTGGCAGCAGCGTCCCGACTAGCAGAAACCTGCTTGCCTGAAGATGATGACACTTAAACTTATATTCCCCCGTCTTTCAAATTTCCGCGCGTGACTTTTCGACAGCAGGGCCTCCGCAATTTCGAGTTCCGAGTATCTGCATGCTACCACGTCACGAGAAGGCCGCTGGGAAAGATGCTTCTTTTCTTTCAACAGACGCGGACTTTGACGGTTAAGAACCTGCTGGTTGTTCTTGTCCGGCCGTTCTTCACGACAATCCTCCGAGCACTCATTCTTCCTATATGTTTTGTCGTGTTTATGTCCGGTCTCCTACCTCCAACATGGCGAGAGTCCCGTGTCTGATTATGGTTATATAGATCATATGCTCGCAACTTATTCATTCAACCATCAAGTTACGGAATTGGAGAGCCGATTCGCGTACGATCGTTTGCGGACGCGCTGGACTTTGTCGGTGCGGGGAGGAACAGGCTCATATTCGTCCATAATGGCCTCATTGGTGGCGACATCGAACAGGTAATTGAGGAGGTTGCAGAACCGGCAAGGGAAAATCAAAATGAGGTACACATTATTTCCCTTGAGACCGAGGTGCGGGAGTTGTGTCGGACATCCCTTCGTGGCATGTCTCGATGTATCGCAGCGGCCGTCTTTTATTCGTCGCCGACTGAGGGCCCACACGGAAATTGGAACTATACAATAAGAACAGATGCAGTATTTGGCGAGGGTATTGACGTGGGCAGCTCCAATAACGATCAAGAGATTTATCTCTTACCGTTCCAACGCGCCATAGATTGGGCCATCGCGCGGACCAATACATCGTTCAATATCGACGGTCTTCCTCGAGAGGTCTTATTACCTTGTTTACTTTGCACTACATCTGGCTCTCGGCTAATTTTTCCTAGACCCAGGAATATCCGTTTACATCCTTAAATGAAGAAGAGCGCGAAGATCGAATTCGGACTCGATATATGGGGGCGATTATTGATGTTATAGCTGTTGCCACATTTATTGGAATAGTAGGCGTCACATACCAACTAACTGGTCTCATAGCCATGGAAAGGGAATTGGGAATGAGCCAACTCATCGATTGCATGATGCCAAATTCGTCTCCTTGGGTGTCCCAAGCTGCTCGCTTCTGTGCCGCCCATCTCGCTTTGGATATTGTTTACGGCCCGGGATGGATAATCATGGGTGCAATATTAAAAGCTGGTGTGTACAGCAGGACTTCGGCCGGTATAACCATCGTTTACCATATCTTGACCGGTCTCGCCTTGACGTCATTCTCCATCTTCGGGGCCTCGTTCTTCAAAAGGGCGCAGCTCAGTGGCATCTCAGTCGTTCTTGCTTGCCTACTTCTAGGTGTGGTGGCCCAGATGGTCCCGGCGTCAAGTAATGGCCCAGTGGTAGTCCTGGGCGTCTTGTTTCCGTCCATGAACTACGTCTATTTCTCCATCTTCGTGGCTAGATGGGAGAGGGAGAATCTTGCTGCCACACTCACAGAAGCTGCACCAAACAGCCCGTGGAGCCTCCCTGGTGTGGTCTTGTGGGTGCTTTTGATTGTTCAAATCATTGCCTATCCCATCTTGGCCGCTGTGGTAGAGCGTATGTTATATGGTACCGCCTCGAAAAATCGACAGGCATCCAGTGTCGACGCTTCCGTTGCGCTGAGTATCAAGAATTTTTCCAAAACGTATCGACCAGGATGGTTCTATGGGACGATCGGAAGGCGGTTCGGTAGTAACCGCCAAAGCGTGCACGCGGTGATTGACCTCTCAATGGATGTCAGTCAAGGTCAGATCATGGTTCTCCTCGGGGCTAATGGATCGGGGAAATCTACTACACTGGATGCTATCGCAGGCCTATCTAAGCTGTCAGCTGGACAAATCAACATTAATTACGGACAGAAAGAGCCAAAATTCGGCCTTTGCCCACAAAAGAACGTGCTTTGGGATAATTTGACTGTCAAGGAACATGTTCGAATCTTCAACAAACTCAAGGCTACCGGCAAAGTGGACTCGGACGGTCAGATTATGCAACTTATAGAGGATTGCGATCTCAAGAAGAAAATCAAGGCACGGGCAAAGACACTCTCGGGCGGTCAAAAAAGAAAGTTACAGTTGGCGATGATGTTCACCGGTGGCTCTTCCGTCTGCTGCGTTGATGAGGTTTCATCAGGTCTAGATCCACTTTCGCGGAGAAAGATATGGGATATCTTGCTTGCTGAAAGAGGTTCTCGGACCATCGTGTTGACAACACATTTCCTGGATGAGACAGATCTCCTTGCTGATCAGATCGCTATTCTATCGAGAGGTGTTCTCAAAGCTAATGGATCGAGCGTCGAGCTGAAAAATCGACTGGGTTCAGGATATCGAATCCATGTCTGCAATGCTCCTGGATCCGAGCGCACTGCTGGGCCTCAATTCCAGGACATAACCAAAGAATTTAACTTTGACGAGACTGTGTACACAGTCCAGGGGTCGGCAGAGGCGGCTCGGGTTGTCTCAGATCTGGAACAAGAGGGCATCACGGAGTATCGTGTCAGTGGACCTACGATTGAAGATGTTTTCCTCAAGGTTGCCAGTGAGTTAGATATGGAATCGCCCAGGGAGGACTACGAAGATAATCAGCAAGGCTCGAGTGGAGCCGATGGAAACTCCCAGGAAGACAATGAGCGTGGCTCGCTCCACCTTCTCACTGGCCATCGTATCAACATGGTGCGCCAGGCGTGGTACTTGTTCCGTAAAAGAATGACCATCCTCCGACGCAATCCCCTTCCATATCTTGCGGCTTTGCTAATTCCTGTGATTGCCGCGGGTCTTGTGTCATTGTTCCTAGATGGGGTCCCAAAGCCCGAATGCGGGGGAGAATATTCTTACAGAACACCTGAATCGACTATTGCAGATCAGTGGGATGATTTAATGCTTGTACTCGGCCCATCGGATAGAGTGCAGCCGGAAGTTCTCGAGGAATTTATCGTCTCCATGAGTAATCGGCTCGAGTCTGATACAGGGCAGTCAGAGAGTACAGGACAGTTACCAAGCCTTGACACCCTATTCCATATTGTGGCCAACTATCCAGAGTTTACTGAGTACATTACAGCCAACTATCACAATGTCACTCCTGGAGGTATCTACCTAGGGGACTCGCTCTGGGATCCCACAATTGCTTGGAAAGGTGACAACGCCAACTTTCCTCTTGCTGCGGTCACGCAAAATGTGCAAAATCGTTTTCTGACGGGCATGTCTATCGATACCGGCTTTGAATACTTTGACATCCCCTCGATTCCTGACTTCTTTGATGTTCTCCAGCTTATTGTGTACTTTGGGCTGGCAATCTCAGTATACCCGGCTTTCTTTGCATTGTACCCGACAATCGAACGACTTCGGAATGTTCGCGCACTTCATTTTAGCAACGGTGTCAGGGGTGTATCTTTGTGGCTGGCTTATCTCTCCTTCGACTTTTCCATTGTCCTTGCCTCCAGTGTCCTTGCAACAATCATTTTCAGGGCCATGTCCGATATCTGGTACCACATCGAATACCTTTTCGTGGTTTTCTTCCTTTATGGACTATGCGCCACGTTGTGTGCTTACATGGTGTCGCTGTTTACAAAATCACAGCTTGCGGCCTTTGCATTTGCAGCTGGTGGGCAATGTGTCATGTTTCTCATTTACTTCATTGCGTATATGTCAGTCTTGACCTATGCGCCGACGGACAAGATTGACTCCTATATTGACGTTGCGCATTACACAATCGCCATCATCTCGCCAGCTGGTAATCTGCTTCGCGCTATGTTCACGTCTTTGAACCTATTTTCGATCCTCTGCAGGGGTCCTGCTGGGCGAACGATAGCCTCTTATCCAGGCGAGATAGGCCTATACGGGGGTCCCATTGTATATCTCATTGTACAGTCGATTTTACTGTTTAACTTGATCGTTTGGATCGAAAATGGGTCGTCATTATTCTCTTGGTTACGATTTAAATCAAAGCCACACGACGTGGAGGAGAAAGAACCTATCGACAGGGATATCGCAGGGGAAGTGGCACGCGTTTCCAACACCAAAGATAACCTTCGTCTTTTGCATGTTAACAAGACGTTTAAGAAATTTGTGGCCGTGGAGGACATCACCTTCGGCGTCGGAACGGGTGAGGTCTTCGCCCTGCTCGGGCCCAACGGCGCAGGAAAGACAACCACCATTTCTCTCATCCGAGGCGACATTCAACCCACACATAGTGCCAGCGAAATCCTCGTTGATAATGTATCTGTCCTGAAACATCGCGCAGCTGCGCGGTCACGCCTCGGGGTCTGTCCACAGTTCGACGCCATGGACCAAATGACGGTCCTCGAGCACCTCATCTTCTACGCACGCATCCGCGGCGTGCCAGACATAAAACACAACGTCCGCGAAGTTATCCGCGCCGTTGGACTTATGCCCTTCAAGCACCGCATGGCCACGAAACTCTCTGGCGGAAACAAACGCAAACTCTCCCTGGGTATCGCCCTCATGGGTAATCCCTCTGTTCTTCTCCTGGACGAGCCCTCCTCGGGCATGGACGCAGCGTCGAAGCGTGTTATGTGGAAGACGCTCGCGGCTGTTGCGCCTGGGCGGTCTATTGTCCTTACGACACACTCAATGGAAGAAGCGGATGCTCTTGCCCACCGCGCTGGAATCATGGCTAGAACAATGCTAGCCCTCGGGACCACGGAGGCCCTCCGTTCCAAATACGGGAACATGTATCATGTGCATATTGTCCACGCGGAAGCACCACATACTAGCGACGAGGACATGGAGAATATCCGTGACTGGGTGGTAGACACCTTCTTGGGTGCGGTAATCGAGCAAAAGACCTACCATGGACAGCTGCGGTTCAGTGTTCCAGCGGAGGCTTCGCACAGGGAGATAGATAAAATAGCCGAAAGCGATGACGACAAATGTTTGATGACTAGAAACACGGAAATCAGTGACAAAATTCAGCCCCATTCGCTACGTTCCGCCTCGATTCTAGCTGGATCTGGGTCGATAATGGGGTCTGAACATTCCAAGGGGAGGAGCAGTGTAAGCAAACTTTTTTCTAGGCTAGAGCAGAGTAAAGCTGCGCTTGGAGTGGAACATTACTCTATTAGCCAGACGACGCTCGATCAAGTATTTTTGACAATTGTTGGGAGACATCATATCCGGGAGGAGAATTCGGGGTAGATTCTTGAAGATTGATATCCAGTAATATCACTTTGTTGATTTGTTTCAAAATAAGCCCACGTTACCATTATTAGATTGCCACTCCTTCGAACTACATGAGATGCTGTGACAGCTAACAGAATATAGCCTGAAGAGGTGGAAACGACTACCAAAATAGGATATAGTAGTGTACGCATACCAGCATTTGCAGGCGATCTTTGAGACATTTAAGATAGCATACCTATTGGTTCAAAGAGCACGCCCTGTGACATGCCCTTAGGATCCGGGATTAGGCCAAGCTCCGAAGCTCCTTCGGGCTATGAGATCTTAACTGGAAAAGACCCAAGAACTAGAAAGCCTTGACCGCTTGATTATGACCTCGGGTGGTTGTATGTAGGTAGATACTGGTGTCGTAGACTGGGAGCTGATGTACGAGGACTCGAGAGGGCTTGAATCTGATAGATGTTATGTTGTCTAGGATCCCTTGTCTGAGTTGGTCATGCGGTGAGACCAGAAACGAGGTCATTGCAGTGAGTTCGAGTCCATGTTTTCGTCACATTTTAAT
This sequence comes from Aspergillus kassunensis, assembly GCA_027569205.1. NCBI lineage: Eukaryota > Fungi > Ascomycota > Eurotiomycetes > Eurotiales > Aspergillaceae > Aspergillus > Aspergillus kassunensis. The sequence continues at coordinate 196,184 of JAPDEQ010000013.1, read as the reverse complement.
TCCGACTGCAGGAGGAGACTGGTATTGGTTGAGAACTTCCTAGAGCCATGTTGGAATATGCAGGCAACATTGAACAGACCCCCCCCCGCGTGGGACTGAGATTTGGGCTGATGTTAGCCTTCGGCGTTGATCTGTAGAGAAATTGATAGGCAGGAAAGCAAAAAGTTGTTGTTGTTGAGAATGAAGTCCTTCTCTTCGAAGCGGTGTTGAGGAATACTTCCTAGAGAAGAATGGATGAAGTCGAGAGCGAGTGCCCGGCTCTTCTCCGGCAAATTCCCCCTTCACCAAACATCCCCCCAAAGTCCACATCGCGACTCACACGACGCCTCATCGTTTTCTGACTCATAAATTATTTGTCTCTTCCATTATTAATCAAGCTGTTGAATGATAGCCTGGGCGCATTGAAAAGACATGCTTGGCATCTCGACAGGCAGAAAGGCCCAGCCGGCTGGTCGGCAACTACCGACTCTTGCCCGAGGGACTGCCAGTGTTTCAGTCAAGGATACGACGCTGTCAGGTTAGTGTGGAGATATCTGGGCTAGACTTGGGTAGGAGCAATCCGAATCAGGTCTTCGACGCCTGAAAACAGGTTCTCGATCGATGACTCAGTCGTGATAGCTCACACGAAACACTCATGGAAAACTTCGTGCAGGACAAACACATGCAGCGCTATCTGTGCTCACTGGATGCTTGCAGTGCCCAGTTCATGAAACGGCCGAATAAGCTACTCAACCCCAAACCAGACTATTCCGGAATGAATCCCATGTGGACTCGTGGAGTGCCTCTTGGAGCAGGGTTCATTTTCGTGGCCGCCTCCCCAACCTTGCTAACCCGCTTAAGTATAACTTATAACTATGGCTTGTGGGTTGAAATGGTACTAATTATCTCTAGCTTCTGAAAATCTTTCATAATCAGAGAAAAGTTTCCCATTCGGTGTTCCGTTCCATTCCTCTATTTCCAAAACCTTTTGTTTGTGCTCCGCTACAGTATACTAGCACGAGTGTGCTACTGTAGCGGCCATGGACGAGAAACAGGGGGCGTCTACCGGTTCGGACGCCGACACTCTCGATTCGACCTACGAGCAAAACCGGGAATGGGTCAGACATGATAACCCCCAGGGTGTCGTCTCCCACAACACGGGCGTCAATGTCGAGAGGGCCGAGCAGGAATTTGCGGAACTAAACAGAGAGCTTTCCAGCATATCTTACCAGGCTCAGAGGCTTTCCAAGCATGCTTCCAGGGTATCGAAGAACGAAGTGCAAAGCAAAGATGTTGAACGATCCGCCAGCTCGACGGACTCTATGGAGTCCTGGGATCTCGAAACGGCACTCCGGGGGAACCAAGCGGCGGAGTTGGAGGCTGGAATTAAAGGCAAACACATTGGTATGTCTACGATTCCAGTATCAGCCATTAGCTAATCTTTCAGGTGTGATCTGGGATAATCTCACCGTTCGCGGAATCGGCGGTTCCAAAAGCTTCATCAAAACATTCCCTGACGCTATCGTTGATTTCTTAAATGTTCCTGGGCTGATCATGGAATGGCTCGGTTACAACAACAAGGGCAAGATGTTCAACATCCTCAAGGACTTCCGTGGCGTATTACGGTCCGGCGAGATGGTGCTTGTTCTCGGACGTCCTGGCTCTGGCTGCACTACGTTCCTGAAGTCGATCACGAACCAACGCTTCGGTTACACTGCAGTGGATGGAGAGGTCCTGTATGGTCCATTCGATGCTAATACGTTCTCGAAAAGATTCCGCGGCGAGGCAGTCTACAATCAAGAAGATGACGTTCACCAGCCTACCCTGACCGTCAAACAAACCCTAGGCTTCGCCTTAGATACAAAGACCCCGGGCAAGCGGCCGCAAGGCGTCTCTAAGGGAGAATTCAAAGAAAAGGTTATCAGCATGCTGCTCAAGATGTTTAATATCGAACATACCGCCAATACCGTCGTAGGGAATCACTTCATTCGAGGTGTTTCCGGAGGAGAGAAACGTCGGGTCAGCATCGCAGAGATGATGATCACGTCCGCTACCGTTTTGGCATGGGACAACTCTACTCGAGGGCTCGACGCGAGCACTGCTCTTGACTTCGCTAAATCCCTGCGGATCATGACCAATATCTATAAAACTACGACGTTTGTCTCGCTGTATCAGGCCTCTGAGAGTATCTACAAGCAATTTGACAAAGTTCTGGTGATCGATAGTGGTAGACAGGTCTTCTTCGGCCCCACCAGCGAGGCACGAGCGTACTTTGAGAATCTCGGTTTCAAGGAAAAGCCTCGCCAAACCACACCTGACTATCTTACCTCCTGCACGGATCCGTTCGAGCGCGAGTACAGAGATGGCTGCGACTCGAGTAATGTACCTTCAACACCCGAAGCTCTCACTACTGCCTTCAATGACTCTGTCTATAATCAGCAACTTGTTGAACAAATGGACGCCTACCGAGCGCAGGTTCAACATGAGAAGCAGATCCACGAGGATTTCGAAATTGCCAACCAAGAAGCCAAGCGGAAATATACCTCCAAGTCGTCGGTCTACCTCATCCCATACTATCTGCAGGTCTGGGCCTTGATGCGGAGGCAATTCCTTATCAAATGGCAAGACAAATTTGCTTTGAATGTCTCCTGGGTTACTTCTACTGGTGTCGCAATTGTGCTGGGAACCGTCTGGCTCGATCTTCCCAAAACGAGTGCCGGTGCGTTCACCAGAGGCGGTTTATTGTTTGTTAGTTTTCTCTTCAATGGATTCCAGGCATTTTCCGAACTAGCCTCGACCATGCTGGGACGCGCGCTGGTGAATAAACACCGTCAATTTACATTTTACCGACCGAGTGCTTTGTTCGTTGCTCAGATCTTCGTCGACGCTACGTTTGCTATTGCTAGGATCCTTGTTTTCAGCGTAATAGTCTACTTTATGTGCGGCTTGGCTCGTGATGCTGGTTCTTTCTTTACCTTCGTGCTGGTCATTTTTACCGGCTATATCAACATGACTGTCATCTTCAGAACGATCGGATGCTTATCTCCGGCGTTTGACCATGCAATGAACTTTGTCTCTGTGCTGATCACTCTGTTTGTCCTGACTTCTGGCTATCTTGTCCAGTGGCCGGGCGCGCAGGTTTGGCTCCGGTGGTTCTATTATATCAACCCTTTTGGACTGGGATTTGCAAGCCTGATGATCAACGAGTTCAAGAGCCTCAACATGACCTGCACCAGTGAATCTCTGATACCAAATGGCGAAGGGTACAACGACATGAGTCACCAGGTCTGCACGCTGGCAGGTGGTGAAGCCGGTTCTCTTATCATCCCGGGGTCAAGTTACCTGTCAACCACATTCAGGTACAACAGAGAAGACCTCTGGCGAAACTTTGGTATTATGATGGCTCTTATTATTGGCTTTCTTGGTATGAACCTGTACTTCGGTGAGGTGGTTCGTTTCAATGCTGGTGGCAAGACTATCACCTTTTATCAGAAAGAAAATCCCGAGCGAAAGCAACTTAATGAAGACCTAAAGGCAAAGCGTGCTACACGAAACCCGAAGGATCTGGATACCCCTGGTGCTGATGTTACCCTCACATCAAAGTCTGTTCTGACATGGGAGGACGTATGCTACGATGTGCCGGTACCATCTGGTACTCGCCGACTCCTATATAACATTTTTGGTTATGTCCAGCCTGGAAAACTGACGGCTCTGATGGGTGCATCCGGAGCAGGCAAAACGACCTTACTTGATGTTCTCGCAGCCAGGAAGAACATCAGTGTCATCGGTGGTGATATCTTAGTAGATGGGGCTAAACCTGGCACGTCTTTTCAGCGAGGTACATCTTACGCAGAGCAGATGGATGTACACGAGCCGATGCAGACAGTCCGCGAGGCGCTGCGCTTTTCTGCGGATCTCCGTCAATCGTACGACGTCCCGCAGACGGAGAAATATGCGTACGTTGAAGAAATCATCTCACTGCTGGAGCTTGAGAATCTAGCAGATGCGATCATCGGAACACCCGAGACTGGTCTGTCTGTTGAGGAGAGAAAGCGTGTCACAATTGGTGTCGAGCTGGCAGCGAAACCAGAAATGCTTCTCTTTCTTGATGAGCCAACCTCTGGGCTTGACAGCCAAGGTGCTTTCAACATTGTTCGCTTCCTCCGTAAGCTTGCTGCAGCTGGGCAGGCTATTTTGTGTACTATCCACCAGCCGGGCTCCGCTCTCTTCGAGAACTTTGACCGGCTGCTCCTGTTGAAGAGTGGAGGCGAGTGTGTGTATTTCGGTGACATTGGGAATGATTCTAACACTTTGCTCGCTTACTTCGGTCGCAATGGAGCAGAATGTCCGCCTGATGCGAACCCTGCGGAGTGGATGCTCGACGCGATTGGTGCCGGTCAGGCTCGCCATCTTGGAAGCCGTGACTGGGCTGAGTTCTGGAGGGAATCTCCAGAGCTAGAGAATGTCAAGCGTGAGATTCTTGTTATCAAGAGCAGACGTTCCGAGGCGAGGCAGAATCAAGTGACGACAACTGAGGACAAGGAGTATGCCACGCCACTGTGGCATCAGATCAAGACTGTCTGCAAGCGGACGAACATAGTCTTCTGGCGCTCTAGCAAGTACGGATTCACACGGCTTTTCACCCACACCAACATTTCTTTAATCACAGGTCTTGCGTTTCTGAATCTGGACGATTCCCGTGCTTCGTTGCAGTATCGGATCTTCGTCCTGTTCAATGTCACCATTATTCCAATCATCATCATCCAGATGGTTGAACCTCGTTACGAAATGTCTCGATTAATCTTCTATCGAGAGGCTGCGTCCAAGACATACAAAAACTTTGCGTTTGCCATGTCCATGGTGGTTGCTGAAATCCCGTACTGCATCATGTGTGCCATCGTCTTCTTTGTGTTCCTTTACTACATTCCTGGCTTCCAAAGTGCTACCGATCGAGCCGGTTATCAGTTCTTCATGGTCATGATCACCCAATTATTCGCCGTGACGCTCGGCCAGATGATCCAAGCCCTAACCCCGAATAGCTTCATCGCATCGCAATGCAACCCCCCACTCATGATTCTATTCAGTTTGTTCTGCGGTGTCATGATTCCCAAGCCACAAATGCCTGGGTTCTGGCGAGCCTGGTTCTACGAACTCGACCCGTTCACCCGTATCATCAGCGGGATGGTCACGACGGAGCTGCATCAGCGAACTGTTGTCTGTACCACCACCGAGTACAACCGGTTCCAGGCCCCCGTGGGCCAAACCTGTGGCGAGTACATGCAGGCGTTCTTCGACAGAGGTGGCATTGGGTACCTAGCTGACAACGCGACCCGGAACTGCGAATACTGCGCGTATAGTGTTGGGGATGAGTACTACCAAGCGTTTGAAATGAGCTTCAACAACAGGTGGAGGGATCTCGGCATATATGCTGCTTTTGTAGGATCTAACATCATTATTCTATTCCTGGCAGTAAGTCCCTCTTCTTTGCTTGGGTGTTATTTACTAATAATGATAGGCTCGCTACTTGAACTTCAACCGACGGTAGTGCGACGAAAAAGAGGACTGTATGAGGTAGACCGTGCGAGGGAAAAGGTCTACATACTAGCTAGGTAGTTGAAAGCATACGCATCATACATTATGGATCTCAATTTTCATCAACATCATAGTTAACCCCGGATTCTCCCCGCATGTAAATGACTGGTCACCCCCACGTCGTCAGCGATCGACCCAATGAGCCTGAGGCCCCCCACCCATTCCATGCAACTCTTTTCCTCTTCTTCTTTATCTCTTCTCCTCATTCCATCTTCTGCGTCACCATTATTCCACCTATCACCTTTATCCCCAGACAGTATCGGTCTTCCTCCGAAATGCCACCCTCGACGATCACTTGGACAGATACACACTCCGGCTGGATAATATGACAGGCATACTCCGGAAGGTGGCCTTGATACCATATCTTATGCCGAGGCCGTCAAGCTCTTTTTGTCCCACACTATCTTTGAGGGCATGGGGTGTATCTGATCACCGCAAATCTCATTCATTCTCCGCAGTGGATCATTGAATACAACAAGCACAAGGGCCCAAGGGGTGTGTGCTACGTGGGTCTCAACGCTGAGCTTCCTCCCTCTTGACGCAGATCCGAGGCAACTCAAATCCTTGTTTGAGACATTTACTTGGCCAGGATTGCTCTCCGAGTCGATCTATTGGAGAACAGGATACGGGAAATATCAGATCGCCATGTTGTCCGATGTTTACCCAACTTAGCCCTTGCTACTCCAACAGCATCCATGTTTAAAACTGGACTGTCTCCGTCTTTGTCCATTACTTGAAGAGCTGCATATCCGGACTTTGTTTTGGCTCCTGAGTGGTAACAAAGCTACGCGGCAAGGAAAGGCAAGACAAGATGGGCATCACCTCCCGTCTTCAGTCGCTCGGCGGCGCCGATATCACCAAAGATACCAACACACCCACCGCTAATCATGACGAAGATGTGCCGACAAAGCCGACGCTTGCGAGCGGCACAGAGGGTGATACGGCCATGGCGCTGTTTAATAACCCAGATGAGCTCCATGAGGAAGTTGACGAGGCTGAAGCGAGGAGAGTTCTCTGGAAGATTGATTTGATGATTCTGCCGTATCTGGCTGTTTGTTATGCGTTCTTCTATATTGACAAGGTACTCCCTCTCTCACCTGTGCTTGGAACAATCAGTGTATACTAACTGGGTAGACAACGCTCAGTTATGCGGCTATATTTGGAATCGTGGACGATCTTGGCCTCCACGGAACACAGTACAGCTGGCTGAGTAGTATCTTCTACTTTGGTTTCCTGGCTTGGGCTTTGGTATGTTTACTATAATAAACTGGAGTGATGTGACTCAATGCTGACTCTACAGCCTACAAATCTGATGTTGCAACGGTTTCCAATTGGTACACATTCTTCTACGGTATACCTAAGACTCGCTAACGTTCTATAGGGAAATACCTTGGTATCAATATCTTTATGTGGTATGTCAGACCCCAATGCTCATTTCAACCCTAGCTAAGTAATCAGGGGCGTCTTCCTCATGATCCAAGCAGCATGCCACAACTTTACCACGCTCGCTATTCTCCGAGCCCTAGGTGGAGCCGCCGAAGCCTGTGCCGACCCGGCCTTTATGTTGATCACCAGTATGTGGTACACCCGTCGCGAGCAGCCCGTGCGTATGGGACTTTGGTATACAGCGAATGGAATCGGCATCGCGCTAGGGGGGCTCTTAGGGTACGGAATCGGTAATATCAAGGGATCACTTCCGTCGTGGAAGTATGAGTTTATTATCATGTATGCCCCTCTCATTCCAGTCTTCCAACTAGAAACCAAGAGCAATGACTGACCATACAAAGTGGCGCCCTCTGTTCATGTTGGGGAATCGTCATGTTCATCTTCCTCCCTGACTCCCCTGTTAACGCTCCCGGTCTAACGCCAAGAGAGCGTCGAATTGCCGTTGAGAGGTTGAGAGAGAACCAAACCGGTATTGAGAACAAACATCTCAAGCCAGCGCAGGTGATCGAGGCGTTTAAGGACTATAAAATGTACTTCTTCTTCGTGTTGGGCTGTGTTTGTATGTTTCCTCCTCTACCTCTCGTTTGACTCGGTATTGATAATGATTGCAAGGCAACATCCCCAACGGAGGAATCTCGAACTTCGGCACAATCATTATCCAAGGTTTCGGGTTCTCGACTCTCGTTACTACCCTTATGCAGGTAAATAGCCCCGGACCCCTAGACCAAACCCACCCTATACTAACCGTAATAAAAGGTCCCCTACGGTGTCCTAATAAGCATCTCAATCCTCGTCTGCGTATACCTAAACGACCGCTTCGAGAACCGTCGCTGTGTTTTTATCCTTCTATTCCTCATCCCCAACCTCGCTGGTGCATTCGGGCTCCGCTTCGTACCAACAGACCAGAAAGTTGGACGGTTGATATGCTATTATCTAACGGGCCCGTATAACGCGGCATTTGTGTTGGTTCTGAGTATGCAGATGGCTAATACAGCTGGTATTTGATCCTCTCTCTGATAATGCACTTTGACGAAGCTACTGCATTGGTGCTTATGTGTACAATTAATAGGACACACGAAGAAAGTCATCACAAACGCAATTCTTTTCCTGGGCTACTGCGCGGGAAATATCGCGGGACCGTTCTTCTATAAGGATGATCAGAAGTATTTACTCCCCCCTCTCATATCCGCTCTATAACCAGACACTGACACCTGAAAAGACCAACCTACTCCCTCGGCATCTGGTCAATGATCGTCTCGCACCTCATCGAAGCCGTCCTCATCAGCATCCTAGGCCTTCTTCTCCGCTGGGAAAACAAGAAGCGGGATAGGATCCAGAGTCAGATGGAGGGTGGACTGGAGGGGAGGGATCTAGGTGCCACGGCGTTTTTGGATTTGACGGATCGCGAGAATATGAAGTATGTTAATGCCCTTTTCCTGTTCTGCATTTGTATGTGTGCTGTAGTGCTAACGTATTGTTTGCTGTAGTTTTCGGTATATCTATTAGAGTTTTGCAAGTGTGGCGGTGGTGGTGGTGGTGGTGGTTCAATTGCTCTGGGAAGAAATGACAATGGATAGCAAGGGGCAAGGGTTGTGGACTGGGAGAATGATACTCTTTGCAACGAAGTAATGACACGATACTACGGAATAATCTTGAAGCGAAGGTTCAGAGAGATAACCTGGTCATCTGTTATCCAAGCTGCAAAAATAGAAATAGCCCTAACTACTCCCAGATCTGAATGACCTTACCTACTATTTATAGTAGTATCAGCACGATATTAGTTGACATTCTATACAAGATAACCTAAGAACTAACCGCTGCCACGAGTATATATCACGAGGTTGAGGTATTTGCGGGCCATGCCACACCATCCCAACCACGCCACCATAAATGCACAGTATGATAAGTATATCCACACATGGACACGGGACTGTTATATCTTTGATATTCACCGATGCGGGCAGAACTAGGAAGAAAGAACTAGTAAAAGTGAAACAAAAATCAGTGTTATTATAGATAAATACTCAGAACCTTCCAAGTATATCTTTTATTATTATGTTATTTCTTCTGGACATGGACTGATTATGCACATCCAAATGATGAGTGTCGAATAAACCAAGAGATTTTCGATGTCTTGTTCTAGATCGCCAATGTAGTCAAAAAAGTGTGGCTGATCATCCTAGGGCTAGGAATACGGCGGTCCCAGCAGTCTTGGGATAACCACCCTGCTGGCTGATTTTTGAGAGGCAGTATAGTGTCGTCGTGGTTGTGTCAATTCATCCCGGAATAGAGAATTTCAATGCTTGGCTGGCTTTGTAGGTCCCAGATGGGTAACATTGCTTGAAAGGTCTTTGGTTTCACTGTTGCTGAGCTGCACAGAACAGCCCAGTCACCCTTAATATTGAGACTGGATAGTAGTGCTCGGTGCCATTTGCGCCGAGTTGATGTCCTGTGCCTCAGGTTCCATCATAGCACGATCGAGAAAGTGAGCTTAGTATTATAATCCAGCCGTCAGTATACGGCTAAGAGAATCAGACAAGATTTTCTTGACAGTATATTGAGTATACCAGGCCCTGGAAATTAGACCCCCACCCCCACCTCCTCAGCTCGAGGAATAATTTAGCCCGAACATTGTGTAGATATTTGCCTCGGTGGTCAAATTTTGTCGGGACTGCACGTCAACTTCGGGATGTGGAGGCACATAGGTTGAGTCGTTTGACCATGACCTTGTCATCATCATTATTTTGGAACCAGTGACAGGGGTGTCTCCGGATTCTGAACCCTGGGGGAATGAGTGTGGGGTGCATGGCATACTTTACGACGCAGAGAACACATAGGAAAGGCCAATTTCGGATTGGATACACCATCTCACCTTGGCTTGCTCCATCGCCGTGCCCAATGCTGACCGGCTGGCGAAGAATGTTATCATGGCCGTTTTGAAAAAGGTTGTCAACGATGACGATCCTTGAGAGTCGGTTCTTGAAATACCGAGTAATTGACATGCAGTCGGAAATTGGAGAACACCTGAAGGCTTAAATAGCCCTCAATCACCTCCTTTGCGAGAGAGGATTGTCTCAAGCTTCCTCCACTGCTATAACCACCATACTTTGGTTGACAATGACACGGCTTATCCTTACATCTTTCCTTCTGCAAGCTGCTTGCAACCTGGTTGCCGGTCAATATCTGGATTGGCGTACCTACAAGGCAAACGGTGTCAATCTTGGCGGTTGGCTTGTACAGGAGTCCACCATTGACACAACTTGGTGGGCACAGTATTCCAAAGGTGCATCGGATGAATGGGGCCTCTGCGCCAATCAGGGCTCCCTCTGCAGCGCTGTTCTCAACCGCCGGTATGCAACATGGATCACCCCTGCCGATATCGACGACTTGTACGAAGCTGGGGTAAACACACTCCGTATTCCAACAACCTATTCTGCGTGGGTCAAGGTCCCTGGTTCGCAGCTCTATTCAGGCAACCAGGTCTCGTTCCTAAAATCCATCGCCACGTACGCCATCACGAAGTATGGAATGCATGTTATTATCGATGTCCACTCGCTTCCAGGTGGTGTGAATGGGATGCCATTTGGTGAGGCCCAGGGACATTATGGGTGGTTTAACAACCAGACAGCGCTCGAGTTCTCCCTCGAGGCTATTGATGCTGTGATCGCCTACGTTAAAAGTTCTGGTCAGCCGGGATCATACACGATCGCACCTATCAATGAGCCGGTTGACAATACAGATCTGTCAACCTTCGGTACTCCTGCTGCTTTGTCTGATGAAGGAGCTGCTTGGGTTTTGAACTATTTTAAGGCCGTGATATCGAAAGTGATCGCTGCTAACCCCAACATCCCTCTAATGCTTCAAGGTGGCTTCCGGGGAGAAGAGTACTGGTCACCACAACTTCCGGTTGATGCGAATGTTGTGTTCGATGTCCACCACTATTATTTCGCAGGCCGGGGGGCTACCAGTGAGAATATCACTTCCTATATCTGTTCAGACGCGGAAAATTCACCAGGAGATGGAAAGTTTCCTGTATACATCGGCGAGTGGTCTATTCAAGCTGAATTCGACAATACCTTGAGTGGACGACAGCATGCTTTAAACACCGGGCTGTATGCATTTGCCGCCCATACTCGTGGAAGTTCTTACTGGACAGCTAAGTTTTTTGGTAACGCCACTGTTGACGGCGAAGGCACCCAGGCGGACTATTGGAATTATATGACATTTGTCAGGCAGGGTATGGTCAATCCCAGGGAGGCAAAGAACGAGTGCTAGGTCTCGACTCTTGAGGAAGTCGTTCAGGGTCCGCCCTGAGTGAGTCCCGGGTGACTACTCCTATTCGTGCAGCGGCACCTCAAAAGTGGAAACACTATACCCTTTGAAATCCACATGGTCAGCGAATGAATTCACAATTTAGGAGTCGATGCAGTTGCCTTCTGGCCTTGCGAGTTGCCAGGTGTAGAACGTGTACACGGTAGAGAATGTAGCTCGTTACTCCGCAAATCCGACCCCGGATCAGCTCGATTTTAGCACGACTGCGGGGGGATTCTGTCTCAGCCATCGTGTGATCAAAATCATTGATGGTGCGACGTTCCCATGTGACATGAGACCTACTCCTACCTGCATCGGGATTGAGCGCTCCACGGGGCTAGAGATGTGCGGTGGGACTTGCAGCATTTCGTGCCAATGAGGTCACTCGGCATCAGTAAGGATAGAAGGAACCTGGAAAAGGCGACCTGGGCGAAATTTTGGACGAAGAACCCCGCTATCTGGCGGTGGAAAGCGGAAGAGGAGAGACAAGGAGGGAGTTGACCGGGAAGCCGCGAGGTGTGGAACATGACGTAAGGCAGCGATTGGGGACAAAGTTGACTCCCGAACAATCTCCCAAGACCCGGCCCGTGGCGATCTTACTGCACTATCTCATTCTGCACAACGCAACTGAAGAAAACCCTGCAATGCGTGTGAGACTGGCCAAGTCATAAGTTCGATAGTGTGGCGGACTAGGGAGCATCATGGCCTGACTATGTACTCAGTAACGATCATCACGGAGGACTTGAGTCCGTCGTCATCTCTTACAGGAGCTCAACATCCACAGTCGACCCACCATTGACCAGTTGGAAGACCAGTAGCAGTGGATATCTCTGAAGTCGGTGGGAGGGCCAGTGGGACATTCCTTTATAATATGTCAACGCATCCTTGATCTTGATTCTTTGTCTCAACATCATCATTGTGAAAGAGCTCGCCGCATCAATTTCAACCGAGCCCCTCTTGGCACCCTCTTCTTCACCTTTACCTCGCCCTCAACCTCGACATCCTCCTTATATCTATCTGCTTACCCTCCCACGCTACTTTTCTCTACAAGATCGTCATGTCACGAACAAGAGTTCTGCTGGTCGGAGCTGCGGGTGAGACCGGAGGCTCAATCGCTAGTGGTCTTCTGGAGCACCCGAATTATGTACGTCACTCGAACGAGTTCTTAATTCTTATCGCCCACGAAATGCGTGCATTCGCTGACTGAATCTCTCAGGAAATTTATTGCCTTGTCCGACCCCGTTCCGTCCAGAAACCTGCAATTGCCGCCCTGCAAGAAAAAGGTGCCCACATCCGCAAATGTGATCTAAAGTCTTCTGAGGAGGAATTGGAACAGGCTCTGGCGGAGATCGACGTTGTGATTAGCTGTGTCGGCTCTGCCGAACAGCAGGACCAAATCCCTCTTGCCAATGCGGCGAAGAAGGCTGGTGTCAAGCGATTCATCCCTTGTGGCTTCATTACAGTGGCACCACCTGGTGGGATCATGTGGTTGAGAGACGAGGTTAGTTCCCAATTCTAGTCGGTACTATTCGCGGGCATCGTCTGACGACATTGCAGAAAGAGACCGTCTACAACCACATCAAGCAGCTGCGCCTACCGTACACTATCATCGACATCGGCTGGTGGTATCAACTCTCATACCCCAGACTCGAGTCTGGAAAAATAGACTATGCTATGACAGCTGCTAATAGCGAAATTGTCGGAGACGGCAACACACCCTTGGCCCTAACCGATTTGAGGGATGTCGGTCGCTATGTTGCCAGGATCATTTCCGATGATCGCACATTAAACAAGTCGGTTTTTGCGTACAACGAAGTGCTTACGCAGAACCAAATATTCGACATGCTCGAGGAAATTAGTGGAGAGGAGGTCGTCCGAAACTACGTAAGTGGGCTGTTAATGAGATGTCCAATTACGTACTAACCGTTGTAATAGATATCCGACGAGTTCGTTCAAAACAGAGTTCTTGCCGCCCGCCAGTCAAGCGAGACTTACCCCTTCGATCCTGTGAAGTTTATTCCTCGATACCTTGCTGAATACCAATTGTCTTGGGGAATCCGTGGCGACAACACTCCAGAATATGCCAAGTACCTTGGTTATGTGTCATCGAAGGACTTATACCCCGACTTCGTCCCCATCCCATTCAGGGATTATCTTCAGGCACTTTGCGATGGTAATGCCAAGGGAATTTACACGGACCGGACCATCTCCAAGGCTCAGCAACGTATGTTCCCACGAAGCGAGTCTACCGACTCTCTGCAGGGCCGATTTTTCCCTCGGACGGAATCTAGCGATTCTCTTTACATGTCCCGATAGACATACATCGATTTACAATACACAAACATTTTACGGCCATTTTGAGACGTACGTGCGGGCCTGGACACCTGTCTCATGGAATAGATAGGTTTCTTGGATTTGTTTTGGTACTGTTGTCTTTTTGTTGGCTACCGCTATCTTAGATTTGGCGTTTCGGCTACCGTACGTGATCACTGCAGTGTACTTGGAGATTTTCACTGTGGTATCCCCCTTGCTTTAGTTATAGATGTATACAATGGGGACTCATGCATATACCCTTCCACGCTTCGTCATCTAGTTCTCAATGCATTTGAAGTCTTGAAGTTTGATCAAAGTCTCAACTACTACTAATCGCGGCACTCACCCCTCGAGGAAGGCACGATCCAGCCTCTCAAATTCCACCATGTCTGTCTTCGTTCAGCACATATAATCCGATAGTTCACTTCCACGCAATCTTTGTGCAATAACACCGCTGAATATGTCACAAAGCCGATCTTCAACCCGCTCGCCGGTTTTACAAGCAGTCAGCATTTATGAATCTACACCCAGTCCGCAGACGAGAGAGCTGAATCCTGACGCTGGATTGAAGCCGTACCAGGTGACCCTCATCAGTCTGTTTCTCCTCGCCGGGGATGGACGAGAGACTAATGAGTTTCATTAGCAATCGGCAGCGCGATAAATACGGGTTTACTAATAGCGTTTGGAAATGCTCTCTCTCGGTATGCAAGGTCTTTGGTTATTATCTGGAGACACTGAATCCTAACGGACATCTCAGATCAGGCGTAAGCCCCTCCTTCGAAGCGTGTTATAGCATACTGATCTTGTAGCCGGCCTCTACACTAATATCCTACACGTTTGTCGGCGCCGTAGTCTTCCTGGTACTTTCGGCCCTCGGAGAAGTGGCCTCATTTTCACCAGAGCCCACCACCGTGCATACACACGCAAATCGGTTCTGCGGACCATCGCTGGGGTTTACGTTGGGATGGATGTAAGCACGGGCTAGAATTGTCGAGGTTGTCTCGCGGCTGATTTTGATGCGCGCAGTTACTGGTTAAAATACATGATGCTTATAATCAGCCAGTTGACTGCAGGAATCGTCGTCATAAAATATTGGAAACAGGATCAAGCCGAGGATCTTACCCCTGCCCAAATTGGAGAATTAGCCGCCTATATAACAGTGTTCCTGTTCGTGATTGTCGGCATGAACTATTGGAGTAGCCAGTTTCTGGGCCGTTATGAAGTTGTCTTGTCGTCATTCAAAGTTCTGATAGTTCTGGGACTCATGATTTTGTCCCTCGTGATCGCCTGTGGTGGAGGCCCTAGCTCCGAGAGAAAGGGATACAATTATTGGAAAATGCCCGAAGCGTTCAATGAATCGAAGAACTGGGATGCATTGGGGGTGTTTCGCGCTATATTCAGGACATTTCCATCTACCACTCTCTCTTATCTGGGGACTGAACTTATCGGAATGGCTGTGCTTCATACCCGTGAGCCTCGAAAGGCTGCCGCTCGAGCCGTCAAACAAACGTTCTATCGTATACTGGCCTTCAACCTTGTCGTCGTCACTTTGTTGGGCATGGCTGTTCCTCCCGATGACGACGAACTAGCATTGCCCACATACGCCTCAAAGCGCAGTGCATCCGCATTTGTTGTGGCAGTTCAAATGGCCCGTATCCCAGTACTACCCCATATCCTAAATGCATGTATTCTCATCTTTGTTGTGTCAGCGGCTGGCCGATCCCTTTGCATGGCCACAAGAATCGTTCATGAACTTTCCATGGAGAAACATGCCCCTGTCTTTCTCCGTCAGACTGACAAACGGGGGCTACCCGTGTACGCTTTGGGATTCAGCACCTTCCCAGCCTTATTAGGGTATTTGAACCTTCTTCGATTCTCAGGTCATCTTTGGACCTATCTAGTCAATTTGGTGACTATGTTCAGTATCCTGACGTGGATATCCATCCTCATGATCCACATATCATTTGTACGCGCATGCAAATCTTATCAGATCCCGCCTGGCGAGATTCCTTTCAAAGCCCCATTTGGAGTTACTGGTTCCTGGATCGCTCTGGTACTCAGTATCTCCATCCCCGTCATGCGAGCCATCGAATTGTCTGACCGCAAATTCTACGATAAGGGTATAGATGTCGGCGCCTTCGTCACCTCGTATCTCGGAATACCTCTTTATCTCATCCTCGTGCTGGGTTACAAGGTTGTGATCAACCGGCAGACCCGCCAGAACGAGACGAAGGTGGAATCACTGCCAGTAAGGCAGAGCCTGCAGAGCTTACGGGGTACCGAGACAGATGGCGCAGGCTTACACGAGGTTTCAACCCGGGAGAAGACACTATGGAAGGGCCGACGCATTCCGTTATGGTTGCTTTAGGTAGTGCGACCTGGGCGATGGATACTGGAGAACATTTTGGGGCAACGTCAAATCAATCGCTCTCTACCGGTAGCTTCAGATGTACTTTGTACACTGGGTATAGTAGGTTTACATATAGCAAGTACCTCAATGGAAAAAGTTCTGGTGGACAGCCTCGGCGTCAAGAGCGCCAACGAGAATTGATTCTGTTGACTGCGGCCCACTTGCTGGTCTGCAAGCTGCACGTTCATCACCTTTTCATTTCCCCTCCTCATCCACCACCACTCTTTTATCATTATCTCCCCTGATCCTTCTTCTCCTCCATTCGGGTACTCGACTACCCCGCTGTCATGATGGACGGCCCTTGAACCGCTCCGTCTTATTCAAGTTTGAGTCCACCCCAGACCAGATCCCGGAGCCCCACCAAACATCGAAGAATCAAATTAGAATAACAAATCCCATGGCGACCATCAATACCTCTATTTAGCGCCTTGATTACGATAGAGTTAGACATAGCCATAGTCTGTCAGGGCCGATACTACATACAGTCTATTCATCCAGTGAAATTCAATTTGCAAAGACAAAGACAAGACAAGAACATACAAGAAATGAAATGAACGACTCCCCCTTTCCCAAAAATGCCAATCTATCAACCAGGAGTCGTCGACCCCGAAACACCCCAGAAATTCAGATCGGGGAAAGATTTCATCCGCATCATCGACCAGCTCAACGAGCAGTATTCGCTGAACATCTGGAACGAGCATGAGTTTTCCCCAGGCCATAAGCCGCTTGATTCACCGCAGTGGCAGGTCTGGCATGGACTGCAGAGGCTTTATTATTCCAGGTCTGCGGATGTCGATTTTCACACTGTGTTGCATAATTTTGAGGAGTGGGTTTATTTGCGGAATGCGAGGGATGCTGTTGCTTTGTGGGATGGGATTAGGGCTGCTTATGGTGAGGATAGAAGAAGGGCGGTCACTATGCAGAAGGAACAGGGGGAGAGGATGGAATATTTGGCAAAATTGGTTGATGATGAAATCTATATTTTGAGTAAGGGGTCGTCTATACCCAGGGTAAGAGGTAGGGCTGGGACTGGTGAGGAAGGGGAAAGTTTTGCGGAAAGGGGGGAAGCTGCTGCAGTGCCAGTTCTGGCGGCGAGGTCGTTGAAGAGACGCCTCTCGACCGAGGATGAGGAGGAAGAGGAGTTTCGGACTGCGCCGAACTCGCCAGAGAAAGGGGATGACGGGGTCCATGAGTCGGGAAGAGCGACGAGAGGTACGGAGGTACAAACGACGTCTGCCTTTGTGCAGAGGTTGACTGCTACGTCTGATACGCTTCCTCGGTATGATGCTGCTACTAGTGCTCAGAACGATCCAAACTTCAGCTTTTCGACTGTCGTGGACACGGTTCCCAGCCTCTTTACTCGAAATATGACCTCTTTCACCTCAACCGGCACATTTGCAACAGAGCCGTTATCCACGCAACCTTTTACTCTGGACCGGGTGACGGACTCGAGCTCTACGTACGATGACTCGCTGGTAGCGCAATTGCTCAGTGAAGAAGCAACGTTTTGTAGAAGCTTTACTTCTAACGGCGGGTCATTTCAAGAGCCACGGTACTCTGCTGAAGGAGAAATCGTGGCGGGACTTCTCCAGCATGGACCCTTCACACTCGAACATTCCTTGCCCCCCTCGATTTCTCTGTTCTATCGTTACGAATTGGAAAGAATTGGTAGAGCTTGGAATGTGTCCTTGGATCGCATGCTTGCTGGAAGCAGTATGTCTCTGAAATACGATGAATTCTGGAAGTGGATTGAATGCCATAGCCAACGAAACGGAAAACCTGTTCCTGAGAGATCCAGTCGTAAAGCATGGGATGCTGCTGGCCGTGGACTCTTTAGAACAGAAAAAGAAAAGCACCCAGAGACAGTCGCTCTAACCGGAGAGTTCGAGTGGTGCGCGAAATCCGAACCGGGGGTCTTGAAACTGAGATTGAACCCTTTAAAGACTGACAGACCATGCCGCTTTCACCGTCGCTTTGGTTCTGATAGGTTTCTCAGTCTAACACTGCCTGCCCCAGCTCGGCCACCGGATCATCTTCGACTTCCTGAGCATCCTGCTCTGTTACGTGAAAGCATTGCTCTGTGGCTGGTTCAGAATTCGCATAAATGCTTTGGTAGGACGTGGCAGCCGTTCTTCGTGGAAGAAGTCAAGCAGAAACGAAAGATCCGAGCTGAGCCAAGATTCAGAATCGATTTTTTTGCCGTTGACGGTCTTGATTTTGAACACCATTATCGCCCGTCATCACCGCCGCGGCTCTCACCAAGGGGCGAGGAATTCCACAAACATACTCCAATGACTCTGGAATCCCTTCTTCAATGGCACTTGGCCATAGATGAAAATTTAAATCAGACTAACCTCAAGCTGTTTCAACGGATTTCTCTGGGCCTTTCCAAGACCTTTGCCACTGTTGTGTTGAAGCCGAAGCAGGTTCTCCATTTGAGAGATGAGCCTGGTCACCGAGTCATGAATGATGGCTGTGCGCTGATGTCCAGGAAGCTTGCCAATATGATCTGTGACTCTTTAGGTATTACGGGGAATACCCCTAGCGCCTTTCAAGGAAGAATTGCAGGGGCCAAAGGACTGTGGATGGTTGATGCGCATCAGTCTTCTATCATCTCTGATGATGATATCTGGATCCAGATATCTGATTCACAGCTGAAGATTGGACCCCATCCACAACAATGGGAGGATGAGGTAGATGACGAGCAGCTGACTTTTGAAGTCGTCAAATGGTCAAAACATCTACATCCTGTAGATCTGAACATACAACTTCTAGCAATCTTGGACCACGGAGGGCATGTCAAAGAATACATTGCAGATCTTGCTCGACTAGGCATTCAAGCAGTAACACAGGATTTCGACGAAGTTCTCAAAAATAACAGCCCAGCCCTCTGCCGCAGTCTCGCCCAAAAAATCCGGCCAACGACAGATACGGGTGCTGGATTCATGTTCCAGAGTGTGAGACGCTTAGAGCACTGGATGAGAGACGACGTCGAGGCTATCATCCGCTTGTCGGAAGCTGGTTTCACCCCTCAAGACTTTTATCCCCTTCGCAGACGGCTCGGGAGATGCCTGCGAGACTCGCTAGAGCGATATGTAGAAGAAATGCGTATCGAGGTGCCGCTGTCCACATATGCCTTTTGCATAGCAGATCCCTACGGAGTCTTAAAGGAGGACGAAGTTCATTTTGGATTCTCCAACAACTGGCGAGATGACCATGGAAATTTCGAAGACAACTTGCTAGACGGTATGGACGTCCTTGTTGGGCGTCTCCCCGCCCATCTCCCGTCTGACATCCAGCGTCGGCGAGCGGTTTGGAAGCCAGAGCTCCGCCATTTTAAAGACGTCATTGTCTTCCCGACGACTGGCCATATTCCTTTGGCGGATATGCTGTCAGGAGGTGACTATGATGGGGACACGCCCTGGATCTGCTGGGACCAGAACATTGTTCGAAACTTTGATAACACGAGTCCACCCACTGGAACCGAAAACTACCCTCCTGATTATTTTGGGCTCACCAAGCATTCCGTCCCGATGCGAGAAATCGAAACAATACCTGAGTTCCTCGAGAGCTCATTCGCGTTCAATCTGACACTGTCGAACCTGGGACGGTGCACGGTGGAGCACGAAAAGCTATCATACGATGATTCATTGGACTGCGCAAAGGCAAAGGAGCTCTCCGTTCTACTTAGCCACCTAGTCGATGGTCGTAAAGCGGGTGTGCATCTATCAGAAGCAGCATGGAAGCAATACCGCAAGAAAATCAGCCCCAGGGTCCGGGAATTGCCAGCGTACAAGAACCCGGATCGAAAGCCGAAACGAAACAACATCATTGACCACATTAAATTTGTGGTTTCGCGGGCTGAGAGAGACCGGGTGCTGACGAAATTTGAGAAAGAACACCCTGAGTATAAAAACGAGTCCAAGCGGGATGAAGCTCTTGTCCGGCCATATGATGAGGCTCGACGAAAAGCGGAATTAGACCGGCGTGGAGGTGCCACAACAGGGCTGTATGCGGCACTCGAGCAGGTCACTAAACAGCTTGAGGAACTTTATCGCCAATGGAACCAATCGCTTTCAGGAGAAAGCTCTTTCTCTCCCCTGGCCCTGGAGGCGGCCGACCAGGCTCGAGCTATTCCGCCAGAAGCCTCAGGAAACCACCCAATGATGCACGTATGGCGGCATAGCAAAACAGAATGGCTTGAGCTGATGGCCTCATACTTGCATAAGAAGCACCCGCGATCCAATTTTGTCTTACACGCGTTTGGCGAAGTACTCTGCCAGATCAAGAGCAGAAGCGTTTCCTCCCGAACTGTGACAAACGAGATACTCGCCTGTTATCAAGTCAACAAGAGGGTGATTGCACGCCTGAAAGTCCAGGACGGCGAAGAAGAGAGCGAAGATGGTGGTGAGTACGAAGGGCATGAAGCTATTGAAGCGATGCTATATGGAACGCCAACAACAGGCGTCGGAGGATACTACGACCCTGATGATTCCATGTCTGTAGAGTAACTAATTAGTTTCAGGATACCATGACAAAGTACACTCGAGTATATCAATGCCGTACGGAGGAGAAAGTAGTATCCCATCCGCGTACTCTGTAGTGAGGATTTTAGGTTGATGATGGAGGCGGACTCCGAAGTAACCCCAGGCGGCCGATAGCTCCTTCCTCTTTCATCCGCATGCGGGACAGAATGCCTAGAACAGTAGGCGGTGACGCGGGCTAACTTTGTGATCACATGCAAGGCCCGCCCGATTGAGTTTGAACCTTGAAGGATTATTAACGCTAAGCCCAATTCAACAAAGGCAGCGGAAAAAGAAATCATCCCAACAACTTATCAATGACAGTGAAACGTGAAATCTGCAGTAGAAAAGCTTATGAATGATGGAATATGGCCTTAAGAATCTCAATATCACAGCTTTCTGTGTATAGTACAGAGTAGAATTGAGTGCCTCAGCACTTGATCAAATACTTTCAACAGTTGGAGAGATCAGGAAGACTGGTTGTGGTTCTCCGAGCTTAGCATGTGATGTCAGATGCCGATGACGGGCTTCCATCAATCACATCTCCTCAAGAGTCAAGACAGACTTCACCACCTCATGTTTGCTTCGGATTGGCAGGGATGCGATCTGTTTCGCTGATAGAGGCAGAGATGTTATCTCCACATAGTAGTACTGAGTGGACTCAGAACAGACTTTTGTCTCTTGGATGCCTGATTCGTGTTGCCTGAGCATAATAAACCTAGGGTACTTGTGTTTGATCTTGTAGAAATCGAAAACATTCAGCTTGGTCAGGCTAGTTCGAGTTTGATCTCGTCATCGATGATTTTATACCTTAAATCCGTATTAGCCGCTATCCGATTCTGAGATTCTGCTGAATGTGTACTGAAGGAAAATTCTTCACGTGAAAGTCGTCCAGGATCCTCAATCCTCTCCACCTTCATCCATCACAAGCAGAATTGATTTACCCCGTCTTCGATCGTCCCCCCCAAGTCTCGTCTCGGCTTCCTCCTACGAAGTATTGTCTGTCCAATACTCGACTTTCGCCTCTGCGCCGCTATGGACCGTAGCGCAGACGGCATTGCTACTCTGAACTCGTCCCTCTCTTCAGTCTCCGTCCGAGACGCCACCGCGAATCCTCCGTCTACGTCTCCTCACATCAACTCGTCTAACTCGTCTTCAACGTCTCTCGCTCCTTTCCCTCACCCTTCATCTGCGTGTTCTCTGTCTCAAAATGTGCCCTCCATGATGGAAGTGGAAAATACCGTCGTGGCTGAGGACCGTACTCGCCGCGCCACCAGTGTTTTGTCAATGGATGACCTCGAAGCCGCGCAGGCGCTCGAAGGACTTCGCACAGGTATGTCCCTCAATATTGTGCTATTCAATTCCCTGGGCATGGCCACTCGCTTACACATATTAGACTTTGGCGCATCCCCGAGGACTTCGCAGCAGACAACCACACCCCCCGACCCCAATACACATGCCGAGCCCCTCCTCTCGTTGTTAACCTCTTCTCACCCGTTTATATCATCTGCGATCAACGGATCGGTTTCTGCCTATACCTCCTCAAAATCATACTCTCCTCGTTTCAAGTCCAGCGCTGAGTTTATTGAGCGTAATATTGGTTCTCCTGTAGCCAGCACCGTCCATAGCGTTGGTCGGAGGACTGGTGTCGAGAGTGGCTTACGCTGGGCTTTGCAGAGACACGCATCCAACTCCTCGGAATCTAACCGGTCGAAACGCCGCAAGGTAAATCGGCACAAGCAAACTATCGAACGGGATCTAGAAAAAGGCGCGGATGTGAACATGGACGCCCAGGTGGCACATGATACAGATCTTTATCTCAACGAGACTTTACCTCCGTATGATGACGAGAAGTCGCCAAACTACGATGAGACTGACAGGCAAATTTCGCCTCGCCAGTCGACGTGGCAGAGCCGGCTTATGATCTCAACATCCGGCCTAGGAGTTGCCATGAGCGAAGAATCGCTCAGGAGCTTGCAATACTGCTTGACATGGCTTAAATGGGCCAATGGAAGACTAGGCAACGCCATTATCGCTCTGCAGGATACCATGAAAGAATGGGAGGCTCTCTCGCGCAAGAATGGAGACGGTCAAGACGCCTCCAACCAAACTCTTTTGTCACAGCGCATTCAGGCTCTTAAGCAAGATGTGCTCTCTACCTTGAAACAGGTAGTAGATGTCGTTTCTAAATATGCCGGCGGGGCGCTTCCTGAGAATGCGCGTCATCTAGTACATCGTCATCTCACCTCCCTACCTCGCCGTTTTCAGGTCGCAACGACAGCCCGTCCTGCGTCTGAGTCCAGCCCATCTTCTGAGTCTTCTGAATCCAGCAGTGCGCGCCGGATTCTGGTACTCGCCCAGGAGGGTCTGGCTACAATGTCACAGATCAACGGTGTTGTCAGCGACACCCTCGTGAGTGCTGAGCACTGGTGCGAGCGGCTGGGCCGCAAACGTACTGGAAGCAATAATACAAATGAAGTCAAAAACGCGGATGAAGTCCAACCAGGACCACGCGAGTATCCTGCCGACATCAAGCAGCCTATTGCAGACGTCCCACAAGATACGCCAATGACTGGAATGAAGGCGTGAATGGCCCGCCAGCCTGTTTATGATACTGAAGTATGCTTTCGCAACTACGTCGTCACACTCGATGATAGATCACCCCCTGTCCGTGAGTCAAAGTGGATCGATACGCGGCGTCGTCGTTTTACCTTCGTTACCCTCCCTTAGGTGCGTACAGATGATTATATCTCTTCCGGTTAATTATAAGTGTTCGCCCGGTAGCATCACCCGAGTCATGTGAGATTTCTCTCGGATTTTCATAGTTTTTACGTGAGCTTCATGCTGTCAAAATCATGCATTGCTGTTGTTTATATCTAGTCCGGTACGAATTGGAAAATATACGTTGTATGGAAGAAGACTTTTTCAAATCTTCAACATCAGTTTCCTTCTATTTGCTATAAACAATAACATTGATCAAACAAGAAATCTTTTTATCCCCCCCTTTGGCCCCCTTGTAATGAAATTGCTCCCCTTCTCTCTCGCGTACCGGCACCTGTCAAATCCTCGCCTTGACACTGACCCTGCGCATCGTTTTCCCATCCCCAGATCTCGCCCGTGGGCTTGGTCTTCGATCTTTCGGCCCCCTCCATATCTTTTCCTTTCGAACCGTCAGCAGTGCCGGTCTTACCAGCTTGACGGCCACTTCCACTTTCATTCTTAGCCATGTTTCCAGGAAGAGAAGCAGGCATGGTCTTTGGCGAGATTTGTGCAGACTGACACAACTCAAGCTCAGATTCGTCTTCTTCTTGCGTGTCCTTTTCTTCTTCGTCGCTGCAGGCTCGCCTTTTCCGGTTCTGACCCTGGGTTAAAGTCTCTGCGGTGCTGGTCCGTGCCTTGGTAGCACTTGCCTCCGCGGAAGAGGGTTTGGGCTGGGAGATGTCAGTTGTCTCGGACTTTGTGTTGGCGCCAGTGCGGGGAAGGCTGGAGATGTTGTCAGAGTTGGAGGGCATTGAGAAAGTACTGGTGGTGAGTTTGGTGGTGTTCCGATGTTGCTGTTGCTGAGGTTTTGTATGTGTGTTTTGGAGAGGAGATATTGTAATATTCGATAGTAGTAGTATGTATGAAAGTAGCTTGAACTGTATCAGGGTAGGTAGATGGTGGTGGAACTGGGCTTTAAGTAACTGAGCTGGAGTGGACAGAGACAAGGCTCATTGTGCTTTGTTCATCATTGTGAAGATGTATTGTTTGTTCAGTTTGGGTGCTTTTTCTTTGGTCGTGGGCTAGGTTTGTGTTCTTTGATTGTTCCTTGTTTTTGTCTTTCATTGAGATCTTTATTTGTTCTTCCTTAAAACAGCGGTTAGATAGTTATCTACTATCAATCAAAGAGAAGTTGCAACTGAGAGAAACTGACACAGATAAAACTACAACATCCCTACGCATTCTATCGTCTTTGACATCACCTTTGATACTTTCGATAGGACAATGTCTCTATCAACCCTTCAGCCAGCCAGCTTGGAATCAGACCCAGATTCTCAGCCACTCCTTGTCTCCATATTCCCCTACCTCTGCTTGAGCCTCTCGTTTATCTTTCTTGTGCTCCTACATTGGAGCTACTTCGCAGAGCTCATTTGTCACCTATCGGCCCGATTGAAGTCTGAAACGAGTGGGCCTGAATATAGTTCGATCAAATGGGCATCGAGGAAGTATAAGCGAGTCGATGGTGACGGTGATGGGGGGGAGAGCGACGAGGATGAGGGAGACGAGAACGAAGATGAGGCATTGTGTCTACCCAACACATACCGGTTGAGGGCGTCGGCAATATACAGACTCAGAAAGCCGAGGCCTTATGCTAACGACCACTTCCTCTTCCGCAACGCTCCAAAATGCAATACTGCAAACACCAAGGACACCATGCTCAGCGAAGATACCACAACCCCCCTTCTCTTCGAGGACCAGGACGAATTCAACAAGCATACATACGGACCGCTCCCTTCATCCTCATCCACATCTACATCCAATAGTCAAAATCATAACCAAGGCCGGAAACACCCCACCGCTGCACCCGCCTATCTTAATCTCGAACACCACATAAGTATCAGACAAAGACAAGTCACCTCCGGCTCAGCTAACGACGCAGAGACCCAAGCAGCTATTACAGGATGGCTGCACAATCTCGTCGAAAAAGCAGTGAGGGGTTTTGAGAGCTTACACGACACACGCACAAGCATAAGCACAAGCACGACTTAGCACTACGGAGTACTTACATACATAAGCGATGTGATGTGATAGGTATAGTAGTGCATGGCATGTTACGGGAAAGCATAATCATGTCAACAAGCGGTGTGAGCACACGGCTTTGATTTGCTTTTGGGCTTTTCTAAATCTGAACTAGTTGCTTGGACGGTTGAGCAGGGATTTCTTGCATATACGTTTCCGCCGAGGAATTATTCCAGGAGTATTGATACCTGGTGGATGTGGTGTGGTGGGAAATGTTGGGGAGGAAAAGTTACTGTGCACCTACAGGCGCCGGGGTTAATCTTAGGCTCAAGCCATGATCACATTGTGCAGGGGACCCTAGCTGGAGTAATTGAATTGGGGCAGCTTAGTTGGCGTCTAAACTTACTGGACGCTGGGTTTGTAATTTGTTCCGTATACCTTCCGGAGTCATAAAGTTTCATGAACAGAATTTATCTAGCGTACCCCGTCTAATATATCGTCATCTATTTCTTATCAATAGCAAGAGTCTGGAGAATGAAACCGTGAGATATGACATTGGGGTGAGGCGGGGTATTTATGGGGCGCAGTATCCACCGTCGACAACAAGATCAGCGCCCGTCGTGTAGCTAGAAGCATCCGAGGCCAGGTAAAGGTATGCGCCCTTGAGCTCCTCTGCGCGACCCTCTCGGCCCATGGGAATTTTGTCACGCCAAATGTCCTTGGTCTCCTTGGGGACGAAGTTGGAGATCTCGGTAGCGATGTAGCCTGGAGAAACGGTGTTGGCACGGGCGAACTTGACCCACTCAACGGCTAGGGACCTGCCTGCACTGAATCAGCAGATGATGAGAAAGGGGAGAAATATAACGAACAGAGATGGATGACACCGGACTTAGCAGCGTTATAGGCAGCCTGGAGTTGAGGGAAGTTGACAATGTGACCGCTCATAGAGGCGGTCGCGACAAAGCTGCCGTAGGTGAAGTTGTTAATCTTGTTGCCGTCCATGTCGACACCCTCTTCCTTCTGTTTCCGCCAGTAGTAGGCAGCATATTTGGCGCAGTAGTAGGTGCCGTTGAGATCGATGTCCACGACGTCGGAGTAGTGGGCCAGAGGGCCATCAACCGCGGGGCCCTGCGTCCATGGAATACCAGCATTGGCAATGAAGACATCCAACCGACCGTTGAAATCCTTCACGCTCTGCTCAAGGGCCTGTTTGACCGCCTCGGCGTTCGTGATGTTGACCTGGTAAGCTTTGGCTGCGAGACGTCAGTTTGTCATGCGCTTGCCTATCCATGAGTTGAGGAGCTCACATTGAATGCCGTACTGGGAAGCGATCTCCTCGGCGCGCTCAGGACACTTGGTGTTCGTATTGTACCATAACGCGACGTTGGCACCGGCTTCAGCTAGGCCGTTGGCAACTGCATAGCCAATACCGGCACCGGCACCTGTGACAATAGCAGTCTTGCCCTTGAGGGAGAACATTGATAGAAGGCCGGGATGTGCGGGGGCTTCAGTGTTGCCGTGGACAAAGTGTCCGGACACGTCGATAGGCTGACCGGCCATTATGCTGTAATGAGCGAGAATAGGATATAAGGAACAATAGAAAGATGCCAAGGGTAGGTACGTGAGAAAGTAGCAGAAGTATGGACAATCAGGCCGACCACTTTCTTATATAGACTGGAGCCTGTCCAAACCTCCAAAGGTGCACTCTTTCACCGATTCCAACTTTCAGGACTTGGTAGACCCTGATCCACCCACCGCTTCTTGATGGCTATCAACACCAAGCCATATCTATCCGGTCCAGTCTAGGTTGGATGATGACGCTATGCAGGCCCAGGCAAATGGCGGCCAGCGTCGAATCAAGAGTGACAGGGGCCTGAATCCTTGAGTCGCCATGATGCAATATGGGGCTTCTTCATTGTTCTCACCCAAGTTGCTTCTTCTGTGTCAGTCCCTGTAGGGGAGTTGCACATCAACCACTCCAGCACCCCGCGACTTCTTGTCTGCCGCAGTGCCCACGCCGATCAATGATGGCCCGATCTGATGTGTCCCAGGATGTAAAATACTGTAAAGTGTATACAGTCTTGAGTGGGTTCGGCTTTAGGTTTCTCCGGGATCGACACAAAGCCACGTGCTCCTACGCCTCATCGGCCTCAAACTTCCTGGGCCATGTCCATTATTTACCACTAATAAGAATCGAGGCTTCTACATCATTGAAGCATAAACATCATAGACTGTTCATCCAGGTGAATCGAGACATGAAATTCTCCATCTAGCAGCACTCTATCCAAGGTCTTCCGCCAACAGCTTGATTATGGACTTCTACCGCAATGGCTTCACTCAGGTCAATTAAGCAATCAATAAAGATGTCCATGACTATTCATCAACCCCATAGAAATATCTGCAGGCTGGCTTACATTATCTAATTACCCTTTTGTATTTTGAGATACCTTACCCTCGCTGACATTGCGTATCTATACCAAGCAGTATGCTCCCATGCGGTCTTCAACTAACCACTCCTCACAGCTAAACATTTAACCACCAAAGCAACAACAAGCAGCTATCTTTGCCATTGATTTGGGAACATGCTCAGAGTCAACGGACTTGCAAGGGATGGATAGCCATCTTTGCATTCCGGGCGTCTTGAACAACAATGCGGGCACATTCCTGTCTCTTCCACAACAAACGCCATCGCCCGCTCTGAGATGACTCTTCCTCCTACCCTCACTGACCATGTGTGTGGCGGTATATCGCCTCTACTCTGACGTTTGGCTGCAAGTTACACTACCAGTGAATTTCTCGCATGCGCAGCTCTTGACCTGAACGAAGGTCCAACGCGAAGTATCAGAGTTAAAAGCTTGTGAGCATTTTACTGGCTGTCTCGCTGGCCAGATACGAAGGCCGTGTCCCAGAAACTTCGCCACCATGATAACATTGACAACCGCTGTTGCGATAGCCGTTACGTGCTCGGTCATTTTCATGGTCTCCGCCGTCGTTATCACTATCATCTGGGTTAAGATCCGCCAAGAGAGAATATCGCTTGCATTGGTACAAGCCAGGCAAGGCCCATATTCCCACGGTCTACAGAGCTTCCAGGCTGAGACGTTGACGGAGCTATCGCGTGAAGAAGGCTCCGCGTTGAGACAATACGGACAACTCCCGTACGGCAGGCCAACCGAATGGGGCCTACTGGCTTCTAGAGAGAGTCTAGATCAATCCGCCGACGATAAGTCTCCAAAACACATGTTGAAGAAGGCTCCCAGTTTCTCCCTCAGGCACTCTATATCGTCCAAGTCCAGGCGGAACTCCAAGACTTTTGTGAGACCGGGCTCCCTGACAACATTAACAGAGGCTTCGGAGGGACCATCTTACTCTCAGAATGTGTCCGCTTCAAATGAGAATCTTATAATATCAGCAGTCGATGGAGCTTTGGAGCTGCCAACAGAAACAACTCCCAGACAAACACCGGAGACCGAGGACTGTCGACTTAACGACGACAACACCATTCGTCCTATCTCTGGCCCTTGGCCCCAAAGTCATCAACGAGAGCGATCCAGTGCTCTTTTCCCTGTACTTGAGGATCACTATGAGGGCTTTGATCCAACTGGGACTCGGGTTCGAGGAGGCAGTATCACTTCTCAGTCCGCCGGAATGGTGCCAGATCAGCCAATTCCACCTCCGCCCTGTGCATATCCCCCTAATAGGTTCCGCCTGTCGAAGAATGACTTGACCCGATTCTCGTCTGTGAGCCTTGAAACGGCGGATAGTTCAATCCTCAATGACAGTAGGCGGGCTTCCACCAACGTCGAGGGCAGTCTAGCTTCCCCTGCTTTACCGGCATGTCCTACATTTGCCCCGTTCAGTGCGAATGACGTCCGGAAAGAATATGATCGCAGAAACGTCACTTCTAATGCGGCACCATTCATCTTTCCTGCAAATTCTCCTGCGCGCAAGGGCCAGAGGGTTGATTCCGAACGTGTCTCTCCTCGCCGCAGTCTTACTGCCTGTAGCCCTCCACGTTCGGTTGAGCGGATAAGTCCACCACCGAGGAGAAGCGAATCCCTGTCCGCTAAGCAGAGCAAAGACCAAACGCCCCAACCCTACCTTGACCTAGATCATATCCCCCCATTGAACACACGCCGCAACACCGCCTTACTACCACATTTCAGCCAAATGCAGCGTCATTCAATGCATGGAAGCCCACGGAGAGACACTGATCCTTTCTACAGCGGGACTTTATCATCACATAGCCCAGTGAACAACCCTTATGCTCCAAATAGAAGAGCCAGTAGCTTTCTACCTCAAGACTTATCTCAGACTCGGAATGCTCATCCCCCATTGACATCAGCCCTCAAAGGTAGTGGGCACCGAAAAGGGCACAAACGACAAAATTGTGTACGGATATCGATCCACCCTCCAATAACATTCTCGGGCCCTGCATTTTCTCCCATGGTGGAGGAGCCAACAGAGGTTGAAGACGTGGATAATCGCTGCTCAAAGATATCCGATCTCTCAACGTCGAACGTCTCCCGCAATTCCAGCGTTTCTGTTTTATCCACTGAGAACCGAACGAGCTTGCAAGGTTCTCAGCCTGATCGTCCTATTTCGCGAATCATCGAAGTCCCTCACGACAGTCGGATAGACATCTACGGGAGTCCAACTAAAAAAAGAAAACAGACACAGCCGGACTCAATTTCCGTCATCGAAAAGGCATTACCCGGGATCCTCACAAGCCTTCCAACAGCCACAGACAAAGAAAGCCTCTCCCATACCCCTTCCCCGGAGAGAAATCCACCCGTATGGAAAGTCCCAGACTTTCAAGGCTCGCCTACCCAGCTCGAGAACTCACCAGCCCCTGGAAGTCCCCGTCGATCAGCGGTAATGGGACCCCGCAGCCAGCCAAGCAAACCAGCACGCAACAGCTACCAGTCTCTCGTTCCACCCGAAAACACTGCATCTCCACCACGCAATCATAGCATCAAGGGGCCTTCACGGAACCCCTCAACTTCGTACACCATCCGGCGAGTCAAAAGTGACGCGAGAGAACAGACTCCGCAACGCAGCCATAACCATAACCAAAACCAAAACCAAAACCATACCTGTTCCCCAAGCCACAGCGCCAAAGAGCGAGCAAGCCACTACACCACCACCACCACCACTACCACAAACACCTCATCACCAAGTACTCACCCACGAAAGACACCCGGGACACAAATCAGCGCTATAGTCCCGATCTGGGAAGACGAAAGCAAGAAAAGGGCACCGCGGAGATCAACAGTCTCCGTTGTCCATGATCCGCCGCGGGTGCAACTCCCCAGTGACAAGAATGATAGTGTCTCTGTCTCACCACGGCAAGCCCAGCCTGCATGTGATATAGATAGGATGACGCGCATGTCCAGCTACAGGAATTCCCGACACGGCTTTACGACTCCTGCGAGGAAGGCGGTTGGGTTAGGGATTGGGGCGACGACGCCGGGGAGTTTATATGATGGAGATGGTTTCTTGAAGGAGTAACTAGTCAGTTGATTTGGCTTGTTGTTTGTTGGAATAATTAATTAGTTTAAATTAGCAGCGTTGTGTGATCACCATACCGGCAGCTAGGTGTACTTTGATCCCCTTGGGCCTTGTTCTAAGTAGTATTCGAGAATATCCTTTTTCGAATTTGAATATCACAGCTTATATCAAAATAGGCCGCTAAAGCTTTTTTAATCCTTCTTCATACCTCCCAAAATCCGCCTTAAATGCAGTTTTTTTTCTGTTCAGTCTGTCCGCCTCCATTTTGTCTCATCTTCTTCTCTCCCCTCTCCCTCCTCGGCGTCTTCCATCCTCTCATCTCCATCTTGTTCTCTCCCCCTCACCGTCCCAGCTCCCGGCCCGAGACCGGGCAAACTGATTCCCTCTCCACCTCCAATCCACTTTCCCTCTTCATCAAAAAACTCATGCATATTATCCGCCGTAATCCACCCGGAACTCCCATCAACAGGGGGTGGAAGGCCGCCCTCAGGCGCAGATCCAGGGAAAACAAGCCCAGACGCAAACGCGCCACCATCCTGCTCGTCCTCTTCGATTGGATCCGGATGGAGGTTTGAGCAGGCCGAAACGGCGGCGTAGAGTTTCTGTGTCTCTGGCTCTGGCTCTAGCTCCTCTTCTTCTTCTTCGTTTTCGGGTTTAGATGTGGACCGGGGCGGAACGAGTGTCAGCGTGATACTTTCTACTTCGTCGGATTCTTGCGGGTATGAGGATGCGGGGAGTTGTTTTGTGATGTCCATGTAAAGACCTTGGACTTCTCCTTCGGAGCCGGAGGATGTCGTGGGGAGCTTCAGGCGCTGGATTGCGTGGAGGGAGATGGATGGGTACGTAAGGGAGAGACCAGCATTGGTGGTGGAGTTGTAGAGAAGGAATTTGCTATATCATGTTAGCCTATCATGTACTATTTCAATAAGATAAGAGGGGGTAACAAACTCAGAGGTTACCCAAACGTCCACACCCTCAATCAGGATTTCCTTCTCATTCTCGTCTTCGGTACCGTTCGCGTCGGTGGAATCTTGACCATCCCCGCTACCGTTGACTGCTGCGCCACGGAGAGCATTTAACGCTGTGGTTGCGGAGAGGTCGCGGTCAAGGGCGACAAGTTTGCAGTTTGAGGCGTGGTAGTGGAGGATAGCGGGGCCAGAATGGAAGGATTCTGGGGTGCGGGATTGGTGCACGGAGAGGGGGGTGAAGGAGGATGTTTCGGGGCGCGATGTTAGAGCTTCCATTCTTGACGATTGGGTGAGTTGTGAGAGGAAGAGTTTGCGGAGCGGAAAAGTTGAGTGGAATGTTTAGTTCAAGGTTCCAGAGCTTGGGCGGAGATAGATAGCGGAGAGCGGACGGATACTAGCGATGGACCTTGAACATGTAGAATTGTACATTCCTGCTTCGACCATATTAGTAGATAAAGATGCCGTGGCTTGCATTCATATTGATTATACATATCTGCGTACGTTCGTGAAATCCTAGTAATTGTATAGCAGCTGCGCGTTTGTTACTGGTACCTACGGAGTCGAAGCTCCTCCCTGCAGCTCATTCTAGTCTGATGATGGCCTATTCCGTAACCGTCATTGAAGCATAGTCGTTACGTTGAAGCAGCTCGGTATGATATTTCATACAGCTAAATGTGCAATCCAAAGTAGCTACGACAGTATCATTTCACACCAAACCCACCAAACGCTCTATCCAGCTCCTCGCCTTCATTCCGCGCGGCCATAGAAGGTAGCTCTGCCGCCCCAGGATCAGAAGAAGCGCTATCCAGCAAACTGTGGCCCGGTTGACTCTGCGGTGATTGATTCGACGACGCATTACTCGGCTGCAGGAGCTTCTCGTCGCGATCAAGCCAACCGGGAGCGACGCGGCGTCTCTCAGCAAGGTCCCGAGCGGATATTGATTCTTCCCATTGCTTGATTGCCTTGTCCGCGTCGATCTTGGCTTTGTTTAGGTGTTGCTCGAGGGCCTTGCACGACGCAAGGATGTCTTCCGGTGATGCGGCGTGTTCACCACTGGATGATACGACATAGCTGGGTTTATCTGGGTTGCTTGGATCGACGGTGACGGAGGGAGGGAGGGTTGAAGGGACAGATTTGTATGTGTATGGGAGGGTGACTGATGTGGGGAGGTTGATAAATGGAGAAACGGTTAATGGGACCTGGGCGAGGAGTGGATGGGGGCCTGGTCGGTTAGTCGGGAAGTATCAAATGGATCGAGGAGATGAACGTACGGTAGGATTCGTACATGCTGGATGAGAAGGGTAATGGTGAAGACGAGTTGTACAGAGTAAGTTGTGAGGTGCCCAGGTTGAGTCTCTGGATCCGATCCCCATAGACGAGATTAACAAGCAGCTCGAAACCTGCTCAGCTACTGAAGTCTGGAGTAGTTGGTAAGACAACAAAATAAGGGTCCATTATATCGATGTACCTATAATGTCAACGATAGAAATTCCCTTAGTCGCGAGACCGATACGTAGTGTTGAATAAGGGTGCCTTCAGCTTGTTGGTCTTTCAGCTTATCGCTTAAATTTTTGTTTTCTAGACATTCCATTTTGACCAATACTGTAGTCCAGATATTGGACAGGCGACTGGTATCATCCATAATGAAATAGTGTGACTTGATTGTTCTGTGCAAAATCCGCCGCGCTTAACCCCACCCCGCCAACGCCAACCTTACAATCGCCTCCGCGCAGCTTCTCGTCTCCCCCTTTCTCCTTTCTTTGACGACTCCTCACTTGGCTTGTCCCGCTCTGTTCCATCCACGAGGGCTCTAGGTCATTGCGATTCGAATTCTACGTTGCTCAAAATGGATCGGAACATTGCGCGAGCTGTGACCGATAAGCAGCCGGTCCCGGAGATTGACTTCACCCTGCATGTTATGGAAGATGGCACCCAGGTGTCCACCGAAGAACGTGTGGTGAAAGGTGTGTAGTACTGTAATTCAGAGTCTGTTCGTCCGTTCTAATCATTGTATCGCGATTCTAGAGGTGCAAGCGCCCGCGTTGAACACCCCAACGGACGACCAGTTTTGGTCAGCTGAAGACCCATCGAAGCCGGACCTGCAGTTCCTCAAGCAACATTTCTATCGAGAGGGTCGACTCTCTGAGGACCAGGCGCTATGGATTATACAGGCGGGCAGTCAAATACTAAAATCGGAGCCCAATTTGCTTGAGATGGATGCGCCCATAACAGTGTGCGGTGACGTGCACGGGCAATATTACGATCTGATGAAACTATTCGAAGTTGGAGGAGACCCTTCGGAAACCCGCTATCTATTCTTAGGCGATTATGTCGATCGGGGTTATTTTAGTATTGAGGTAAGCGGTCCGTCCCTCTGGCATGATTTGTCTAACCTTCTCAGTGTGTCCTTTATCTCTGGGCTTTGAAAATCTGGTATCCCAATTCGCTTTGGCTACTACGAGGAAACCATGAATGCCGACACTTGACGGACTATTTCACTTTCAAATTGGAATGTAAACACAAATATAACGAGCGCATCTATGAAGCCTGCATTGAGTCTTTCTGTGCGTTGCCGCTGGCGGCGGTCATGAACAAGCAATTCCTCTGCATCCACGGAGGTTTGAGTCCTGAGCTGCATACCTTGGAAGACATCAAGTCGGTGAGTGGCAGAAGTTCTCAAAGACATCTCACGGCTTGTACTAATCAGCACAGATCGATCGTTTCCGAGAACCCCCAACTCATGGACTGATGTGCGATATCCTCTGGGCCGATCCCCTGGAGGACTTTGGTCAGGAGAAAACTGGCGACTATTTCATCCATAACAGCGTTCGAGGATGCTCTTACTTCTTCTCTTACCCTGCCGCCTGCGCCTTCCTGGAGAAAAATAACTTACTATCCGTCATTCGAGCCCACGAGGCTCAGGATGCTGGCTATCGCATGTACCGCAAGACTCGCACGACCGGTTTCCCCAGTGTCATGACCATCTTCAGTGCTCCTAACTATCTAGATGTATATAACAACAAGGCCGCGGTCTTGAAGTACGAAAACAATGTCATGAACATCCGGCAATTCAACTGCACCCCTCATCCGTACTGGCTGCCTAATTTTATGGATGTGTTCACCTGGTCTCTGCCATTTGTCGGTGAAAAGATCACCGACATGCTCATCGCCATTCTCAACACATGCTCCAAAGAAGAGCTCGAAGACGAAACACCCACCTCCGTCTCACCTGGCGAGCCCTCCCCAACGGTACCAATGGACACGGACAGCCCAGAGTTCAAACGACGCGCCATCAAGAACAAGATTCTTGCTATTGGTAGACTATCTCGGGTCTTCCAAGTGCTGCGTGAGGAGTCTGAACGAGTTACCGAGCTCAAGACTGCGGCTGGAGGCCGTCTCCCTGCCGGTACATTGATGCTCGGCGCGGAGGGCATTAAGCAGGCCATTACCAACTTTGAAGATGCCCGCAAAGTTGACATACAAAACGAACGTCTTCCGCCCAGTCACGAAGAAGTGGTCAGACGAAGTGAAGAGGAACGGCGGATTGCCCTCGACCGCGCCCATCATGAAGCCGATAACGACACCGGCCTCGCTACGGTTGCAAGGCGGATCAGCATGTAAGTTCTCTAGCCTCTTCTTGAAAGCAAATGCTGACAGATCGTAGGTCCTCTGGGTCAGGCAGACGTCGGCGAGACACCGGTGGTCGAGATTCTCGAGAAGTATGATAATGAAACGCTCGATCTCCACGCCGACCTCTTTAGACCACATGAAAGATCCTCAATCGTTGTAGTCTGGTAATCCCAGACCTGTATAGATTGGTCCAGTCCACGGGACTTGGGGCTGAGATTTTGACACTGGGACATAATCTTTGGGCAAAGGCTTTTTGTCGGATGAGAT
This sequence comes from Aspergillus kassunensis, assembly GCA_027569205.1. Taxonomy (NCBI): domain Eukaryota; kingdom Fungi; phylum Ascomycota; class Eurotiomycetes; order Eurotiales; family Aspergillaceae; genus Aspergillus; species Aspergillus kassunensis. Next base: position 160,515 of record JAPDEQ010000013.1, on the reverse strand, counting down.
ACACGAACATGTACTTGATATTGTTACTGAGGATACAAGCTCGGGAGGCTACCACTGTATGTCTTATCCTGCACAGAAGCTACAGCGTCTGCGACGCTGGCAGTATGAGATGATGAATTATATTACGATATTATACTTTGAATGCTTGTAAAGCGTGATTATTCGTAGGGTGGACTTACTAATCTAATAAAATGCCTGCTCACGGACAGTAAGTTCTGCGCCAAGCACGACCGGCTCCAACTTCCGAACCGACAATAAAGCTCCATCCCGACCTACCTTAATCAACACCCAGACAATAAGCCCTCTCAGGCATAACTTAATGCCGCTCAAACTCCGCGGCTCGCTCTCCAAGAGCCTGCCGCGCAAGAGAAACGGAACAATACCCCCTTGTCCATCCTGCGCTGTTCACCACCAGCAACAGCAACAAACTCTCTCGCACTCCACGCGTCGAAACTACCACGCCGGTGCTCATGCTCACGCCCAAGCCCTCTCCTTTCTCCAACAAAATATCAAATCTTCCTTACGTTCACGACCCCTCGCAATCCAACACCCATACTCGACATACCCTTCAACAGCACTCACAGCCCGCCATGTGCCGCCGCGCCTGCGCGATCTATATAACTCGCTCTCGCGCATTCAAAGTGTTGCGCCGGGTCAGGTGAATCTTAGTCGGTTGCAGCTTGCGCTGAGGGGGTTGGAAGGTGAAGATGTTTTAGTGAGGGTTGCGGGTCTGTTCTACCCTTTTTTTTTTTTTCAACTGTCTTAGTTTGCGTTGGGGGCTGCTTCTTGAGTTGAGATGGGACTTTGGTGATTGGATCTGTTGCTGACTTTGTTCTTGATAGTTCTGGGATTGAATGATGTGGCTGCAGCGAGGAAGCTGGTAAGGCTTTTGTTGGCGGATCCGTTGAAGAGGAGGGAGGCGTGGGAGGATATGGTCGATGGGATTGGGGATATAGATGGGTTAGAGAGGGGGCTATTGATAAGGTATTGTGTTTATATTCGTCTTTCCCGGTGTGGAGCTAATAGGTGCAGATACGGAGAAGTTTCGCAGAGTATAACAAACCACCTCGTCCCTACCATTTCCGTTCCGTCGCCGATCTTAAAGAAGGGTAATTTGGAAATTCTGGTTACGAGTTTAGGCACGGGAGCAGGACCTGAAGCGGATTCGCTCGGCGCGCAGCTTACGGCAGATACATTCCTCGTGCCAACAGTCACGATACAGACTTCACATACGGGACGATCAAACATGGTGCGGTACCCTGTGCACAAGAGCATCGTGTGCGCGCAAGGAATAGACGGATTACTTGCGTATAGTGGCTTGCTCGCTCAGTCTGATTTGAAGAAAGAGGCTGGTTCAATATATGCGGCTGTTGAGCTTGGGGTTTCTGGGTCCGAGGTCAACAATGAGAGGGTTGCTTTTGTGGATACGGGCAAGGCGGAAGAAGCACTGGCGAAGTTCCGTGAGTCGGTACGCAATGCGACTCTGTACGAGCGTGGATGGACTAGCAGTGGGATGCAGCCGGTTGTGGATTGGTTATCATCGCTAAAGGGCGAAAAAGGGGTCCTCGATCCGTCCCTGAAGTCCCTGGTTACGTCACTTGTTGATGCTGCGGAGCAAAGCGTCGTTGCGGAGGAAAAGCGGAAGATGCAGGAAATAGAGGATGGTTCTATTTCTGAATATATTCGGGAAGGTCTAGAACAGTCTGTATCGACATGGGCTGAGAATGCTCACACAGAACTACAGGGTGCGCTTGAAGAAGGCTTCGCGACAAAGAGTTGGCGCGGACTAGCATGGTGGAAGCTCTTCTGGCGCGTTGACGATGTGAGCATGATCACGTCTGATATTCTAGAAAAGAAGTACCTACGTCGCGCCCAGAAGGAGGTGATTTGGACCGCTGGTCAATTCGAGCAGGCCGGGCTGCGAGACCCAACTCAGAAAGAAGATGAGATTGTTGTTCCTGCAGAACAAGCACCCAACGGTAAGAATGTCGTGGCTGTCGTGGGGCCCCCAAAGGAAGACAAGGTTGCATGGCCCACGCAAATTACCAAGAGCCGTGCGCGATTGCTCGAGACCACAGTTCCTTCACTACAGGCATTGGCACAGCGACTAGTATTCTTCAGCCTCTCCACCACGTCGCTGACGTCGGCTCTATCTGTTCTGACATATGTCTCGCTCCCAACTGCCTCTATATACGAAACCTGCACCATTGCAGCCGTCGGTCTCATATATACCCTGCGTCGACAGCAACGGAAGTGGGAAGCCGCACGAAGCTTTTGGGAAGAAGAGGTGCGCGAGGACGGTCGGGCCGCTCTGCTCGAGACAGAGGAGCATCTGCGCACAATTGTCCGCGAGGGCGGCAGGAACCAGGTGGACCTCACAGCACACAAAGCGCGCAAGGCCATCACGCAGGCCCGAGAAGCACTCGACAATGTACAATAGACTTGAGATAGGAACATGTACCATACCCCAAACCAGAACTGTAACGATTGACTGTAGTATGAGGCTTAGGAAAGCTCCACACTTCCATCCGGGACCCCCTGCAAGCTGCGCAACCTCCTCGCAAAAAATCGCATTATGGGAACCATTTCATCCCGATTCCGCGGCATTGTATCCCCGCGCCTCGAGTATGTATGCATCTCCACAAACTCAAAGACATCCTTCGTCCTTTTCACCGCCGACTCCGTCACAACCTCCGAGTCCCGCCCCGCAAGCAGCAGAACAGGCGTCCTGTTCTTCCCCCTTTCATTCCCTGTGTTCTTCCCAGCCAACGAAAGCGGATACGCAGCTCCAATCGAGATAATCCCAGCTAGCTCCCCTACTCCTCCTTCAGGCCCCTCTCCGGCCATTGAATCCGACAATACCTTCTGCGCTACAACAAGAGCGGCCATCCCGCCCTGTCCAAACCCCATAAGCATAATCTCGCGATGCTTATAACCGCATTTCCCAAGAAGCACCCGCTCAATTATGTCGTCAATAACTAGTTTTGTGCTTCTCGTGAACCCAGCGTCCATATCTAGTGCTCCTGTGCGCGAATCGAAGTTTATGTCATCGCCCCAGTGGAAGCCTGGGAGATCAAGGGGGACGGGGTTTGGTGCTTGGATTGTCAAAATCGTTGTCTCTGCAAGACGGAGTGAGGAAGCGAGGGATGTGAATCCTGTAAGGTTATCACCTAGGCCGTGGAGGAGGAGGAGGACGTTTGGCGGGATTCTGACTGTGTCGGTTTGCGATGGTGGTGGGGTTAGGGTGAAGGTCAAGGAGGAAGGGAAGTCGGAGTTTTTGGGTGTGCGGTTTGGCATATTGATTCAATTCTGCGGTCTTGATCGATTCGAGGACACTATTTTGGTGGACAATTGTTGCGAATTGGTGTTGGTTGGATGCGAAGTTGGGATGGAGTTGAAGTCGTGGTAGGTCAACTTTGGAAATTTGGAAGTTATAAAAGGTTGTATTTTACTGCATTCTATCTGAAACTTACCAGCAACCTTACCTGCACTATACACGGATAGACAGTGTTAATCCAACTCTTTGATTTGGCATATCTTGTTAAAGATCATGCATTCCCTCACGAATCTTCCGTGTTTAATAACGTTGCCAACATGAGCCTGATAATAATAAATGTGATTTTATACATACCCTGTAGTCCCAGTGCCCCTTTAGGTATAGCTTAGGCTAGGCTATGCTCAAACAGGTAGCATACTTTGTAAGTACAAGATTCACTATGAACACGAGTGTTTTCAGAACAGAAATTTCTAGTAATCGCCCTCGAAAACACTGATTGTGGACAAGAAATTTCCCTTAGGTGGGAAGCCTTGCAGCTCGCACAGTGTGTCCCTATGACCTGGTTTGATTTTTTTAAAAGCGTTGCTGATTTCTGAGCTGCTTAAAGAAGACTCTTCCTGATTCTGAAGCCATATTTTCTCAGCTGCTTTTGACCTGCATGGATCTTCCCACAGGTACAGGGCTCTGCTACCTCTCCTGGGTTTCCCTTGCACTTTATGAAGCTCGTCAGGCTCCTCAAGTAGTTCTCTAGGCTCCGAAGATTTGATTTTTGCATCTTGTCATTGGATACCATTGGGTGCAAAGGCATGTGCTTTTCGCAAAAGTACATACGATCTCGTACAAGATTGCGTCAAGCTGGCTTAAACCGACGGTAGCAACACTTCGACATCTTTCTCTAAACGGGGACGTCTATTTCGGCTTATACCCGAAGGTAGACCTCAGCAGCATCCATTTTCCACATCTCCAGACTCTCCAGCTAGAAGATTACTGCTTTGGCCATGACTCTCAGCTCGCCTGGATCATCTCGCATGCAGTTACCCTACGCGGGCTATACCTCTTCAAGTGCGTTATCGCAACGATCGTATGAATATCCCCAGAGTTCCAATAAGTTTGCGTAATTCCGCTCGAGGAGATGAGCTTTAGGGTCCCGGAAGAATACATAGTAGCCAAGGCTTGGAGCTCCCGTACTTCGTTGACCCAAATAAACACCAAAGCTCTCCAAATGGCTACCCATGCTGATAAATACTGGTAATGGTGGTACGTAAACGAAAATTTCCGAGGGCGTTTGCCCCACAAATGTATCTTGATCATTTTTTAAGGTTTTCCAAGGTTTGATGGATCATGGAAGGAACGCGTTCTTCCGTTCTTTCTGCATCATATTTATAGTACCTCATCTCGACCTGAAAGGTTCAAATGCCTTCCTTGTATGACTTCCCTCCAGAGCTCTTGCATATCATAGCCTCCCATTTTGATGATGATTCGCTCGCAGAATTACGATTGACAAACCATCGGGTTCGCGAGGCTGCGACTTGAGATTTCGTCAAGAGCTGGATCATAGATACACAGCACGACTTTCAAACTGGCGAATCTGCTACTGAATTACTTTCTACGACAACGCGTACGGGAGGTCTGCTTGATTGCAGAGGGCCCTTACCATAGAAGGCCTGTAACCCCGGAACGGGTTTCATCTTCTAACCAACCCGGTTTGCGTCATGTCTCGCGGAGGTCTAATGCTGTATGTATAACCTTCTTTGTCTAAGGAGTCAGATGATGAGTCTGCGATGGAATTGAGCCAGTACGAGCGGATCATGGATTCGATTGAGCATCTCAAAACGTTTCGTAACTTGCGAAAAGTCGAATTCGATCTTGGCATGCTCGACGTGAGTTTTAGAGACTGGCTGGCTGATCGAAACCAAGTAACAGATCTTCGCCTACTTGTGCTGAACTCGATACTGTCTGCTCTGAGATCCCTATATCTACGAGGAATATACATTGAAGCCGTGACGGAGATCAAGGAGTATTGGCCAACATCCTCCGCAGATTGCATTCACTAGATCTTGGAATTAAAAGCGAACTCTCCAGATTGACTTATCAATGGTTTCTATAAAGGTGGCACTCATCTCTAAGTCCTTCTTACGTCTTAAATCTTATTCGAATATGACGGTACTGATGATTATCTAGTCCCTCAATGCGTACGCAAACTTTTCGTCACCTTGGTTCGATCCAATAACATGCACTCTTCGATGTCTCTCTCTGGAAAGAGACTCCTATTTTGGCTTTTTTTCCCAACATGGATCTACCTCCAGAAACTTCAGACTTTCAAAGCAACATTGCTTGGGACATGACTCCCAGCTTGCATGGATTCTATCACATGGGGAAATTCTTCACGAGCTATACTTGACCGGGTGCTCTATTGTCTCTACAGTGGTCATTCAAAAAGACCATCTGCCCCTTTGCTCTTTTCCTTTGAATGATATGCGAATTGATGAAGAGGATGAGAGCTGTTATATATACGAAAACAATAAGCGGTGGGACGACTATTTTTCCGCCATACAGCGGGATTTACCCCAGCTGCAATGTTTCGGCTTCGGGTATAGCAGCCTTAAATCTCGGTGATTACTAGGTTCCTAGCCGGTTTGAATAAGTGGATGATTTGAAGTCATAACAGCCAAAAATATATAGTTCCGGAGTAAAAGCCTAATGGGTAACTCGGAAGTCATGTATCTGGTGATATCAGTAATGGTATACTGGTTACAGTGATCTGGGACTTGAAGGAGTCTGGCTTTTCCCATAATATATATATCATATTCTATAATAAGATTCGAATCTTGATAATCTCGATAATGGAGTTCGTACATTTAGAATCGTGGTAAATTAGGCCCTCAATCCTGATCCACGATAAACTTGGCTTCAAAATGTCCTACTGAGTGACCTGCCTGATGAACTACTGCGGCTTATAGCTTTTCATCTTGACTCTCAATCGCATAAATGACTACACTTGACTATGCAATGTTGCAACTGCATGTCTTTTCAGATTTCTTGCTATTTCTTTGCATCGGGAGCCTCGATTTGCAAGAGTTCGGGGCAGCGATAGTGGTGTGTTCGATCTACTACTAGATATGGTATCAGTCTTGTCCACATTGTATGCAAGTCTGATGTTGTGTGGTATGTACACAAGTGTCCGAGCCCTAAGTCTCAAATTGGCCTTCCTAAGCTCACCAAAATAATCATCCAGCGTCTTAGAGATTTTACCAATATGCGTGGATTTCATATACGTCTTCGGCCGCGCAGGGCGCATCTTTTCACAAGACGAGAAGGCTACCCAACCAGGACAACATACTTCCGCCGAAATACAATGAAGCTGATCCTGTCCTCTCTCAACTCGTCGAGATGCCAGTGAATACACTAGCAGTTGATTCCATGTGTTTCAAGGATAGTGACTATCAGGAACAGTTGACTCAGGTTCTCCGCAATCTGCACGCCCTATATATCATGGTCAATAACCAAATTCTTGAAGCTAATATCCTGTTTCTTGACAGAACAGAATGAGCTCAATGTGCTGATAACTGTCTGTCTAGCTACTTTAGCGTGAATATGCGAAAGTCTCGTCAAACTGGTTCAAACCAACCGTGAGCACCCTTCAGCATCCTACTTTAGGCGAGAATTGTTACTTTGACTGCTACCCTAGCTTGAAGTTACCTCATTTCTCGCAGCTCGAGACACTCCTCCTAGAAACACAGTGCTTCGCCCATGATTCTCAGCTTACCTGGGTTCTCTCCCACAAAACTCTGCGAGAACTATACTTATTTGGATGCTGTATCATTTCCGAGATACGTATCGAAGTAGACCGGAAACCCTTTTGTTCAATCCCGGTTGATGAAATGCGTCGGTGTATGGTTGAAGATGAACATGAATATTCCCGGACAACGAGCCTTGGGACTGCTATGAGTTCAAACACCCCAAGCGTTAGAGGACTACTTTGCCGCTATGCAGCGAGGCCTGTCAGAACTAAAACATCGGGGAATTGGAAGCAAGAGTTTGGGACTGGAGGATCGCGAGTTTGAGATAAAGACGAATACGTGGTGTTCATACGCCCATTTCGAACTGTCTGAGGTTGGAAATTTTTCCGACACGTTGTTAATACAGAAGAGGGGGCCATTACTTCGGGATAATCGGGATCCAGATGCTCTGCGTGAGTTGCTACGCCATATAGGTCAGAGGCTACCGTATACAATTATGAGATAGGGGTTAGCTGGGTAGACAAAAGGCTGGTTTTGGGGTTCAGGTAGTTGAATGATTACTAGGCACTTGCTGGCATGACTATGGTACTAGACTATGTATCGACACCAAGCATCGTGAACCCTTTTTTTTTTGAAAGCTATACCTATATAAGCGCCGTAAATTCATTCCTAAAGAATGTAGATAATCCCTGAGCACGGGTTCTACGTAGTACAGTATAAGCCATGCTGGGCAACAGTACAGTAGACGGATCCACTGGTACTTCTCCGAGTGTCAGCCGTTGGTACAAGATCATCATCAGAGACCGCTCAATAACAGGATTTCTTAGATCAAATCGCAGCACACTATTTGAAGCACGAAATTACAAACCTGATACGAGAGGCAATGAGTCTGGAAGAGGTGGCTAATAAAATAGATAGGCCGGGGTGGTATAACTAGTAGTCGAGATTTGCGCCACAGGGAACTGGAGAATTAATAGCGGCTGCCGGACCCAGTCAAATTTCCTCTTCTACTGTCATCATCTTTTCCTTTCCTTTCTATCTCCGGAGTATCGCGTTGCTTTACGGAGTAATCCTCGAGATTTGAATACTCTTGAGGTTCTTACGCATATTGCCCTTCTCCAAGACTCCAACTTGCCTCTTTCCATCCCTTCCTCGCCTTTTCCTTCCCCTGTCCGTCATCAACAACATCGCCTGCAGTGCTCCATGGAGATCCGCTACGCGCTGCAACAGCGATAGATCAATCTTCTTTCTTTTCCCTCTTTTCTTCTGTTCTTTCTTTCCTAGTTGAACTCCGCGTCTGTTTGTTCTTTTCATCATTTGCCCAATTGATCGGTGTCAGTGGTGGTGTACATCGGGAACCAGCCTTAAATTACTACTAGACAGCACTAGTCAAGGCTCATCTCACCCGCTTTCTACTTCATGCTTTGATTTCTTCTTATCCCCAATCGTCGATCAACCATTCCATCGCTTCAGATTCCATCGCTCTCTGCCTTTTCTTGAGCCCTTGTTGTTCTTTTGCATATCTCTTTGTTGGTAAGTCCTTCTCGTGCTCCGAAAGTATGGCCCATACCCAGTCATACTCCCTGCACCGTGCTTTTTCCTTTTCTTTTTCCTGTCTTCCCTTGATTTTGTTTTTATTTCCTTTTGAGCTTTCCTCCTTGCGTTCACTCATCATCACTCCTTTTAATAAAGCCATGGCTGCCTATCTGCCAATTGCATGCCATACAGTCTTTCCTGGCTTGATTATTCATACTCCTCTTCCCTTCCCTACAGTGTTGTTCGCCTTCTAAATAAGCGCCAAGTGCCTTGTACTCCTGCGACTCAATTCTATTCTGCTCAATGGCTCAACACTGTTCCCTTTGTTTTATTCCCTGCCTTTTTATTTTTCTGTCTTCTCCTCTATTGTATTATCCTGTCATGATAACGCTCGCCTTGACACACTCTCATCTCATTGACTAAGCGCAACTAAACTAACTAAACCAGAGCAAAGCGATGGCAGGAGTCAAGCGAAGACTTGATGCTGTTCACAGCTCAGCCACTGCGTCTAATAACAACACGTTCGCCGTCAACGGCATACCTCGAGGTAAGTGATTTTATTTCATATCACAAGTGTGTTAACTAATTTCTCGTAGAACCTGCTAGCAATGATTCTCCTAGCACTCGTGTGACTCGAAATTTACGTTCGAGCCGGGATGCGCGTGCTAGTCAGAATGATAATGCTAAGAATGCCAGCAATACTGCTAGTAATAGCACTGGCGCTAGCAATCAAAATAGTAACACCACCAATAATACCAGCAAGCATGGTAGCAATCGGCCTTCGCGAACTATCACACTCAAATACAGGTCTGGTAAGCTGAACTCAACAAACCATGCACACCGTGCAACTCCTGCAACGCCTTCGGCTGCTGCGCCCACTTCCAGTGTTCCCACCAGCACTCGTGAAACCCGGAACAGTCGAGCACGGGCTGCTGCTTCTACAACACCTGCCGTTCCTGCGGCTCAGCCCAGCTTAACCCGGGTTGATAGTGTACCTTCCGTCTCCGCCGTTCCCGAAACACCTCGAACTAAGCGAGTCAAACGGGGTTCAGTCGCCGAAGAGACCCCCAGAACTACTCGACAATCCGCAAGACTCAAAGGCAGTGTCAATGAAACTGCTGCCGAGAACGGAATTTCAGATATCACGGCGGTGTCTAAACCTCTGGAGACCAGCCCGTCGACAGTTATTGCTTCAAATACAAGAACTAGAAACCGCAACAGACAGACTGTGGATGCTGGTGCCAACGAGCCTACTCGTAGCCGTCCGCCAGTCCCTGCCGTCAAATCCCCGCCACCTGAGGATGTTGTTCCGAAACCGGCTGAGGAGCCTATGGAAGTCGATGATGAAACATCCCATACTCCAAGGCCCACGCCGCCAGCTGAGGAATCACCAAAGGGCACTCTATCTTCCGATAAAGAGAACAACACTGATGAGCATCCAGTCTCTGGCCTCGAGCAGGAAGTCAAATTGACATCTACGCGGTCTAGCCCGATATTGTCCCGAAAACGTAAATCGATTGACTCGCGTGATCGTGATGCTATCTTGTCCATTTCTATCTCGCCAAGCAAGAAGCCTAAGTTAGAGGACGCTACATTAGACCGCGCATCAGAACCAACGCTGCAAGATAGTGAAAAGCCCAAATTGGAGGAAGCACTGTCTTTACCAAGCAATACGGCAAATCCCAGAATGGACGCAGGGTCTCGTCAAATTACGGAAGAGGCGGATGATTCCTTTACACCCGACAACGCCACGGATTTGACGATGGTCAAAGCAACACGTGGCGGACGCACTCGTGGGCGAGGTCGAGGGGCGCGGAATAGAACCTCAGCGCGCTTTGGAGTCACCAGGCGAGGGCGTGGTGGCACCCGTGCTGCGCGTTCCGGACGAACCGGCCGTCAGAATGAAAGGTCCAGCGATATAGAATTTGAACGGTCACCTTCTCCAAGTGCCGCCACCCAGAAATTGAGAGACCGCCAGCGCGAACTAGACAAGGCATTTAGACGATTAGCCGCTGCGCAGCGATTGGCTCTGGCTGTGCTTGCAACGCAGTCTGAGAAACGGCTCGCTCGCGATAAAAATGCACATAAAGCTGTTCCCGAATACGATGAGATTACTTTGCTTTTGAGAACGCAATTGCGCGAGAAGCAAGAAACTTTACAACGGGAATTTGATCTCAAGGTAGCACAGGAGAACAGGATTTTTCAGGCTAACACGGAAGCTATCGAGGGTCGATACCGGGTAAGTTTTCTCTCTGGCATTATTGACCAATGCTAACTAAATTTCCAGGTATCGGCTCGCTATATCCAAGAAGAACACCTTCTTGCCAGCCATGGGGAGTATATGACGTTCATTGAAGGCCGTCGCGCGGCGGAAGATGACGAGCACACTGAGGTATGTTACTCGATGCGAAGCACTCGATCTTAGCTAATTATTTCCCCAGACCGACGGGTCTGAAACAGAAAACGAACGTGGACGACGAGCGCCCGTGGCTCGTCAATTATACAGAGGATTTACCTCCTCTTTTGTGCGCGACCCTGTCGGAGCATCCGCGTATGAGCGTGCTGCTCTTGGCTGGGATGACTTTGTTCAACGAGCTGAACTAGGCGTTGAAGTCGATCCACGGATGAAAGAGATGAAAGAGTCCGGCCCATTTGCCGGGATTTCTGCCGACGCAATTATCAATATGTTGTTAGAGGCCACAGGAGTCCTTGAAGTGCGTGATGGCCCTTCCGTAAAGGAATACCATCCTCCACCTCTTGTGGATGTGCGTCCAACGGCGCTGACAGCTCTGGCTGATATCGCCGCTGCTGAAATACCTCGCCCTCCGCTCTTACAAAATACACCGCGACCCTCAGGACATCGTGCCATTCTTCCTCAGCCTCCTCAGCCTTCCCAACCTCCTCAACCTCCTCAACCTCCTCAACCTCCTCAACCCCCCCAGCCTCCTCCCCCTCCACCGCAACCGATTCATCATGCGCACCCAGATCCCCGAGGGTTTGTTCTGCCGCCCCCAACTCCTCGGGGTCAGCCCCGGCGACTTCTCCCTGCAGGGCAGCAAATTCCGCCGATAAACGAGCCGCTTGGCCTTCCTGATCCGTTCTCGTCCCGCGGTGGACCTCCGCGGCTGCCTCCGCCCCCGGGGTCCAATTTCCAGCAGGTTCAACCGCCAATGCCGGGCTATCTACATGGTCATCCGCCTCACACGTCTCACCATCACCCAAACTTATATTATCCGTCACCACCACCACATCGACCGCCGTATTGAGTTGTATTTAAATTGCATCCCCAGTGTTTACATTTCCATCTTCCGAGCTAAATTATGGATCTCTAACCTATATTCAGAGAGAGTTTAAATCATTGAAGGGTCATGGTATTTGGACACCATTCCCGTGTATTTGGATACCATACCATACTATATCTAGTTTAACCCTGGATAATTATTGGATTCTCTACTACTAAGAGGCCTTACTCCGTAGTTACTTAAGTACTCCCTTCAAGGTCTTAAGATCTTGAATACTAGAGGTCTTAACCGCCACCTAAAACCCCTTTCGCTTGTTCACTAGATGACTAAAGGCCTTAATCACTCATGACCTCAATTCCTGGAAATCTTTATTCCAAGAGATTTTGATTACTAGAGGCCTCAACCGAAAATTAGATAGAGTATGGCGGGGTGTCCAAATACCAAGACCTCCGCACCGTGTAATTAAGATTGGTAGCACTTGGTCTATTTCTACTCAAGAAGTACAAATGGAGTGTTCCAAAAGAGAACGGGAGAACGAGAGTGTATGTCTGAAAAGCCAGTGTCCAGCCGTTTTATCTTGCCCCTTCTCTGCCCCGAGTGTAATTAAGTAAAGTATCCGACGCGAGTACTAAGAGCCTATTAATACAGATGCAATGGGAATGGAAATAAACATGAAGAGTAGATGAACCCCCCCCATGTCTTTCACGGACCGCCGTCCTTTCCTTTTCCTTTCCTAGCGGCTCGGTCTCCATCCCATGGCCTAAGTGAAGTTGCTTTTGAGCTATTACTAGAGTCCCCTCCCATTTATATTTAGGGTCACTGAGTACCGGTCCCAGCTCCAGTGGAATTGCGGGTGCAAGATTCGAAAGTTCAAGTGGTATCAAAACCAGAGTAAAAAGGTGTAGTATAAGAGAGGAAGGGAACCCAAAGTATGAATCCACAATGGGAATGAGTATGGGTATTCGAATGGGTGACAACAGTAGTAGTAAATCAGAACCAGGAAACAGAAATTAGTAGCAGAAAATGGAGGCCTGAAGATGAACAAACCCCAGATGCGAGACAGACTAAGAGAGAAAAAATGAAAAGAAAAAAAAACTCCGCAGCCCCATGCAATGCTGACCGACCACCTAACGTACCGACCGTCCCAAGAAAAAGGCCTGAATAGAATAAATTACCATAATGTATTTGGGTAGATTGAAAGAGAAGGATAAGGATAATGGAGGGTAAACGCGATGGGTGGCGAGAAAAGGTCGCCGTTTCTATACGTTTCCCCTGATGCCGATTTGAGTGTGGTGAGTTTGATTCAATTTGGTATATTCCTCAAAGTCACCGTGCCCATCCGTGTCTGCATCTGCATCAGGAAGATGGGTGTCTTCTTGCGGAGGTGGAGGCGGAGGAGGGGGTGGTGTTGGGTTCCCGACCAGAATGACTTCGTCGTCATCGGCCTCGGCCTCAACATCGCTCCTCAAGCTCGCGTCATCATCATTTTCGTCTGGACTCATGACGGGTGGAGGCGGTGGAGGAGGAGTCAAGGATCGTTGTCGTTTTGACGAGGCCGGCGTAGACTCGTCCGGCGTATTTCCAACACCAACGCTAAGCTCATCTCTCTTTCGCTTGAGACCGCCAGTAGCTCCTAGCTCGGTGCTGCCCTCGTCGTCTGACATTTTCACTTCCCGCGCTTCGTCTTCGTCTTCACTCGGGGCACCAGGTGATGTTGTGGGTTTGGCATCGGGTAAGCCGTCCTTGCTGGCCTTATCGACTCTGCGTTGCTCATGAGCCTGGTGCTTGGCAACCGCTTTGTCGAAGAACTCCTTGCAAAACTTCTTGACCTTCTTCTGCTGCTTGTCATCGATCTGGGTGGGATCAGTGACACGGTTGTTCTTGAAATCCGAGTTGACGAGCTTTTTAGCTACCTGCGATGATGTAAGTGCACTGCCCATTTCCAGACATACGGGCTGACTTACATCTTTGGCGTACCGTTTGAGATCGTCCTTTGGGAGCTTGTGCTTGAATTTATCGACGACGTATTTCACGTGGGGAAACAGCTGCACATGTCAGTCCCAATCGTTATTTAATCTCTGAGTGGCGGGTGCTTACAGTGTTCTCATAGAGCTTCTTTCTTTTCTCCTCGCTGTAACTTTTCCACTTATCCTTCCCGTCGTTACTCTCCGGTGTAGGCTTCGACGGTTGAGGGGTAGCAGGAGTGCCAGTCTTCTCCTTGGGCGTCTGATCTTTAGCATTCATGATACCGTCAATAATATCCTGCAAGGTCTTGTCCCTTGACTCTTTCGGTGGCGGCGGAGGTTGAGGGGCCGGCTTTGTCGGTCGTGTCCAGGTAGTATCTCCCCGCGCTGAGTAGTAGTATGTACGGCCGTTGGATTCGGCCGTAAACCATCCTTGCGGTAGAGGGTCAAACCGCCGACGGAACGGCCGAGGGCCGTGATGGTGATGCGCATTTCTTTGACCAGGGCCGCCTCGTTTCTGTGCGGCGGGACCACGGGGAGCCTCGATTGACCTAGATCGTGACCGTGATTTTGACCGCTGCTGCCGCCCGTCTGAAGCATCCTCTCGCCGTTGGAACTGGCTCACAGTTTGTGCAGTAGAAGCATTAGGATCCCGTTTCATGCGGGGGATGCGGTAACCAACTTCCAAAGTCAGCCAAACCTGCAGTAAGGTTGTAGCCTTCTGCTCTACCCGTTCTTCTCCGCAGCTGACTAGCGGCTGTATGGTTGACTCGATTTTCGAGTCAATGATCTTATTCCGTGTCAGGCGCGGAAACTTGTCCAGGATGTCCAGAATCTGGAGTACAGCATTGTAATCATCCTTCCACATGGCAAGTTGAGAGTTGAGAATCTGATAGCCGTGCATCTTCACCACTCGGTTGCGCACCCGTTCATCCTCACAACGTTGAATTCGTCCAAGAAGCTTGACTGCAATCCACTTCTCCTTGCACTGCATTAGAGCTGCCATGACCTTCGTAACGCCATTCTCGTCCAACGACTTGGGCTGCACGCTGTCGACGTATTCTTCGTCATCCTCGCCCATCTTCTTCTTCCGTGGCCGCTTTGCGACGGCAGTATCCCAGCCATCTGCATCCTCGATTCCTAGAGCTTCAATTGTCGCATTCGACAGCTTCGTCGCGCGGTCTGTCTGTGTCCTCCCACCAATGAAGCCTGTACAATTGGGCTCGCCGCAGTAGCAGGGTTGAGGGTCTGCGCCGTACCGATCCACATTGTAGTTGAAAACTAATTCCTCACCAGCCTGGATGTGTCGTTCGGCGAAGATACCCATGCGCAACTTCTCTCCGACAACCCACTTGTCCACATAACAATTAGGATTGCACGAATGATTACAGAAACGACCAAGATTGCCTTTCTTGGTCGCGTCAACGAACTCTCCCTTGCTGAGGGACATGAAATAGAAATGCTTGATTCCTTCTTCATCATACTGCCTCATACGGCGGCGAAACGGACCCTCGTTTATCACCTCACCCACGTACTCGAAAATGAACTGATGCGGTCGCAGATCCTCCTCCGCACGGAGACCGTGCCCCTTCTTGTCAGTCTTGATGACACCCACGCGGGCATATTCCCTTCGCTGAAATCTTTGGTTCTGGCAATCCGGACCGCATCCGCAGTCTCCCATACACTCGATCTTCGTTGCACGGTTGATACAATCCGAGTCCTCTCCACAAGCTCGATTTGTTGAACTGGGCTGGTCTATTGGAATTGGTTAATTCGACAGAAATCGATAAAGCAGTCAAAGTAAAATGTAATAAGAAACGGGAAAAAAAAAAAAAAAAAAAACGTTCGGTGTAAACATGCAAACGAACGCGTTGAGGGGCGGAAGGAAATCAAAACCACAACACAATTAATACAAGAACACAGCAGACTCACCCCATTCTTCTGAACAGTCACATTCCATAGCATGTTCCGTGTATCCCATAAATTTGTTGGCATATTGGCAAGTCTCGATCACCTCAAATGTCTTCTGTGCTTCCTGCGTACTATCCGGTAAATGTCGAAATAACTGTGGCGGTCGCGGAAGGACCTTTTGCGACGAGCTACGAGCCAACTTAGGAGGCTGTCCCGGCTCCAGCTTGACAGAAATATCTCCCCCGAGTCTCTCGGTGCCGGACGCATCATCCTCCCCTTCTTTCGTCAAATTTCCTTCGTCTGTCTCAGGGGGTTCTTTCTTGACGGGGGTTTGTGGGGAGGATCGCGATTTCGATACGGACAAAGCAGTCCGCTCATTCTTGATCGGGGGACCTGGGGACGCGGCGTGCGAGTCGGGCTTTGTTGCGGCCCGTCCGCCGTTGAGAAACGGGGCATCGGTAGCGCTGTCGGATTGCTCCAGTTTCATCGCGGTAACCGCATCGACGACGGATTCTGGCTGACGGTCCGCGTTGTCATGAGTGGACATGACGACACGGACGGAGCGCGCAAAACTATCAGGACCAGAGACGGCGTGCCAGGCTAGAAGGCGGAGATTGAATTTGAACAAATAGAAAGGGTAGAATGGGGGGCAGATGGAGGGAGAAGGGTATGAGAGTGTTTGCAGATATGGAGAAGAGAGTGAGAAGAAGGCTCGTAAAAAAAAGTAGTTGGGAGTGGAAAAGAGAAATTGAAGTGAAGAAGTTTTGGTCAAGTCACCGTTGAGCTTCTTTCCGTCCACGTTTTTGCGGATGCCAAGACACAATAATAGAACAATAAGGGATTCTCTCTATTCTATTCTTCCAGTAAGTTTGCATACATTTCATTCTCATGACAGCCATTGAACCGTTGTCATTATATCGAGAAGGTATTGCGCCTAAGATAGTCTTCAACCATCATTCACCATCGCGCAATAAACCGCCATTGTAATTAACCCTCGCTGACAAGTCAAGAGAAACATTGTATTCTCAACCCAACCAGTTCGACGAGGCCTTGACGCATTCATCACCGGTAGGCGATACCCATTGGAGTCGATTTTCGTCGTTTTCGCCTTGTCTCTATCACTTCAGGCCTTCTCAGGTCGATAAACTCTCATAGTCTTGAAGTCATGACTCTACCCACGCGGATCGCCCTTGGAAACACAATGTTGAGATGTCCATAGTCTCAAAGAAGTAGAGTTAATAGTTAAAAAAAAAAGGTCGGAGAATCTAAAGGCAGTATATTAGCAGGTCTGCGGGAGAAAAGACAGCAGTTTAAGGCGAAGATTCTGCCAACATGCAGAGCAGAGAGATCTGTGTCCTCCATACGATTCAGGATGCGATGCACATCAGAAGAAGATTATAGGCCACAAAAGACCCAGGTGGCCAAGGCAACCCATTATCATGTAGCCAGGATGTACGAAGACGCGAATTTACACCGGAGGCCACGGACACAATATGCAGGGAAACTGAGATGAGACGGGGTGGTCGTTGATCAAGGATGGTAAGACGGGCTCGGGAATTTTTCCACCGTTCTCCAGCATTGGCACTGTGCTTTGATGCCTTTAGCGATTGGATCAGAGCATTTCATTTCAAATGTTGCATGGGCGCTGCAGATGTACGGAGGAGTACCTAGATAGTAGAGAGTAATTAGTACAGTATAGGTAGGTCACATCGAGTACATTATTCGAGTCCACATCTGAATGGCATTGTTCAAGAAGTGATACATTCCGCTCACCTAAGTCAGGCGAAGTGTTTGAGGATTTTTGAGATAGGAGGTTCGTGCATGAACGGGTGTTGCCTCGAACACGCCAGGGCAGACATCGATCATTGAACCTAGAATAGTGCTGATCAGGGGAAACTCAAATAAATTGAATCAATCGATAAAGATACCCACGGAATACGTGGTAAGATGACAGTGGTTCTTGCATGCTAAGCGCCCTGGGGTAGTCTTCAGAGGGGACATCTGAATTGTCTTCCAGGCCGCAGAATCTCGATAGATGATCTTGATGTGCACCTGAAGCGCCCTTAACTAAATGATATATTATTATCATACATGCTTTATGCATATTTGAAACAAAATGATGCTACACAGGGATGATCAGTAGTGAAAGAGAACTTCATCCTGGTACCTGGAAGATTCATACCTCAACAATACATGACATTACGGGTACCTGAGAAGTGGGGCCCTTTCGTTTCCGCCTGCCTCACTGACTTTAGTTTCATGGACTCTGGACTCTTTACCCCCTTCAACTCCTGCTCATCGTCCTCATTCTCATCTAGTCATCATCTAGTTAGCCATTCTCTCTGTGATTATCTGTCATTCCATCGGATTCTATGATGGATTTCATCGTCAGCATCCCGTCGGGACTACTTCCGGACGGTTGATTCAAATCGGCGGGGCGTCGCATCTCCTGCATGCCGATGGTTCTCGTGCATGGACCATTATTGACTGGGTATTATCGATCGAATCTCCTTTCACAATAATTTAGCACATACTAATATATTTCCATAATTAAGATACATCGATTTGATGACTGCCAGTGGCCAGATGCTCGCTCGTTCAACCTTGTCGAAACACACAGTACGTACCAAGTACATTGGATTCGTACATACCACATCCCGCTTCTGAGTCTCAATGCTTCTGGAATAATGTGTCTGGCGGTCTGACCAGTGATCGAGCGCTTCGTCCCGAGCTAAAGTTTCCAGACATATGATCATAATCTCGGTAGCTGACGATCCTACTCGCTTGACGGGAAAGCGAACAAAAACCAGGGGCACTGATAGGTGTTTCTCTTACTATTTTCTTTTTAACCTTATTATTGCGCTGGCCTCTTATGAAACGGCCCTGCCCTTCGTCCCAGTGAGCTACCATTTGGACCAACCACAATTCCCCGCTGGGGAAACCGGGGCAATTTCTATATGATTCCTGGATTATTATTATTGTTGGCCTCTCCCAGCCTTCAGGATTTTGGTCTCGCCTGCGCCTATTGCGGAGCCCCCCAACCCCACTCTGCGGTTATCAACTGCCCGCCGCCGTCCATTTTCTGCCAGTCAT
Organism: Aspergillus kassunensis; assembly: GCA_027569205.1. Taxonomy (NCBI): domain Eukaryota; kingdom Fungi; phylum Ascomycota; class Eurotiomycetes; order Eurotiales; family Aspergillaceae; genus Aspergillus; species Aspergillus kassunensis. The sequence goes on along the minus strand of JAPDEQ010000013.1, from coordinate 141,752 downwards.
CTTTGCTGCATTCCCGCTATCTTCAATAGGGCCAATGCGCGCTGCTGCATTTACTGTAACTGTGTCCAGATGGAGCACAGCAATCATCGCTAATAATAAAACCATGCAAAAAAAGGAGTTGGCGTCGAAATGGATCGCCCGCACTACCTGCATCCGAGAGCTGGCCCCGAACCTCGCTCTCCTTGAACAACTCCCAAGAGTCTCAATTTAAATAACCATATCGTCGATTCCCCTCGTTGATCCAACATCCTGACTCCTGGGGCGTCAATGTCCGCCTATCACCAATCGTCCTATATCCATCATATACACTCGGAACGCGCCGCTTCCTGCAAGAGGATCTTTGACTTTTTGACTCTTGCGACTCCCGAGAGGCGGCATGAAGCCAGGCGGCAAGCTTCACTAATCCCTCCTGCCTTCCGGTCCAGTCTGATGGTGCAATATTCCTTTTCTTTTTCTCTCTATTTTGGCTTTGCTGGATTCTGCTTGATTTATTCATTTAGATTTTTCCCGCGTTTAGCTTTTCTATAATTTTTCTTTTTTTTTTGGTTTCTTTTCCCCCTACGGAGTACCCGTTCTGACTCCGTTACCGTAGTCAGGGAGTACAACAGTAGCCGCAGCCTGTTGTTCTGCCCCCCTGCTCTTCTACCCCGTCCAGCTTCCCAGCGTTTCTGCTTTTTCTCCTTTTCCCTACTTATTCGCGCCCCTCCTGGTTTTTCCAGATCCTTGTTCATTATCGAGAGCTTCTCTTGTGCGCCTTTCCCTCTATGTGAGGTCTTGTTTGCTTTCCATCCGGCTCCTTTTCTCCTCGTTGCAGAACGCGTGTGGGCGCTTGGAATCATCTGAAACCATCGTTCTTGAAACACTATTCTCTTCTAGGTTGAACACGGCCTGATCCACCCTGGTCTGGTTGGTTCCGCAGACTTTATTTTCTTTTTTCTTTTCTTATTCTTCTTGTTTATTCTTCTCTGAGAAGTCTTGTCTTGTTTTCCCCGTGGCTCCTTCACCCCCGACATATTGGAGTCTGAGAACGCGAAGGTGAGCGAGGAGAAAGCAGTCAACAGTCCCTGCAGCTTTCCTCTTTGCTCTCCGGACACATGCCTGTGACTTCCGTACCGGTCCTATCCTGCGCAATTCCGAGTTGAAAGTCCGTTTGGCCAGAGCAAGAAAGTCCCTGGGGAAAGATAGAGTGTCACTTGTCTCTATTCTTCGGTCTATCGTTCTTTCCTCTCTCTTCCCATTATTCCTTCTTTCTTTCCTTTTCCTTATCAATTCCATTCTTACGTCTGTTTGGTGGCAATGTGAATCACTGAAAGTGCTTGTTCTTGACGCCCATTCGATCTCCCGCACGACAGTATTCCCCAGTCCATCTCAAAAGGTCAGGGTCACGATCCACACTTTCCTATCGTCGTTTCTGGTCCATTCTTTGTACACTTGAACCTTGGATGCCACCAGGCTTGTTCCCTCGTCGTCATCTAAAGCATAGGAGTAACTGCAACTGGACCCATTTGGTTTTACTCGTTTGAATATCCCACCTCAATAGTCGTCCGTCCTTTCCTCTTTTGAGCTTCTGCAAGTCTCTTTACATCAAGGCTCTCTATCAGTCCCGCTCTTTTCGTCGACCCCCGCCCTGGCCTTCGATGTATACTGTCGATTGCATAATAATTACCCCCCCTCCTCTCTTCTCTACTGTTTACTCTCTGCTCTGATTGCGAACGTCTTGTCCTGTCTTCATTCGTTGCGCCGCCAGCCTACTTTCAGATTCCTTATTGAGCTACCACGTGTTTATACACTGGTGTAGACGCATCATTCCGTTTGGGAGGCTCTGTGGTTATTCTTCTTTTGATTATTCTATCGTTTTTTCCCCCTACTATTCTCCCCTTTAGTTCTAGTTCACTTGATTCTGTTGTCTCGATCGTGCTCTCGACTTCCTGTTGTCTGCATTCGTTGCTATTCCCTATTATTTCCCGTTCTTTCGGCTGCCCTAACCCACGCGACGCTGCATTTATTTGTTTCTGGGACCTGCCTGGTTTGAGCTATACTTGATTCTGACTTAGCTGGCTTGTTCGTCCGTCGAGAAGCGAAGCTGGTTTATACTTGGCTTCCATGGTCCTCTGGGTATGTCGAATCCACGGGAAAAGCCATGGACTGAGGAGGAGAAGGTATGCAATCAATACTCCGTCACTGTGGTCTACAATATCAATAATGACTGAAAAGTCCTCGCCTGGAAACATAAGCTAATTCATTATTCAGTATGCCCTGCTCACCGAAATCATGAAGAAAGCAAGGGTTCCATCGCGTGCTCTAGTCAAGTTGATCAAAGATTTGAATATCATCCCGAGCTGGGCGGATATCCCGCTTCCTTCAGGTACTGAAGAACATTTCCACTCTACTATACACGGGACTACCTAGACCCGCCAGCTTGTTGCCTAAGTCTCGACTAAGCTGATTGCATGCAGGCCGTTCCCTCAATTCTTGCCAGTCAGCGTTCCACGATATGTGCCAAGAATTTCAACCTCCTGTCAGCCCAAGCCTTGGATCGATTCCCCCACAACGCTATGCTCCTTCGATACAGCCAATGCCTCTCCAAGATCCAATGAGCGGTGTGCGCAAGCGGCCTCTACACCTAGCAGATAAGCCTATTCTCGCACCCCGGGCTATTCAACCCCGTCCAATTACCAGCAACGCTTCTTACAGCAGTGAAAGTGGCGCATCAGCAATAATTTCTCCGGGTACAGGAGGAGTCACGGCGCGAGGCGAGCCGCCACGAAAACGAGGTCGACCAAGCAAAGTCGAACAGGAGCGACGCAAGGCAGCTGCTGCAGCTCGCGGGGAGACATATCCACCCCTGCGACGGTCCAGCTCTCATAAACTGAAGGTCCCATCTACGCCTACCAGCCCATCCGGAATTGAACCAGTTGGGCCGCCGATTTTTACCGCTCAAACTAGCAATCTAGCCTCACTCCCGAATATATCACAGTCAGAAATGCGCTATGTACCTCCCCCACTTAGAACGATGATGATGTCTGGGCCAAGCGACGAAGAGCGGATGAGGGAGATATCGAATCGTGAGATGGGCCCAAGCATGCGAGAGTTACCCCGCCCCACCGATATCAGGCATACGCTTCCTTCTCCGCAGACGTTACAGCTAGGCCACAGAGAGGTTATGCCACGCATAGAAACTGGTGATCGACCTTACGAAATTTTACCACCTGATAGACTGCCTTTTACGGATAGCAGCCGACGAAGCCTCGTCCATCCCACTTCCAGGCACCCAGACCAACCTCCTACGCCAGACATACAAGTTCCTTTAACAACTACGGCCGAACATCGACCAGAATAAATTCCCTTCGTTGCGAAGCAATCAGGGCATCCCTATTTTACTATTCCGACGCGACACGATGAATGAGCTACACCATCGATTATTAGCGATAGATAGCATTGATTCGCAAAAACGAATTACGCCCCTTCACAATAAGACCCAACAAAGAAAAGGAAAGCCAGGACTGACGCAATGATCTCACAAGTATCTGCCTGTCGTTGCTTCAGTGTTCTTTCTCTCTGCTTCTTCAAGTTTTCTTCTCCGCTCCCAACATACCTCCGATTTCTTGCTTTATCTCTTACTATAACATTTCATGGGACGGCTCAATTGAGGTTACGATTGCTCATATTGGGGACCAGATCCTAATTGATATACCTGTCTATCAAGTGGAAACTCCCAGAAAGACAGATCTGATTTGGCTAACCCGTTCGCGAACATTTGCTCTTTTATGACAACGGCATGTGGAACCGCGACAAATTCCTTCCTGTACATATTAATATTCTTTGCGGAACCTTCTTTACTTCTTTTTTCTCATTGACGTGCCCGATTCATGACGCATTGAATTGACGAATACGATCCCTTCCGAAAAAGCGATCTCCTGCACGAATTGTTTGCTTTCAACATGATTTTCTCAGCCATATTTTCGATGCAAATGGAAACCTTTATGGATATGACGTTACACATGGACCTCAAGCCTCTTTGTTACACTACAACCTTGGGTCACATTATGATTTCTCTTTCTCTCTTTCACTACTTCGGATTCAATATCTTCCTCCTTTCTTGTCTCTGCTTCCCTTTTCTTGCTTCATGTATTTAGAGTTTAATGCCTCGTGTGCATGTATTTATTATCCTATCTAGTCGACTGAGTGAGCCTCGATATGACAGCCACAACAAGTGACATATACAATCCATACTCTGCCATTCGTTTCATAAACCAAGGCTAGGGAAACCTACCATCAACTCGTCTAATAGGGATGCACATCTATATATAGGCTCGGAACCGGGATGATGATGATCGAAGTTCTAATTGTTTCAAATTCGGGTCCCGACTCTCACGCGGTGCCAGAGTTCAAACCTGCGGGCCGCTTCCCGCGTCTAGGGTCTGTCTGGTGGTCGGGGTACCTCCTTCCTGATTAAGCATAGAATAAGCTTGGTGCCTCCATATCCGGAGTACCATATCCGCAATCTAAAATCGGTATCCTCCTACGGGCTAAAACATGTACGGTCAAATTATACATAGTGACAGCTCGTTGCATTAGTTACCTGATTTTATGTAGATTGAATCTCGGCCGTAAGCAATTTGATCTCGCATTTTCGTGTAAATATATTCTAGTAGGTAATCAATTGAGGTCTTCCAAAAGACTGGTCAAGGGCTCCTGTTGCGTTTGGCACGGCCTAGTAAATAGCGTAGTGTGGTTCTCTGATTCTCTGGTGATGAGGATTCGGTACCGGCTGTTGTGCCGGCTACGTCGATAGGTGAGGTTGATGTTGTGGGTTCTTCTGGGCTTGACGGTGATGCCAAAGGATGTGATGCCTCCCCGACGGGTGATGGCTGGTGCTGTTCTGATTCTGGCTGTGGCTGTGGCTGGTTGAACCAGCCCTGTTCCAACTGGGCTCTGATGATGCTGACTGCGGAGCCGAAGCTCCGAGTTGAGGGTATTGTGACCTTTTTGCCGAACCCCATGGCTGGCTCGCTCATGGTCGTCTCTTTAACCAAGTTCATTAACTCTTTTTTCCCGTCCACGCGCCGGGTCAGGTACACCTTTGGTATGGTGCCTTTTCGCGGAAGGCTGTCGGTCCGGATGCGCTCAACTTCGGTTCGGTATGCGGTCTCGTATATATCAAAGTCTGCGGCGCCGGGTGATTCGCTTACCATGAGTTGTGAGAGCTCTGCTTCTGAGTCTTCTCCAGTTGTTGTCGCATTTTCCGGTTCCAAGATCATAGGCGGGGTTTTGACCCTGCTAATCTCAATCGGCGTCGAGCCAGTAAATGTTGAAGGCCCGATGAATAGAAAGGGACATTCCTCTTCCAACGGATCTCGTGCATGGCCTCGAGTCCCCTCCATGCTGCGCTTGGTAGCGGTTGAGCTGGCTCGTGACAGTGGGACTTGGGGAGACGCTGATTGAAAGTCATCAATGCAGTCTTCCCTTATTTTTACGCTCCGGATAGAGCCCGAGTCTGTTCTTTCCGGTTTGCTCGAGATAGCGCTGTATCCACTGCTGGGTTCAGTGTTATCTTGTTGAGGCTGAGCAAGATCCCGCCGCTGCTGATGGTAACCTCTGAGGACATTATCACGCTCCCGCGCTCTCCTGTTGTACATGTTCAAGCTTTGGCTCTTGTTGGGGTTTGCCACAACTGGCGCAGAGACACTATCATCTGGGTCCATTTCCATAGGAGGCTCAACAAAATGGTTTTCATATTCCTGGCCAAGAATGCTTTGCATTGGCGACTCGGCTCTAACTGGTCCAAGAAGACCTTTGAATTTCTTCACCGCTTTCATCTACGGTTTGTCAGTTTAGTCGGACCAAACAGACATATAAAAGTACGTACCACGGCCAAGACATGATCTAAGCTGTTTGTAATGGCAGAGTTCATCTCCTCTTCGGTTGGAAGTCCGACAATTTCCGCCGTGTTCTCGCGTTTGGATAGAAGAGGGTCCATACCATTCTTCGTGACCCAAGGATGTTCCTATCACCCTATTAGAGACACAGCTAGGGGAGTTAGACAATGCCACTTACACGCAGTTCGTCCATCTGTATCCTCTTCGCCGGATCCTTTTCCAGTACACGAAACATCAAGTCTTTAAAACTCTCGTCCATTTCTCCTTCACAGAGAAGCGGGTTGTTCTTAATAGCCTCGTAGAGTTCAAAGATAGTCTGTTTCTCAAAGGGCAGTCGGCCGTATCGAAGGCAGTAAAGTGTGACGCCCATAGACCAAATATCTGCAGCTTTTCCTGAAACATCACCATGTTTGACAACACACAGCTCCGGTGGTAAAAAGGCGGGTGATCCAGCTGATTTTGCCGTGAACATACTCGAATCTTTTTCAAACATCTCCGAAACTCCAAAATCGACCACTTTGAGAACATCCTCGCTTGTTGCCAGACAGTTATCCGGTTTTATGTCCCGATGCACAATGCCCTGGGCGTGCAGGTACTCAATCCCAAGGATGAGATCACGAAACCAGCAACGACAACGCTCGTCTTCGTATGGATCTGCCCTCTCCTCAAGTCCGACTTTCATAATCACCCCTTTTTTGCACATCTCCATCACCATGTACAAGGAGTCTTGCGAGGGGTCATCCAGGACCTCTACTAGGGATACGAGGTTGCTATGGTGCAACTTCTTCATAATGGCAATTTCTTCCCTAATCAGATAGAGGGAGTTTTCTTTCTCCTCGTCTCCAATACCCGCCCCATGTCGATGTAGAGGTGAGTTGAGGCCATCTGCTGAGCGCTTAGGGCCTCGAGCCCGCCTCAAAAGATGTGACTTGGCACGTTTCCTGAGACGTGTTTTGGAGAATTCCTTAACAGCCTGGAAATGGGTCAGACTACCACATACAAGTAGGAACTGGAGAGTTCTACATATTCTTTCCCGAACTGATCAACTGCGACATGCACGGCCCCAAATGAGCCGCGGCCAATCTCCTGTTTGATCACATATTGGTTGATTCTATGTTCAGCAGTGCCGTCATCCTGGCTGAGTGTGTACTCGGATCGAGCATCTAGCGTTTCCTATATTGGCAGTCAGTACTCTACTTCAAATGAGAGTGGTATAATGAGACTAGCAACCTTTACTGGGCGTCGAGCTATCGGATTTCGGCGGTAATGTCTCTGTGGACTCTCGAATGAAGGTGTAGAGCTAATCCTGTTCAGTTCCTGGGTACAGAGGTATATAGGCTCGAAGATGCCAGATTATGATGCATGAAAGGGAAACTCACGCATAACGAGCGGGGGTTGGCCGGTGAGGCTGAGGATCTGGACAGGCATCGGACCCTTGGCTAGCATCCTGTTGTCGAGAGCTAGCACTCTCGTTGGCCATCGAATATTCGCGCAAGTGAGAGAAGAAGACCAGCGGTGAGAATCAACACGACAAATATGATATTACGGTGGAAAGCGAGATGGTTAAATCCGGCTGCCTGGTCAAATAATGTGGGGGCAGGTGGAGGGGCAGCGATCGAGATACGAGAGGGAACCAGCGTGGAATGATTGATATTACTGTCAATTGTGAAATAAAAGATTGAGGGATACTGTAGGAAAGAAAGAATGATCGGGGTGGCTTGAAAAGCACTCCAAGATCGGTATCGCTTTTGCTGGAGGTTGTCGAAGTGTTGGAGAGGGGGCCACGATCACCATGGCATATGTACCGTATGTATGTTGGATCGTTTGATTACTTCATATTCATAATCTCCTAGTTATCCTAGAAGTACATCTAGCTATCTATCCACTAACTATGTGTTCTTTGTTAACTACTCCTTACTACAACCAGTCTACTCCATACTATTTTTACTCCGTATCTTAATTAAATCAAGGCATAGCCAGGGCGATCATAGTCTACCTCGTTGTAAACAACGCTCACCGCCCCGATTCCGTCTTATCACCATCTTGGCTCGGATTCGCGATACCGCGTTTATATGGGAGACACCTGGCACTCGATCGCAGCCTCGATTTCAAGCTAACAACGCGTTTTAGGAAAGGATTCGTCAAATCCCTTTAATCCAGCAGCCCAATTCTCCGACGTGTCAGCTACTGTTCAAAATGACTGTCTATTCCTTCTACATCTTCGACCGCCATGGTATGACCCGCACATCCTCTTTAGTCACAAACGTTGCTAATCTTCACCAATTCCTTAGCTGAATGTGTTTACACACGCCGCTGGCTTCCAAGACCTGCTTCGGTTGCTGGCAAATCGAGACCTACATCCGATACCCCTGGTGCAAATGGGCTCACCACCGTTCCCGGCCCATCTTCGCGAACAACAGACGATGATGCAAAGTTGATATTCGGAACTGTTTTCTCGCTTCGAAACATGGTACGGAAACTTGGGGGAGAGGACGACAAGTGAGAACTTTCAATCTCGCCCTTAAGAGAAAGATGATCATTGACGAATGGTTCCAGCTTCGTCACGTTTTGCACCAGCCAATATAGACTTCACTATTACGAGACACCGACGAATATCAAGTTTGTGATGCTTACGGATATAAAGAGTCCGAGTATGCGGGTTGCATTACAACAGATTTACATAAATCTTTATGTGGAATATGGTATCCAAACGGAGTCCCTTGCTATCGACTACCGAGATTCCTCTAACTAGCTGGACAGTGGTCAAGAATCCGCTATCTCCCGTTGAACACCCTGGTGGTCTCGGTGTGAACAACGAGCTATTCGAACAATCACTGGAACAATTCGTGGTATGGCCCCTGTTTACTTGACACTGCATGGTTTGACAGCATATAGACTCGGGTCCTTTCTTAATGGAAATCATGCGATACGAACCGTCAATTGGCCGGGCCAACCAATATAGGTCGGCGTCCATGAGCTTGCTATCTCACCAACATCCAGCTGCGCGTGGCGTTCAATAGCACAACCGATAAACTCGGGGAAATACACCGAAGAACCAGCGCCCGGGACACCGACTCGAATCCTTTCATATCTAGATCGAAGAGCTACATCACAGCTGCGGTTGCATGAACCGCTTATACCAGTCAGTGGCTGGCATGCAGAAAGTCACACATGAACATAACATATCAAGTTATCAACACTAATCATAGTTACAAGTATCATACAACAGAACTTCGCACGGATTTCATATAATCAGTTTTCCGATGACAAGACTATTCAAGTAGCATACAACCCATTCCGAGATCATATATTCCACTTAAGGCACCCGCTAAGTACTCGACCTCCCTGTGCTCTCCACCTCCGCGGGCAAGTCCTCCTCGTCCGGGCCCTCACTATACCCAGTGGTATACTGCGGCTTCGCACGACGAGTCCGGCCCCCTCTCAAGACATTTGACTTGTCAATCGCCTCGGCCTCGTCCGCTTCTGAATCAATTGGTTAGCCGGTCATGCTCATACCAATTAACCATAACTTGAAGTAACCATCAAAAAAGTAGACTATATTGGGTGGGGGTGAAGACGGAGGGAGGAAACAACTTACTTAGCTGCTGGTTACTGTTCGACCCAGGCGGCTGCATTGGATCTTCAAATCCTATGTCGTCAGCCTGAACGGGGATCCCCGCGGCTCCAGATGACGCGTAGGACCGGTCGGTGAAGTCGCCTGTCACGGGGGACTCGTCGTTCTCACGCTCGTAGATGTCTTCGGCTTCGCGTTCGGCACGGTTACTCATCTTGGCTGGTTTTGTTTGGTAAGGTTGTTTTGAACCTAGAAAGAAGCTTTCCAATGTATCTCGTACTGTGGAGTAGAGTGTGAGAGAAACCGCAGGAGAGGTCCACAGCTACGCGATGCAATATATACATCGATAAGTGGCGGTTTTGATCTCAGATGGACGTCAAGACTGCCACGTCATGATGGTGACAAGACATATGACATGAATGACTTCGGATGAACCGTGGAAGAGGGGACAGTGTAGTAGCTGATTGTGATTGAATTAGCTGTTGAAGTAAAAAGCGTAGGATAGATTCAAAGTCAACATTCTAATATTGCTTTCGATATAGATGCTGGTATACTCCGCAGTCTCTGTATAGAACGGGTGGAGCGCTTGGATCTTGGTGGGGAGGCGTCACTCTTGAATGATATTTATATAGACTATATTCGCCTCAAAAGCCTGGGCTCAAGGTCTATTATACTTATTACTCATGAGGATCGAAAAATGTGCAAGTATGTTCGTCTGAATTCAAGACCTTGATAGAGCATCCCATACTAACCCAAGATATTCGATCTCCCACTGATCCACAACCAAACGGAAAGGAAAAGCCAAGAATTTCTTAGCCTTTTAGTATCCCTGTAAACAAACCAATAAGATACTCGTTATTATAATTTAAAGTGGGAGCTTTGCTGCAGGACTCGGGAGTCCAGTTGGCCAAATATCTAGACTACGGTGAGGCCAACATCATGCCGATATGAAGAACGGACATCGACAACTCGGGATCTGAATCCTCGTAGATATAAAGGAAGACTATGCATATAGATATGCACCTCACAGCTCTATTCCCTTTCCATGCAACCGAGCTCTTCCAGCTGCATGCAGGGCAAGGGAAAAAGGAATCCTTCGTACCTTTTGCTTGAGTAGGATGCCAAATGATTTGATATTGATAAAGAGCTTTTCTGGCTCGTGCGGGAGAGTGCATCTCACCTTAATCTGAATTGATATCTTCCCGAAATTCGGATAAGCAGCTTAATCCTTCAATCAAATTAAGAAGAGCGTCCGTGTGTTCGCTGGATTGTGTTGTTTTCTTGGCCCGAGATGAGAGCCGAAGCTTGAACCCGTTGAAATGGTCATATTTCCCTGTTATTCGCCCAGGATGGTTCCATAATCCATAATCCATCCATCCTCGGGGCTTCACCTCCACTTTAGGCTCCAGGTTTATGGAATAATTTACTCTGGAGTCTGTAGTCTGTACCGTAACTACCGTTGAAGAAGTCGACGTGTCGCCGAGTCTCACCGTCTGTTCAGCTTGTTAGTCAACTTATCCCACTTCGACTATATTCGCATTCCCACTCACGGCAGGTCGCGCAATTTATTCCTTCGAGCTGGTCCAATCGCTTCCGCTGCGATCGCGGCGCCGGGAATCCCTTCCTGGGCTTAAGATCAGATTTAAGGTAGCCTTGCTCGTATGGGTTGGACATGCCTTTACAAGACAGAAGCGGCAGCGGACTACCGGCACTACCTACTAAGTCCACACTAAGTACTCGAGCCACGAGCATGAGCATGAGCAGGAGCAGTACAAGGATTGTTCCGCAACGGATGCAGAGCCCGCGTGTTAGCTTGGAGCATCAAACTACTAAGTTCCTGTCTGGTAAGTAGTTGGCAATCCGATAGGTAGTCTCCCTGGCATTGGTACTCCGTAGAATACTGGACAATGGACATGGTCATGAATGCTAAGTCAGATCCCCTGAAATTAGAGGACGAAGCCTTGGTTTAACGTACCACATCTTCAATATGGTCACGCGTCACCTTTCCCAGGACCTTTGATGCCTTTGGATAATGTGAATTGTCACGGTAATCATGCCCTTCAAAGTCAGACTTGGGGGGGATTCCATCTTTGCTAAAGATGCCAAGCTGACAATTGGCTTTTCATGGCACCGAGTATGCACATGCAGTGATAGCCAGGGTGCGCATCCTCAGTTGATATTTTCAACTTACCTTACTATACTGTACTAAACCCACCTGGTCGGAACCATTTTTTTGCTTTTCTCCTTCGATCTTCTCCTCTCTGCTTCTATTGGTCCAGAAAAATCCCTCGTGTAAATCAGAAAGCTCCATCCGACCTTATCGACATTCTTTACATACGTCAGGACAACTGCCATCCCCAATAATATGGGGTTCCGCGTGGGAAATCGTCCAGTGCTCCGTACTCCGTAGAGTAGAGCGAGGCTTTGTTGCTTTGTTACACAGCGTTCATGACATCTCCGCGGTAGCCAGCTGCCTTCTGCATCTCTATGGACTCTTCTCAAGAATGCGATCCTGCGGGACGGACCAACGGCCGAGGTCTGGGGAATCTGCGTTGACCTCATTTGTGAAATGGGGTGTCTGAAAGTCTTAACCAAAGGAATTTCGGTATATATCCACCTTCCAATCGCGGTATCGTCCCGGGAAATGACCGTCAAAGTACTGTACCTTGTCCAACGAGGCAACACGCGAACACGCCTGATCTTCATCATAGGATTGCCTGTTTGGGTGAAGCTGGGATACTCCATGATCAACCACAAAAACAACAGCCACTTCTTACATCTCTGAGTCTGACACATGTTGACCCCACACGAATCTCCAACCCCGTAGAGACATGTGCATGGCTCATCGCCTTTCGTCCGTTCAAATAGCTCATGATCTGATCACACAAACCTACTTGGTATTGGTATTGGTACTCCGTGAAGAACAAACTTCTGCGACTGCCGTTATCATGGAGTAATTGCAGGGCCATCCAGTAGTATTCCGTAGACGGAAAGTATAGATGCTTGCTCAATATCCACCAGTTGGACCGTGGACGGCGCCTCCAAAATACCACTACGGGGTATCTGTTTCTTGCAGGTGGGATAAGGAAAGACATCGCTAAACTAGCCAACTCTGCCAGTGTAACTGATTCTATACGAGCGGACATTTGAAGCGAAGTAGGAGACGGCTCTTACCCCTCCATCTGCTGTTATCCCACTCAGCGCCTTTGGGGCTTACCCCTCAGATGTTGAGAATGGGATATCTTGGCAACCAGCGTAAAGCTCTCTCGGCCTCGCGCCACAATCTGTAGCTAGACGAGAGGGTTAGCTGCCGATACTTGCGAGCGCATCTAATCAGAGCTAGGGAAGGCATCTGCCCTTGTAAATGATGATGTGCGGGGGGACAAGGGCCGGATCACGGTGCACCAGCGCATCATCAACCCCTGCACAGCCTCAATCCGAGTTTAAATCGTGAGACTGAGTAATAATCGTAGCCACTTATCTAGTTCGAAGCATGTCAAATTTCGTTTCAAAACGATGCCAGGAAGAACATTGTCCGGGTGGTTTCGAGCCAGGTTCTGTGATTCCATGTCCATGAAATAGTAACACATCCATCTTCAAATCCCTGGCAGACCCAGACTTGAGTCCAAGGAACAGGACTCTGACAGGATACAACTCGCCTCATGGGGTGGAAGAGTGCGGAGCTTCCCGGAGAGGGAAAGAACGGCGCCACCTGAGTGGTATAGCTGGTATTATTCCTTTCTTCCAGCATCGATGATGAGCGTTGGCTTAGTAATTGACCCATGCGCGATGTTGAGGAATGATACCCTCGAGTATTTAGGACAGAACTTAATTGTGCTTCTTGAGTTTTGAGAATGTCCTCGAGTCAATCAATCGCAGTTGTGAGATGATATGTGGCTGTTAGTACTGTGTAAGATACAGTATGCTTTCGGTACCTTACCAGTTCCTTCTGGTAACAGAGACGAGCAGCCACAGCGTTCAGAACTTAGAAGAGTCAGAGTTGGAACGGGGAGGCGGTACACAAGGTTAAGCAGATCTTTATTCAAGGATCCGCAGACTGTATTATTTTGTAAAAATCCAACTCTTTCGCAGGAGAATTCCGTTCCACATAGTCCAGTTACATAGAGAGGTAACCTCCAGTCTCCAGTTCTCTCCTACAAGTACCGCCTGCTGCTCCTCATCTGCACTTCCCCTACTGGACACATCTCTCTCTCTCCCATCCACCTTTCTTCAGTTCCAATCCAACAGTACTTGGGAACTACCAGCTCGTCTTTTACATCTTATCACCAAATCCTTTCTCGGACTCGAGTTCGTCGACCTGTACTCAAAGAGACTATACAAGCCAAGACTTTCAGCTGTTCTCCACTGGAGCACCGTCCCATCTGGGCATTCCGTGCTTTGCTGTGTGGTGCTCCTCTTTTTTTCCTTTTTTCTATTTTTTCTATTTTTTCCTTTTTTCCCGTCTTTTTTCTTTTAATTTTGGCTGTGCAGGTCGCAGAGTCACTTCCGTCAGAGACTACTGCAGCCTCAGGCCGACCACCGGCCACCACCGGCCGGCGCGCGCGGACACCTCTTTTTTTCAACTATAATTTCCCTTTCGCCCTCCCTTACTTTTCCCTTATTCTTTCATCTTTCAGCTTCCAACGTTCTGGTCCTACCTGGCCTTTCAGCCTTGTGCTGTAGGCTCTTAAATCTTCCTCAATTTTCTGAGCAACCCGATTCTGGGGGCAGCTCAAGACCATTTTGTCTACTGTGTTATACTGTTCTCACTCAACGCACATGACTCCACAATCTGCTTCTCCTGTACCCTCTACAGTCTCTTCCGCCGCAACGTCACAGATCTCCAGCGACCATGGAGAGCGACAGATAACACAGGCCTTAGCGGGCATGAACTTGTCTGCTTTGAATGGGGATGCCGCTCTTCCTCATTCAGTCAAGTCCGCTAAACCAACCATGGCGAACCGCCTCACTCGCATGTTCACAGCTACCGGAAAGTCAACTCCGAAAGAAGCAGAGTCCTCGCGCGAATTATCAGACAGCAGTTCAGATGGCGGAAAATCGGCCGCCAATGGCAACGGGAAACAATCTAGACCTACATCTAAGCCTCCATCGAGAGCCCCCTCACGGCAAACTTCCACCAAGGACGTGAATGAAAAGAAGCCCAAATCCGCTGCTGGCAAGGACCAGAAGGAAGGGTCGATCGTGCAAAAACGCTTCGAAGCGTTTCCGGACAACACCCATGCCCACCACCTGAAGAGTACTAGGCGACAAGAGAAGCTGACAGATCTTCTTCGGGATATGCTAGGCGGTAGAAAGAAGGACGACCACGCCGAGGATCAGCAACTATCTTTGATGTCGACCTGGATTGACCAGTTCAAGAGTGAACGAGATAAGTTGGCTTCGACGGATAAGAAGGGCGGACCGAACGCGACCGCATCGTTAGTCGACAAATACGGAAAATGCCAGGAAATTGTCGGACGTGGCGCCTTTGGTATCGTTAGGATCTCTCACAAGGTAGACCCGAAGGACTCGAAGATCGAGCAGCTATATGCCGTCAAAGAATTTCGCCGCCGCCCCCAAGAAACAAGTAAGAAATACCAGAAGCGACTAACTTCGGAGTTTTGCATATCTTCATCTCTTCGACACCCAAACATCATCCACACACTCGACCTCCTACAGGATGCCAAGGGTGACTACTGCGAAGTCATGGAGTACTGCGCTGGTGGTGATCTCTACACCCTTGTGCTGGCTGCAGGGAAGCTAGAGGTTGCCGAGGCTGATTGCCTTTTCAAGCAACTAATGCGGGGCGTGGAGTACATGCATGAAATGGGTGTCGCCCATCGGGATCTCAAGCCCGAAAACCTTCTGTTAACGACTCACGGTGCTCTCAAGATTACAGACTTTGGAAATGGTGAATGTTTTCGAATGGCATGGGAAAAGGAAGCACACATGACCGCTGGGCTTTGTGGCTCAGCGCCTTATATCGCACCTGAAGAGTACATTGACAGAGAATTCGATCCAAGAGCGGTGGACATCTGGGCGTGCGGTGTCATTTACATGGCCATGAGGACCGGACGCCATTTGTGGAAGCTGGCCCGCAAGGATGAGGATGAATTTTACCAACGATATCTGGAGGGACGCCGACATGAGGATGGTTATGCTCCCATCGAGACCTTGCATCGGGTAAGAGCTGCGTCGCGAACAGAGAGAAGAGCCCGTACTAATCTATTTACTCAGGCTCGCTGCCGCAATGTCGTCTACTCCATTCTAGACCCAAATCCTTCTCGCCGCATCAACGCCTCCCAAATCTTGAAATCCGAATGGGTTCGAGAGATCTCACTCTGCCAAGCTGGTGAGGAAGGCTTTTAGTATGTTCCTGACCTTCAACGGCAGAACGGCAGACATCGTTCTTGAAAGGGTTACGATCTGGAATTTCTTCCCCGTCTACCATAGAAACGGGTGGTCATGTGTTTCACCCATTACTTTCCTGGCGGGAGGTTCCAGTCCTTCCGTGTTCATCTCATAGAAGGAGGACTTTTCATATTTTATACAGCTATGCCAGTACATGTTTTTTCCCTTGCTACTTAGCTTATGGGGTTAGTCTGGTCGGCACGTTTTCATGTTAATGCAACGAAGATCATGACCTTTTGACTAGATTCCTGGTTCCAGTCCACGATATAAGTTCTATACTAACGGCCTTTTTTACTCCCAGCAGTGTCTTATTTCTAGCCAGTTTATCTTACAGCATTGTTCCATGATTTGCAATATTTCCATGTTTCTTCCGTTGGGTTGTTTCCAGGTTCTTGGGTGTACCACTACTACAACTATAAATTAATTTAGAAATAAACAAATATCTCATCACATACTCTCTTGTCTAAGTGCATTGTTTCCTCATGCCATACTCAGTCCTTGAACATCAATCTGGAACTGCACTATGCGATTCTCGCAAAGCAAGCCATTATTACATCATACCAATGCAACCGGACGACATTAGTTGATGCATTATTACCTCAGTCAATAATAAAGCAGCAGAGATACTAGGCTAGCTTACGAGTACTATTAGAATTTAGCATGTTTGAATTATTGAAACTGAGTCAAACAGTGGATTCAGTGACTTGATCCTTTGCGTGATCGGTACCTGGCTCCATATTGATGACTTAATGCATTATCAACAACCATCACCACGTCTTTAGAGGTGCCCGCCAGTGGCTGTCATTTGAGTCATGAAATAAATGAATCTTGTTGAACCACATATTACTCGGTTTTCATCAAAGTGAAGTATAGGAAACCATATAACTACAGGGTACTTCCTATCACTAGAGACTATGAGACTACGAGTGGACCGGCACTTGAGAGATGTATGTCTGTCTTGGAGGAGTACGCAGTGTGCTGATCTCTGTATGGGATTTACACTTTGTCACTATGCTACTTTATAGTAAATAAATAGTAGATGGAGGGGCTGTGGCTGTGGCTGTGTTTTTGGTTTATGCATGCAGGGTAGTTAGAGGCTCCATGTATGATATTATTACTACATTGCTACCTTTCTACCGATGTACCATTCCAGGTAATATGGAACCTTATCGCATGGCTTGAAATGTTATTATTTTAGTAGATACTGAATTACTGAAAGAGCCAAGATTCACAGATTGCGATTATCTTATGGATACCCCACGGTAGGTTCAATATATCGAGTCTGAGTTTCGACGAGGCAATTGTCTCAAAATGTCATTCTAGCTCTGTGACTCATACTTTGTACCATGACTCTGAGCCTGGACCACGATTCCCGCTGTGTTGTCAGACCATAACTATAAACCATGGTAGGTATTTATAGCTCTTCATATTGATTATAGCGTCGAACATTAAACCGTACATAGAATGGAAGGACTGTCTGACGTATATGATATTGAATGTCTTGGATTAGATCAAGATGCGAAACGACGAGCTAGTCTAGAGGGTTGAGTAGTAGTATCACGAACGACGTGGTGCACTTCTCATCTCCCTGGATTGATATTGGAAAATGATTTTTCGACTGGAGGCTAAAATCCCTACTCAATGACAAGTTTGCGAACTCTTCGCATATGCCTGGGAATTTCAATGCTTGAAGAAAGGGGAATACCTGAAGGTGCTGTTGAAGTCGTTCGGAAATATGCGTCGGTTAAGCTGGCAAGAGTATCTAGGGCTCTCTGTGAAGAGGGGAGTTGCCTGTTGGCAAGGCATAGGGCGAAGAAGGTAGAGTCTAGACAAATATATGAACATGGGAGCAATGAAATGCGTACAGTGCCTTCTAGATGAGTCCAGGCTATTACAGTGCCCTGGGTACTGCTGGAAAGAGCCAGGTCTAGACTTATCAAGGTGTTGAGCTAGGGATAACTAAGTACAGTTGGAGACCGCTGAGACAGGGGTATTATCCGCACATCCCAGAGGATTTACAGTCTTGCACTCACATGTTTGATAAAATTGTAAATAGGGCTGAAGTATCTTCGGAGCCGTGCCGGGACTGTCGCGGGTGTAACAGTAGCAATGATTGTGGTGTAGAAGACTGTCTCGCCTGGTCACCACAATGAAATTGGTTGCATAAATCAGCAGCTTGGTGCAAGGAGCGTTGGCCAGGTCTTCGGATGAGTTCTCTTCTCGGACCTTTCCTGGCAGGCTCGAGTATGTGCCTAATTAGGCTCGATCAGCCTTCACTTTATGTTCTAGGACATCAGTTGCTCCCAGTGAATGGAACTTACCAAAGCAATTCAAACCTGTACTGAATTAAGTTTCCTATCCCACGACCTAGCATTTAGTACAATGTCGATAAATATCCGGCAATGTGATGTGAGGTGTTTGAGCTGTTGTGCTCAAACACACAGGTAGATATGAGACATTGCCAATTGCTGGGCCCCCGATGAATACTGCGACACCAGCTTAATGGCTGCAGACTGATGAGACAAATAACACCTGAACATGCAACTGGGTTGTACAACCTGACCCATTCTGTTTGTATCACCTCGGTCAGACACCGTACTCCACTTCCATGGACTTTCTCGGCTTCTCTACCTCAACAAGGTAAAACTGAGCACCAGTGAAGCTCGGATTGAAGAATCCATGCTGCCTAGCCCCTTCCGGAAAGTTATTAGATAGTCTGTGTTATTCAATCCACAAGCAGGCAGAATGGTGGAGCTTCTAGACAATAGGCAGCATGATTTTTGGAATCTAGAAGTTGGTACATAATCCGTAGTTCAACTGCATCAGAGTGCATCTGCAAGGCCGTACAACGCATGGGGCCATGGGTGCGGTATGTGGGCAAGTCACCACATTGCCGGGTTTCAATTCGACCTTGAAATCCCAACCAGCGTGTTTCCTATTGAATTTGTGTCGTTCCTGATGTAAATCTAGACCTCGTTGAGGTCCAATTATCCTCATAGGCGTCAAGGAGGCCATTGGGTGATATGAGTATGAGAAGCTCGGGATAGCGTTGATTTAGAGATCAAAAGCATTGCCGTCCTTCTTAGAGGTCGCGTTGGTTTAATTCCTAGGAAGAACAAAAGCTCGATAGGTATATTAGGTACCCACTCGCAGTAGACCTTGCGATCAAAGCCCTGAGCTTCCACGAGTCCGGGGAGCGTGGTCAAGGCAAACCAAACCGTCGCTAGCCGATATTTGCAAGTTGATGATCACCTGTTCCTGCTGAGTAACCGACTTTGCCCTGTGATAGGATGAGTTGCCGTAAAAAATGTCTTCGATTTGCTGCAGTCGTTCTGTGCCGGCTGGGCTATGTGGACATATGACCTAATGGAGCCACAAAAAGAAAATATGTTCATTGTTCGATTTCATAGGGCTGTAACTTTTGCACGTTCCGTATCGTAAATACGCATTCACATATACGACGTTTTGTACGGCTAGTTGCTCTTGGAGATGCCGCAGCATTTGGCCAGGAGGGGAAGGCTTCTTCTGACGTCAGAATCAATCCTTGGACAATTGATAGTCTTGAGAGATTCGAGCATGTTCATTCCTTTGAATTTACTAATTTGCCTCTTCACTGTGAGAGCCTGAGAGAATTTATAGCCGTGAGAATAACTCAAAGATATCATCGGAAGCACCCATAATCCGTGGTAACAAGGACCGACCATTCATGAGCGATGTCAATTATCGAAGGATGAGCCGGTCAATATCACCTGTCCATGACCAGTTCAGGCCAGTCATCAAAAACCACAACGACGCCATAAGACATTTTGAAGTCTGTTCACATAAGGGGCCAAACTTGATTTTTTGATTACCGAGGGATGTTTGGCTTGTGTTCATTCACTGTTGGCCCAGCTAGCGGACGTCAACGCCGTGGTAAGGTGCGAGCTCGTCAGCAAGGTCAGGAACCCATCTCCCATAGTAAGCTAACACTTTCCAGCAAGCGTCTCTTGCGGTGAAATTGAGTTCTTCTAGTTAGTGGGCAACGCTTTGTGTGCTTTAAACCAGAGCTGGTATCTGCCGTTTTCCTGGCGTCCGGTGGCGGCCCTTCTGCTGCTGTCGCTATTCGTTCTGCCGACATCGATAACTACTCCCGGGGTGTGCTCGTAGCGGACTTCAGGCAAGCACCTTTCTACCTTTCCTTCTTGTTAGCTCATGGTTTCTGCGATAAGATTTGAAGGTACGTACGTACTCTTGTCCGGGCTGATTGCTCACACGATGCCTTGTTGAGCACTGAGGTGCTATAAGGCTTAATCAAACAAGTATTTCCACACCAATGATGGGCAAGTAACATATCCTGGATATATTCGTGGCAAGGATTTCTTAGTTTGCTACCGAGAGATCCTTGAGGACGATGTCCAAACTGAAGTCGAAATTTTGTCCGCCTCTAGCAGGAACGCTGGATGCTGGTTGCATCAAGAGCGGTAACCGCCGTAGCCGTGTTGGTAGAAAACGGAGATTGACTCAAACGGGGCTACCTACTACCTAGTTAGGTAGGAGAGCAGGGACGAGGACAACCTTGAAACTTTCCCGGCTCGTCATGGTGTGTGAACACCTTTATGCAAGCTGTTGCCTGTGAAACTCGACATTCCAGATCAATTAGCCTGTGGAAATGACCTTTAATATATCAGTCAGTCATTATTGCTTCAAGATCGTAGGAAGCAGCACATACTCGTATTCTACGGGAGATTGTCCGCGCGGCGGCTGTATGCTCCGGTACGATACAAGGCGTAATGAAACTCAGCCACACTTCTAAACCACCTAGGAACAAGGACGAACATCATCAAGTCCCGCATTAGGCTTCAATTTCTTGATCTCTTCTGCTCTTCAACTTACCTTTGCTTGATCTCTATCCCACGAAGCATATACCACATATCCTTTATAACGCCCTGTTTTTATTGGCTTGATAAAATATCCGATTGACACTGTTGTTGCACGTCCTACCTCGACCAAATCCACCCATCATGTCTTGGGCCGGTAAGCATTGAACTTGCGACGGAACCCTCACTGGGAATACAAGCTGATATGGGCGTGCTTTAAAGGCTTTAAGAAAAACGTGAACCGCGCTACGACGCAGGTGATGATGAAGACGGGTATGTCTAAACACATTATACCCCACAACTGTATCCACGACACATCCCAGGAGCGCCTGATATAGATTATGGGAATCGAAAACTTGAACGAGCGCTGATACTGGTGGCTTATTAGGACATGTGGAGCGAACAAATGATCGAGATTATGAGATCGAAGAGCGGTATGGCAGGCCTGGTATACGTTTTCGGGGCTTGGGCTAATTGATCAATGTGTAGACGCTACAGGACAATGGAGGCTGCTGCGAATCGCTTACAGAAAGAAGCTAAGGGATACTTGGATTCACTACGAGGTATATGGTTCTCTGTTTCATGTTCTGTGGTACGTGTGATGCTGATGCCTTCTGAACAGCGATGACGGCCTCACAAATGCGAATTGCGGAGACGATTGACGCCTTCTACGGGGACGCTGGTGCTAATGACGGTGTGAGCAGGAGTTACAAACAGGCAGTTGAGGATCTAGACGCGGAGACGATTAAAGCGCTAGATGGACCTTACAGGTATGCTTTTTCGTTCTCAACATTTAGATACATAACGTTAACAGCGCCCAGATCAACTGTCCTTGAGCCAATTTCCCGGTTCTGTGCCTATTTCCCCGATGTCAATGAGTGTATCAAGAAAAGAAACAATAAGCTACTCGATTATGACGCTATGAGAGCCAAAGTGAAGCGACTGGTCGAGAAGCCCGACAAGGACGCCACGAAACTGCCCCGTACAGAGCGCGAGTTGGAGCAGGCGAAGCAGGCATACGAGCAATTGAATGAGCAGCTGTTTACTGAACTTCCTCAGCTTATTGACCTGCGTGTGCCGTACCTGGATCCCAGCTTTGAAGCCCTGGTCAAGATCCAATTACGGTTCTGTGCGGAAGCGTACTCGCGGATGGCTCAAGTACAACAGTATCTTGACGCGGAGACAAGAGATCAGTACGCCCGGGGTGATTTGGATAACAGGGTAGAAGAAGTTTTGCAGGAGATTCGGGACTTGAGCATTGCGGGTACTGTTTGATAACTTTCTTTTCATGTGACTGGTTACGGTGCATTCGTAATACTCTCTTGTGCTGATATATCATGTTAATTTTATCCTTACGAGAATTGTAATGGTTGCTTCTCGGGTATTACAAAACGAAGCAATTGCTTGGGTATCCATCTATCTTGCTAATAATCATACTATACAAATTATTCCCTTCCAGGGCCGTATCTGCCTGCAAGCTGAGACTATGGACTCAAACTCTCTTCCTCACCAGTCTCTTGAACCAGAATATCTACCACTTGCGCTGCTGCCTTTTTCACAGCAGCCTCCTCAGCCCCCTCCATCCTCCCAAGAACATACTTCGAAACCTCCTCCGGACCCCGACCCGCAGGCCTCCCAATGCCCACCCCAATGCGCAAAACAGACAAGCTCGGATTATTTCCCTGCTTATACAGCTTCTTTTGATCCAACCACTTAAATATATCTTTTAAGCCATTATGCCCACGGAAACTCGCCTTCTCAGCTCCCCCGCGCTTCGTAACGACTTTTCCTAGTGGTTTCTCGAGCTCATCGTGGAGAATGACGAGGGTAACGGCGGTTGCTGCATGGTCGGTTCGCCTGAAGGACTCGAGCTCGTTAACAAGTCTCTTACCCGACTCGTTCATGTAGGACGGACTTTGCCATGTTTTGTAAACGGGTGGGAGGCTTGTTCGGAGGAGAGGGTTAAGGGCGTCGAGGATGATGTGGCCGGCGCTGTGGCGGGTATTGCGGAGGCGGCCTGGGTTGCCTATTGAGGCGATGAAGAGGGAGCGAGAGGGGCTCATCTTGTTATATTTTCTCTTGGGTGTTATGGCAAAACCTCGGTTTGAAGAGTGATGAAATTTTGAGCTCCTTTCCAAACACCAACCCTGGAATGCTGCGGCGGGAGATCGTCACGTTTGCTGTGGGGAAGGACTTGGAAGCTGTCATTCAGCCATTATTACGGAAGATTTTCTGCAGAATTCCAAATCGAAAGAAACCATGTTGCTCCAATGTGAGTCGTGATTGGTTTCATTTGTCATCATGGTTCTAAGAAACTTGGTTCAGGTACCGATTGCTAGCTGAGCACGTTGGATTTTCCGTACAGTCAGACACACCAAATCTTTAATCCTCCCGTGTCCATCGAACCGCACATCATCAAGCTTTCAGATTTGATTGGAATAATGGCCTTGTCAATGGTCATCCCTGTTTCCTTCCCGCTACATCGGGCTCATTGATTGTAACCGAGGGCCCCTCCTTCCCTGCACTACCTAACAGTTGAAGCCGGAGGAGCGCGCTGCAGCTCTTCTATTCTCGGAAACCACCTCATCTCACCCCAATCGCGCGGGGCTTCACAGGACAAGTTCGGGAGCATATTAAAGGGATCGTTATTTTCCGTTAGCCTGCTTGGCCGAAGGCTGCCTCTATCGTGGAATCACTCGGGTGTCTGGGGTTGGAATCCCGCGGATCAATCCTCACCGGCGTTATGCAGGACGGCTGCCTCATAACGTGTCCTGCCCTCCGATTGCTGCACGCTATGTTTCGGCTACATAAGCTGCATGCTGGAATTATCCATGATAGTGTGTTCGGCTGCGCCTGAGGTGATGCTGAAACGGTGCCCGAGTGCTGGGTATACTAAACCCTCTCCATATGGAGTAAAGTACGAGGGTATTTTCAGTTGCCAGTTATATTATGATATGGGAAGGTGATCGACATATCAGGTCAGAGTCTAGACTCCGCATCTTGTCAGACGGTCTTATGCGGTGTACGCCGTAGTCAACATCCATATGATCTTATGATGCCATCCAACAGGATTCAAAGCAAGGGAACAGCTCATCCCAAGAGTCTGGAAAGTGGGGAAAGCTGAAACTCGTTTGTCCGCAGGTGTTCGAGAGCCTCGTTCGCGTACAACAAACTCGAACAAAGTACGCTTTTTCAACTAATCCTCGGTGGATATACTCCGTACTAAGAGGAAGCTAACATGACAACCTCCGTCATATTATTGAGTTCGACTAAACGCCAAACTAAACGATTGTTCGTTTATTAAATCTTGGTCATCCCCTGCCATCGTGTATGCTCTCGAAACATCCGGTTTCCAATTGACGGGCCAACCTGTTTCACATCATCTCCTTCACTCCTCTTCCATACTTATTGCTTCTTTCCATACATCGCGATATCATGCTTGGTATTTGTTGTCGATTCCCCGCTCATGCCTGACTCTTACACAACCTCTCCTGGTTCCCCTGTCGCTCGCTCCCCAAATTCACTTTTCTCGGGCGTGTGGGAAGCGATAGACTGTTGATTATCCAACGATTATCAAGCCTCTTTTTGAAAAAAAAAAAAAAAAAAAAAAAAAAAAAAAAGTATATGGTCTACTATCGGATTTCGTCATGTCATGGACGGGACAACAGCTCCACCATCAAATCAAAGTATGCCTGAATCCATCGAGACAGGTAGTACCAAAACAGCCGGAAAGCGCCGGTGGACCGACGAAGCAGACCTAGGGGCAGATTCAGAAACCGATTCTGACGGAATCTCAATGTTAGAGATCCTCTCCTCACTTCCCCTCCCCTAATCTTGGTCCTCAAAAACTAATAGTAGCAGAAAATCCACAAAATCCTTTGAAGCCCAAATTATAGAATACGTGCTCGAAAACGACCGCCGCTACTGCAATGATACATACTTCATGCCCAACGATGAGGCCGAGCAAACCCGCCTCAACATTACTCACCAGATAGGCCTCATCCTCCTCGAAGGCAACCTAATCAACGTGCCCCTCATCAAGAAGAATCCCCGCATTCTAGATATTGGCACTGGTCCGGGCGACTGGGCCATCGAAATGAGCGGCGCCTACCCCGGCGCCACAATAATAGCCACAGACATTGGTGTCTTTGACAACGGTGTCGGTAGCACAATTGACCTCCCGAACTTGAGTTTCCAGCTCGACGACGCCCGAGACGAATGGACATACCACGAGCCATTCGATCTGATTCACCTCCGTGGACTGGCGGGCGCCTTCTCGGACTGGTCATACATATACAAACAGGCCTTCCGCCATCTCGCCCCAGGCGGATATATCGAAATCACCGACGCAGATCCCGCCGCTGACTCCGTAACATTCCGGGACTCGAGCGATTCATATCTAGCCATCTTTGCTTCTGCTATGCGCTCCGCGGCCGAGGCCATGGGCCATCCTCGCGATCTACGTCATCTCCTCCCTAGTACCCTCACCGCCGCAGGTTTCATCGACATCCGCGTCCTAGAACACACCATACCAATCGGGTTATGGCCTGATGACCCTCGGGAAAAGACGCTTGGAAAAATGGGGTTGATCTCGCTTCTTGAGGGCCTAGAGGCGTATAGTCTGCGACAACTTACCGCGGCAGGAAATTGGACTGCAGAGAGTGTTAGGGATCTCTGTGAGAAGGTGAAGAGGGAACTCTTGACCGCGGGGAAAATGACGTGCTGCGTGAAGACGGTGACGGCGCGCAAGCCGTTTTCGAGGGCGATGATGCGCAAGAATATTGTACTGCAGCGTTTAATGCAGATGGACGATGTGAATGAACCAAACCTGACTTGATTACTGGAGGGTGGATTGCTTGTAGTATACCCCATCTGTGTTTCGTTTATTACCTGAATGATATAGATCAAAAGCTTCTTGAATTTGATCCGAACTTTATTCGGAGATAATATCAGGTCCAAGTGTCGTCCAAGCTCGAGTCCGTGCGTAACGTAGGCTAAATATTCCTAGTATGTAAGTAGTATATGATGAAGAGCTACAACGTGGTATTCACGTCTAGACTAGAGCTCAAAAAGAAAAACCATAAACCACCTAAAACCCACGACTTCTTTTTCGAAACCAAACTCCAATCACACCTGGAATGCAATGAAAACGAGAAATAAAAGAACTAAAGCTGGAACTTGGTTCTTGACTTCTCCATTCCTCCCTTCCACTCCCACTCCTGCCCGCTGGCTCGTTGGATACCCTTATCGACACGACGCAGCTTGAGCGTAAACCGCGGGCCAAGCTCCTGCAATCCAGTTCGAATGCCCTCCGCGCCTTGGATTTCCTTGCCGTCCGCACCGACAACGGCCTTTTCGGTTGCACGTTTCTCGCGGAAGACGTAGCGGTGTCTCCGGACGAAGATATAGTCGCGCTGGTTGTGCAGAGTTACAACTTGGCGGCCATCAATGTCTGGCTGGGGCGGGAACAAAGTCTGGAAGAGGTGCGCTGTTAGGAGACCGAGCGGTGTGCGGAAATTATTGAGGATAAGTTCGGGCCAGTGCTCTGTGGGGTTTCCGTGGCCTGGAATTTTCTTGCCCTCGACCCAATTGCTTATGGAAAAGTGGAACATGGGGCCCTTGGGTAGATGGACAATGTCGAGCCCAGCGGGCTTCTTAGAGTCTTCTTGCAGGATCACTAAGGTTGTGTACTCGCGGTTGGAGGCGAAGCTAGCGATTTCGCGGATGGAGAATTTGTGGGAATGGGCGTGAGCGGTGCGGCGGATATAGACGCTATTGGGGAAGAAGTTTGTGAGGACTTCGCCTTCGTGGTGAAGAGTCGAGTTGAGAGAGGTTGTTATGAGGATCTTGGGGGGTCGTTGTGATTCCGGGGAGAAGAGGGAGGGGAATTTCGCGGCTAGGGCTTCCGGTGCGAGGTTCAGATTTGTGCTTCGAGTTGATTGCGTCGGGCTGGTTGCGCGCTCGGTGGCTGAGGGGAGAGAAGAGGGTTTGCGGCCGCGGCTTTCTTTCTTGCTTTCCTTGTCTTCGTCTTCATCTTCATTTTCCTTTTCTTCATCGCTGCTTGCAAGCATGCTATCGAGGTCATCTTCGTCGTCTTTCCCCTCTTCATCGCTGTCGTCCTGGGAGTCACCGGAGTCCGAGCCCAGCTGGCGATTGAGTTCATGCTCTTCCTCTTGTTTCTGCCTCTTGATTCGCTCAACATCAATGCTCAAACCTAAGGGCTCCTCGGTATCACTGCCAGCCTCATCCCATACGCGCTTTCGCTCCAAAGTCAGGGGAACGTTTCGTCGGAGTCGCTCCTCTCTAAGCTTGGGGTCTTTCATCTCCTCCTTCCTCCTTCTGAAGCGCTCTTCTCGGCGGGCGGCATCCTTGGTGCGTTTCCGTTTAATATGAATGAGCTTGCGCTTCTCTTTGTTGCGCGTCTTGAAATCCATGACGGCGCTTGAGGGCGGCCTCGATAGTGACTTCCTTGATACCATACTGGGCTATATTGGGTCGAGATGGTCTGGTAAGTATCGTGACTGTTGTCGTCTTGTTCCTGATCTCGACTTTTTTTGCGGAGATATTTTTTTGGTGGAGAAATGTTTGACCGGCGGTAAGAGTCTGTATTGATCGTACGAATATTACCGTCATCTTTATTTTGTAACGACTGACTCGATTTGCTTGCCCCTGGGACTGCTTCAATTGAACTCAAGTTATCGTTGAGTGAGCCATTCGTTCATTCATTTAATTATATCTTTTTACCACATTGTACTTGTACTCTTTAATCTTCCTATCTCTGATATATAATTGTTGTGCAGTGCCTTGGCTGCAAGGTACGGCTCACGTGTCGGATGACTCAATCGCGGGTTCGATTTCTTTTTGTTCCCCGCCGATTTATTCACTGCTGGAACCCCGCCAACAGAAGACATTTCTCCTCCTCGCATCCCACCCTCGCTCGCGCCGCCTTCCAAGAGTTGAGAAGAAAGAAATCCCTCATGGCCACTCTCAACACCAAGGCCGGGCAGGTCATTGACCGGTCCGTTTTGGACTCTATGCTCCGCCGCCGCCTTTTCTATACCCCCTCTTTCGAGATCTACGGAGGTGTCTCCGGTCTTTACGATTACGGCCCGCCTGGTTGCGCCGTCCTAAACAACATTGTCGAGACGTGGCGAAAACACTTCGTGCTGGAGGAGGATATGCTCGAAATCGACTGCACCATGTTGACCCCGCACGAGGTTCTTAAGACCAGCGGCCACGTCGAGAAGTTCGCCGATTGGATGTGCAAGGACCCCAAGACCGGCGAGATCTTCCGCGCAGATCACTTGGTGGAAGAGGTTCTTGAGGCTCGTCTCAAGGGTGACAAGGAAGCCCGCGGCCAGAAGGTCGCGGTTGACGAGGAGAAGGAGGCGAAGAAGAAGAAAAAGGTCAAGAGTGAGGCTGTCAAGCTGGAAGATTCCATCGTTAAGGAGTATGAGGAGGTACTGGCACAACTCGACAACTTTGACGGACCGCAATTGGAGCAGATTATTGCGAAGTACGACATCAGAAACCCTGTTACCGGCGGCAACCTCCTACCTCCAGTTGCTTTTAACCTGATGTTCCAGACAGCCATTGGGCCCAGCAGCAACATGCCCGGTTACCTGCGTCCCGAGACCGCTCAGGGTCAGTTCGTGAATTTCCAGAAGTTGCTCGAATTCAACCAACAGGCCATGCCTTTCGCGTCCGCGTCCATTGGAAAGTCGTTCCGGAATGAGATCTCGCCTCGGGCTGGTCTTCTTCGCGTGCGTGAGTTCCTAATGGCTGAGATTGAACACTTTGTGGACCCTGAGGGTGGTAAAAAACATGCGCGGTTCCAGGAGGTCAAGGATACCGAGTTGACACTGCTTAACCGGGATGTACAGCTGTCTGGAAGCACCAAGACAGAGAGTATGACTGTTGGGAGGGCTGTTGAGATTGGTTTGGTGGATAACGAGACACTTGGTTACTTCCTCGCCCGTATTCAATTATTCCTGCTCAAGCTTGGTATTGACCCAGCAAAGCTTCGCTTCCGCCAGCACATGGCCAACGAGATGGCACATTATGCTTGCGATTGCTGGGATGCTGAGCTGTTCACTAGCTATGGTTGGATCGAGTGTGTTGGATGTGCTGACCGCAGTGCCTATGATTTGAATGTCCACAAGAACAAGACTGGAGCTCCTCTAGTCGTTCGCGAAAGCCGTGCGGAGCCATTGAAGATCGAGGAATACCAAATCGATATAGACAAGAAGAAATTCGGTCCTCGTTTCAAGAAGGATGGCAAGGCCGTCGAGGCTGCCATTAATGACCTTTCCCAGGAGCTCCGGGAGAGATTGTCCCTTGATCTTGAGCAAAATGGGAGGATCGAGGTGGATGTCGCTAGTGTCGCTTCCGGCAAGGCTGAGCTAGACAAGGATATCATCAAAATTGAGAAGCGCACCCGCATCGAGAATGTGCGCGAATACACACCTAATGTGATTGAACCGTCTTTCGGTATCGGTCGTATTCTATACAGTATGATGGAGCATGTCTATTGGTACCGTGAAGACGACGAGGCACGCGGCGTAAGCTCTTCGCCCTCCAGTTATTTGATCATCTTCTCTAATCCGACATCTAGATTCTATCATTCCCTCCAATGATTGCACCTACTAAGGTCCTTCTCGTACCCCTGTCGACAAACCCCGCATTCCGCCCTTTAGTACAACAGTTGATGTCTAAGCTCCGACGACTGGGAATCTCGAGCCGTGTTGACGAGTCTTCCGCTAGTATTGGTAAGCGATACGCACGCAACGACGAGCTCGGGACACCCTTCGGTGTCACCGTCGATTTTCAGTCTGTCAAGGACAACAGTATCACGCTTCGTGACCGCGATACCACCAAGCAGGTCCGCGCCAGTGAGAATGAGATTCTGCAGGCCCTCAAATCCCTGGTGGAAGGCGAAGAGACATGGGAGGATATCCGAAAGCGGCTGCCTGAGTTCACCGGTCAAGAGGTGGATTAGACCAGTACTCACTGTGAAAACATCATTGATCTTTTACATGGTCTTGCAGATAATAAAAGAACAAAGCGCTATTATCATGCCTTAGGAATAAATAATTAGTATGGTATAGTTCTAGTGTACTTCGTAGTATGGATGCCAAGACATACAAACCGAAACGTCATTCAATCGGTCCACATAGTTGGCTTCATCTTTGTTTCGTTCGTCTCCTCTCCGGCTTCCAAGTTGCTGTCCGTCAAGCATTTATCTATCGTAGCTTTGGTCCCACAGGCGGTCCCCAAGATGGCCCCCAACATTCCCTCCGCCAAAATAACCCTCTCCTGTCCTCTGTTCGCTGCCGACTTTGACCCGCGCAATCATGCCTTCCTTGTCGTTGCCGGCGGCGGCGGAGAAGGCCGTAGCGGCGTGAGAAATAAAATCGTACGTTCTTCATATACTCTCAAAAACGCAGTATACTAACACCAGAAACAGGTCCTTCTAAATGCCTTCAAACGCCGAGAGCTGAGCGAAATTGTCGACGTTGAACTTTCCCGGGATGAGGACTCAGTAACCTCGCTGGCCACGGCACACTCAACCGACGCCTCAATTATTACCTTCGCTGGTATCAACAGCTCTCTCGCACAACAAAAACAGAATAATAATCGGCACCTACGATCCTTCCAAATCGATTACCCACCGCGGCGTACAGACTCCCCCAGTGAGACCAAACCGTCGACAACGAAACCAGGGCAAACTATCAACTTGTCTCAAGAGTCTTTGTTCCGAACTGTTGCTGGACCGAAGGAGGGTACGGACACCTACCAGAGGATCACTCGTCTCTCGCCTTGGAAGGACGAGGGTGCTCCCCGTCTAGGGGCGATTACGACGGGTCTGGCTCCATCAGGTGAAATCGTCTTCTTCAGTGCCAACACGACGAAACCGGGGAAAAGCGATGTTACTGGGAGGATACGTTTGGGGAGTGACGAGGAGGCGGAGGATATTGATATCGCTGGGCTAGATGAAGAAAAATGCTTATTCACGGTGGCGTACACTAACGGAACTGATGTCTTTACGTGTCGCATCTCTCCGGAAACCAGGTCAAACGCCGCACCGGAGGTGACAAGGGTATTTTCTCGTCCGGCAGATCCAAAAGAGAAGGGACCGCGATCAAAAATCCGTGCGCTGCGATTCCTCTCCCCCACAACACTACTGCTCCTGCAGAACGCCCCGGATCGTAAAGGCTGCGAACTCATTCTCCTTGATCTGCGGCCGACGATATCGTCTTCATCCTTAGCTACAATCATCCGTCGGTACAAGACGAGAAGAACAATCAAAATTGGTCTAGGGCTCGACGTATGCAATCTCGGAACCAGCCTACAGAACCAGCAACAATCCATCATCGCAGTATCGGGCAGTGATCAGTCTCTCGAGATCCTGACCATTAACTTTAACCCCCACCAACGACATCGCACAGGAGCAGGATATACTTCCTTCCGTGTCTACACCACCCTACGAGACGTTCACCCATTCGCCATGACAAGGATATGCTTCTCCCATTTCGCTCCCCCAGCACACCCCGTCACCGCAGA
This sequence comes from Aspergillus kassunensis, assembly GCA_027569205.1. Classification (NCBI taxonomy): domain Eukaryota; kingdom Fungi; phylum Ascomycota; class Eurotiomycetes; order Eurotiales; family Aspergillaceae; genus Aspergillus; species Aspergillus kassunensis. Next base: position 110,469 of record JAPDEQ010000013.1, on the reverse strand, counting down.
AACACCCCTGCAATACGTCAAGCTCGCGTCCGTAAGCATGGCCAACACCGTCGTCGTGCACACATTGCCACTATCCCCTACGCCTCCTTCCAGCCGCATCCCACAATATGTTCTCGTCCGGCCAAGTGAATCTGACACTCTGATGGCCCTCTACAGCAGTGTCGCTTCCGTCGTCTCCATTTTCATTGTCGTCTTCCTTCTCCAAGCCTTCACGGAAATCAGAGGCGTCATGCCCCCTTACCTTGGTATCACGGAGTACTTACCCCTTGATATCCGTGATGCAATTGCAAGGCCTTACGATGCAGATGCATATTTACCCCCTTCAGCTTCTTCTCAACCTTCTGTATTACCAGCCGAACACCGATCGCCAAATGCACCCGAAGAATCGTCCTATCTCCACGACATCATCCCAGACTTGGACTCGAACTCGGATTCGGATTCAGAAACATCCATCCTCATCAGCTGTAACCCGTCAAATAACGACCTTCTTGTCGAGCCGTATACTCCCAATCTCGATGCACGACTTGCAGAAGCAGCAGAGGCTGCGTCAGAGTCAGATCCTGAGCCAGAGGCTGTTTCCTATCCCCACACTCCACAACAATGACCAGACCTATCGGTAGAAGACCGTGTGGCTTGGAAAACTCACCTCATCAACGCTGGGCTCTGGGATCCCTAGATGTATGAAGACGAGTCTATTCTTCGTAACATATTTTTCCGGGAGTTATGTCCGGGGCCGGAGTCTAATAATGCTGGCAGTGGCGATGGTGATGCTGATGCTGGTATCAAAAGCCATTCAAATGAGGAATGATGGGGTGCTTTGTTCGTCTTTTGTATCATCTTGTGCTTTAAGCTGTTATGTTCAAGTTGAGACATCGAATTTCTTCGCGTATCTGTCGCCTCCAGTGTTTTCTATATACGGAGATAGTCGTCGTTTGATTTCTTCATTTACTGTATCATGATACACGCATATGTCTACGAGTGTACGTTTATTACAATACTTCACTATCCCTGGAAAGATAATATGGAATATTTAATAGAGCTTGCAGAATTTTTAAAGACCGCCGTGGCATTTGTAGACTCTCCAAGTCCCTTCTAGAACCCCCTTGCATACCTAGGATAAGTGCTCGCTATACACAAATTATTTCCGTCATGGACTCATCACTAGAAAGAAACATGGGGAGATCATCCTAACTTCCAGTCAGATGCATGCGTTTGGCTTTTTTCAACAAGAAACGTGCAACCACCTTGAGAGAAGAAGACACCGGTCATTGTCAGCGTCTTGGGGAAGGTAAAGGATAAAAGGCCTCATTGGATCATAATCGGGTACCAGAGCGACACAGGACGCTTGTAGTAGAACCAAGAAATATCCGTAGTCGATTTGAGTCGGAACAGGAGAAACGAAAAAAGGGAATAGACGCCAAAACAAACGCCGTATTTATCGACACCAAGCGGCGGGACAAATGAGAACTGAGAAGTGGTTTGGATATCACCGGAGGAGAAAATGTTCACATGTCGTAAGGTCTCAGCGACGCGTAGATGTCGTCCACATGTGCGTGGGGCAAGACGTGTAGATCGTAAGGAGATGAAAATCGATAATCAAGGCTCGCTCCAAGCATGTAAAGTCTGAGTAGTGAATCACTGAGTGGGCTTCTTCCAGCGAAGTAATTCTGCTAGGCTAGCGAGGCTGCAGCCCATTTTGAGAAAGTCTTGTTCCAGCAACTCTTGTGCCGTGGCACGACTGTCTATAGCCACGCAAAGACAAACGCTAAGGAAAGACTTGATTTCCTTGCTGAGCTTCTCTGCTGCCTTGAGCTGGGGAGTGCCGTTGGTAGCGATCAGGTAAAGAGCCTTAAGGGGTTCCTCGTTCAGATATGGAGGCTCGGACTCGATCATTTCAATAGTCATAATACCCAAGGACCAGCAGTCAACCTTGGGGCCATACTCTTTCTGCTTTACCACCTCAGGGGCCATCCAGTATGGAGTCCCGACCATTGTGGCGCGCTTATTCTTCGTCTCAGTAAGCTTAGCACAGAACCCGAAATCGGCTATATTTGTTGTTAGTGAATTCAGTAACCAGTAAGCGACGGAGGGCAAATATTGACTTACTGATTTTGACATGCCCAGCTCGGTCAAGGAGAACATTATCACTTTTGATATCACGGTGGATGATGTTTTGGCTGTGCAGGTGTGCCAGTCCCTTGCAGGTCTATTGCGTGCGTTAATCGATGTACTAACCAGAGCGGGGACTGCACAAACCTCTAAGCAAATTGTAGCAATCTGGTCTTCTTGGATCACACGGTTGTTGTCGATAACATCAGTGAGAGCACCACCCTCCATAAACTCCATGACCACCCAAAGCTCATTACTCTGTTCCTGTAGGAAGGAGTCCAAGAAATTGACAATGTTGGGATGCTGGCTGTCCTTCATGACAATAATCTCGTTGACAATCAGCTCCTTTCGAGGCTGACTACGCAGATCCATTTGTTTGATCGCGACCTGGCAGCGCGGGCCATACTGCCGATATAGCTCGCGTGCGACACCGGACGTGGAATTTTCCTTTACCCGCGCAACATACACAGACCCAGAAGCACCCTGTCCAATCTTTCGCTGCTTGCTGTAAGACTCGTTTGGATTACCCTTCGACACAACAGACCTTAGCCTGTCCATGACTTCATTTTCACTCATAGCAGACATGCGGACCTCTTTCTTGTGAGGGTCGGGCTTTTTGGTCAAAGCAGCTTCCGCCTGCCGGACGCTCTCAGAGGGGGTCTTCTTCGGCGCCTGTTTGTTTGCAATGTTCAAAGGCTTCACTGGCTGCACGGGAGCAGGAAGCTTGCTTGGAGGAGGTCCGTGGGCCTGCTTTGACTTGCCGTTGTTCTGAGTACGGGCGGCCGCCGATTGTGCTCGAGGATCCTGAGGAGCATATCTCGCATCATCGGGACGTGATCCTGGAGCACGTGGAGCACCGTTGGTTCCGTAGTCCCCAGGTCGTTGTCCGGCACTCGGGGGAGATGGAGCTGGTCGTTGGGCGGTCAACTGGCGAGAAGAATCTTGAGGTTGACGGGCAGAGCCAGGAGCCTGAGGGGCAGGACGACTGGGTTTATAACGGTCATTCGGTGTTGATTCAGGACCATATCCTCCGAGCTCTTGCTTGGCGAGGGGGACACGGGATTGGGGAAGAGAGCTATTGTATTCTTCTTGCTCGCGTCGATTCTCTTCCTCACGCTGTCGGTTACGGCGATCCTCCTCTATGCGCCGACGCTCCTGGTCAGCCAAATCCTTCATCTTCTCTAATTGCTGCTGCTGTTCCATAGCCCTGTCAGACCCAGGTGGATCCTGTGAGACGCCCGATGATGCAGAGCGATTGGAGTAACTATCCAACCGCTGTGCAGGGGCGGGAGGAGGCGGCCTTGGAGGAGCAATCGAACCGCCTACGCTATTGTTGCCGTATGGTTTCGGTTGGTTAGGTGTAGATCCTAGGCCTGCGTAATACTGGGGGTTCTGTTCGCGCATCTTAATATCAGAGTAGAACTCCAGAACCTCAATAACAGCTTGCGGGTTCTTCTTGTAGTCCTCTTTAGTGATTGCGGATGAAGTCAAAAGCTTCTCCCACTCCGGGGGTAGACCGACAAAGGCTCCTGTTCGTGGATCAAATCCAACGTGGACACGGTGACTAAAGTTTGTGGGGTTGCTCACACCTCCCATTCCGGGGCAGCGCTCATAGATTTTGTCGATCCAATCGTAGATCTCCTCATCAGTCTTGACCTCACATGTCAAGCTTTTCGTGGGAACATCGCGGGTGATTAGGGCTGCCTTTGAAGTGGCATCTTTCGGGTTCGCTAGGCGGACAATTTCGAATGCCATCTTGGTATCTTCCGAGCGAGAAACTCCTGTAACTGCGGCGAGGGGAATAGAAAGAACCACTTTTCCCGACTCATTTTTCATGAAGTCCAAGCGAGAATCGCGGAGAATCAGATAGCGCTGATTCCACGTAGCCAAGAACTTATCCTCTTTGCAACGAACATATCCCTCTTTGACAACAACGTACCCCCCTTGACCTGACTGATCGGTCTTTGTCCGCACAAGAGAAGGACTGCTTGTGTTAGGGAAAAGCGACAGATTGGCGGTAGGGGTGCTTGGAGAATCAAGGCTCATCTGGCCGAACGAGGTGGCTGCATTGGAGGTGCTTGCGGAAAGGTTGAGCTTCGGACGCTCGGTTGGAGGGCGAGGGGCGGGCCCAGGATTCATGAACTGGTCTGCGGAATACATGCCGCTGGATAGGTTAGCCAGGTCCATGATGCTCTGTTTACTCGGTTCTCAGGCTAGAAATAAAGTCTCTTTCGCGGGATCAAGATGTCGGGATCAAGATGTCGGGATCAGGATGCACTGTGAGGCGCAAGGTAAATGCGAAAGACTTGTGTTTTTGACTTACTTTCCATAAGAGGAAGCCATCCCAGGCGATAATTCAGATGGTGGGCGCCCCAAGAAGGGGAATCACCTCAAAGCACAGGAAAAATAGGGGAGTCGGTGAATAGCTTGACAACTGTACAACTGTGAAGAGTATCAGTAACTAAACTAATATCTGAACGTGTAGTTTTGAACATGAGGAATTTGCGACAGGGCCAAACTTGCGATCCAAGGGTCGTGGCGCATTTGCACCTGAATCCAAGGTGAAAAGTGATATGGATCAACCAGTAGAACCATGGGGTAGACGGGGAAGCAGATGGACGGTCTAACAATAGGGGGTTGGGCTTCAACCCAGTCCTTACCCGCGCTTTATCAGGACTTCAGTAGTAAATAGAGATTCCTCGCGCTGGCGAGGACACTGCGAGCTGTGAAACACAAGTCTCGAATGACTCTTTGTGCGGACGCGGTGAGATAGAAGCCGAAGCCAGGTTTAGGAAGTGAGACAGACAAAGAGTGGGGAGTGGGGGAGACACCAGCCTTGGGAAATAGAGACCGAGGATAGCAAAATCTAGTATCAGAAGAAACAGGAGAATTTAAAGAAGAACACTGAGAGTGCAAATTTAAGAAACACTCAAAAGTCGGGAGAAAAGAAGGGGAGGGAGGTTGTGAAGGTGGTAAAGTTAAGTTGGTTTCACCACGGCTCAAGTCTTTCAGAGGCTCCAGAATCCCTGAAGGGGCGGCGGCGGCTCTTTCAACTTTGATACTAGGTGAAGTTGTATATGAATTTATCTACTTTTCTTCATATACTCATCATATTTATTACTGTATTTCTTTCGTCCTGCTTTAGGTACTCGGTACGTTTTAGCACATCTTCTATCTCAATCCCAGCTGCATGGGGTTTGCATGTTCATGGCTGACAGTTTCAGATACAATAAGACTCTGTACTTGACCTCAGTCTTACTTCTGTGGATACTGTCGACGGGGTTACGTACATGGATCAGGATTCAGGATGGATCAAGGAACTATAACCCAGCTCCCTTGCTCAATAAACCGCAAGAGAAAAGAGGATTACTGCCCGATCATGGCTCAATTCCATCTTCTATTATTGCTCACAGCCCTGATTTGCTCTTCAATAGAAAGCAACATACCCCAATATTGAGCTGTGTTTCAATTCGACTCATCTCACGGAACAAGATCTGATCGCGCCCTTGTTGCGACTCGGACTCGAGTCCTTGGTAGGTCGTTCATTCTGTTGGTTCTCCTCATTTAGGGGGCTCCCCACAGGTCCAGACGCGGAGTATATCACAAGTACCAATCAATTCCTCCATAAATACTTACATAGGACATCACTCTCGACAATATTACTAGGCTCAGACAGTCCATGACAAGGGACATCATTGTTTATTCTCAGTGCGCTCTGCTTGAGGTGATAAGATACTTGTGGTACGGAGTAGGTACGCTACAATATAAGTTGTCGATGACCTCATCTCCACCAAAGATCAGTTCAAAGAAAGACCCACGCGCTGCGTTTGAGCTTTACCCCTTGATCGAATTTTCAGGCAAGAATAATGTGTTATCATGAAATTTAACAGGGAATTTTTGGTATATGACTTGACGAAGGGTAGCAAACAGGCCGATGACGAATAGCAGCTCTATGTAATTAACTAGTACATAACTAGTATGTATGTACCCCAGCACCGTATGTACCCTGAAGTAAATAGAGATCACCCATATATCTACTCGCCAAATGGATAATTGAACTTGAGTAGTCCATTTAATCCTCCCACCCAGCCATCGTGGGCTTCGCTGTCATGGGATTCGCTGCCTATGACCCTTCGCATGACGGACGGCACTCCACCCTGCCATTCATTCTTCCCATGACGCATGTCTTCGTTCCATACGCGAGCTTCCATACCCGCTGTCATCCCTTGGGTCATATTAACTCCGTCGATACTGACTTCTAGTTCCCGCCCCCTACTCTTTTCACTCAGGCGAAGCGTGATTGGCGTACTGGATGGTAAAACCAGAGGCCGAAAGCTGAGACTTCGAGCACAGATTGGGGTTAAAAGCACAGCTGGTACCAAGGGATGCACAATACTGCCTCCACTGCTGAGGCTGTATGCAGTACTTCCGGTCGGTGTAGAAATGATGATACCGTCTGCCACGGCTTCCGTGAGGAATCGTCCTCCCACATACACATCCACGATGGCAAGATGGGGCTCCTTTCCACGGTGGAGAAGTATTTCATTCATGACATATAACCCCTCGCTTCCCATACCTTGGCTAGGCCCTGAGCACTTATCTGCTTCAACGGGTTTGCCGTCGGCAGTAAACAGCCCAACCTTGAGACGATTTCGCATCAGAATTCGGGCTCCTCGATTCATACCCATAGACTTGCCACGCACCGACGACCACCCTGTAGTCCCGTCGAGTTGTTCTTGAGCAATTGCCGACTGGTCGATCCCAAAAACAGAAGCGCGGTCTCCCGCTCCCGCACCGGACATGTATACTTCTCGGAACGCGCGCTTATACTCCTTAAATTTCCATTCGCCAAGAAATCCTAAAGTACCCATGCTGAACGATAGCATTGGTGGAACGTTGATACAGGTGGCAAATAAAGATGAAGCGTGCAAAATCGTGCCATCGCCACCAAGTGTAACGCTGATGTCTACCTTCTTATGCAATTCGCACGGCAGTCTCTCTAACGGGGCCGAGTAAACCGGGAACGGCAAAGATGAGTGCACTTCCTCTGCAACTTTTGGCTCCAAGATGATACCGATAGATGGATAGGTAGATGCCGTGTGGCTAATGCGTGGGAGTGTGTCAGTCTGTGTCTGCCTCCCTAGCAAGTAGGCAGATCCTACCTGATGAACTCGATTAGAGATTCGCTCACTTCTGGAGCGCAATCTTTTTTCACAACGAAGACATTCCTCGGTGGCGCCGGCCACTGCAAAGATAGAAGATCATTTTCATTGGACTCTGACATAGTCAGCAAGGAACAGTACGTTCAAACAAAGTGTGATATGCACACCTTGATAGCGAGGAATCAGTCGTCCAGGAAGCGATTCGATGTCTCTGGTTTCATGACGCCTTGTAGAAACCGAGAAATTCTGTTTCCATGTTGGTAGTTGCCTTGTGGGGTGGGTTCTCAATGGGTGCAATCGGCGTATCACCGACTGCATCATGAGAAAGGAATGAAAGCGGTTAAAGAGAAGACAAATATATTTATCGACATCTGCTAGCTAGGATATCGATATTCGTTATTCGGACATTGTTCAGCTCAGTTGGTCAGGGTTCGATTTTGTCAGACAATCTATATTCAAGATCCGATCATCTCCAGCCATAAGGTAATAAAATATCAAATTCAAGAAGCCACGGAATTCAATCGAGATTGACCCCCAGAATGATCGACGATCTGCTGACCGCCTTGAAGGCTTAGCAGCGTCTGGTTAGCAGCTTCCAACGTCATGGCGCAGTCCCCTCTCATGTTCAAGGGTCTTCTCAGCTCTGACCGTCTGGTACGAGTACGATGCTAGCCGAAGTTGGGCTGTCCACAAGATCGGCTGCATCAGCCGTGATTCATCGGTAGTTAGACTATTCGAGCTTCTTTCATCTTTCCCATGTGATTTCTGGGTTGTTATTCTTCCTTCCAGTCTTCCTTTCCAGTCTTCCTCTACTTCGATGAAATGGCTTAGTCCACGCATTCTTTCTCTCTTTATTCTTCGCCAGCCTTGTTGTCGTTTGAAGCATTCTTAGGATACCCGATCTAGTAAATACCGCTCTTTCGAGATACTATATACGGTATTTTTGACACTCCCAACCCTGCAAGGTGATCGCGTGATTGCCCTGAGAGAAGAGATGCTAACCTCGTAAATCAAGATCGTTTCACTCGAGTACGACCGAGCTGGTGCTTCGTTATCCGCTTGACCCTTCGAACGTCCCCGCTATCATGGATGGAACAGAGCTTCGACAGCGGAAGCAGGCGGCTCCGGCGAAAGAGCATCCTCGGGCCCAAACAGACGATGAACCGCGTCTCAAACATGGAATCCCCATGCAGGTGCTACGTTCTCTGCTTCTCGCAACTTGGTTTAATTGCTGCTGCATCATTATCTTAATGACACAGCTGGTCGGCTCCCCCCTATATTTCATCAACAAAGACTATTATTACGCTTGGATGGCCTCAACGAAAAGATCATTTGGACTGGTGATAACGGCGCTCACTGAGTGGGGTTGCCCAACGTATGTTCGAGTTAGCGGCGACATAAGTGTACGCGGTCAGATTCACGTTGCGGATGACGGTCGACTGCGAACGACCTTCCCGGAGCGACTCGTCTTAATTGCAAATCACCAGGTCTATACCGATTGGATCTATCTCTGGTGGATTGCCTATTGCAACTCGATGCACGGCCGACTTTTCATCATCCTTAAGGAATCCCTCAAATATATACCCGTTCTTGGTCAGGGAATGACGTTCTATGGCTTCATCTTTATGGCTCGGAAATGGCTGTCTGACAAACCACGACTTCAGCACCGCTTAGAGAAGCTGAAAACACATCACATCGGCTCGAATTCCGGCGCTCCGAACTATGACCCGATGTGGCTTCTGATCTTCCCGGAAGGGACAAACCTTTCCATCAATACCAAGCGGCGAAGCGATACGTTTGGGGCTAAACAATCACTGCCACTTTTGAAGCACCAAATTCTTCCTCGTTCAACTGGTTTGTTCTTCTGTTTACAGCAGTTGAGAGGAACCGTGGATTGGGTATATGACTGCACCGTTGGCTATGAAGGCCCTCCGTAAGTAAAACCGCTGTACTGGTTTTCAATCTAGAAAAGACGGTAGCTGACAGGTGTTTCCGTGAAATAGAAGAGGTAGATATGCCGACAAGTTTTTTACTCTCCGGTCAACATACCTACAAGGGCGTCCACCGACCTCAGTCAACATGTACTGGAGACGGTTCGCCGTTGCAGATATCCCCCTTGACAATCAGAAGGATTTCGATGTGTGGCTTAATGCCCGCTGGACGGAGAAGGACGAGCTACTTGAGCAGTACTTTGAAACCGGACGATTCCCGTCTGATTTGGCCGGCAGCATAAAAGTTGGCCAAGGGGATTCGACTCAGCTCAATGCAGCTGAACATGGGTATGCCGAAGCGCATGTTCGCTTGGGACGTTGGACCGAAATTGGCCGGATATTCAGGGTAATATTTGGTCTCGCTTTCCTCTGTCGGGTTCCTAACCTCTTGGGATTGTTTAATTCACGGGGTGCTTGAAATCAATATACCCGCCATGGATTGTCTTGAATTGCCGCTTGGATTGGCTTTAATTTCAGCATGTCCACTCCTATTGCTATGACTGATGACCTAGATAAATTCTAGAGTTGGAATTGAACATTTACTCCGCTCAAACACAACTTATGCAAAATATAGAATAGGTACTACTAGTTGAGTATGGTAATGCAAGATTCTCCCAAGAGCTGACGCCACGAATGGCGGTGCATCAGCCACACCCATGAGCCTCAGGCGCCGAACTTCCAGTCGGTCATCCAGTGACAGCAACAACAGCAGGGCCGAAATTTAAACAAACAAGCCGCGGTCGAATGCCAGCAAAAAGTTCTCTCTCGACACTGACTGTTGACATTCACTCATCAAGTGAATATGAGTTGAGTTTGAGCTTTACATTAGGTCCTGCTGCTCCTTTGTCCGACCGAACTTTCATCTCCGCGTCCACCTACCTCGCGGCGTCGATTGGAGACATCCTTACAACACGCTCAGCATGGCGTCCGTACAAAATGGCTATTCGAACGGTACCAACGGGAATGCACTCCCTGTGACTGGCTCATCGGCCAATCTTCGCTTTTCCGATATTCCCTCTGCCATCGATATTCCCGCATCCACACTTGACAGCGAAGTCGAAGTCAGTCTCGAAGGACTACCCGACGATCCGACTGAACTTTGTACACTTTTGGAGAACGAGAAAGCGGCGAAGAATTTTTGGGTGATAATCGCACTGGCCTACGCCAAACAACAGCAGGTTGACCATGCGATTGACATTCTGAACAAGGGTCTCACATCGGTTGCTCATGGAGCTACAAAGGAAAAGTTGGGCCTGCTGGGCTGGGTTTGCTGGCTATATATCTTAAAAGGTCGACAGGCACCGCGGGTGGTGTCTGCATCTGAAGGGGAGACGTATACAGAAGCCAGGACTAAGGATTATTACCTTCAGCAGGCAACGTCAACACTGAATGAGGCTTCAAGATTGAACCCGTCGTTCCCACCTCTATTCCTTGCTCGCGGTGCTTTATCGCTCCTGCGAGCTTCGTTACATCCACCCCGACCGACTCGGCCCGGAGCCACCGACAATTCAGAGAGAGCAGAATCATTGCGACAAGCTCTCAGAGCCTTCGACGACTCGTCCAAATCATTTAGTGGTCGAAATGTCATGGCTATGCTTGGACGTGCGAGGGCGCAATACCTACTTGGACGGTATGCGGAGGCGCTGGAAGGTTACCAGAAGGTCCTTATGCGGATGCCTGGGTTGACGGACCCGGATCCCCGTATCGGAATCGGGTGCTGTCTGTGGCAGCTTGGCTTCAAGGACCAGGCCAAGGTCGCATTTGAGCGCGCTCTCGTGTTGGTATGTTTATCGTCACATGGTTGTATCTATGCGCGCTGGAAAGCTAATATTGTCGGATATTTCTAGAACCCCGATTCAAAGGTTGCTAATATTCTTCTCGCGGTGTATTACCTTTACGATAGCACACGGCATGCTACGACAGACCCGGAATTTGGCTCCCTGTACAAGGTGGCCATGACGCAATATACTCAGAAATCTTTCAAGCTAGACAAGGAATACCCCATGACTTGCGCATTGTTCGGCAGCTATTTCCTGCTGAGAAAGGCCTACCCAACGGTTGATACTCTCGCCCGAAAATCCATTGAGAATACCGATGTCATGCAAATAGCCAGTGACGGCTGGTACCTTCTTGGTCGAAAATGCCATTATGAGGGCGACCTAGTCAAAGCGACGGAGTATTATAATAGGTCCGACCAAGCTCGCGGAGGAGGCGACAAGGGATATCTTCCAGCGAAGTTTGGCACGGTGCAGATGCAGGTATCCAACAAGGACTACGATGGGGCCAAATTTCAATTGGAGAAAATCATACAGCAGACGAAGAACCCTGAGTGTATGATGCTCCTTGGAGCTCTCCATGCTGAGGAGGTCTTCGCGACACAAAGAAGCGGAAGCAAAGAGGATAAGTTGGTTGAGGCCAAGAAGGCCATCACCCTCCTCGAAGGCGTTCGTGCGCTTTGGAAGGATGAAAGCAAGAAGCTCACACCAGACGAGTCTGTCCTGGTATATCTGTCTCGACTGTATGAACAGTCATCCCCCGATAAAAGCATGCAGTGCTTGACTCAGCTCGAAGAGATGCAATTAGGTGGGATAGCTGAAGAAGAGCGCCCCGAGGGCCTTGACGATGAACAGACCAAGGCGGCTCTCCTTGTGCATTTGCCCCCGCAGCTCCTTAACAATATAGCCTGCTTCATGTACCAGAGCGAGAAGCTTAATATGGCGCGCGTCATGTTCCAGGCAGCTTTAGATGCGAGCGCCCAGTCGCAGGACAAAGAAGGCGAACTGGATACGGATGCCCTGATTACAACGATAAGCTACAACCTCGGCCGCGCATGCGAGGCATCAGATATGCCCGATGAGGCGAAGAATGTCTACGAAGGCCTTCTAGAACGACACCGTGACTACACGGAAGCAAATGCGCGATTGACGTACCTCGCGCTACGCCGGAGCCCGACTGACGAAGGGCCAAAGAAGATGGCGAAACTATACGAGATCGATTCAACGAATCTTGAGGTGCGAGCCTTGTTCGGATGGTACCTCAGTAAATCCAAGAAACGGACATCGAACATTGCAGAAGACCACGAGCAACGACACCACAAGCATACTCTACAGTATTTTGACAAGCATGATCGTTACTCACTTACCGGAATGGGCAACGTACATCTTCTTTTTGCCCGAGACATGCGACGTGAAACCGACCCGGAGAAGGAGAAACGACGCAAGATGTATGAGCGAGCTGTCGAATTTTTTGACAAGGCTCTTCAGCTAGATCCTCGAAATGCCTACGCAGCGCAAGGCATTGCCATCGCCCTAGTAGACGACAAGAAGGACTTCAGCCAGGCGGTGCATATCTTTTCGAAAATCCGCGACTCCTTGAAGGACGCCAGTGTCTACCTTAACCTTGGCCACGTCTACGCGGAGCTTCGTCAATATTCCCGTTCAATCGAGCACTACGAAGCAGCGCTCTCGAAAGACCGCGCCCGCGACGCCCAAATACTCGCCTGCCTCGGCCGCGTCTGGCTTCTCAAGGGAAAACAAGAGATGAGCCTCGCCGCCATGAAAACGGGGTTGGACTATGCCCAGCGCGCACACTCCGTTGCCCCTACGCAAGCACATCTTGAGTTCAACGTTGCCTTTGTTCAGAACCAGATTGCTTCCCTTACTTACAGCCTCCCCGAAACACAACGAACAGTCCAGGACATCCAAGACGCCGCCGAGGGACTCCGCCAGGCGGCCGAGACATTCACCCGCATCGCACAGGTCAAGAACCCGCCGTATCCGGCGGAATCTCTCGAGCAGCGTGCCAACATGTCCAAGACCATCATCAAGCAACTTGACCGAGCACTCCAGAGCCAGAAGGAGTACGAGGAAAAGAATGCCGCCAAGCTACAGCAGGCGCGAGATGCCCGGGAAGCTGAAATCCGTCGTCGTGAAGATGAAGTAAAGAAGGTGCAGGAGGCCGAGCGGGAGCGGAAACAGCGTGTCGCAGAGGAACGTCACCGTCTCGTTGAGGAAGCTCAGAAACTCGCCGCCCAGCGAGCAGAGGAGGAACGGGTGCGCGAAGAGGCCGCTTTAACCACCGAGTCTGAAACCGGCGAAAAGGTGAAGCGGAAGAAGAAGGCCCCGACGAGCAAGAGGAAGAAGGGCCGTCGTGCAGAGGAGGACTTCATCAACGATGACGACGGCGATGCGGCACGGAGCTCTGAACCCAATGGGAGTGAGGATGAGGACACCGCACCGAAGAAGAGGAGACGGCTTGAGCGGCGGTCTCGAGGTGGGACTACCGGTGCTTCTTCTTCCTCCAAAGCGCAGAATAAATACAAGAGCACTGAGATGGTGGTTGATTCGGATGACGAGGAAGGAGTCGCTGCTGCTGCCGGGTCTCCAGTTGGTGACGATGATGAAGGGGAGAATGACGACGTCGTCCAGCGACGGAGGATGAAAGCGTCGAGGCGGATTGCGGATGAAGATGAAGATGAAGACGAGGAGGGAGAGGCTGCCCTACCTTCTGCAGGGGGTCATGATGTCGGTGCCGGTGACAATGATGATGCAGATCTGTTCAGTGATGGGGAACAAGACACGGAGATGAGAGATGGCGATGAGTAGGACTTGACCGTTCTTTCCATTACTATGTAGTTTACATCTATCTTTTTCTTGTTGTCGTTCTATTTCAGAAGGTTGCTTATCCCATATGATCAATGTACTAGGCGCTGGGAATGGAATCAATGGATGTATTCTTGACCTGCGTGCAATCTGCCAAATCTTATACTACTGTACTTATCATGATTTACCGTATCGTTTGCCTCGGGGTGACTCTTGCAGCGTGTTCCATCACCCAGGTAGACCACAATCTAATTGTTTGGTATCTTTTTGGCGTGCTAACGACTGAGTCGAGCTTTGGGAAGTTATATGATGTCAACCATCCTGACTCGGACCGATTATTATATCTTTGAAACTACGTAGATGGGAAGAGTAAGACTTACTGACTGCCAGGAGAAGCTGGGTACTCTGGATGTACTACAGAGTACTCTTTACAAAATCCGTCGACTGCATGGAGATGAATGCAATTCTATCTTCGAGACAATTCCGAAATAAGTGACTGTGACTGTGACTATCCAGCTTTGCAAGACGTTAATCAATCTTCTGATCCAAGCTCGAGATGAACGAAACGAGAACGAGCGGGTGAAGGCGCCATTAAGGTTCGAATCTGAGACGCTGGTTTGGTTTTCAGGGGAACTATTAGCATACTCTAGCTCTCGCGCCTACTTTCCAAGCTACGTGGAATGAAGGCCTAGGATTCAGGAGTACGGAAAGGACGGTATATAGTGTAGATCAGTAGACTACGTACTACTCCGTAGTCCGTACTGCTCCGTAGAACTCGCTGGGCCGGATGATTGTGGGTTTATTGAGTGCAATCACTGCCATGAGGGCCAACGAGGAAGATCTTCCCTCTTAATTCTTGGGTGCTATGCCACTGGGTGACTGGATACGCTGGTGAGATTAATATTACAGATATCATCTCCGTGGCTGGGATGAACGCCGCGGGGAACCCCTTCACGTTACCGATCCCTGTATGTATCTGCTCGGAGTCCTAGACGATAGACGGCCGTTCAACCCGGTCGACTAGGATTATTATACCGATCAATATAGGATGGAGTAAGACCAATTCCTCGTGAAAGCTGGGGTAAAATATCATCATAGTCCAGCTGGGATTGTAACTCAGTTATGTATGTAACCTGTCGGCGTGCCTGGAGAAGCGCGGTATTATTTGTCGGCTCGGGCGAAGTGTCTGAACGCAGGCAACAGATGCAGAGCAGCAGAGGTCAATAGGTTTGTCCAGACTCAAGTACGGAGTAAGAAAGTGAAACTGGGTGGATCGACGAGGGAATTTTCATCGCGAGTCGGTGCCCGTCCAACCCACTAGGCGTGGCAGGTCGAAGGTGGGATTTACTAACTAACTACTACGGACTCACGGAGTAGTTATCAGTTGAATAGATTGATTAATCAATCGATAGACCCGGCGGACTGGTCGGAGGGGAAAAGAAAAAGCAATACGGAGTAGAGCTCCAGGTGACAGATCCAACGTTCCAAAGAAGCCTGAGAGAACGTGATGGATGCAGGTACGGAGTAACTACCTCGTTGTCAATTTCTCCCCCGTAGCGGTGTGATCGACCAGCAGAGGAAGATTGTTGTATCACTCCGTCATATTGCATATGGCTCTGGAGACTGGAGTCTCGTGCTGGCCTGCGTGTCCAACTCGGATTGTGATGTTTGAGATTCTATTTCTGGAGGAGTGAATGGATGTTTATGATCCATCCTGAGATGGATCACCGCTAAGAGTCGTGAACTGCCGGCGCACATGCTGTCTCGGATCCGAGGCTAACAGCTTACTACTTGATCAGGAGTCAGACAATGCGTGCATTGTCACTGGAAGAGATGATGTTTCGACTCTCGAGATCATGAATAGATATGTCTTAGTGGCAAATGCTGAGTCTCGACCTCGACCTCGACCATGATACCCCCGACGATCGACGATAAACATAGACGACATGCCCATCGCAGTGAATAAAGAGAGCAAACCACGGTTCGACTTCGGACAGACGCCGGAAGGGGAAGGGAATCAATGCTGAAAAGAGAATACAACGCGAACATCGCAGGATCGCACTAGAGAAGGGGCCAGTCATGGTAAATACTGCAGTGGAGAGGACGTTGAATCTTAACAGTGGAAGCGAATGAAGATCCAGAAGTTCCTGAATTGAGTCGAACTGACCTCCAATTGACATTTTTCTTTCCCTTTCTTTTTTTTCTTGTAAGGAGTAGTGGACCATTTCTTCGGGATCTCAAGAAGTCTCCGTCACAGAGTCAACTACACAACGGTGAGTTTGAGGCTTTGCGAGTGCTTGTTTGAGGCGTATCTACTCCGTAGACGATTCCGACAGGGGCTACATACCAAGTGGTTTCATTTGCGTAACAGCCAATCTCTTCGATCCAGGGCCTGCATATCGCAGTAATATTATTTCGACCAGGATTGCTGGATCAACGATTTCTCTACAAGGTCAAGAACTGGAACCGAATCCACCGCCGATTCTTACCCAACACAGGCCGCGGGTGGGATGAGTTGACCAGCTTGACAGAACCCAGAACCTCAAGAGTCAAGACTCCAGACTCCGATCAAACCCCTCGAGCTTGATAAGTACAAAGAGTCCAAGTCTCAGACTAACTAAGCGTCGATGCAGCGGCCAGCCACCATCCAGCCCGCCCCAGCATGATGCATCATTGCATCTCCAAGGCTCCTAGCTAAGGCTGGGGCGGGAAATTCACGTCACATCCCTGCCGTCTCTGTCTCGTCGCTCGTGGCTCTCTTTGCTTTTTCCTGCAGCTGTTGATAACTTGATAGATACAATATCCATCGCATATTACCCCCGATAGATAGGTGGGATCCGATCGATTAGCGCTGAACACACGGGGCACTCCGTCCATGGATTCATGGAACATCATGATAATAGTCGAAATTGCGCGTCGGAGAGTATCCTCCAGGTCCCTGCACCGTGATGTACACTGCATCCCCCTGTCGCAATCCTCCTAGACTGGCGAAGGCGCAGGAGGTTACCGTCGCGTGTTTCTGTTTACATCCATGGCACAGTCAGGAAAACTACTTGTTGTTGACATGCTGTTGCGCACAGTAGGTAAAAGGTATTACAGATGTTGTGCTCCCAACCCCATACTTAAGTGAGATACGCACATCATACATGATTATTATCATTATTATTCTTAGATTTCGTCGTAAGTATTATTATTAGCCTGCAGCATAGGAGTTTTATTTTCCCTGCATTACGGAGTCAGTCAAGACTATGAAATAACATTACTCTTCGTCTTCTGCTATTTCTTCAACACCGAATATCCCACTTTTCTTTCTCTTCTTTCTTCCTTTCCACTGGAATGGTCCCTTCCTTTATCCTGTTTCCAGATTCATCACTCCTTGTCTCATCTCGTCTCTCCTCTCTACTATCTAGCAGTCTACAGCCCGCTACGGTATCTCACTGACGGTTGACCATCCGCTAGTGCGCTCCCTCCACCAATTTCCAATTGTTTCTGATCCAGACTACTTCTGTCTCTCTTTCTTGTGTCTGTGACAGTCGTCGTTCCATTCTTTCGGCTTCAACTGAATTGAGCTCTCGCTCGCTCTCTGCTTTCCCTTCTTTCCTCAAGCCCTTGCTTTTGTTCTGCTATATCTAGCTTCCCTCTGACAATCCATTGTCTGTCCCATTGTCCCGTTCCATATCCAACCCACTATCATGCTTCAAGCCAGAGCCTCGTCAATCCAATCCACGGCGTAACCGTCACTCATTCAAGTCGGCTCTTCTGTACCTCTCGACTATAAAAGAAACCGTTCTGCTTGTTCCGGGCCAATTGAACTTTGTTGTGTGCCACTGACACTGTTCCACCGTGATACCAATGAACCCTCACTTCTCTGTCTCAGCCCCTCGCCCAATGGCGCAGGATCTCGTCCGTCCGTCCACCGGGGCGTCCAACAATGACCTTCCCGACCATTCGGTCCATATGCGCTCAAGGTCAACCGCCCACGCCCAGAGCCCTAAAAGACTATCTGTCTTCAGTGGACGTTCCCGGAGCAATACCACAACTTCAACTACTCCCTCTGTGACCTCATCGCGTCGCTCACCCGCCTCCTCCATGACTTCCAACGAGACCGCACCCTTGCCCCCTACGCATGACGAGCGGACAGCTTCTGCAGCTGGTGCGCGTCACGACCGACACGAGAGTGTAACCAAGTCACTCTTCCTACGTGGAAGTCGGATTCTGCGCCGTCAAGGAAGCAAAGTCAACATAGTTGCAACCTTGGATGAAGAGGAGGAATTGGAGCGTGACAAATCCCGCTTCGAAGTCTTCGGCCGTCATCACAAGGCCCGACCAACCGAAGCTCGTAAGTACATCCTCTTCCCCTGCAGCCTGAGCAACCTTAGCACGCAACAACACCCTTGCATGCCACGTCTTGAATGTCCATTGATAACCATTCTAATCTTGGCTTGGTATAGATGAGCAAATAAAGCGCATGATTTCGGAGCCTTTTGGTTTCCATCATCTTACTCACACGAGTCCGGCCCAGTTTATTGAGCTGGACAGGACCCGTCAAAATGACCTAGTGACGGAATTCTCTGCCATTCGAGCCTCTCAGAAGCCTGTCGCAAACTTAAAAGGTATACGAGCTGAAGACATCAATCTGCGAAGTCTTTCGGCCGAAGACCTCACTCATTGCTTGACTGAAGATGATCATACCGTTCCATTACCTGCTAGTCCACCGTGTTCTCCCGGTGCGAGATCTATCAGCCCGCGGCAGCAGGAGCATCGCCCATCGAGAGAGTCACGCATCTATGAGAACTTTTCGAGGCCCGTATCAAGATATCCTCGGGTGGACGCATCTTCCTCGCCACCGCGAGCTTCCTCTCCAAGAGCCTCCTCGCCGAGATTGGCATCGTCCCCTGAAATCCCAGAACCTTCACCTCGCGTCATTGATGAGATCCTCAGCTTCAACACGCAGGAACCATCTACAGAGCATGCTTACTCCGCGGGCGGTGACTCTACGCATGACTCTTCCCCGCCAGGCCTCGAAGGCTCCGAAGTGGACGGCATGT
Organism: Aspergillus kassunensis; assembly: GCA_027569205.1. Classification (NCBI taxonomy): domain Eukaryota; kingdom Fungi; phylum Ascomycota; class Eurotiomycetes; order Eurotiales; family Aspergillaceae; genus Aspergillus; species Aspergillus kassunensis. The sequence continues at coordinate 91,558 of JAPDEQ010000013.1, read as the reverse complement.
TCCATCCTAGCACGGGCCATGCTATCACCACCGACACCGGCAACGAGGATGTGGATGCTAGAAATCCGTCTGCACTAGCTAGCCCAATCTCCGACTTGGAAGACGTTCCCGAGGAGGACGAGGCAACGCATTGGCATGATAGCACTCAGCCACTAACTTCCTCTCAAGGATCAGACAGCCATGTGTCACCGCGAGCTGTCTCAGCTCGACCAAGTGTCACCGAGGCTCCGAAGTCTCACTTGTCCATCCATGTGGCGAAAAAGCTGTCGAAGAAATTCTCCGAGGCCTTGGGGTCACCCACTCTCCCTCAGTACCATTCAGATCGGGGAACAATGCCGACTGATAACCGAGGCACTCAGACAAATCTTCAAAGGCAGTCCTCGGCGGTCCACCGAAAAGCCATTCACGAGACAATCTATGAGTCGTGGGATGACGATATTGACTACTGCTACGAACACGCAGCTGAGTCGAACTCCAACTTCGACTGGGGGCGCACTTCGCTGGACGAGCCCCGAAGAGAAGGGGTTGAGGTCACCGTCGCCGCTTCTAACCTCAATGCCTCATCAGCACAGCCCTCCCTGAGCAATTTACCTAGCCCAAGTCACCTGAGCATCTCGGTTCTGTCGACTCCTGACTTCGACCCTAGTCCCTCCCGCTCAACACCGAGTTCGCGCCTGGCCATGACTCCATTGAGTGCTGGCTATGAGGATGATTCAGTTACCCGGAAGGACGGCAACTTTTTCCAACCTGTCAGTTCTTCTGTGTTGCCAGGAGTTCTGACCAAACACATCACCCCAGATGCGCTGTATGAGGATTACCTCACGGCTGATGCAGAATCAGATCGACATTTCTCGTTCTGCTTACAGAGCGGGTTCCAGGCTGTAGAGCACCCTGTTTCTCCTCGGAGCAGCTTCTCTCCCATCAGCAAATGCAACTCGCAGGAGAGTCTCATGTTATCCCGTGCCGCTTCAATCGTGCGCAAGCATCGGTCTTCTGTCTCGACCACGAGCGTACCGGACTTGGTGCATAGCCTCGCAAGTAGCCGTGACTTTTCTGTCTCGGACCTAATGCTTCCTGGGGAACAGTCGGGATTGTTGCGTCAGGACTCGTCCAACTCGTCCCATCACCGGCAGACGAAGAGCTTAGCCCGGGAGATTGAGACTCAAATAATGTCTCGCCCAAACAGCAACGGCAGCACCGAGTCAACCAGGTTGTCATGCATCGGCGTCTCTATCCATGACCGAGCCAAGTCCACGTCTGACATGGAGACTACTCCTATGGGCAAGTCTATCAAACCTGATCTTCCGTCCAAGAGCGCACACCGAAGGAAAGGTCGCACATCCTACTCTCTCTTCCCATCTCCCCCGCTTCCCACGCCTGCCAACATCTAAGCCACATATCTCGTTTATCCCATGGCGGGCTTCGCTCTTCTTCCTATCTTTATGTCTATTCCACAAACGGGCGTAGACTTATAGACTTTTCAATGACTTATGATTCTCAGTTTTTGACCATCATTACACAACAATCTTTTATGACGAATATCTGATATTTTCTCTCTTGTTTCCATGCAATCATTGTGCATATCTTTTGTTCGATTTTCATTGCATATATCTGGGCATTTCTCAGCGCTTGTTTCCAAAAGGATTAAAACATGAAGGGGGTTTTACATTAGCATTATCTTTGGGCACAGGGGGCCCGGAAAATTGGCTGTACAAGGACTCATTATATCAATCCTTATGTTTCTTTTTATCTTTCTTTGTTTGGCAGCGCTTCTGTGTGCTGATCTGGTTCAATATACATAGAGTCATCGGAATAAGCAATTGATCAACATCGTTATTGATCCATCTCTTTGAGAAGTGCAATGAAGATATCGAATACTGTTAGTATCCGGCTTTGCTGGGCTAAAGCCTGAATCCATCCCTGCAAGGTGGATGCCATGTAATTGCTGGCTTCTCACCGCCTAACTTTCACCGCTTGTATTCTGCCACCGTTGTGATGGGAATATCACCAGGACTACTCGTTGTTTCCTTGCTTGCTCGACACACCATACTCGATATTCCGTCATGCTGGCTTCCATTTCAGTCTCTCACTAATCACCTTGTCAGCTTATTCCGTTGAATTTGTCCTTGCTCTCCATGTATCCCTCTCAAGCTCTTACCAAACGTGATAATGAGACAAATCTGATGCCGCCTCCCCCTCCACCCAAACGTATCAAACGTCCGGCGACTGTTCTCGATGAAGATGTCTACACCGACGCCTTATCTCATATAATTGCTCGTGATTACTTCCCCGGGCTCCTCGAGACCAACGCCAAGCAGGAGTACATGGACGCACTCGACTCAAAAGACAAAGAATGGATCGCAAACTCGAGGAAGAAGCTTTCGGATCTGATGGTGACTCCGGGACGGTCTCGACCCCGATTCGACTCGGGTAACATGATGCCAAGCTATAGGGGTGCTCGTGTTCCAGGTGATACCCCAACGGGTTACGGCGGGGACACACCGATGTCAGTGGTATCGGCGACCACAACGAATACAACAGTGACAAAGCCGAGGGACCCTGGCCCGGATGTCTCGAGAACAGGCCTCTTGGACTTTCAGGCAAAGTTCACCAGTGAGGATAATGAATCTTTCAATAAGCTGCTGGATAAACAAAACACCAAGCGTCGGGAGAAACATGCTTGGCTTTGGAGTGGGAATAAAATTCCAACTGCGCGGCAGATTGCTTATCAACAACGCGAGACGAAACGAATTGCAGCCCAAGGAGGCAATCCAGATCAAGGGAAACAAGTGGCTATCAAAACGGATTTGGACGTTCGGCCTGCAAAGCCGGATGGATGGAAGCTCCAAGCCGAAAATTCGCTTATGTATTTACCTCCTTCGATTGAAGACTCATACGAGACCATTCAGCAAAAGGCTGAAGCTAAATCTCGCGCCGGCCCGAAACGAGTCGTATATCAAAATACTAGACTACCAGAAGAAAGCGCCTTGAATTTCAACATCGCCCCGCCGCCATCACCATCTATTTCAGCAATTCAAGACGCCATCGCCGGTAACCCACGCCTGACAGAGACTGAAGCAGGATACATGGGAGGTGAGACCCCGCGCGTAAACGGGTACGCCTTTGTCGACGAAGACGAACCTGAGCCTGAACTAAGCCACGACACCGAAATCGACGACCTCCGCATTCTCGGAACAAGCGACACGACGCCCAATCCATTCGAGATCAAACAAAACCGCAGCCGAGAAGAACTCCACCACCGCATGGTTGACCGCGTGGCCCGGAAGAAGCGGGCCGAGAAGACAGTCCAGACAGCCAAAGCGCCTCTTACAGCTACGCCGCGGTTTGCGAGCAGTCCCAGGCTGGACTTTGGACTCCGCACACCTGGCTCGGCGAGCAAGGCGCTTACACCCGCGGCACAGAAACTGCTTTTGCAAGTGGGGAGCACGCCTCGACGGGGCTCAGAGATGTCTTCGTCATCTGCGTTGAAGAACATGTGGACTCCAACGCCGCGAAAGCATAAATAGCCTTCGCTTTTTAATTCTCTTGGTTTTTTTTTAAACGGGCTTGACCGGATATATTTTAGCGGGCGTTTGTCTTTCATTATAGTCTACCGTCATGTCATGACTGCGGGTTTGCAAGAGACAAGCTTCTCTTTTGATGATTACTATGTTTCATGATACCAGTGCATGAACCCGGCATTAACATGGGTTCGACTCGGGTCCTTTACAATCCCGTGTACCTATATTTTGCTTATCTCCTGATAATATGTTCTACCGCTGTGTTACAGGCACTACTTTTGGAGCAGCCTTGACCGGATACAACCTTCATTTTTCAATGCATTTATTCTTCTAGATTAAGAGACGACCGAACGGCTGCTCCAGGAGTGTATATATATTCCGTCCCATAACATGTAACCCTAACTTAGTCAGTCCACCCACATAAAAACTTCAGAGGTTGTGTTTAAGAAAATCAAAATAAGTTGCGTATATAGACAACTCCGAGTACATAGATCGCCAGTGAAAAGAAGAAGCTAAGTAGTTAGCTAGGCTAGAACAACCAAAACACACCTAATCCAGACAACGCCATGAAGAGCGACGCCATGGCGAACGGTAAGCCGAAAGATAGGCCGGCACTGGTATCATACGAATATGCCAGGTATTTACCTTTGGGACACTGGAATCCCAGAGTCATAGGACATGTTCGTACGAGCTCATGGCAGACATCCTTGTGAGGAAGAATCTCCATGTAGGGTCCCGGATTGATGGTTTTGTCGATAAGGCCCGAGTTCCTGGGGCGATTTGTGACAGGGTCGTCGGTGAGTGTTTTGTTGTTGATAGTTGTGCCGTTGGGGAAGGCTTGGGCGGCGTTGCGAATCATGGCAGCTGTGGTATTGGAGGTCATGGAGTAGTCGTCGCAGCGTGGTATTGTGACGGCACATAGCCAGGCTTTATAAGCGGCTGCGCAATCGTCGCAGTTAACGGCCATGGAAAATACGGTTTCGTTGGAGGTTCTACATTGGATTTGCTGCAGTGAGTAGTTGAAGTTTTTGTAGAGGTTTTCAGCGTAGTCGTCGTACGTGGTGCGGAGGGTGGATAGATTCATAGATGGGTTTGAGGGGACGGCATAGGCGGTTTCAGAGCAGAAATCTAGGTCGTAGATTACAGCGCAGTTGCCATCTAGAAATGTCAATGGGATAAAATGATATCTGGAGTGGTGAATGAACGAACCTGCTTTGGTGGTAAAGTTTTGCTTTGTAAAAACCTTTCCGCCTCCACCAATTACCCCCTTTCCAGAATCAGTTGAGTTGCCGACTATGGCCAACACTCCCAGATATGTCGAGCTGCGGTTCAGACCGGTGATGTAAAACTGCTCATGGAACCCAACATCTGTCCCGCGCGTGGACAGGCTTGCTTCTATATGGTTGCCCAGGCTAGCTTCAGAGTGTCGCTCGAGAGCACAGTAGGACTGTGATAGACCCACTATAGCAGTACTGTTCGCGTTGTTCACGAACATCGTATAGACACCAGTATTGTTCTTGTGCCAGCGTTCCACCTGTTCCGTGGTGAGAGTTCCATCAGCGGTGAAAAGCGCCGCATCCGAGCCCGAATCGACAAAGTGCGTCAAGGGACTCTTGTCATTGGAACCGTGAAAGAAAGCGTCCGTAGATGCCGCCATCTGATAAGAATAGGATCCGGAATAATCCCCTCCATCTGGTGCGACGATACCAACATAGACATCGCCCTCAGTAGACACCCTTGCGCTCATGTAACCCTCTTCAGAACGAAAAACTGTCTGGTCCCTATCATTCTCGCCCGGCCCTGGTGTCTGAAGCCAGTCGGTCGTAGAAACGTAGACGGTGAGTTGAGGTAAGTTTGGTGTAGTACTTGTGATAGACTCATTGAGTATAGGTTTCGAGCAGATGGTGAGAGATAGATAAACGGTGGTAGTTGCGCGTTTCGAAGTGCTGTTGTTCTGGTTATCCGAGATACTATTGGCGCTGTTATTGCCCATAGCGGCCTGCAAGAACTGCCAGTACTGAGTATCGCCCATCAATATCTCTCTTGTCTGAAAGTGGTTGTTTCCGAGAGCGTATGTACCCTCCGGAGCTCGACTGACAAGATCCAACCCCCGTGTTTCTCCTGTCTCCTTTTCGTCATGGCTCATGAGCAGGCCATTGAAAGAGCCGAGAACGTAAGAAAACCCTGCAGGCGTGCTATCCTTGGCGATAAATTGGCCATAACTCTTTTCCGGTGGAAGGTGCGTGTATTCTGCTAGGGTAGCGAATGCAGGACTTATTACGGCGAGAGATATTGCGGAGAAAAAGCCGAGGCTGGGGATGGTATCCAGTCGGTACCGTAGGCGCGTAGATTTCCTTCGTATAGGACATTTAGATCCTCCTGACTCAACGAGGGCCATTGGTGACATTAAGGTTTCATCAAGCTGCGAAAGAACGGCAGCGATTCCCTCTCACGGCGGAGCAGCCGAATCGTGAGGGCGGAGGTGATGGGAGCGAGACGGAGTCATACGCGAAAGAGGTTCAACTTGGCCGTGTCAAATCACTATGCACATATCAATGTCATGAATGGCTAGCATCTCATCGATGCGATAACCTCATAAAGACTTTTGAACGATCGCAACTGAAGATACTTTACTGCCTGGTTATGCCACATATTATAAGTATGCACCGCCACATCTTGGCATAAGCTCCAAAAATAGACCCACAATAAATCGTAGTCTCGACTCTCAGACTCATGGTTTCCAGTTCCTTCAGATACGGTTTAATTAGGGGTTCAAAAGATCATAGTTAGTTATGAATTCTGCCGAGAGCTTTGTCATCATAATAGCCAGGTAACTAATCGAGATATTATGCTCCGTAGGATAATGGTGTAACTGCGTGCTAACCACTGCTTAAATATGTACTTGACATAAACCTCATACGTTCTGGGTACTACCCCGGATTCTTTTGGGAATTGTCATTGGGATGATTTGAGATCACGAGGCAATTTCCTGGCCGCTTCATGGGTTGCAATACCCGAAAACTTAACAAAAACCGGCTGATACAAAATCTCCGGGCTGGAAGGAAGTCGAGAAAGTCCAGTGTGATGGGTGATATACAGATCAAGCTCTTGAATTATCAGGCAATTGGAGACGACCTTTCCTAGAGGCCAGCTAGATCAACCAGGGCCTTTTCGACAAAGCAATGGAGAAGAGGTAAGCTGTATCCGAGAAAGAATTTTATATTGACACGCATAATGGAAAATACTTGAGAACATGGTTGCCAAAATAAACACAAGAACTGAAGATATATGCCAAAAAAATCAAGCACTGGGTATACTGGCAGCTTGTATCAAACAAGCTTGTAAAACCGAGCTGCTAAGCCACTGATAATGACAACGGCGGCAAGAACACCAACAATACCAAAGAACCATCCGTACCCTGCTACATCTTGTCCAGGTACATGGACGTTCATTCCAAACAGACCACAGATCAAATTCATCGGAACCAGTATAGTAGCGATGAGTGTCACCTTGCTCAAGACCTTGTTGGCATGGTTTCCAAGAACAAGATTTGTCACGTTCAACTGAGCAAGATAATTGGTATGTGACCGGCTGAGCATCTTCTCGAAATGTGCCAGATTGGACATCATGGTCACAACGTGGTCCTGAATGTCACCCAAGTAGAGTCCAATGTCACCGCGAGGTGTCACTGAGTATTGCTCGTTGCAGCGCTTCGAGAAACCGCGGATAACATCGGCTTTGCCGCCCAGTAGACGCATCAAGCTCATGACTTTCTTTCGCAAATTGCCGATTCGAGGTAAAAACGATTCAAAATCATCCATGCGCGCAATGAATACAAGATCTTCAATTGCCTCAGTTTCAACTTCAATTTCCCGGATCGCAGGTCCAAAGCTATCCACGATGTCGTCGCTTTGCACAAGTCAGCAAACAATACCCCATCCGTGGCCAGAGACGACTTACATCATAGCATAACAGATCCAGTCACTGCTAAGGGACACATAATCACGAAGCTTTCCGATTCTTTTCCGGACGTTAGCGGCATGGGGGTTCTCAGTGAATGAGAACGACAAAACACCATCACGAAACACAACCATATAGAAGTTCACAGGCTCCATGAATCGTTCATCAGCCTTGTCCACTTGGTAGAAAGTCCGGAAACAAACAAAGTAGTATTGCTTGAAGAGCTCAACTTTCTCCCGAGATTCCTGAGTCAATATATCTTCTGTGGTCAGAGGGTGAATAGAAAACGCCCGAGAAAGAGCGCCCACTTCAGTCTCGGTTGGGTTGAGGACGTCCAACCACCAGGCACCACCTTCTGGCCCGAGTTGGAAAAGATCTCTAAAAGTGTCCCCAGGTAGGACAAGATCTCCGAGTTCGGCGGCATGTACGGTGCTCTGTGCCTCTGATGAGAAAAAACCATAGCGAGTCGGATCATTCTCATTCTTCAAATTGTCTAGAAGCCGCTTCTCATTCACATCATCGGTAAATGATGGTTCGGTGAACTTTGGCTGCGTCGAGTCTTCCGAGGAAACTTCGGGGCTCAAAGAGCGCTTCGCGTCAATCTCCGCGGGTTTCTCGGCGTTTGGGCGAAGATCGTGGAAAACGCGTGAATACGTGCCTTGCGAGCTCAGGCTATGCTTGCGTCGACTGACCACTGGTTTCGACATGTGGTTGAGGGCAACGAATTCTTCCAATTCTTCGTAGTCAATGACCGGGATCCTGCCAGGTTCCTCGAACGGCGCCACACATGTGTCTTCGGACGGGTCCAGCTGTATGTCCCCTGGCTGGGGTCGAATAACACTAGCATTGCTGAAAGTTGGGCGTCTGGTGCCGCCGGAGACTGTGCGTTGAAGAATGGCATCTAAATCTGGGGGTACGTGGCTTTCTAGGGTATTGGCGCGCTCCCTGCGCCGGGGATCTGCGAAAGCGTCGACGGAGTTGGGGGGGGATGATGATCTGGCCGAGGGCGAGGAATCTCGCGATCTATTTCCAACATCTTTGTGGGTGCGGCTATACGCTCGACCATGGCGCGCATTCCCAGTAGGGTCGACGGAGAAGCGACGTCCCAGACCATTCAAGTCATTGGCAGATCGATCATCATCCATTATCGCTTGCTCAAAATCCCGCGAGAAGGGGCCAGAGTCTCTGTAGACATCTTGGATCTGAAGAAGATCAGGGCGCGGTGGTACTTCGGTTGGTAGTTGCTGGGCTGTATCCTGACGGCCCGATGTCACATCAAGTGTTTGTTCAATGCGAGGCTGGTTGTCTAGATGGAACCGATGGTCATCCAGCTCAGGCACAGGAGTGCTGAACCGGGTCAGATCCATGAATTTCTCGGACCTCACTGACTCAGACATTTTTGAATATATCGCCGTTACACGTAATTGGCTAGGTGAAGAAAGCCTATGTTGCTCGCGCAGGATACTCGCAATTGACCAATGGTGTTAAGAATCGCCGGTGTTTGTGTCGTATCCAGTCTCAGAAGAAATAAAGATGGGTGAACTAGTACTAGAGTAGTTGCTCCTCCATCCGTCAGCCAGACCCCTCGCAAGGGCCTGGCATAACCGACGTGTTCTTGAGCCAGATTTGAGGTGTTGACGAAAGCCTAATTAGGGGGGTCTGGTGTCTCCCCCGCAGAAGACCCGGAACTTGGGGCCCAGAAGAGGGTGCAAGAAAGAGGACTGAGAGTAGCGAAGGCCCGCCAACTTGACTGAGTAAGGCGAAAAGAAGCGCTGGCGCTCCGTGGTTGCAAAGAGAAGGGGGGGGTTTAGCAGGAAAACTTGCCAAAAGCTCTGCGATCAATTTACCGCAGAGGTTTTTGCTTTGACGTAACCGCTAGGGTAGTCGCTCAGTAGGACCGGCTCGGGGAAAAGCGAACAAAATTAAACAGGCGGGCTGTCAAAAGCAGACTGCTGGATAATGGGGATAGGGGTACGATATCGAGTCTTCAACCCAAAATAATACACCAAAAGTATAATGCAGGATTCAGCGGACAAAAGCAAATTGTTTCAACCCACAAATATGAGAACAGATCCCTTGTTGAAGAGTGTAACTCGAAGAGAGTTGTATTTTGTGGAAGAAAAAGAAGAGACTTAGAAGGGGGTGAGTCTCATTAAGAATGATACGGAGTAGAGGGGCAAGTACGGAGTACTGAGCAGAGATTTCCGCCTTGAGGGATAAAAGAGAGTCTGGAGCTAAAAGTAGTGTCAGTCTTCAGAGGCACCTGCAGACGATCTGGAAGTCGGTAAAGCCGCCGAGGAGGCTGAATGGCTGCACCAAACATCAAAGAGCTCTTTCAAGGTAACCATGACTCTGACTGAGGTGCTTCTCTCTATATTTAAGGTGATGCTTCTGCTTTTCCATCATTTACAATTACTGTACAGACAGGTGTATGTATCTTTCGGAATACGTACCTCTAAATTTAAAAGGTATGATACAACGGGTGACAGCCTGACAGTGCTGTCAATCTCACGAGTTACTATTCAACTGTCTAGACTCTAGAGCACCTGGGCGGGCTGCAACAAAATTAGAATAGTCGCAACTTGATTGGGGAATAATAAGAACGAGGTGTCAAGTAAAACTCCGATGCAGACTTCAGACTGAGAAATGCAAATTGCAAACTCGGCGCCTCGAGGTCGGCCTGAAACTGAATTTTTTTTTTTTCGATCTTCGGTGTGCCAAGTCGCATCTAGTCATACATAGCTCACTATCAATTCATATTCAAAACTTCAAAAACCACCACGCCAGGCCGCTTGGAATGCCAAAGTAGTGGTTTCCGCTGTCAGTGATAATCGCTTGCTGATACCACATGAGCCATCGTTATAGCAAGTGACATCCCACTGGTGCTCGGTTGCCTCTCCCTCACTTCTTCCCTCTCCGAGCTCATTTCCCCGCAATGTCTTCAAAATCGTTCGTCATTCGAACCCCTTGCTCGTCTGCAAATATCGGTCCCGGATTCGATGTTATCGGTCTAGCGTTATCCCTATACCTCGAACTGCAAGTGTCCATTGACGATTCCAAATCACTGTCGCAGCATCCGCTCAACTGTGCCATCACCTATGACGACCAGAGCAACAGCACCGAGAAGATCAGTCTGGATCCTGAAATCAACCTGATCACACGTGTAGCTTTGTACGTACTTAGATGCCATGATCAGAGAGCGTTCCCTGCCGGGACACGAGTCCACATTGTAAATCAAATCCCGCTGGGCAGAGGTCTTGGTTCGTCCGGAACCGCAGTGGTTGCCGGTGTCATGCTAGGGAATGAGGTTGGCCAACTTGGCCTGAGCAAGGATCGCCTACTTGATTATTGCCTAATGATCGGTGAGTCTTCTGTGTGTATAAGCATTACCTTGCTGGGTCTCAATGGATATTTGGACAGTTAAACTGACTGGTTGATAGAACGGCACCCTGATAACGTTGCTGCTTCGCTATTCGGAGGATTTGTTGGCACGTATCTCAATGAGCTCAAGCCGGAAGATGTAGCTCGCACGGAGATTCCTCTCAGTGAAGTGCTTCCAGCTCCCGCTGGTGGAATTGACACCGGTCGACAACCACCAAAGCCGCCTCTCGGAATTGGACATTACCGCAAGTTCCAATGGGCCAAGGAAATTAAAGCAATAGCCATCATCCCTGACTTTGTGGTGCCAACGGCTAATGCACGGAATGTTTTACCAACAACCTACTCACGAGCCGATGTGGTATGTCCTTTCCTTAGCCCTAACAGAGAGCATGCTAACATTTATCTCTCCCAGGTTTTCAACTTACAGCGCGCTGCCCTACTTCCGGCAGCCCTGGGCTCTTCCCCGCCGGATCCTGATATGATCTACCTCGCTATGCAGGATAAGGTCCACCAACCCTACCGTTCGACCCTTATCCCGGGTCTTACAGAGATCCTCCGTTCGATGAATCCAAGCACGCAACCTGGTCTACTTGGTATCTGCTTGTCTGGAGCCGGGCCAACCATCCTTGCCTTGGCCACTGACAGGTTCGCTGAGATTGCGGAGCTCATCATCGCTCGGTTTGCTTCTCAAAACATCAGATGCCAGTGGAAACTCCTTGAACCTGCCCAAGACGGTGCTATAGTACATAACTAAGTCAAAGCGATAATCTAGATTTGGATTTATAGAACTTATTCCTGGATATACCGACCAAGATCTCCATATATCGGGTTGCTTTGGGATGTCACCTAGCTATAAGGGGACCACGGTCCTTAATAAATGAGGCTTGAACTAGCTTATAGTGACCATACAGTAAACTCCACCTTGAGGAGATCGCTCCCCTTTTGAAGTGTTATAGATCGAAAAAGTGGTTATCGATCAAAGGCGGTAAGAGATGCATTGCTGATAAGGCTACCATCGGACAAGACCACAAGTTAATCTCGAAGGGAGAGCCGCAACACATACCTGCTAAGATCTACCACCCTGCAAGCATCCAAAAAGGGATTCTTTCGTCGGAGTAAAGTCGCCATCATGGACGATATTCTAGCACCTATCCAAGATGCCTTCGAGGGCCAAATAGTGAGTCCTGACTCTCCCAGCCATGTACTGATTGTCTACTTCAAGTCATTGCTAAACTGGCCACTTCGTATCGGGAAGGATTTCCATGGACAGCAAATCACCGAGATCTTATCTACAGCGCTTTTGATTGTATCAGGGGTGAGTCCGCGAGATACTTTTTCTCACTCTTTCAACTACGCAGATCACTGACTTCGGTTCTTTCTTCAAGGTGGTCGCTTTTCTCGTCGGTTACATATTCCAGGATCTCCATTTGACACTTTGGACCGGGTTGGCGGGAACAATCATCACGGGACTCGTTGTTATTCCTCCGTGGCCTTTCTACAATATGCACCCGGAGAAGTGGTTAGCTTTGTTACCTGGTGGTGCTGGCGGAGCAGGGGTCGTGGTAGATGGGGTCAAGGTCGCGTGAGTTATGTGGTCTGCTGGAATATTTGTCGTTTCCTAGTCATCACAGGGTGTCGCTTCACCATCAATTTTACATATTCGATACTTTGTGGGCGAGAGAATTGTAAAGAAGTAAATTGAAGCTAAAAAGGATAACCGTAAACGCCGCCCAAGGACCTTTAGCTGCACAGCAGGTTGTTTCGTCTACTACAGACGACACCATCCGTAAATTCCATCCAAGACTATTTACCGACCATATTTCTGGAATTCCCAATCTTTGTTATCGAGAGGGCACACCTGACGAGTCTTCAGCCAGCGGGAGATGCAGTGGAAATGGAACGCATGCTGGCTTGTCGTCAGCGTCTGGAAAATCGTGCATTGGACAAAACTCACGTTGCAGATTCCCCATGCTACTGTACACTCCTCCGTTGTAGATGAGCCTTGGTTGGCCTGGCATTCGATGCCTACCCCAAAATTGTTAGCTCCTCAAGGCATTGAAACCCTAGAAGGGGTCATGGCATACACAGATCCATGATGTGGTTACGGCAAATGGCGCAGTTATCAACAACTATGTCCCACGCCCACAGGGCTACTGCGTTCCACTGTTTCGAATTCGCTTTAGCCAACTGGTTCTTTTGGCAAAATTCTAGGATACTTGGTGTAGACGTACCTTTTTGACTTCGAATTTCTTCTTTCCGTCGCTAGCTCCATCTGTCTTAGAGACCGCCTTCCCCTTGGCAGATGAGGCTTCCTTCATTTCCACATCAGCCATGTTGTAGCGAGCTTCTGGTGTTATTCAAGTTCTTGGGACGGGAGGCTCTGAGGGGGGGCAGAATGAGGCCGATTACGTAGGTAGTTCGAAGCGTACTTTTGACGGGAAATGACCTGGACAATAAGAGAAATGAACGTCAAAGGAGGTGTGAGACAGAGGGGCAATTTAGCTTCATACCCTTGTGCCAACAGTAATCAAAGCGATGCTCCTCACTTCAAGAGTTCCCAGGTACCTCGTGGTTCAAGGGTTTGTCCTGTTTGCAATGTTGAGACAGCTTGGCTCCTTGAGCGGCGGGCCTTGTCCGGATAGCGGACCGCACGGAGTCAGGTGAGTGCTCCAGGTGGCGTGTGGAGCGGTCAATGTTCTTAGTCATACCCTCATAGCCCGATCCCCGCCCGATTCATCACCCAAGCCTCAAGGCTTCATCCCGATTCTCTCCCACCTGTTTAAAACCATCACAAATGTCGATCATACAATAATGTCTCTGGGATTCTCTACCTTCTTCATCTCATGTTCACCTATTCTAGACGCGACCATCCCTATGAGTTTTGATTCACTGCGTCGCCTGTCCGTCCCTCAAACGTTTGTTTAGACACAAGCTGTTTTCCCTTGACCAGATTAGCCGCCATCGTCACGACCATTATCTGAGTTCGGCATTTCTTGGTAGCAATTGCTGCAATTCAGCGTTCAAGTATTCCTCGGTACAGGCTACCGGAATTATCTTTTATCTACCTGCCTTTTGCGCCTCCGCTATCCTTATTGATATCACCTGTCTACGGACTTCTTTCTTTGCTGCGTCATTTGTCTTTCGAAATAAGGCTGTTTATTTATTAAGCCGACCTGTCGCAATGTCGACTCAATCGCCCACCCCTCTTACACCAAAGGGTCCTCGGAATGGCCGTCGAAGTCAGAAGCGTACCACAACACCTTCGGCCCGGAATCCTTCTACACTGGCAACGCCGCCCTCGTCGCCACCTAGGATTGCGAGTCCTCGAGAAGTAACTACAGATTCTTCGAGTACTATACCATTGTCCAAAAAGAAGGGCAGTCGATCCGCGAAGAAGCCTCGCGATGTATCCAAGATGTCTCCAAACGACAAAATTGGCCATCGCCACACTTCCTCAAATCCTAACAATAACATCGCTACTTCTCAGCTGAAAGATCTTCGCTATGCTGGTCCAACGTTTCACGCGTCGCCTGCACCTTCAGCTCTCCCAATTCCCAGCTTTTTTTCGAAATCGGTTCCGGATTCCGATCTTGCACCCTCGTTAGAGCCCGATAGTGACTGTTTCGATATTGATCAAGATTTCGAGAATTCGCCCTCGAAATACAGATCCCGCGCTTCAAAACCTCATGAAGAGCGAGAGTCTACTCCGCTTGACTTTCTCTTCCAAGCTGCGGTTGAGGCTCGGAAAGGGCAACCTCATCAGAGTCCTAAACCCAGCCCTAGAATCCAGTCGCCACAGACCGATACCAAGGCACTTCACCACCGCAAGTTCAATGCTGATACCACCGGATTATTCCCTCTAGAGCTAGGTGTTTCAGATCTACGTCACCCCCATATTGGGCCCTCTTTTGCCCCGTCTTACAAAGACCGCATGAGTGCTCTGCGATCAGCTAGCTCCCCATCTACAACTACGCAAGATCTCGATGAGAATGAGCGCAAAGCTAAAACCGAAGCTCTGAAGGATCTATTGCTGAACCCTCGTCCGCAGCGGCCATCCTCTGTCTCTCATTTAAACCATAACCATGCCAATCATAACCAAGAACGCCCCGTCCTCAGTACAATTGTACCACATTTCGCAACTCCACTAAGGACGATCTCAGGGCCGCCTGCTGTCAGCCCCAATAGCCCCTCGGTTGGTAAAAAGACGTCTCAATTCGGGTTCGAGCCGTGCCTAGGGTCTCAAACGCAGCTTAACTCCCCCCAGCATCACCAATCTCAGTCCTCGAGTCCCGGAAGAGGAGTTCTTGCTTCAAATCCTGGAAATGCACCAGGCACTCTGAGGCATGCATACGGCTCGCCATCCACCGCTTATCCCCGTCCAAAATTCTCAGCCAATCAGCAGAATACTGCTTACTATCCTCACCTTCATTCTAGGTCACCTATTTCCCACAATGTGCCCGACAAGACTCATTCTCCTAAATTTGATACCAAGCAGATGGAGGATGATCTACGGCGAATCCTGAAACTTGATGTCAATTCAAGTCTCCCACCCAGCGGCATTCAGAGCTCGCTTGCATAATGCTATCAATCCTTCGTTCAACACACAGTCGTCGCTTTCTCCCTGAACAACTCCTCACGACCATGTACGGTTGCACCACGATTGCGTTGAGCAGCCTCTCTCTCCTTGCTATAATGTCCGGGGATATTCCTACAATTTCAACAATCCGCCATTTTTCTATTTTCTCTGTTTTGCCCAGTCCAGGTCTTGATGCCCTTTCTCCCTTGTTACTTCCTCTGGCAGCTAGATTCATCACCTTGTGGAAGGTGTCGGTGTTTTGGTATGGTTCATGTTACTAGCGGCTGGTTTTATGATTGGTGAGGTCGATTGGTTCATTCGCAGGGGATGTATGTACTCCGTATACCCTTAGTTGCATCAGGCCCGGAGTCCGGTTATGTTCAAGCGTTTTCTCAAGGACACGCTCCAAGGGGGAGACATCATGGCGTTCGTAGGCTGCACCTCTTCATTTGTCCACAGTGTCATGTTTTGATCTGCATGCCATTATTCCTACATTCACTGTTTAACCTTCGCTCTCATGCCGAACCCCATTCTCATTCGTGTATTTCTCCTTTGTTTTCGATTTGTTTTGCTGCTCAGGGAACCTAACCACCTCTCGCTGCTCTGGAACATGAGACAGTCACATTGCGTTCCTATGATGTTCCTTTCTACGTTTATGTTTCGTTCGTCTGGTGGCCAATAACTTGATTGTCCAACGTAGGTTTAGTCTTTTACCACGATCCCTGTAGAACCTCCACGCGGTCTCTTATTGCAATTCATTCTTTACTCTATGATACTGCCAACTTTTCCGTGCTTGATGTAGACTGTTGAATTACGCCGCACTGTAGGTAGAATTAAGGTATAACACACGAGACGAGAGAGCGCGAAACATAAGAAAATAATATACAATCATCTCAATCCTTGCACTCAGAATCATGAACTCATAGTGACTACTAGTTTTCCTATCCTTGATGTATGTTAGTGGCCACCTGCAGGAATGCAGAAGTCTGTTTTAATCGAGATTGACTCGGCAATTGCTTCTTGTGTTGGTAGCACAAAGAAATCATAGAAGAATCGCATATTCACTTGTGGAAGGGTGGCGTGTGTTGTACGTATGGCGATACGTATGGGAAACTTGGAAGATGGGTCGCGTTCTGGCCTCTGGGGCTCCTTCCCAGGGGTCGAAGGGGCAGTTAAATTAAATCATTCAGCAACAAGAAGATTAAAATAACGAGGTCCAGCCCACTCAGTACGGAGTAGAATAGATTAGCCCCAGGAAAACAGAAGAAAAGAGAAGAGGAAGAAGTGATCATCATAGCTTGTTTCTTCTTTTTTTCCACCTCTTCCATTCTTTCCCTAGGCCGCCGACGTCGACGTCGACATCGACATCATTCCTATCTTCCAACTCACCTCTTTATCCTCTGTCCTTTCCCCTCTCCCTCGAATTTCTTTTTTTACTCACCCTTGAGAACCGGATAAATTTGACTACATACACTCTTTTCTTCCCCTTGGTGAATCGTTGTCCGCCCTAGCATACCCTTCTTGAATCCTCCCTTTTTGCCCTTGTAGCCGCTCTGTTACCCGCTCGGCCATACCCCTTCCTGCATCCCGACTATCCAATGATCCGCTGGCGCTTCGCATAAGAACTTGGAAGGAAACCCTTTTGCCATTACTGTCACCCTGCTTCCCTCTTGTCGAGCCGCCAATATGTCAAATCCGTGAGTATTTCCTGGCAGCTCGGCTTTTGCCAATGCTAACCCGTCTTCAACGGCAGCTTCGGTTCAGCATGGCGCTCCTTTTGGCACACCATGACTTCCTACGACCGTCACGCGTCCCACGACTCTCCCTATCGGACGGGCGGGCATGTTCCACTAAGTCAGAGTCGCCATGAGCCCTTAACGTCTATCGCGACAAGCGCCATCGAGTCCCGACCGGATCTCACTAGCTATGAAGACGAGCAGACCAATGGAGTCAGTTCTCCAACACGTCCGTATTCACCCGGGATGCGATCGATGTCTTCTAACACTCGACGGTCTGCGGACCATGGCGTGGAAGGGGCACCGGAGATTCAAATGCAGAGCTTTCACGACGGCGCGCCACCCCCTCCTCCCGTTACCCATTCATGGAGAAAGATCGAGCGATGGTTGGAGAATAATTACGAAGAGCTTTGGGATAATCTTTGCGAAGGTTGCACCCAGAACGATATCAACGAGCTAGAGCATGAATTAGACTGCAGCCTCCCCCTGGAAGTCCGGGAATCTCTGATGAACCACGACGGTCAGGAACGTCCAGGTTTACCTACTGGTATTATCTTCGGCTGCATGCTCCTTGACTGCGAGGAAATCGTCCAGGAGTGGAAGAATTGGAGAACAGTGAACGAAGAATTCCTTTCGTCCCCAGCTACGATAAATACCCCGATTCCAAAGGCCACGGCCAGCTCGTCCTCCGCCACGCCCCCTCCTCAAGCGTCCAATCCCTTGTGGAGACAGGACCTTCTGGAACGACAAGACTCTCAGCCCCCGGGCTCGGTTCAAAAGGCCTATGCTCACCCTGCTTGGATTCCTCTTGCTCGTGACTGGGGTGGTAACTGCGTCGCAATCGATTTAGCCCCAGGGCCTACGGGTAAATGGGGTCAAATCATCATTTTCGGTCGAGACTATGACTGTAAATATGTGGTTTCTCGATCGTGGGCTTCCTTCCTGGCCGTCTTTGCGGAAGATCTCTGCAGCGGCAAGACTGTTGTGGATGAGGACTCAAATGAACTCAAGCTCTTAGAGTTCAAAGGTCAAAACGTGGAACCACCTTACCTAGAAATCTTACGTTGGAGGACAGATCAAAAGTACGGCAGAAAGCCGCCTCGGCGCAAGGCCCCCAATGGTTTGGGACTTAGCACCGGCGGCAAATCCGGAAAAGAGTCACCTTATGGGAGTCCAGGGCCTAGTGAGGAGCGTGGAAGGTCGCCACACCGTTTCCCAAATCGCGGGTCTACTCAAAGCCCTAAGACGCAGTTTGGTATCTCTAGCCCACTTGCTCGGGTTACGGAAGAGGTTTCTAGTCCTATCAAAACAGGTGCAGAAAGCGAAACTGCGGAAGATAATAACAAACCCAGCGCGAAGCAGCCTCAAAACGAAGATCTAATGGAGGTCGCGATACCACAAGTCTCGGGAAAAGAGAATGAAACCTTTGAGGAGCCAGCATCCGCTAAAAAGGCCGATTCTGAGAAGCTACAAAGGCGCGCATCAAACCAGGGAGCCTCTGCACCCGGCTTGGATACTGAGGTCCTGGGGGAAATGAAGAATGTCGCCATCTAAGCCATGGCCAAATGTCTTTCTTTTTTGGTCTTCATATCATGAACAACTTGATTTCCCTGTTTTCAAGCGGGGTATCTTTTTATCTTTTATTTTGCGTTTTACCTCGTGTCTCAGGCGCAACTGTTGAACTGAGTGGGGTTCTATGAAGATTTTTTCAACAACCTTGTATAAATTTCACTGTTACCGTGTTTTTCGATGGACTTGCTGGGCACTACTCTCGATTTCTCAGTGTTATCTCGGACAGTAATCCTGTTTGGCAGTTGATACGCTTCCAATTCTTCAATATCATGTAACTTTACTACCTCTACGATTATGCAGTACTAGTTGTTGCAATCCTGTCACTTTACTTTCTCTTTCGCTAATTTCATGGGGCTACTATGCATATACGTAAGAATTGGTACTTTTTCTGGAATCCTCACTAGATCCGTTTATTGGGGTTCGATTTGATGATTTGAAACTCCACTCGCCACCATATCGGACCCCGAATACCTAGACTACTGCATTTCCAAAAGACTCGCTTGCTTCTACAGCGCGGAAGGAGTTAGTAGTTGTGTGATTCCCCATGATCATTTCGGCAGGTAGTGGTCTTTCCTGCGGCTGTCTATATTCATAACGAAGGCATCCATAGATGCTTCCAATGGAACTGAACAGACGATCATTGTTTCCTGGGTATCTGTACGTAACAAGGTATAGACCCACCTCGAAGGCGGCCGTTGAAGGGCCAGTTTCAACTCGGTATCGTTTTGTATATGGGCAGTAGTTTATCTCGCTTTTCAGCATCACCGTGGTGTTCATCTCAGTCCCAATCATCGTCATCATCGTCAGCATCCTTGGCTGTTCGCAGATTTCCAGTGCGTATACCCCGTCTCCTTGTCCTCCGATCCTCCTCCTCTTCCTCCTCATTTTCCATGTCTGACCCTTCATCATCATCTTTGAATTTCGCCTGGGTCAATACACCAGTTGACAGCAACCTCTTCTCAAGCGATGCCGTACTAAAACCATTCGCACCGTCGCTTCCTCCAAATCCCAGTCCTTCAAATCCAACCACCCTCTCAACGGCAACACCATCTTTGAATCCTATCACACAAGGAAGAACCCGTATCTTCAATTTCTCCACGACGAACGGCGTTTCCCGCACATCGACCCTCGCAAACCGCACATCTTGATGCCGTGCGGCCAATGCCCGGATGCGTTCATCCATGGTTGCGCAACGCGCGAAATCGGCGTGCGCAAAGTGAATGATACAGTCGTATGACTGGGTTGTGAAGTTTAAGAGTGCTTGATCGCTTTTTAGCGTGGGATAGAGGCTGTCTTCAACAATGGTTGTTGTTTGCTGTCGGCCGGCACTCCCCGAGGCGAATTCGGCATTGAGTTGTCCAATGCGGTGGGCGCGGTATGTGGTATCTTCTTCTTCTTCGAGGGATCTGAAAATGGCGTCATCGTCGTTGTCGAGATCGTGTTTGTCCATGTCTCGTTGGGGATAATTAGATGTCATTGTGAGGTTGGCGGGAAGGAAGGTTATGGCTCTGCTTTCTTCATCTAGCGATTGATTGCAGGTTTCGCTGTACTCGAATTAATGCGTGGGAGATGATAGCTAGGTTAGTTGGTTTTGATTTCGGGTTTGGATTTGTCAAAAGGGATTTGTGGAGTCGAGAGAAAATCAACTACGGATGTCGAGAAATATACAATGATACATACTACATATGTGCGGGAACCCTGGCGATCAATGTCTGTATGGAAGACAACCGCTCATCCTAGCACAATATGAGCCTGCCATTTGCAGATGGCATTCAAACGCAACAATAAGATATACACACCCGGAGACAGTCGAGGTAAATTGCTGTTTCTGGAGTGGGCGGGACAGGCAGTGCAATAAAGAATGTACAGCACTGTCACGTTATCTCATCACAGACTAGGAACTTTTTTGTCTTTCTTCCTCTCCCCTTTTGACTAGACCTATTCCCTGGCCCTTTCCACAACTTCTTCCGTCTTATTCTTCTTATGATTTGCCTTTAGTTTTCGCCTTGTTTTTCTTCGTCCTGTCTTGCCTTCTCTTCCTTCCGAACCTTCGTTAAAAAGTTGCACTCGCAATCGGCACCGCCACCCGTTTTCAATCGAGGAAGTCTCCTTAATCGCCGCCCATTCCTTTACACCACTTCCAGACACGAAAGCTCTTTCAGTCAAAATGGTGGATAACAGGAAACCCGATGACTATGCTGTTGAGATGGAGAAGTTGGATCAAAACAAGAGCTTCGAGCCGCCGGCCCCAGGTCCTCAGCCAAGAAGCGCTCCGTCAAATACAGTGGTCAACAATGCTCCTCTCTCCGTCTTTGCGTACTGTGGCTCGTCTATCTTGATGACAGTGATGAACAAATATGTTCTTTCTGGCACCGATTTCAACCTCAACTTCTTCCTTCTATGTGTGCAGGTACGGCTACTAGTCCCGAAGGCGCGCCCCGTCCTAGCTTGCCCAACCAATACTGATAACGATCCTATGGAATAGTCTGTCGTATGTATTGCCGCAATCCAAACGTGCAAGTCTGCTGGCCTTATCACGTATCGTGACTTCAACCTCGATGAGGCACGGAAGTGTAAGTGTTTCTGCACTTGACTGTCATGGTCGATTTTGCTGACCCATTGCACAGGGTTTCCTATCACTCTCCTTCTTATCGGAATGATATACACAGGGTCCAAGGCCCTGCAGTTTCTCTCCATCCCGGTCTATACTATCTTCAAGAACCTTACCATCATTCTCATTGCTTATGGAGAGGTTCTGTGGTTCGGTGGCTCGGTGACCGGTCTGACTCTCTTCTCGTTCGGACTCATGGTTTTTAGCTCTATCATTGCCGCCTGGGCCGATATCAAACATGCAGTTGAAAGCAATGGTGACGCAACCGGTAAAGTATCGACACTGAACGCTGGGTACATTTGGATGATGATCAACTGCCTCTGCACGTCATCATACGTCTTGGGAATGCGCAAGAGAATTAAGTTGACAAACTTCAAAGATTTTGATAGTATGTGGCATTCAATGTACTCGGCAAATCTCTTTACTGATGATTTGATTTATCTAGCTATGTTCTACAATAACCTCTTGTCTATTCCGGTTCTCGTTGTCGCCTCTGGTCTCCTGGAAGACTGGTCCTCCGAGAATGTCACTCGCAACTTTCCACCCGTTGATCGCAATAGCATCATGCTCGCGATGATCTTGTCCGGACTGTCGACTGTCTTCATCTCCTATACCTCGGCTTGGTGTGTTCGCGTGACATCGTCAACCACCTATTCAATGGTCGGAGCTCTCAACAAGCTGCCTATCGCTATATCTGGATTGGTCTTCTTCGACGCCCCTGTTACATTCCCTAGTGTATCCGCCATATTTATTGGATTCGTTAGTGGTATCGTGTACGCTGTTGCAAAGATCAAGCAAAACGCTAAGCCCAAGGTTGGAATATTGCCCACCTCCAGCCTTGTCAGTGCTAGTAGCCAGAGCATGAGAGACTCGCTGCGCTCTTGATTTGAGAGACTCGCGTACGGCTTTTCAGTCTGAAAGCTAGGAATATTGATAACGATTGACTCCTCGTGCATGTGGTATGTGATCACGTTTCATATTCGCGGAAGTGGTTTGCAAGTTTGGCTGATTTGCGACTGCTTCCACGTCGGTAGGTGTAGGTGTACTTTATTTTGTTCTGCTCATCGATGGGAACTAAGACCGTCTCGTTCTGCTTTCGGCTCGCTCCCAGCCTGTGCCATGCCTCCGCATGCTGTCACTGCTTTCCTTTTCACGGCGCATGAAGGGTCTTTCATATATGATATAGTAATACTGGGCTTGCTATTAAGATCCTCCTCTCCCAGAATATATTTCTGTGCAGGCAAGGTATTGGGACTATGCTTTGTTTGCAGATGGAAGTAAATGATGTCTGCTTTCTGGTGATAAATGTTGTATATATGGATTTTATTATATCTAATTAGGGCATAGAAAGCGTGTTTTGGATGACATGGGCCACAGAAATACTGTAGATATGAGGAAGAAGTTTTGCGCATGAATCGGCCATCTGTGTCGTCAAACCGACTAAAGATCTTAACATATTTTAGTACTCCGCACTCCGTACTCCGTATCTATGCCGGGTATCTTATCGCACAAAAAAAATGTCCAGCACGACCACCTATGTACTTCGATTTTACACTATTGACAGAGTTATTGTCGCACCTACAGAATATACATAATACAGATAATGGCAAAACCGAAACGAGCCCGAGTCCAACATCAAAATGCGCCTTCTAAATCGACCTCCGGAGTCAGCGCCGGCGCAAGTGCAGGCAAAAAGCACCGCAAGATGAGCTCGTTCGCCAAACTCTCCACGAAGAATAATTATAACAATGGGCACGATATTGCTGGCCGCGGTGGCGCAAGCAATGACACAGGTCCCGTCAAGAAGAGGAATCAAGAGAATCGGCAGGGAATACATCGACGACCTATTATACCGTTTCGGAGGGAGGATAGGATTTTGTTGGTTGGAGAAGGTGAGTGTTTTTACTTTCCTTCCTTTTCTCTTATTGTTTATATCGGGTTGGGCTAGTCGGACAACGCAGTGCGCTATGCCAGTCTGTCTAGATAGAATGGCTGGCTGGCTTGGATCAAAGCATGGAGTGATACATTGTTTTGCACCGTTATATGTGCATACACATATCATTTATCTGAGATCAGTCTACTGCCTACTGATATAACCCAGACGCCAATGAAAACCACACACAGGCCTACATTCATGATTCACACGAGAAGTACCATCCCTCTAACTTACCTGAAAAACACATATAGGCGACTTCTCTTTTGCCCGATCTCTAGCCACGCACCACCGCTGCAAGGACATCCTTGCAACATGCTACGACTCAAGAGAAGCGCTTGACAGCAAGTACCCAAGAGCGAAGACAAATATGGATGAGATACTTGCCTCTTCAAAGCCCAAGTCCAAGTCCAATAAGAGAGCCAACGAACCCAATGAAAGCGGACCCCAGAACCAGAACACGAACACAAACACAAACAAAGCGCCGAAGATTCTTTTCGCTATCGACGCAAAGAAACTCGGCTTGCCCTCTGGAGGAGGTGGGAAAGAAATCCGAGCTGGATTTCCGAAACGCGAGCGAAAAATCCCTACTTGGAAGCAAGCGAGAAAGGGTCATGATACCTCGATTAGTAAAGACTCCAAGGATAAGATTGAGAAAGACAAGGGCTGTGGGTCGTGGGACATAATATGTTTCAATTTCCCGCATGTGGGCGGGTTGTCGACGGATGTGAATCGGCAGGTGCGTGCAAACCAGGAACTTCTTGTTGCGTTCTTCAAGGCGTGTGTGCCGCTTTTGGCGGGGAAACCCGATAGTTACGATGAGGACGAAGTTGAAGAAGATGAAGAGGAAGGTTGGGGGCCTGATGGGGATGAGGACGAGGATAAGGGTGAGAGTGAGAGCGAAAAAGACAACGGAGACGGTATTGTCAAGGCGAAGGATGAGCGGAGGACCGAGTCCGGCCAGATACTCGTTACGTTGTTCGAAGGCGAACCTTATACCTTGTGGAATATTAGGGATCTGGCACGACATGCTGGGTTGAGGGTCGTGACGAGCTTCAAGTTCCCCTGGACGTGCTATCCTGGGTACTCACATGCGCGGACACTGGGAGATATTGAGCGCAAGGATGGGGAGAGAGGGGGGTGGAGAGGTGAGGACAGGGAAGCGAGAATGTACGTTTTCGAAGTTAAGACGGATGATAAGTCGTCTACGACAGGGAAGAGGAAGAAGAGATCAGCGGAACCAGATGACTCCGATAGTGATTAGTATCTGTAAATCATATATACAAATGTCTGTACAGTGCCCGTGTGCTCCATGTAACTATGACCGGCATAGAAGCATGGAACGATGGTAATAGACATCACATGATGTAAACTTTCTTGAGATCACTCTCGTCAAAGATATCCCCGTTTGCAGGGTCTCTGACTTTGCCCGGTTCTAGGGAGCCAACCTTTTCGCTCATATTAAGCAATCGGTGGAGGCCGTATATCCTGTAGTTTGGCAAGACAACTGGATCAGGTTCGACGGAACTCTTGGTATGGTGGGCGTACGGTAGGTTCCGAGCAAGAGCGTTCAATTCTGTCGAACATATGGGGCAGACGGAAGTCGTGGTTGAATGGGTATTAGAACTCGAAGACTCAAAGGCTGAATGACATGCGGGAGTCTTCAGAGCGGATAGTCCTGCCGATAGAGCGATATGAATCAACGGTCGAGAGGGTAATGAGAGGAGTTCATGATGCGTGCGAATAAACAAGTCAGAAAGATACATCCACCGCTCAGAAGAATACATTGACTATGGCTGTTAGTGCATTTGACCCCTCATGATCGGGTTCATACCTTGTATGGTTCGTCCCTAGCAGGCGAAGGGAAAGCAAGCAGACCGGCAGCTCGATGGATTTCTGCGTATTGAGTTTCGACGTTTGGGCTGAGGTACTTTCTGGCATGCGCCAATGCATCGACAAGCTTCGTTCTATCTCCTGTCCTGATCATTTCGATGTACTGCTGTAGTCGTAACTCGAATTCCAGATTGTACTACATCCATCAGGTTGAATTTAACAAGAATACACCCTGGGACTAGGTGGTTACAAACCTGGCTTTTCTTCAATGCTGCTTTGTTCTCATTACACCACTGCAGAGCATCCTTGGTTTCCCCCTGGCGGAGACTTTCGGCAATCCGCTGACACTGTACAAAGACATTGAGATCGACAAGATTCTCAATATCCTTCTCACGAGCAAGCTGTTGAGCGCTTTCTGTATACCCAGATCGCAGCATGTGGTCAACGACAAGCCTATCTAGTCGTACCCTTGACCAGTTGTCATACTTGACATCAGTCAAGCTGGGAATCTGATAAAGTTGATCCAGGTGCTGTATCCGCTTTCTCGACTCGTTGTGAACCTTCTTTTCCTCTTGATGCAGTGCTTCCATCTTGCGCTTCATTCCCTGCATACGGGATATCATAGCATCTAGCTGGGCTAGTGTCTGATCGGGCGTCTGCTCGTTGGACATGGAGGCTTTGGCCGCATCTCTGAGTGCGGGGATGACATAGTCCCTTTCCCGCTCATATACCCGTTGGACTGATTTGAGATTCCTTCGAGCGAGTTCATGGGGTAGTCGTAAAAGAGGCTGATCCTGAAAGATCAATACTGCATTAGTATCTGAGAAGCGGCGAATTGACGGACAAGACGAGGGATTGTACCAGCAGGATGTGATCCTCCGCATTAAGCTTCGTGGAGGTAAGTTCCGCGGCCATAATGGGATGTAAAAGTTTTGACAAGATCTGTCAGGTTGACTTGCTCGTCTCCTATCTTATCAGAATGTTATATTATGATGAGGTTCATTCACACTTACAGGTGGCATTGACGTTGTCAAAGGAGCCCGATGAGGGGGGAATGATTTGATGCGGAGATATGGAAGTTGTACCACGTGAATTGGCCACGCCGTGTCAAGCAGTCAGTCCAGGCAGAGTACTATGTACCTAGTACCTAAGTACCCAACTAGTAAACTTATATGATACCTGCTGGGTGAGTGAATTTATTTTGAACGTGAATTCTGGTACTTTAGACAATTTTCGAACTAGCTACCTAACCGGACAATGGCATAGAAAATCAAATAGATTAAAACTCATTCCCTTTTCAACCCAAGACTCCAATGAAAGAAATACATATGATACAGGAACCTTGCCTAGCTACTACTTCGCTCAAGAGCGCAATGGCGTTTCGAGCGATGAGAGTCGCATGTGTTGGCAAGTGACATCCTGAAATGACCTAATCACTGTCATCGCTGTCATCCTTCTTGGACTTCCTTCGCTCCTTCTTTTCTTTCTTCTCCTTCTTCTTCTTTTTACGCTCAGCGCGCTCCTCGGCGGTCTCGCCCTCATGTCTCTTGCGCTTCTTCTGCTCATCATCGTTGTCATCGTCGATATCCATCTTGGACTCGTTGGCTTCCGGCTCTTCCTTGGGTGCCCCTTCAACTGCTGTCTGTGCAGAATCTTCTGGTGCGCTGTAATCCTTGTAATCGGTTTTCCACTTGGCGGGTGTGGCTTCATTAGCCCGTCCGTATTTCTAAAATCGTGGTTAGCGCAAGTGTGAGGCATACGCCTGTTGCGATAAACTTACGTCAAGTTTTCCAGCAGACTTGAGCTTCTTCTTCTCCAGGGCGATAGGGCCCAAGCCCCACCTGCGAGGGTACAGGTCGCGCTCCATAATACAACGCTTGACCTTGGCGACGACACCATGATCGCAGGTCGAAAGTTCAACAGTGGACATTTGGGAGATACCGATCGCAATGGCCTCGCCCTTGGTGGTCATAAGAACGACCTCCTCGCCGAGTTCAATGCCAGCCTCTATTACCAAAGTTAGTCACTATTCACCAGATACCCTCCCGAGAATAAGATGACCCACCGAAGCGCAGAAGACCGGGGACCATTAGCTTGGCACCATAGCAGACAGCATTCACAGCGCTGTCCTTGACCACGATACGCTTGTATGACGTGAGCAGAGACTCCAGGGGCTTGATAACCTTGCGCAGGTAAGTCTCATCGCGCTGGTTGTCATACAACCACTGCGCGTCCAAGACGTCATGCAAAGTCACCATACCCTTGTTCTCGTCCATGGCACCGCTCCGCACACGTCTCAATTCCTGCATGTGTGCACCAACACCAAGAAGAAGACCAAGGTGAACACAGAGGGTACGGATATAGGTACCGGCCTCACAGCTAACCCAGAATACACCAAGGTGTCTCTCATTGTCGAACTCAAACAGTTTGCTCTCATGAATCGTTCTGATACGAAGCTGGCGCTTGACAGCGGAGATCAAGGGAGGGCGCTGGAAAAGGGCACCGGTAAGGGTTTCCAAAGCTCTCTTGAACTGAGCCTCACCACCAGGGATTTTGTCGTGAAGGCGGATCACGCAAACGTACTCCTTTCCGGCACCTTGTTGAGATTTGACCAAGCGGGTAGCGCGATCGATGCAGACGATCAGACACCCGGTAACTTTGGGGTCAAGAGTACCGCTGTGTCCAGTCTTTTCCGCCCTGTTGAACGATACAACGGTTCAGCATTGAGGGTCTATTACTGAACCGAACGGGGATTTTACCGTAAGATTCTCTTCATCCAAGCAACGACTTCATGACTAGATGGGTTCGAGGGCTTGTCGAGGTTTATTACACCGGAATTAACGTACGACTTCAAGTCTCGCTTGAGGGGAGAGCAACCGGCGGGGATGGGGGTAAAATGTCCAGTCCTGACCAGGACTATTGAATGAAATTAGTAAAGGCTACTTCAGATAGATATAACTGAGGTCGAATCATGCAAAGCAAGAAAACCAGGAAATGGGATTGACGCAAACATACGCTTGTCGTAGTTTTTGAGCAACAGAGGCCAGTCCTCCGTGCTGATGTTGGAGGCCGTAGCCTCCGGTTTGATTGTGTAATCCACCACTTCTTTGGCCATTGCGACTGTTATAGTGAACAGGCTGGCTCAATAATGTCGACGAAGTGTGGTTGTCGGGGAAAATGTGCTCTTCCTGGACTCAAGATTTTGTTCTGCCGCGAGCGAAGGAGATCCAGAAATTTTCAAGTGCGGCAAAGAGCTCCAGCGACAGATCTAGTTAGCGCACAAAATTCCGCAGAGTTTCACGTGACTTTTGACTCTTTGAGAATATCCAATGGGCCGGGAAGATCTTATTACCCCGAATTGAACAAATAGTAATTGCATATTGTTAGAAAGCAATGGATTGCAATTGATTTGACCTTTTAAGTATATATACAGAGCTTGTTAGGACGATATTATTGTGCTGTTATCTAGAAGTCTCCTGAGGAGTTACGTTAATGTCCTCGAAGGCTCGTACTAGTTTCCCCCAAGTCTTTGCCCAGATCCTCTACTACCCCAAACATTTTGAACAGATGATGTCCAGCCATTGCTGGCTTGTCCCCCTGCATTTGGAGGGCGGAATGCCCGTCCGTATACGCGCTCCTGCCCCCCCGACAAAGACCTCGTGAACCATCTTGTCATGAATGCCGGAGTCATGATATAATTCTTCCCTCCGCCAAAAGTTGGATAGATCCGAGTTAAGAAATCGTACAGGTGAGCAGCAACGATCCCTGTGAATTCGATCGAAGCTGCGTACAAGCCCTTCCTGACGAATGTCAAAACAAGTCTTGCCCAGGGCAAGAGTAATGTGGGTATCTCGATTACGAAAAACGTAGTCTTTGTTCCCTTGTTATCCTGGGAGTATGTGTAGGCAAATGCCAGAATCAAAGCTGCTACGTATTAGCATAGAGAGATATACAAAATCGCACTGAGCTCACCCTGTGTGAAGATTCCGGTTCCCAGATAAAATCCTGCGGTGAGCTTCAGGCTGTCAGCATTTGACCGGACTACATTAGTGCGTGCAAGGTGAGGTAAAAGTATTTACGAATAATCAGATACATGATATGCAAAGATATGCTATAGAGCGATGTAGGGGCCCATACCACCTGCGTAAATCAAGTAATCACGCAGGTAACCTATCATGGGTAATCCCACCATACCCACACGTACATGGCCCTTTGGATCAGAAAAGTAGGCACCATATGCGATGCAGGGGTAATCTTCCTCCTTTCCAGGAACCGCTTCAGCTATTTGAGGCTGGGCGGGCAGATATAAGAGGTGTGCGGAGTAAGAGAAAGCAAAGCAAAAGATGCGAAATTATCATAGGAAAGAAAATAGTGTGGTTTTGTCCCGTAGGTGTATCTAATGAGGGGGTATCGGAGACTTACCATAATCACAGACGCGATGAAAAGAACATAGACCAAAAAACTGCCTGGTTTGGTGAACCGAGGCGATCCAAATTCAAGTCTGCTGGAATACGTATATACTAGGCCCATGTTAGCACATTTCATCGGAAAGCATCGGGGCGACATACAAAAATAGAGATCAAAGATGAAGTTCAATTTTGCATCTGTCAGAAGGAACGATGTGCCAAGTCGCCAAACGTCAGGCCAAAACTTGAATAAAAGCCGAGGTATAAAAGGCACATAAAAAGAGCTGACAGTGCCGCTATGGACTAGGGCAGACTCGACAAAAGCGATAGCTGTAAGAGTCCTGTTCGGCAAGATTAGGCAAAGTCCAGTGTTGATTGAGCAGGACCAACATACCTAGCGACAGGAGGGAGGGTGCGGAAGTCGTCCATTGCTGCTCTGGTAAGTACACTTCAGCTCAACAAACAGTTTGTTCTTTTGTTCAAATTGGGAAGTTGCGACAGTGATGATTCAATCAGATGAGCAAAACTTCATTCTGTGTCCATGCTTCAACTGAAATTGTTGTGGGATGACAAGTCGCAAGAGTCAAAAGATTGGGAGAAAAGTTGGAAGGAAACAGAAGGAATTAGTTCGACTTCAAGCGATCGACTCTGGCCTTTGGTTGGTTGCTGTTCGGCTCCGCCATACTCTTTTCACCACCCCTGTCACGTGTATAACACAGTACTTTAAATACGCTGGCGTGACTGAATCTGCCCCGTCAGGGGCTACGGCCTCTAACCTTGGTTGTCCGACGCGTTGGGTAGTTTCCTTATGTATAGTGATTTCTGCACTGTTTTTACCTATACTATTATCATGTTTTTGTCTGTGACTATAGACTATACCTACGCGCCCTGTTAATGTCTATATATCACTTTTTTAGTTCTATATATATATATATATATATCAACTGTGGTTCCTTTTCTTCCTCACCTACCTGAGCGCAGCAAGGGCATCAGGCTCGTACTCCGTATCAGAGTAATCTGTCTTTTATAGCAAGGGGATAATAATATTCTAATATTCATTGTTAAGCCACTCAATCCTGGAGCTGCTTGAAGTCGCCCATAAACCATAAATAATTCAACTAGATACGGAGTATTAAACTCTTGGGTTGGAAGGCTGCAGCTTTATGCTTTTGAGCGCTTCCAGCTAACTTACTTATATAATGCATTGGGGAGCGTTCAAGACAGGACATTCGTAAAGGCACCCGGTATTTGTATTCTATGATCTGTTGCACTACTCATGTATGAGCTTGACCATCAACCATTCTTAACATGGCCGAGGTGAACGGTTCCTCGAACTGCTAAACCACCGCCCCTTCTTTCAATCCATACATCCCAAGCAGAATAATCATTCAGCTTTAATTTGCCACATATTGTTAACTCCTCTTCCACATGTACTGGAGCCAAGTTCTTGTACTCAATGTCCCTAACAGATAAACCTTTTCCTTCCAGATGATGCCGAAGGGCTGTGAGAAGTAGCGTCAATGTCAAGGGACCATGTACGAGGAGGTTTCGATAGCCTTCAGCATTTCGAGTGTAATCCTTGTCAAGGTGAATCAAATGAGCATTGAATGTCAATGCTGAGAAGCGAAAGAGCAAGGCCTTGCTAAGTTTGATTTGATAGCGGAAGTTAGGGTTCGTGGGAGCTAAGACGGGGGAGGGACGTTAGCAGATAATTCCTGCATTGTCAGTGAGCTCTACACACATTTAATTGATCTAGGTGCGTGAGAGAACCTGGCCTTGTCCTGTTCCAGCTGGTTGGCGTTTTTCTCACGCATAAACACCAAGTCTCTATTCTCGATAATGCATGTGTGTGCTCCTTCATCCTCGGTATCACACCATATCCGTCTCCTAATATCGTCCACTGACTCTTCTTCCAGTACCGTGTCAATTTGTCTCTGTATTTTGACGATTATTTTCTCCTCCCCAGGTTGCCCTTTCACTATGACATCCCGGATTTCTTCAATGCATACGGTCCGACTGCCGTCGAGCAGCAAATTCCGTTTAGCTGAAAATTTGACGCTTCCACCAGCCCATAATCGCCTATTGAAAGGTGGCCCCGGGGCATGTAGAGCATCGGTGCCGTCTGGCAGGAGCTGGGAGGGCGTGACTTGGGGTGGAAAATAGACTAGATGGTGACCGGGCGGTAGATGAGCAGGACGAGAGATGGAAGGCAGGACATTTTGAGTTCTTGATGAGGATCTTGAACTAGGCAGTAAGTCTGCTAATGTTAGATTGAGGAGATGAGACGGCTGAGGGCTCAGGTAATCAAAGAATAAAGGAAGTTCGCGGGACGTCAATTTTTGGTGTAGACTTTCGGAAAACGAAGAGTAAGCTCGCCGGGTTCCTGATTTACAGGGCCGGCTCTGTGGGCGCAACAGCGTCGATATTGTCTTCTTCATAAATAGCGAGGAATAAATCATATCATTTGCCGGAGGGCAAATAGATCGCGGAACTTGCGAGTTGCGACATGCTTTGGAAGTTTGATATGTTTGTCTGACTATACTACATAAAAATACCCCGGAGTCGCCCACAAAGGATCTGCGGAGGCCAAAATGGACGGTATGATGCCGGCCTCGTCTTTCTAGACCTTGTATCAATTGTTGCGCCCGCGGTAAAAGGGACATCTTAACACAGCTAGACCTTGAAGGGTGGCTGATTGACTACTATGGCTTCCTGCAAAGTAACGTTCTTGGGCCCCTCGGCATCGTTTTCCCACCAGGTGAGAGACTTTGGAAAACCCCCGCCTTATGTATAGAGTGCTAATAAGAAGTGCTCTAGGCTGCCGTTGAAACATTTGGAAACTCCTCTGGGCTCACTCCGTGCCTATCCTTCGCAGACGCTATCGCTGCCGTTCAATCTCAAGATGCAGACTATGCCATTGTTCCCTTCGAGAACTCGACAAATGGATCGGTTGTTCAAACATTAGACCTCCTCGTGGACCGAAAGGGCGCTTACAAAAATGTCGAAGTGTGCAGTGAATACTACTTAACAGTACATCACTGTCTGTTGGCTCGGAAGGGCCTCATCCCCAAATCGAATCGAGACCACAGCTCCATCACCAAGCTATATACACACCCCCAGGCATGGGGTCAATGCGACAATTTCTTACAGAAACACTTCAAGGGGGTAGAACGGCAAGATGTGTCATCAACTTCCAAGGCTGCCGAGACTGTCTCGAAGCCAACCGCGGAAATCAACGCCGCTATAGCCAGTCGCTTCGCTGGGGAACATTACGACTTGGATATCCTGGATGAAAATATTGAGGACATAGCCAAAAACACAACGCGCTTCTTGATACTGAGAAATGTCAAGTCGGTGCGCACTGCTCAGACTGGTTTCGAATCCGCCCAATCGTCCTCTATGCGAAACCAACCTGTAACTGTCTTGAAAAAGAAAAAGACTTTGACTTCTTTCATGATTCACCAGGACGCCCCCGGGACATTAGCTGATGCTCTGCTGATATTCAAGAATTTTGGGATGAATCTCACAAGTATAAGTTCGCGGCCAAGCCAAATTCAGGCGTGGAAGTACGTTTTTTTGGTTGAAAGCGAGACTGATCAGAATAGAGAAGTGGTGCCTGATATACTTGAGAGCATGAGAAAGGTCACTGAAAATTGTAGGCACCTGGGCACCTGGGCCAACCAGCTCGTCTCAGCTTGATAATACCTAGCGTTATGTGATTGAAATTATATTGTATAGGGATTCCCAAGAGTGAAATCCTTTCGTATGTGCGAACCATCGCAATTTCGAGACAACTCGAAAATGATACTTGGGAACCTCAATTTACATCAAAACTATTGTATTCGATATATATCAACTTGTGAGCAAGCATTTGAGATGTGCCTATCTATGATAAGCGATTGTTTTTTTATGGACTAATGATGATTTGACGCAAGATAACATAGAACAAGAGCAACTCTGGTACCCGAGGTTTGCCAGAACAGAACAATTTTAATGGCAGCTCAAAAACACAAGTCCGAGGACTCGTTGCTGGGCAGCCTTAGCCGTAGGCTTATGGGGCAACAAATCCACCATCTTTATGTTGATCACACTGAGTCGTTAAACTAGACTTTCTAGACAACCATGATGACCATGTTGCGGAGCTTGGATGGCCCTGGCCATGGATAACGTTAGCTAGGAACATATAGTAGTATTAAGCTAGGACGAGATACCTGTGGGCAGCTGCACAAAGCTTTGTCTAGGTCGCATCACGGTATCTACCGTGAAAGCTACGGGTTTGCCTTCTAAGCCGCTTTGGTGATGCATCGGGCGAGCCGTCAAAAGATCCATTTTTGGAACTTCTGGCCTTTCATCCTCGCTCCTCGCGAGGCCGCTGAACCGTCAATCTAAATGGTTTATTAGCATTAGAATAGAGGGGAATTGGTTAAGATCCAAAGAGCTCTTACCGTCGTAAAACTCATCGTCGTCAGAATAATCAGCAAGTTGTTCAAAGTTAACCTTGTACCGGAGAAGTGCGCCGATACCACCAAATCCTTTGACGAACTGGTTGCCTTCGCTCGACTTGTCTGAAACAAATTCCAGATTGGCTCCGAAATCCTTATAGTTCTCAGCGAGCCACTCAAGGAACGAAGTCTGCTCAACAACCTCCATCTCCGCACCCGTCTCTTTGTCCAAGAATTGCTCTCGGTTTTCCTCCTGAGCCTTGGTAGTGTGGACAACTACTTCGGCGCCTTCAGAGCTTTTGAGAACCCATCTAGAGACATCCAAGTTCTCAAACACAATAAGAGTTTCAGCCGCACCGAGCTCTAAGGCCTTAAGGGTATCCTCGACACCGTAGCAGACCTTCCCAGTGTCTTGGCTGATTTCCTCGAAATACTTTCCAATGAGCTTCTTCTCTTGAACGAACTTCACGTTGCTCAAGGTTTCACCGGAAAGTTCGATCGCCTGGTTGAAACCGTTCTCTCCACCATAGGAGACGTCCACGATTTTTATTACCTTTGCCTGGAGTCGCTGGTCAAACAGGTCGGACTGGTTCAAATCATTCTTAAAATCGGCAGAACCAGCAAGGATGAGACCGGCAACATTGACTTTATCGTTCGTGATGTAATTCTGAACAGCCAACTCGGCAATCTTTCGGACATAGTTGTGACGCTTTTCCTCTCGAAGACGTGCGAAACGAAGGGCTGACTGACCACCACGGCCGTGCTTCTTGGGTAGATCGACACTCAATTTCTGGAGAATTTCCCTTGTATTACCGCTCAAGGTACCAAAGAGCGCACCGTTACCATCCATGATGATGAAACCGAATTTCTGGTCCGATTCGAGCAGCTCGCTCAGGGCTTCGGTGTGGAATTTATTGTCACAGAGGTAAAGTGAAGTATTGATAGGCTTGAAAGGTTCAAAATCGATGTTAATCTTGCGCTCCTTTCCTTCAGATGTGATAATTTCACCACAGTAGACGACCAAGCCGTTCGGAGGAACTTTGTTGTAGAGCTTAAGACGTTGCTGTGTGGATGTGATGGCAGAAAGAACGGAGAGACGGTTGACACGAGATTTGATATTAGATGCAGTTCCCTGTCATTTGAAATTAGAGCCTACTCAATCAATCGCCCGCGCATGGGAATATATCTCACAAATTCTTCTGCCAACATCTTCGCGGCTCGGGAAACCTGATCCTTGGGAGCTATAGAGTTGACGTTAAGAAATATTTCTCATATCATTATCTGTGGAGTAGAAGGCGTACGGATGATGAGAGAAATCATAGAAGTTCCGTTTCCACGGGCAGCCTCAAGGCGTTTGACGAGCTTCTTAATCTTCCATATCTCAATATTTTTCTCGGCTTCGTTCGCCTGCTGAGGCGCGCTCATGTTGGGCGAGGGCGACGGTGCTATAACGCCCTGGTTAGAAAAATAGATTGGGCCACCTGGTTCTGACTGAATAATCAGCCTAGGGCGCAACAGAAAGAGAGGGACGAAGAATGGGCCAGGAAAACAGGATCAAGAAAGACAAGGTAGAGTTATGATGGTTCATGTCAACAGTAAAAGGACAAGAAAGAGTACATACCTTGAAGCTGGTCAAATTCCCGTCAAGTCCAGCGGGGTTGTTTAACAAAATTCGTCAGGCACCGTGGGGTGACAGCCGCGTTATGAGCGGCGCCTGTGACTGATGATGTAAGCTCGCTAGAATTCAAGGCATAACTTTATGAAGTACCTGACCGTAAATAAAAGAAGGCAACACAACGCCACTCTAAGTTAGTAGTCGTCTCAACCCTCTGGTTATTTAACTATGAATTCAATAATAGACTACTCCGGAGAACGACAGAAAATATGTTTTACAAGTCAATTAGTCCATATTATTTGGCTGGTATATAGATTGGTCTAATTGCAACCTTGTATGGTACCTAGGTATGCATTAAGCACGAAAGTCAAGGCATCACGATCAGTATTCAATTACCGGGATTTGCGCATTCGACTTGGATAAAGTGGCAGCTCCTTACCTATAACTTAAGTATGGAATATCATAACTGAATACGTAATGCCTGGGATTACTCCGCATCACCAGTGGTGAGTGAGGTCCGGATTTTGTATTGCACATTTGATACTTGAGGTATAGACGGTCTCACTGGTCTACTACCTCTTAATCATTACTTTCTGATGTATCAAATACAAGAGCCTTAAAGCTTGATCTGTGTCGCAAAGCGGAACAGATACATATAATGATGCAAATGGGGTCCTATACCGGAGAATAGTACTCATGACCTTGTCAAGTAAGCAACCTAAGTCCTTAATTTAGTGAATGCTGTTCAAACAAACAATAAAACATGTTGTTGAAGCTTGGTGGTTTTCTCAGTGTAAAATTGCCTGTAGAGGTTATCAACGATCCTACGTAGGGTAATGAATTGTTTGCCTGATGCCCTTGCTTCGCTCAGGTGGGTGAGGAAGAAAAGGAACCACGGTTAATGTATATATAGAACTAAAAAAGCGATATATAGACATTAATAGGTTGATAAACTGCGTGCAGGTATATATAGTCTATAGTCACAGACAAAAATATAATAATAGTATAGGTAAAAACAGCGCAGAAATCACTATAAGGAAACTAACGCGTCGAGAACAGCCCCTATAGCCCCTGACGGGGCAGGTCTAGTCACGGGCGTATATCTGATACTGTGCTACACGTGACAGGGATCACTTTTTTCCGGGGTTTGGTTATATTATGGAATAATAATTAGCTAATGGACTCGGAGGAATACGTAGTTACTATGAGAACTTATCTACATCTTATCCAGAATCCCCACACTTTGTTTTCCCGAAAGTCGACAGACTCGACAGTCCGATATCATGTCTTGGTGCCTTATCTTTAGTCTTATGTCATTGTTTTCACGACATCGCGATTTGGGGAGGTCCTAGTCATCTAATTACCACTTACCTATCCACCTGAGTGTCAATAAATAGGAAAGCATCGCACTGCCGACACTGGGTTTTGACTGAGAAACAATCTGAGCTGCCTTGAAGTTGCTGCTACTACATTTTCAAGCTCAAGATTTTCTGTTTCGATCGAGCCGGTGGCATCCATCTGGAGTATAATCTAGTATCAGTAGATTATCAACCTCTGTCCAATAGGAAAAAGAAGGGAAGATGATGATGTTCGATGAAGATTCCGAGTTTCCTGGTCCATCGTCTGGGTCGCCGCTAGAATTTGGAGCTTCCTCTGACCGCCGGCCTAGTGATGGTGAGAATATGCTTCAGAAGTCGAGGTAAGCTTTTCGTGCTCAAACCGGGACCATTAGTCATGAATCGTTAGGTCGGCTTCTTTTTCCGTTCGCTTCAGACAAGCTGGTGGCGTCAACAGCATCGACAATTTTGCCCGGTCATGGCAGAGAGCTGCTTGCTTTCCAGAAGGTTTCCCGCGACGCCCATCCTTCGCAACAGTTGATTCGGACGAAGAATGGCTTGCTTCGAGCGGTGATTTCCTCAGAACGCAAGGATCCCCTTATGCTGACCTGGATCCGGCTCTCACCCGGCCCCTGTTAAGCGACAACGAGACAGTGTCGGGCCAAAGGCATGGTATTATTGACAGCGGTCAGTTGGAACCATATCTCGGCGCCTCATATGGCACGATATCTTCGCGCGTTAGTGAGTCGGCTCGAAAACATGTTATAGAGTTCCACAGGCAACAACACGCTTATCCTGAACCCCCTGTCGGCCCCGATGGGGAGCCTCTGCTCGTCAAACAAGTGCAGCACGATGATGGAACGCGAGACAACATTGTACTAGGCCAATCTACTGTGCCACAAACGGTGTTTAATTCTGTCAACGTATTGATCGGGGTCGGTCTACTAAGCCTGCCGCTGGCAATGAAGCACGCTGGCTGGCTGCTTGGTCTGATGTTTCTCCTTTTCGCGGCAGTCACCACATCTTATACGGCGAAGGTTCTAGCGAAATGTCTTGATGTTGACCGAACTCTGGTGACATATGCTGACCTGGCATATATCAGCTTTGGGAATCACGCGCGCCTGGTAATAAGCCTACTGTTCTGTTTAGAGCTTCTTGGGGCATGTGTTGCCCTAGTTGTGCTTTTCGCAGACAGTCTCCATGTTCTTTTCCCGGAATTGAGCATTTTGCATTGGCAGATAACCTGTGGACTGATGCTTGTGCCAGTCAGCTTTTTACCCCTACGCCTCTTGAGTGTGACAAGCATTTTGGGTATACTTTCTTGTACATCCAGTACGTACCCACCATAAAATTGAGATGAGCCTTGGGCCAAACTAATTGGCGCAGTTGTGGCTATACTTTGTATTGATGGTTTCTCTAAACCACATACTCCCGGCTCACTCCGTGAGCCAGCACAGACGTACCTATTTCCCGAAAGCTGGGCTACCGTTCCTCTCAGTTTTGGACTTATAATGTGTAAGTTACCCGAAAACCTTCCTAGATTGCCTCGTGGCTCACTCTTTCTAAGCTCCTTGGGGTGGACATGGCGTATTTCCCAATATATACCGAGACATGAGACACCCGCATAAGTATGGAAGAAGTCTTTTGGTGACCTACATCTTTACGGTAAGACACATGATACATGAGCAGGTGAATTCACCATTTGAGCTAACGGAAGTTTCAACCAGTATTCCCTAGACTGTGCAATGGCTGTTATAGGCTGGATTATGTTCGGCAATACGGTCCGAGACGAAGTCACAGCGAATGTGCTGACCTTAGACGGTTATCCCCAATTCTTGTCTATCTGTATGATATTATTCATCGCTGTAATACCTATCACGAAAGTTCCTTTAAAGTGAGTAGAACTGAGCCTCGGAATGTTGAAGTCAGAATGACTAACGAGGCGCAGCTGCCGACCGCTTGTTGCGACGGTTGAGGTTCTCTGTGGCATTGACCAACGCAGCGAGTTGACGACAGCCTACACTGATCGAACGATCGCCATTCGCCGAACGTTAAGGGTGTTTATTCAAGTTATTGTTGTGGCCATTATTGTTGTTATGGCAATCATATTCCCATCATTTGACAGGATTATGGCGCTGATGGGCTCCGCACTATGCTTCACCATATGCATCATATTGCCGCTCGCATTTCACCTGAAGATATTCGGAAGAGAGATACATCCGAGGGAGCGGTTACTGAATTGGACCCTCCTTGTCATATCTTCTATTCTAGCGGTCATCGGAACCGCGTGGGCATTCTTGCCGCAGGAGATGATAGTTTCGTTGTAAGATTTGAGGAGCAGATAGAACCCTATCCATACCGCTTGCCCTCATTTTTTGACGATTATTGCGAAATTATTCCTTGTTCTTCCTGGATTCAGGATTTCTTTTTTGAACTGCTTGGACTCGGGGTTCCCGGTAAATTCCCAGAGCTGGTATAACAATTTCGAGGTTTGCTTGTTCTTTGCCAAAGAGAATCCGATACTGCACAAAATATCCCGTAACCTTTGCTCTGTGAGATACCGCGAATTCGCGACACAGGGAGCTGGGAGCACTAGGAACAAGCTCGGCATGATTGATATGGAACTCCCAGGTGGTGACGAGCTTGCCAGAAAAGCTACACAGCGTTTCAGCATATCCCCTCGACCGACTGGATCTGGAACATAATTCAGCACTAATGAAAGACTGATGAGGTGAAACCGATCTTCGTCATTGAGAGGAAGCGGCCGTTCCATAAAATCCTGCTTCAGAATCCCAGGCTCCTGTGAGTTCAAATCGATCCTCGTTACATCGAGAGATCCGTTCTGAGAACAGGCGTTCTTGGTGCTGAGCGCGCCAACCTCGAGTACTCGAAGCTTGGAAGCCGAATTCCTCGATGTGGCCATCCGAGGATTTATCCAGTCGATGAGAACCTTGCTAGAATCGCCACCGCGCTCCTGCGACTGGCCGATTTTGCTCGCTAGCTGGTAACTTTCAAGCCCCCCCTTTGCTTCAATTTCAGCGTCGAGCCTCTCTTCTAGAGGTTTGTCGCCAGACTTGATCGCCTGAGCTCGCAATTTCATAAGCGTGTGATGGGACCGTATGAGATTCCGCGTCGCTTTAGCCGATAGGGCTGCATTATTCTTCCGAACTGTTGGCGGGCGAGTATGAGAGAGAAGGGCGGAACGTTTGTTCCGCAGCTTTTTTGAAGTCATTCCCCAAGTATGATCAGAGGGTATGAGAACAATTGATTCATAACAATCGTCAGCGTCTCACACTTGCAACTAGTAGCATTATCTCAAAAACTATCGAAAAGTTCTGACCGCTTTTGTGTCTGCCGACAAAAAAGGGCGGTGCTGCTGGAGATCTCTGCCAAGATCTTAGTCAGGTGACCCACACTGTTGGCGCGAGGGTTTTTGCTAAGCGAAGACACTTTGAATAATTCGACATCCGACACTGCGACAACCACGACAACAGCCGCCTAACGACAGCCATGGCCCCCGTTCAGAAGAAGACAGGTAAGGCAGCACTGAGCGATCAAATATTTCCCTCGATACCCAGTTGTCGATTATGAGATGCGAACTCGGGAGAGCCTGGAGTACTGCTGCGCTGGAGAATTGAGCGCAGCACCACCTTCTTATATTTGTCCTATGCCCTACACACCAGGATGAGCAAATCCAACTATCACACATATCGACTCTGATTTCCCACTGTTGGTTTCTGATTTTTTTTCGACGAGCACACAACAATCCGCCATGAACTTTGAATTTTCGAGATGTGCAAATCGCTTACACTTTGCTCTATGAACAGGCAAGTCGAAGCCCAGCGACAAGGCTGGCGCTGCTGCCAAGGCAGTCTTGAAGGGTGCAGGCGTACGTTCAATCTATCTTGGAATGCTTTTGCACGTCCATGTCGAGACTCACCTTTGGCTAAAATGTTATTCGACATAATCAGGCGCACAAGACTCGCAAGATCCGCACCTCCACCACCTTCCACCGCCCTAAGACCCTTCAATTGTCGCGGTCTCCCAAGTACCCCCGCGTGTCCGTTCCTCACCTTCCTCGCCTCGACGCCGCCAAGGTCATCCTTTACCCCCTGAACACCGAGAGCGCTATGAAGAAGATCGAGGAGAACAACACCCTTGTCTTCATCGTGGACGTCAAGGCCAACAAGCGTCAAATCAAAGCCGCCCTCAAGACGCTCTACGACGTCGAGACCGTAAAGGTCAACACTCTCGTCAGGTACGCTTCGACCCAAAGATCATAAAGAAAAAGCAATGTCTAATTGATCATCTGTAGGCCCGATGGACTGAAGAAGGCCTTCGCTCGCCTAACCCCCGATGTTGACGCTCTTGACATTGCTGCTACCAAGCTTGCTATTGTCTAGGTGTTTGATTTTCTTTTGGGTCTGGGAAACGGTTCTCTTTTGCGCGGTGACATAAATATCAGCCGTACAGCTAGTTCCTGTTGTGCGATAACCAATGGCTGAATGAATATTAAAACAAAAGAACTTGATGCACGAAAAGTCTCCGTATAGACGCTGCTGGTCATATCGCACAGCCACGTGTACGTAGTCACACGTAGTCATACTCCGGAGTAGTAGCCGCGCGAGGCCCGTTCGCAGATGATTCGGCAATTGTAGTTTTGACAAAGCAGCACTCACTGGTTTTTAAATTTCAAAGAGCTAGGCATTTTGAAGACTTTTATCTAATTCGTGTAATGCAATATACATCGACTGTCTGAAACCTACCTCCGCCGGACAATCTATCCGCCCAAGTCATAAAAGTGCATTAGTCAAGCAATAATATAGTTACTCTTGCCGGACCATGACCAAAAGTTCTAGATATCAGTATGCCTTTCTTTATAGCACTGTCGCCCCTTCCATCTTTTTTGGCTAATTTGCAACAAAATATTTATTGCCTCTGCAAAGTCTCCAAATGCTTCAATACAGCAAGGTTGGTATCCATCCACCGATCAACGCAGTTTGATGCACAGGCTTCTTCGTTCTTATCCAACCGACCAGATGAGATCTTTGAGGTGATGCACTTCTTCCAGCAGGTGTCGGCGATGTGGTGAACGTCTAACAGGTGGCATTTTGTTAGCAGGCGATGAAAATCCATGACATGTTTGAAATGCGCTAAAGCATATGCGAAAAAACACCGTAGTCTACAAGGTGGAAAGAAGAGAAGTAACGTACTCTGCTGAATAGCAGCCTTTTGCGACTCATTCTGCAGATATTGACTGAGTTCCTTCTTGTCGGCCTCGCTGAGCTTGTTGACGTCGAGGGTCTGGTCCATTTTGTAGTTGGATAGCGAAAATCGGGTGGTATATTGGGCAAACGATGAAGGTCCTGACTTTCTTCAACAATAAGGTAATGAGGTGGTTGATATTAGGTATAATAGAGTTGCGGTTGCCGTCACCGAAAAAATAATGACGGCTCAGGATCAGAGAGCATTTCAAGGCGGTGAAAGATCAAACTATCCGATAACATCTCTTAGCCTCATTCTTTTTGCGTAATCATCAAGGGCAATAATTTGCTTTCCCCCCATTTTAATTTGTCATTCTTCCAAGGTCCTCGCCCTTTGGTTTTCCGGCAATCGTATTTTACCTCCTGCACCCATCAGATCATAAAAAAAAAAAAAGACGCTCCGAAATCATGCCGCCAGTCCGTACTTCCCGCAATCGCAAACCACCCCCAGCGGGTTTCGACGACATCGAAGACACGCTCCTTGAATTCAGCAATAAAATGAAAGATGCTGAGAATGCGCCACATGAAGGAAAGAAGAAACATGAGGTTTTATGGCCTATATTCCAGATTAGCCATCAACGTGAGCAAGCCAATTGTTTTCAGTGAAAGATTCAAGCTAGTCAACTGACAAGGCTCGTTTTCGAACACAGGGTCAAGGTACATCTACGATCTCTACTATGAGAAGGAAGCAATCTCAAAACAGTTGTATGATTGGCTTCTCAAGAACGGGTATGCGGATGCCAACTTGATTGCGAAATGGAAGAAGCAGGGGTATGAAAAGGTATGCACTTACCATGACTAGACCCTTCCCTAGTCGTCAGAGCTGTTTTAGCTGATTTTGTCCCAGCTTTGCTGCCTTCGCTGTATCCAAACAAAGGAGACAAATTTCAATTCCACGTGCATCTGCCGGGTACCCAAAGCCCAACTGAAGGAGGATCAAATGATACAGTGTGTTAGCTGTGGATGCCGAGGTTGTGCGAGTAGCGACTAAATGATCCCATCCATGTCTACTTTTATCATTCGCCCAGGAGAAATCCAGGTCCTGGTCATTGGTCATTGGTCTGGATCAACGATCATCGAGACTGCGCACTTGGTGCGATTGACGGTTTAAGAATGCGACCTTTCGACTACGGCTGTCCTACACTACAGACAGATCGGGCCTTTTTGTATCCGAGTAGATATTGCGCAAGAATGACTTACCATTCTAGAGCCTATCTCTCCAGAGCCCAGTCGCCCTGATCATGCGCGCTGTCAACAGGATAGACCTCCGGATCAACCCGCTCGATTTTTTTTTCCTTACACGGGAGATCATTGCTTCGCAGGTATTTTGCCGTTGTCTCCTACTTGTCCGCCCACCTGCGACATCTGCCATCTTCAACCTTGGCTCCGAGAGCAAGGTTATCCGCCGAAATAACACAAACATGGACTTCTTCTCACTTCATGGCTACTGAGCCTAGCCCCTGAATCTGCTTCTGGGTTTCAATATATCCAATATAATAGGTTCAAGGTATCACTATTATCCACGCATTCTCAGTAACAAGCGGAATGGGGTGATACAAGATACAAACGCAGTAACACAGAAATAGGTCATATCGACGTTGCATAGTTCATGTACATCCTAGCAAATATCATCATAAAGGTTATCATAAGATCGTCTCGAGGTCAGCTAAAGTCAAACCCGACACCGAACTTACCCTCCGCCCAAAACTCCAGGAAGAACACTGTGCAAGCGCCAAAATTCAAGAAAAAAAAAAAAAAAAAACAAGAAGTTCCATCAACGCCAAATCTGTTGTGTCAAAACCAATGGGGTACTAGGTATTAAAGCATGTGTGCGCCGCCAGAACTGAGAAAGGACGCTGAATGTGCTCCGTGAACGATGAGAACCCTCCAAAAAAAAAAAAGTAAAAAAGACGAGAAACAAACACCTCCTTCGAAAGATGAGGAAATGGTTGAGGATGTTCAAAACAACGTCTTGCTGTTCCGAAATTGCGGCCGTGGGATATGTGATCGCGGCCTCGAAGGATCGTCTTTGCTCGAACCTCCAATTTTCTGGAAACCTTGCAAGAGATCAACGCCGTCTACTTCCCGGGAATTGTCATCAAAAAGATGGAACGAGAAGAAGTCATCGTGGGAAACGTCGGCATAACGCCTGGAGTCAGGGAGTTTTGATGGTGACTCGGGGAAAAGGAGTCCTTTGGATTTGTTGGGTGACAGAGCCTTGAGACCTCCAATCCGGTTGTTGGCACTCATAGCAGTAATGTCTGACAGTACATTACTTGCCGATGCACCTGTGTCTACACAGCCGCGTTTAGCCGGACGTCGTTCGGGCGAGCCATAAGCCGGTGTAGATATGCGATCAGCGGTGGAGTCAGAAAACACATCAAAGTTGGCGTGAAGGTTAACATTGGGAGTATAAG
Organism: Aspergillus kassunensis; assembly: GCA_027569205.1. Taxonomy (NCBI): domain Eukaryota; kingdom Fungi; phylum Ascomycota; class Eurotiomycetes; order Eurotiales; family Aspergillaceae; genus Aspergillus; species Aspergillus kassunensis. The sequence goes on along the minus strand of JAPDEQ010000013.1, from coordinate 46,954 downwards.
GTTCCTCCTGTATCTTGAAAGCAGGACTCCATGGAGTTGGCTCGTCCATGAGACCCAGGTGCTTGATGGGAGAGTTGACCATTTGCTGGATCCTTTTGCGGTGATTCCGAAGATTGGTGTTTGGCGACACTGAAGGCGGGGGTTTGGCCGGTTTCTTGAATTTGAACGCAGGTGTAAGGGGAGTCGGTTGAATGCTCATGCATCCATCGCGGATGGGAGAGGATCCAACAACTACGCCAGGCTCCTTCAGGAAACCGGAATGGCTCGGACTAATATCATGTGAAGAGCTTCGGATTCGCGCAATTTCTTCTTCTGCTCTTCCACGCTTGACGCGGTACGGCTCAATATCAAGGTCGGAAGTCAAGATATGACTAGCCTTGTTTGATCGCATCGCAGACGATTCGAGTGACGAAAAATAGCCACTATCGTTCATGGCATTCGATTTCCGTTTGCGATGACGCGGGGCATTGGTAGAAATAGCAGTGTGGGACGGAGAGGGCGGGGTTCCAGGACGGGCGAAGCGCGGTGGTGCAACCGGGGGAGAGGAATGTATTGTTTGGAGCGGGGAGGAGCGTGGGGGAGGGACATGTGCTGTGCAAGCATTGGCGCTCTCCTCTGCAGTATCCTCCTGAAGGGCAGGATCGGACGCGGGAAGTGTAGCATCGGACGATAAATCGACGTTTTTGGAGCTCTTTGTAATAGGTACATGGGCAGACTGCGGGACGGTCCAGATAGTGCTGCTCGAACTTTGGGGCAGAGTAGGCTCCCGCTGTGGTACTACAGGATTAGGCAGACTAGACATGGTAGCGCGGCGCAAAGGCTTGTCTTTGATAAACTGTGCTTCCATGCCAGATTCAATGGCCCAGTAGTTCCCTTTACCGGGGTCGTCTTTTGGGCGCTCTTGCTTGACAAACGCTTTGTTCAAGCTGAGATTATGGCGAATACTATTTTGCCAACCTGAATCACTGTTCTTGTAATATGAAAACGTGTCTGATATCCATTTATAAATATGCGCCAGGGTTAATCTTCGATTCGGGGCGCGCAGGATAGACATTCCGATCAGGGTAGCGTAACTGTAGGGCGGCTTTGTGCCGTCATCTTCGATCGTTGGCAGCTCATGGGGCTCTGGTAGGCGCACTAAGGTAGTCTCATCCTGCCTCTGCTTCTTTGACCGCTCTTTTAATGGTGCGGCTTCCAGGAGAGATCTTTTCAGAGATTGCTTGGCGACCAAAGACGGCTCAGGAAAATCCGCGAAATTATCAGCTGACGACATGTCCACAGGCCAATGATCAATTGAAGCGTGATTGTCAGTGCTGATGCTCGAAAATGTTGTGAATAGCGCTGACTGCGGCATTGGTGCAGATGAGGAGATGGTAGGGTGAAAATAGGTGTCGAATGGAATCTTCTTTATCGGAGAGTCGGTAGTGAATACAGGAGGACTAGGGGCAGTTATAGGAACAAAGCTCAATTTCCCTTCGCTGGAAAATGAAGTTTGCGAATCGCGACAGGCTTTCGTAGGCGATACCCTGTTTGAGGAAGTAGTAGTCGGGTTGAGGACGTGACCATGGACTGAAGGGGGTTCTTCAATAGGTTGCAGAGGTAGAGGCGATGGTTCTAGCCAAGGTTGTGAACTAGGTTTCGCCTTATCATGAGATGAGGGTGTTCCCGAGATGCACCGTGAGAGTTGTTTGGGGCTCATTGTGCTGCTGCCAGGTTGAATCCGTCTCTGACCGTCGTAGACGAACCAGTTGGCGCGCTGCAAAGCTAAAAACCACAGCCAACAGCGATAGATTCAGGTTTGACGATTTGAATTCTCGATTGTTCCCATTTGTTGGTCAGCCAGGGCAGGGTGGATGCCGGTTGTAGAGAAAAGACGTATGAGTCCAGGCTTGAGGTGGTGACGGTATCTTGATAAAGGCAGAAAGATTTGTTACACAATAAAGTACAACCGAATGAGCGCTGGAGAGGCGTGGGCCGCAAGAAGTCGATGATGGGGCAAATAGTCACAGGCGCGAAGCAGTGAGATGGAGAGTTAAGGGAATTGAGGGGACCAGGTAATCTGGAACGCGGGCGATTCGACTTTTAATCAATAATACTCTGCTTGGTAAGGTTGCGCAGCCCAAGTGGGGTGGTGCGAGATACCTTTCTGAATCTGAATCATGGATTTAAGTTGAAATGGATAATGGAAGAAAGGACGAGCCTGAAGGCCTGACGATGTTGATTATCGATGTCGGGCGCGACTCGATGCAAATCGTATGGTATGGTTACAACGCGAGCGCGTCACGCGTCGTAGAGCGGTCTCGGCCGACCGCTGGAGACTATGGTATTGTCATATCATGACAATACACCGCGGGCGTCTTGAAAGGAATATAGACTAAGCTTAAAATAGCAGTCGGAGATCTGGGGCTTTGCTAACGACTGGCCCAGAGTGGCTCTTGATCCGCCACCAAAAGTCTCAAAAGTCTTCGTGTTGGCGATCTCGGCAGATCATGTGGCTCGATGAGATTCATTTGACTTGGACAATGGACATGCTGTGAGACAAGTGGCACTGCAAAAGCGCGAAATGATGGTACCTGCAACATCAAAGCTTCTTACATTATTGTCTGCGCTGCAGTACCTAGGGGTCGCGTGTCACGACCACTTCTCCATAAACAGACACTAGGGCATGTTATATCCCTTCAAAGTTCAAACTCAATACTTCAACATAACCAAGGGACGTCCTTGCAGTGACTGCGCATCAAATGTACGGAACAGGGAGGGGGCATCTTGGCTGGGATGATAGTATGTAACAATAGGTCTCCCGTCAGTGTTAGTAGTAGTGCTTTGCAAGGAGATGCTTCATGCATCAAGGAACATTGAATAGTAGTATTATCTCCATTGTGTGAAAGAAGACATTACTTTGTATGCCGAGAACAATCGGCTAAAAATGCCATCAAATCTTGTTCAAAAGTGCAACATGATGAGGGGCGTGCTGGGAAATTAAAGAAGAACATGCCTCTATATATATATATGACAAAAAGAGGCTCTGGATTACCCGTGACGAAAGAAGTCTATCCCAAACAGAAGTATAGAAAATTGGCTGAAACGTCCGCCAAATCACTCAATAACGCCACCATGCAGAAAACATCGCGAAAGTAAGTAAGCATCTCCCAGAAACCATGATTATCAGAAATGTCAAAGCCCGGGGTTTTCGAGGCTAGTAAAAGATATGGTGGATATACTATAACAAGAAATGTTCGCTGAACTGTACAGAAGGTCGGTGAAAAAAGGGCAGGGCAACGGAGAAGCGACTGGGCTCCTCTATTCTAGAAACGTGAATAGGCTTGTATGTATAATGTTGAGGGCACGGTCTGCGTCTCGCTCTTCAATGACGCACGAGATATTGATTTCGCTTGCACCTGGAATGAAGGAATTGGGTTAGTTTTTGGTCGGGATTAAACAGAAAGAAGTCATGCGTACCTTGAGAGATCATTTCAATATTGACATTGTTCTCACCAAGCGTAGTGAACATGCGTCCGGCCACACCAACCATATTCTTCATCTGTTTTCCGACAAGGCTAAGAATGGCCATTCCAGGAATTATATCGACGGTACCATATCTCTGCAAATCGTTCAAGGCCCCTTTCAAATCCTCGTCAATAATTTGATATTCGTCTCTCCCAACACCGTTTAGAAGAGGTCTCTCGGAATGAAGGGCCATTGATACGTGGACCTCGCTGGTGGATATCAGATCAATTGACAGTTTCCATCGGTCTAGGACGGAGAAAATGCCCGCGAAAAACCCGTGTGACAAAGAGCGTTTGTTCGAGTGCACATTGATAACGAGAATATTGTGCTTGATGGTGACAGCAGTCGGGCGCTTGGGCCGTTGCAGGAGACTTGGGCTCCTCGTACGGAACAATCTCGGGTCGTGACCGGGGGTGGTCCTTTCAAGTTCATAGGAAGAATCGGGGAAAATCACGGTTCCATTCCCCCTGGGGTTCATAACGTTCTTGATGCGGATCGGAATTTTGGCGCGGATAACCTGTTCCATAGTAAAAGGATGAATAACCTCCGAACCGTAGAATGTCAGTTCGGCAGCTTCGGCAGGCGTAATGGCGGGCAGCAGACGTGCGGTTGGCACTTTCCGAGGGTCTGCAGTAAAAATTCCATCGACTTCTTTCCACACCTGAAGTTCTTTCGCATGGATCCCAACAGCAACTAGCGCCGCACAAAGGTCAGTATAGCCACGGCCGATTTGATCTAGAAGACCACCAGGTACAGTCCCAAAGTAACCGGTGATTACTGGAACTTTGTTTTCGCAAGTACGGATCTTCCGGTCAAGAGCAGCAGCAAGATTGTCGTAAAAGCCCTGGTCAAGACCTTGCCCCGATATGTGAAAATCGATGATCTCAGATAGATCCACATATTGCGAGTCTACTCCTCGGTCTTGAAGGAATGCAGCCATGAGACGGCAACTCAGCTTCTCCCCTGTGCTTATGACCTTATCAACGCAACGCGCACTGATTTCCCCCAATGTCTGAGCAGCTTCTAGGACCTTAAGGACCCTTGCGCATTCGGTGTTGATCTCTGAAACAAGTCTTGTTCTGATTTCGTCGGATTTGATCTCAGATTCAACTACTCCGACATGTTCCAGCCGGACCGCCTCGACAAAAGAGAGGTATTGCTTCGATTGAGAATGTTCGGCATCGCGTGCGGCTCGTAATAGACTAATCAGTTGATATAAGACATCAGTTTATTGTCCAACGATAGAGCAAGGTGTAGCTGTTCCTTCGTGGTCGACATCGCAGCAGCGGGTGACTCACCGGTTTGTAGTGCCCTCAGCCTTTGTAGAACTACTCCTCGCAGAGCAAACCACGGCAACATTGTGTTCTGACAAGCTTGGACTGAATGACTGAAACATTAGCACGAGATTATAGACATGGAAACCGTAGAGGTGGTTCACCGGACGACTTGATCAATTATATTGTGCGCAAATTTGCCGACACTTGTTCCTCCAAACTTTTGTACAACCCAAGTACTGCTGGCAGACTTCGTTGGTAACGTAGATATTGTGACGGAATTTGAGGGCAGACGGCCATTCATCTTGGGACTTCAATGTGTCAAATTTGTATTCTGAGCAAGTATGACTGCGGCAACGGCTTCTTTTTATGTGGCCCGGCGGGGTTGCGAAAGCGGAGGACATTTTTTTCCCTTTCTCATTCCGCCTTCACATGTGGAGAACGAAAATCTTGTAACTTGGAAGATGAATCATCCTATGAATAAAGCCCGCAATCGGAGTCTTTTTCTGCCTGATTGGCCAAGAATAGTTCTAAAAATGCAGTGCCAACTGCCAAGTGCTTCCAACTTTGTGCCTGAATCAGAACCTCTCGAGTGAGTTGAGTCTCTTGACATCCCCAACCTTAAAGCAAATCTCAAGGCACTACGACTACCTCGGTACTAGTGCTAGGTATGAAGTTGAGCTAGTCTTGATATCGGTGTGAAACAATAACTTAACCATTCTCACAGGCAGTACAGAGTATTAGTAGCACTGAGCTTAGGCGACCTTCGCGAATTTGTCTAGTATTTACTCCGTACCATAATGCTTATTATTTCAGCCTGATGAGGCTTGTGAGGCTTGACCTGCATGCAATAAAGACAGTTTCATCTATTTACTTTGCATATCGCATCTTGTCACGACCTCTTTGGCACACATGAAGAAAATACATACCTTGCTCTGTATTTGCAATCTTTTGTGCTAAAACTCTCCACGGTCTCACGGTCTCACTTTATCATTCTCCGCCGTCTCGTCCCAGCCCTCTCCACAGAGCAAGATCAGGGTCCTCTTGGTGTTTGCAGACCGTCTAAACTATGGATGCACAAATCTCAAACAGCCCGAATTGTCCCTTGTGTCCTTTTTTTGACCAGGACAGCAACTTCGTTGCCCAGCATGTCCAATATTGTCATCCTGAAAATGATTCACATGCTGATTCAGAGGCCCACAATGTTTCTCGAACGACACATAGAACAAGTCTCGAGGATCAAGTATCAGCTTTCACCGATGACGAACTCTTTTGCGAGTATAGCTCTTCCCGCTTAGAAGAGATGACGGGGCTAGGGGGATATGGACCCTCTGAACAGGTTATCTCCTCCCAACCTCGATTACAGATAGAACGCGCTGGATACGCAGATCAAAGCCACGCGACTAATAATATTGCCTCACAAGTTGATGATCAGAACGGCTCGCCTTTTCTTGTGTCCTCGAGGAAGACGCCCAAGGGTAACATCAAAAGACTAGGGGTGTGTTCAAGTTCTATACTCTTTTTGAAAAGCTTTTTTTTATCCATTGCATACTAATGAAGTTTGTTGATTTAGCGTGGCGAGCTGGGACCTTACGCTCACGAGAAAAAAATGCCTTCGTGGCTTTTCCGGTTGCTAGACACAGGCAATGTGACAACCAAAATAAACAAAATCACCCCGGACGGCCGAATATCAAGACATGTAATCGTCGAGAATCAAACATCTAATGTCGTGCCGGCGCTTGCTCAATTATGTGGGCAAGATAAGTCTGTTCAACGTGCTTTCCTCTGCAGTACCAACGTACATCAGATATCCAAGATGCCCAGAGAAGGGGGATTCTGTGGGTACAGGAACATTCAAATGCTGGTTTCTTATCTACAAGAGTCCTGCAGCCCTGGAAGTGAACGATTTCCAAAGACGCTGCCCACAATTCTACAGCTCCAAGATATGATCGAGCACGCCTGGGATTCGGGGTTCAACAGTACGGGCAGAACTGAGACTGGCGGAATTAAAGGAACTAGGAAATACATTGGTACCTCTGAGGTAAGAAGACTCCTAAGATTTGAGTACAACACGCGTGATATTGAACTCGCTTTACAGGCACAAGCTCTCTTTCTCAGTCTTGGGATCCAGTATGTTTGAATTCGGGATGTCGGCCACACGGCAAAGAATGCTAACGCTCAGGAGATGCGAAGCAAACAGTATTGGGAAAACAGATGAGATGCCCGCTCATAGCTCACTACTATCACACATCGCTACGTATTTTAGAAGCGCAAGCCCCTTGGATACCGATAAAGTGGTTCTCACAAACCTGCCACCAATATACTTCCAACACCATGGTTAGCATCTCCTTGTCTCACTACTGAAGAATATTGTTTGCTAAACTCAGCTTTACTGTACAGGCCATTCTATGACTATCGTTGGTTTCGAAATCCGGGATAAAGGAAGCGCTAATATCCTAGTATTTGACCCGACTTTCAAGACACCCTCTTTGATCAAGAATGCCTTGGCTACGAAATTAAAGACCCCGGAGCCCGCTCGGATATTGAAGGGATATAGGCGGGGTGTTAACTATTTACAGAAGTATCAGATTTTCGAACTCCTCAAGTACGCTCCCAGCCGTTCATTACCAACTCTTCTAACCGCTGCAGGCTGTCTCGTCCTGGCATCCCGCCGGACAACTGATCCATTGTCTATTGCCGACGCCAAATTGGATGTGTATGGCTTCTTGCCTTATAGTAAGACTAGACCAAAGCTTTCCGAGAGTACATACATACTACTCCGTACTATGTACATCAATACTATTCATCCCTGCTGACCCCCACTCTTCGAACATCCGCGGTGCTGCCTGGGGCACCCATGGAATCACACCCCACTAAATTTTTTCTCTCTTGGCATCTAAAATATCGATTGATCACGACGAGAAGCAATGTACTCGAGCGACTTTTCAGTTAAGTGACTGGTCTAGATCATAAGAGGAAATGCGGTCTTCACCAAATATCATCATTACCGGCACCCCTGGTGTCGGGAAAACTGTGCACTGCGAACAACTAGCCCAGGAGACTGGCCTGCGGCATCTATCGATAAACCAGGTCGCGAAAGACCGGGGCTGCTATGACACTTACGACGAGGAACTGAAAACATGGGTCGTGGACGAGGACAAAGTATGTTTCTTCTTGTCTCTTCCCTTTTTTCCTTGCTTCGATAGAAGTTGGTTGTCAACATGTATTGCACATTTACACCATTTTCTTTCTGTTACTTACTTGATTCGAACCCTTGCAGCTTCTAGATGCGATGGAAGACGAGGTACTCCAGGGAGGGTTTCTAATAGACTGGCATGCATGTGATCTGTTCCCCAGATCCTGGGTAGACCTTGTCGTGGTCTTGCGCTGCCCCTCTACATCTGTTTTGTATGACCGACTTAGTTCAAGGTAATTGCGTCCGATACCCTTCTCCTCCTGCGTTTGAGTTGTGCCTATTTGGTCACCACTTGCCCAGGTCTCTAGTCTCTATTTCGTCAAGATAAGAAAAACCTAACGGCCATTGTAGGGGATATCATGAAACAAAACTACAAGAGAATCTAGACGCGGAGATCTTTGGGGTCCTCATCGAAGAGGCTCGCGAGGCTTTCGACGAAGAAGCCGTGGTTGAACTAAACAGTGAAGAAGATGACGACGTAGAGGGAAATTGCGTAAGGATCTCATCCTGGATAGCAAACTGGAAAAGCGACCAAAACAATGATTTAGATTGAGGTCATGCGCTATTATCTTGAATACCGAATCTATCACGCCGACGCCTCGACTGATGCCTGTTGTTCAGCCAACCACTTCTGTAATTTAACCAGAGCCTTGTACCTGTGAGAGATACTATTCTGTCCGGATGTTAGCATTATTGGGGGCTATGGAATCGCAATTCTAAGGGTCAATGCACACCTTATCCTCCTTCGTCATTTCTGCATAAGTCTGCCCGTCATACTCAAAAATCGGGTCCCATCCTGAATCAAAGGACCGAGTTCAGCATTAACAATATCAATACAAAGTTGGACGATCATACCAAAACTTTCCGGGCCTCTAGGTCTCACAATGGCACCCTTTAGACCAAACGTCAGCTTCTCAACTCAAGATGTGCGCATTGAATCCAAACCTCTGTGCGTCCTTGAAACAGAATCGGCTCCGACTCGGGTCCATGACAAAACGCGAAAGTACACACGGCCTCTGCTTTTCTCGACTCAAACGAATCGAGCATCTTATTCAGCCCCTTATGGCCCAGCGCCTCAAGGAACGATTTACTAGTAAGAGAACTTAGCTTGTAAAGGGATAAGTTTGCTTTCAGATATCTTTACATATAGGGACCGGGTAGGCCTTCCAGAGCATGAAACTCCAGGGCCGTGTCTTCAGTCAATACAGGACCTCGAACCTATAAAACTGTTTATTAGGTATCTAATATCTCAACGGCTGTACACACGAGTGTAAGCTCAGTATCCTTCTTGTGCTACTTACTACTTTTGCTGCGTGTCTGCACTTTGCTTTTGCTATTTCTTCGATGCTGCCCTGTATTTCGGGTACATCAACGGTTTGGTTTTGAACATCGATGACGCCACCCAATATCGCTCTAACCTCCGCCAATTTATTTTTGTTGCTGGTAATAAAATTGAGAGTCTTCATCGTCTTTGGCAGGGAATGTCCAATTTCTGTGGTAAGTCTGTGCGGCTGTGATGTGCGCACTATGCAGAAGGAAGAAATGATCGATTATTGAAGCCATCTTAAGATTTATGCCCACCCAGTGTCCCCACATCATTTTTAATCATATATATATTTCGGAAAAAGTACGTATCTACTCCGTAGTACCGTCCACATGCAATCCAATACGTTCTAACTACTTACTATGTACTAATATGTGCTAGTTCAGCTAGAAAGAAATAACTTATGAGTCGTTATGATGCATCTATTGTGTTCGTCTATATATTGAACATAACGGTGTTGTACTTTCTAAAGCGCTTATCCAGCTGGTTCGCAGAGGTCCTCATTATCCGCGATTCGAGAACATGGTAATGGACTACATTACATGTAAGACAAGTTTACTCAACGGAGACTGTGCCATTTTCCGGGACCTCTGGTTTTTCTTGCTGGGCCATCGCCTGGGCTGAAACGATTTCAGCGAGCCTTTTTAATCGTGGTGTTTGGAGCCCTAAAAAAGGTGGTCAGCAGGATTCGGCTTAATTTAACCCGGTCCGCGTGCGCTTACAAGATGGAGTGTATGTTTCCAACGCAGTGATGACCCGAGGCTCTGCGATCTCGTACGGCCCACTGTCCTCCATATCGACCGGGGTCAAGAGAAGCACATCGCTTTTTTCGGTAACACGAGAGGCTACAGCTTTCATGATTTCACCGTTGATGGGTTGCTCATAGTCGGCCACAAGATATTGGTTTAGAAGTTTCTGGATCTGGTTTGGGGAAAGCCTAGGCAAGAGAGCGTTAGATGTAGCCGATAGTTGATGGTGACAGGTATTTCACTCACATCCAACAAATGTCTTGGATAATCTCAATGTCGTTGAGTGTAGCCTTCTTCAGTTGCAGAAGTTTTGTTGCTTGCTGTGTTTGTCAGCTAACCGGTAACCAACTGTGTTCGGGCGGACTTACCATGAGGTGCTCCAGCTGAAGTGTCCCTTCTGGCATATCATGACTCTTGCACCATTCTTCAATGCGGGTTATATTGTAATTAATCTGAAGCCCTCGTTTCCAAGAAAGGAAGTTCCGTCTCATTAACAGGTCATTGAAAGCCGTGACACCAACAAGCCGTAGGAGTTCCGTAACAGTCTGGGTCACAATCGAGTCCTCTAGATAGAAGGCCTTCATTGCCTTATAGACATTGTTCAAAAGGCTGAGAAGGTTGTCCATGCTATAGGCTGGATTGTTGTTCGATGGAAGAAGCTTGCCAAGAAAACGATTTGTTTCGTTTGTAACGAAGCCAGGAAGTGATTGGGACTCGATGATGGCTGGGACAATCATTTTGTACAGTTTCTTCTTCAGCACCTTCATCCAAGTGTGGTAAATGTTGAATTCCAAGCTCTCCAAATCATGCTTGACGATTTCCAAAAGGCGATCGTACTCATAATTATCAGTCTTCTGCGCTTCATACCAGTCTTCGGCCAGAAACACGAATGAAAGCATCTCATGCACATTGGAAAGCCAGAAGGCGCCTGGGTTTATGGCATCCTCACCATCATGCTGCATGACTTCCTGTTGTATTGACTGCATGACGTTTGCCAGGAAGCGCTCTGATTCCTTCACAAAGCCATTGTTCCACATTTCAGAAGTAACGAGATTAATCAAATAGGCGGGGAACAGAACCTCCTTCTCTGTGGGGGGCGGTGTCGAATTCGGTGGTGGAATCTTCAGGTTTCGGATCAGGCCCACTGTGACTTCTTCGTTGAGGTCGTCTTCTTCGGAAAGTAAAGTCTCAAGCTCTTCCTCAACGGAATCAAGACCTGATGAAAGTGCAGTTCCCGGGATATTCTGGCGGCCCAGTGCGCTTGGAATAGCCATTGAAACAGGCCGAGGGTTATACACCCCACTAAATCTATCGGTATCGATCCTCTCCGCTCCAGCACTGCGTCTTTTGGGCTTTGTCTTTTTCGAGGCGACCAAGTTGATGAGCCCATTTGCTGGTGGTGGCACAGGTCCACCATTCTGTTGGTCTCCATTCAATCCTTGCACAGGTAGAGTTCTTTTCGCAACCTCTAGCTGTTCCTCAAGGTCGATGACTTGTTGGCGAAGAGAGGATTTTTCGCTCTCGGCCTCCGCGTTCAATTGCTTAAGCTTGTCTAGTTCCTGATTTGCCGATCGTATTGATTCACGCGAGGCCCTTTCTTCTTCCTGGAGGCGCTTGATGGTCGCCTGTGCCTCAGCATGATTTTGCTGCAACCTAGTCATCTCTTCTTCCATCGCCGTCAATCTAGCAGCGGTGATTCCAGCTTGGTTGGCCTCCGCCTGAAGTTCTTTCGACCGATTTTCCAGCGCGTTGTGTCGACTTCTCCAGGACTTTAATTGGGCCTCGTAATTCTCAAGCTGAGAATTGAGCGACTTGTTCTCCCGTTTCAAGGATTCCAAATACTGGGTTAACTCGACCACCTTATTTTCCAGTTTATACGAAATCTGCTTCAGGTCTCTGGCTTCTTCTCTTAGTGTCTTGTACTCATTCCTCGCCTGTTTACCCCTCCAAAGATTTTGGACTAGGATAACCTGGCGGCGATACTGACGCCATGCACGCAATTGTCGCCAGGAACGGAAGGCACGCTGTATGATCTTTGCTGCGTTGCCGTGTATTGTATCCAAAATATTTCGCCGACAAAGAAAACCCTTTGATAGCGATTGGAGAAGAATGACATTGTTGCGAATCTGGACATACTTTTTTCGTTCTTTTTGTCCACGCCATACCCTCTGAATGGTCGTGGCAGCCTTGATTCGACGTATGTCCGCTGCACGCTGTCTAGCGGTGAACCCTCTTATGAGAGATTGAGTGGCGAGAACGGAGGAGCGCGCTTCGAGATATCTGCGTCGATAGTACTTGCAGCGCAAATTTTTCTGTATCATGATGGCGCATTCGTTCAACCTCGAAGTCCGAAGGTTCTCCAAGAAAGCAAGCATACCAGCCCGAAAGAATATTTTGTTCAAGCCCAGTTGGTATTTATCGTGCTTCTGCTTAGTGGCATCGCCAAGCGCTTTCTGTAGGATAGCATGGCACATATCCTTGATCTCTGACGTCCACTGCGACGAGTGACAGAGCATGTAGTAACGAAACGCAAATTCCTCGTAGGTCCAACGAGTAGGATATCCAGCCGTACTGATGCGAACTGTTTCAAGAACACCACAGGCCCTTAATTGATTAAGTACCATTGGCCCTTCAAATTTCCACGCCTCTTTCGCTTCGTTGGGCTTTATACAGCGGATGTAGTGTACATCAGTGGAGTTGATCGTGCCCATCAATTCAATCAATGAGGATTTGAAGATGCCTCCAAGTGTCGGCTTGCGGTTAATGGCAACACTAATTTTGCGTCCCGGGGCAGTGACTGCTTTCGATGAGACAGCAGCCGAATCCTTTTCGCGGACGGCCGCAGCTGTATCCAAGATTTCTTTCACGAAGCCGTTGGAGGAGCCGCGCAATATGTCCATATGCTCGTCTGGGACAGTGTCCCGGTTCTTCTCAATAAAACCATCGGACTCGTATGTCACTTCGACAGCATAGTGGCATATAGTGAAGGCTGACTTCCCGAACCTCGGTTTCCTGTAGAACTTTTGCTTGGTGACAAAATTGTGATGAAGTTTGGTCACAAATTGTTCATCGGAGCCCATAGGTAGCCTGGATTCCTCATCAAGAAGAGATAAAATTCCCAATTTTGCCTCAATGAGGTCAATGCACGGTTGGTTGTCTGAGAAGTCAATGAATGTCCAATCTATCTCTTCCCGCACGTATTCTTCCTGTTCGAGCTTGAAGACGTGCTGATTGAATTCCTGCTGTAATTTCTCATTGGCGTAGTTGATACAGAACTGTTCAAAGGAGTTTTTGGCGAAATGTTCAAATCCGTAAATATCCAATACGCCAATAAACGATTTGAATTTGCTCAGAACTTGATCAGTTGCTAGACCACGGTTGATCTTGTCGACTAACCAGTCAAACAAACTCGAGTATATAAACTTGGCAACTGAGTCTCTCACGACGATTGCCTGTTGCTGGGTTAGGTTAGAAGTGATCTTCTCTCCTCTCGTGATGAGCTGTTTCTTGACTATCCATTTAGCAAACTCATTAGCGTCGATTCCAAGTATATCGCATGCTTGCGTAAGCGCGGGTTCCGACGACGAAAGAGTAGAGTCGGTCCTTGTAGCAGATATCTTGACATTGCCTAGATGCAGCAAGGCAGCAAGGATACGGAAGATTTCAGATTGCGTTTTTTCAGGTACGCCGATCGTCCCTAAGGATTTCTTCGTCGCACTGAATTCTGCTTTATCATCGACTCCATCAATGATTGGTGTTCCACCCTGATTAAGATAGTCGAAATCTTCGACCGACGCAAGACCGAGTTCTTGCTTTTCCAGATCAGTCGCTCCCGCCACAAGCTGGTAGAAAATGTGATAATTGCGTTCCTTGAGAGGCTGAAAGACTAAACGTGACCTCTCTAGGAGATATGTTCGTATCTTGGCGCCGACGATGTTGGTATTGTCGTCAAACATAATCTCAATGTACTTTCCAAATCGTGAAGAATTATCGTTTCGCGTAGTTTTGGCGTTACCAAAAGCTTCCATAACCGGATTCGTAGCCAGAATTTGTTCTTCGGTTTCACTGATTGCATCGGCTCTACTTGTGGTGTACTTTCCAGGCTGGTCTGAAGACTCCCGAGTCGCGAAGTATCGCATGATATATTTTGCGCTAACTGTTTTCCCAGCGCCAGATTCGCCCGAAACCACGATCGTTTGATTTTTGCCGTCTCGCAACATATCTCTATAACATAGCCTCAATAAGTCATGTGGGCAATAAAAGCAGTGCTCGCACTTACCCAAATGCTTCTTCGGCGATGGCGAACAAGTGCGGTGCTTGCGATGCCCGGTGTTTTCCAGCATAAACTTGAACCATCTGCGGCACGTACAATGAATCAACTCGAGCAAAGGGGTTGGTCGCAATAAGAACGATGCCACTATATGTGTATATTTCTTTCTGCGCATAGCGCAATTTGATCGCCTGCAAGACTTTGGGAGGAGTTAGGTCTAGATATAGCAGCCAGTTGAGAATATAGTATTACCAGCGGGTTCATTCAGATGGGACAAATTCGTAAGATCTTCGCTAGCTTCCAGCATAGCAGGGTTCATCAACGGCGGCAATTCGGGGTTGTTATCCACCTGCAACTGGGCTTGTGTGGTTTGAATCTCTTTGGACTTTTTGGCATGTCTAGGTTAGTATCTTGTTGTCTCTGTCCGAATATATGTGAGGTAAAATGGAACGAACCTCGCCATTTTCCAGGACAAAAACAAGGCGAACTTTGTCATCATCAACGAGCTTCTCTTTGACCTCAGAGGCAACCCAACCCTCAGCTGTATCAGGTTGCCAGGCCCTTGTTCCAACCTCATAGTTGTGCGCCATGGTGATCTCCGTGATTTGTGCGGATTGGAAGGTAACAGGATATTATGCAATCGCTCAAAAGATGCTGAGAAAAGACATCTAGAAAAGTAGCATAAACAAAAGTAAAAAAGTGACCTTTAAAGAAGAAAGAACAAATTGCCTTCCAGGGCACTGATTATCAAATTGTTGATTGTGAGAAGAGATCTTTCATGCATCACCAAAGCAGAAATTCCGAGGATGATGGATGACCAGACTGGGCCGCTCTCAACGCAGCCCCTGAGCCTTAAGCAGCCTCGGGTCCGCGCCACTGGCTGAGCCCGATCCCCACACTGCTACCAAACGCCAAGAGGCTGTACAACTACGGAGTACACTACGTACCAATTACATGTCCTTGGACGTCGTAGACGAGTACCGACTCCTACTATCAAAAGTACGTATCTAGCAGTAGCCCCATTTCCTCCTTGACCGCTAGGCGAGTTGATTATTATTAACAGAATTTATTACTCAGGTACATCATGCTGTGTAGAAATCAGAACTTTGTTCTAGATTTTAAGAACACTGACAGCCAATTCGTGTAGTAACCTTGGAATGAATCCCTGTATCATGCATTTTTCATAACATTTGTGCTAGTAACACGCATGTTCAAGAACCATTAGATGAAAATGTACCTACTCCTCGCGCCACCAATGACTCGACATTAATATATGAAATAGAGAGAAAGCGGGAAAACAGGACAGAAGGTAGCTTGAGGTAAATAATATCCGCCAACATGATAAAGGCAGAGACGTAATGGCCACCTATTAATCCATGGATTTGAGAGTCCCGGTATGTTATTGGGAATACCTTGCTCGCCAGGGAGAAGAGGAGGGGGGGGGGTTGTTCGCATTAGACAACTTTGCTAGACATTGTTGAAAAGAACAATTTGGAGCGACAAAGGAAGGGAAAGGCGTAATGTGGGATATAAAGCCCCCGCGACAAGCGAACACAAGCGCACTCCAGAGCTATTTAGACTTGTGAGCTGCGCAGCTTGAGGCCACATTTAGCTCTGCTTGCACTCTGCCGCCTCCTTTTTTGGCTTGGAAGAACCATCCTGTTCAGCATTAGTGACCAATAATGATAAATGGATAGCACATCACAATGTACACACCTCTTCATCGGAATCATCAACGTCTCTATCAGAACCCCTGCCATCTTCGTCCTCATCGTCATCCTCATCATCCTCATCGTCAAACTCATCAAATTCATCGGGATCCATCTCGTCACCCAGTTCCTCAAATTGGAGAGCCTCACCAGTGAACCAATCGATGGCTCGGGGGATGAGCTTCTCCTTGATATCTTCTCCGAGCTGGTAGTCAAGCTCAAGGCGCTCCTCAATGTCCGTGGCAACAGTATCATCATCATCTGTGGGGGGTTGGGGAGGAGCAAAGAAGTTGAAGAAGGACTCTGTCGGCACGGTGATTTTCACGACACGAGTTTGTTTTGTGCCTGCTAGTGGGTTAATGTAAATTGTGTAAACAGACAATGTTAAGCTCACTCTTGTTTCTTTGCTTCTTGCTTTCCACCCGAACGGTGAGATCCTTCTCGGCTTTCCACTCAATCTTAGTGCCTTCCGCATGATCGTAGATGAAGTCACCCCCGTATCCATTTTCTTCTTTGTAATAGTATGTTTTCGAGATTGTCTTGTTGTTGAAGAACTCGTTGTCGGCGAATTCAAAACTAAGCCTGAACCCAGGGCGATCAAGGTACTCCATGCGAATATCAATAAGATGCTTGAGAGCCTCCTCATCCTTGTCGGTTATCATATCGGAGAGAGAGATCTGATTCTTCATTGCGGAGAGCCAAAATTCCGGGATCCCCGCCATTGGAGAATCCTTCTCGTCCTCCTCTTTCTTCGTCTCTTCGTCTTTAGCGTCGACATCCTCTTCCTCCACTTTGCCAGCTTCGATCTCGATATCGGTGGGCTCGGCTGCTCCATTGACGATTGTGGCACGTCTTTCGTAGAGAGGAGTGAACTTGGCGAAATACTTCTTTTCGAGTTCGAGAACCTCCTCCTGGAACTGGGCTTCCAGTTTGGCATGTTCCTTTTGGATGCCTTTCAGTCCAGCGACACGCCGGCGGACAGAGGCGGGCAAGGACTCAATGTAGCCCGATGAACGGCCAACGAGTGAGCCAAGTTTGCCCTGGATCATGGAGACAAGCGCAGGGTTCCTTGCAAACAGAGAAGCTGCTGTAGCAGGGTCAAAAGATTCTGCCGATTATCAGAGGCATGTTAGCTATACCACCTCTTGAATATCACATTATAACATATTCGAGAAAAAAATTTACCTTCTTTGATGCTGGAAACTCCAGGTTGCTGAGCATGGGAAGAGATGGGTGCATTGTTAGCTGGTGTGTTTTGGGGGGTCCTGTCAGTCATATCGTCAGAGATCAAGATATGGCAAAATAGGTTGACAAGCGCTCTTCACATATTTAAGCAGAATGGGATCACATACGGGGCGACAGGGAAATCTGCCTTCTTATTCCTGATGGGTTCAGACATCTTGAATATTTAGTCGAGAATGTACGGAGACCTCGAGAAGGGAAAAATCCGTTGAGGGGTTGTCGCGGAGAGAGAGGTAAAGGGTTGAAAGATTTTGATACGCTGAGATTTTGGGGTCTGGAATCCTGGCTTGGTGGGATCTTAGCGCCTTTGGGCCGAGGGGCTTGGCGGGACGAAGTTGGCTGTTGAGAAAGTCGAACCACCCACGCGAATCCTAGTGCGTAATATTTATTCTGGTCTCTGTACTGACTCCTGAGTAACAAGAAGAATCCTGAGCTGAAATAAATAATAATAACCTCCTAGTACAGCTTGATATCTTTGAGAGAAACTTTCTTCTCTTCCACCCTAGGTCCAAAAAAAGATTCAGTCAACAGTAAAAACATACTCTGTATACGGGGCAGCTGTTCACTAGGTAGTACCCAAACTCAAATATTGAATAGTATTTCAGTTTAAGTCAAACCAGATAACAAAGAGGTAGATAGGATTTTGTTTTCTCGTCCCACCCATGACGATGGGATATAGAGTGCCACTATACCATATGCTTGAACTCTCTGAATATATCGCCAAATGCGTATGGACTGTTGCGAGATAATAATAGGCGATGAGCAATATATCTATCTACGCCTACTCTTGAGTAAGTATGAAGATGCCACCCCCAATATTATCGATATCTCCAGTCACCTAGCATTCTTACGTCATTTGCAGACTACCTAACTACCTGATACCTAAACCATTTGAGAACATAAGAACTTTATGCTGATCAAGAATACGTCGGAAACATCTCACCAATTTTGAATAACACACATTACACAAACCTACAAGCGGATCGAAAACAAGGCAGTATAAAACGGTGGCATGCTGGTTGTCCTTCATATCTAGACTTGTCACGTGCTGATAAATCTGGATCGGAGTCGGGAGATAATCATTTTGAATGGATCGAAGGAGCTCTCTTCAATCTGGAAAAGCAAAAAGGACGCGGCTGGTTCGGCCTCACATTGATTATCTACAGAACCTATGCCGTGCCGACAAATTATATGAGCAGATCACTACTATCCGATATACTTGGTACTGACAGCAAAGACATTTATGGACCCGATCACAAAATGGAGCATCCTCCTTATTCAGCCGTCGGCATTCAGTCACCAGAGCCCACTGGCATTATTACAATGGCTCGACGACGTGACTCAATGAGAAGCAGGTCCGGATACCATGAAATTCCGGGTACACCGCGATCCCACTGACATTGGTTTAGTTTCAGTGTTGCGACAGACGTTGGGATGGCTCGCAGCGAAGTAAGTCTACGCGGCTCTACGATTCCACTTTTGGAAACATGCTGAATACATGACAGATCTTCGACGGACCAGTATCGGAAAGCATTCCCTCCAGCATTGCTTCGTTCTCCCGGCGCCGAATCAGACGAGATTCCACCACTAGCTTTTCAAATCCTCAAGAACCTGAAGAAGACACGGCTACGGTTGACTGGCCCCATAGAGATTCTTTAGATCTTGAAGACGGCGTGGATGAGCTGTATTCTGCCGGACTAGATGATACAAACGAATCCATCAAATATTCGTCAAGATCAAGACAATCATCATATCGCCGAAGTTCTGCTGAAGATCCACTTCTTCCACGGCGATCACTATCTATCGGGTCTACCGATAGAGAGTGGAAGAGCGGTGGTAAAGTGAAGCAAGTGATTCACATTCTCTCCGAGGACTCAACCATTGCCATCGCCGGCTTCACCACATCCGCGACTGGCGCTGCGTTATACTATATACTATGCGCCTTGACTTTCGGTTTCGCTTTCCTCTTGCTTCGCTGGTTTCCCAAGTGGAGAGTGCGCCTGCTAGGGTCACCGACACCCTTGAATACGTGTCACTGGGTTGTGGTCGAGGTAAGTACACCCACCTTTAGTTGAGTCGGACATAAATTCTGAGTATGTGAAGGATCAATGGAAACAATTCAGCATAAGTGAAGTGTGCCGTCAAGCATATGAGCGTCCCCTCTCTACCATTTTTGCCGACTCTTACCGATACCAGTATGATGAGGATAGCGACCCGACTGTAGAGAACCTGAGATTTTTCGAATACAGGTACCTACGTTTCTTTTACCATCCCTTAGAGGATAGATTTCTTTTGATCAGTGGTTGGCAAGATCCGTCGTGGACGAACGCAAAGTTGATGAGAGCTGGGCTCAATGCCGAGGATCGAGATAGCCGTGAACAGATTTTTGGCAGAAATGTCATTAATATTCAACAAAAGTCTTTGTCACAGCTTCTAGTTGATGAAGTAAGTACCCATTCTCAACTATAGACTGCCCGGTTTGCTTATAATGGAAGGCCTTCCATCCATTTTACATTTTTCAAATTGGCAGTCTTGTGCTCTGGTCCCTTGATTCATACTACTATTATGCTGCCTGCATTTTCATGATCTCTATCTTGAGTATAGGCACAACTGTTGTGGAGACAATGGCGGTAAGTAATAATTATGCCTACAGACCAAAGTATATCGAGCCCTTATACTAAGTCATATCTAGACAACAAGACGCTTGAAGGAGATGTCTCTCTTTGACTGCGATATTCGCGTTCTTAGAAACGGATTTTGTTAGTACATCGCCTCAAGTACCTGGACAAGCATTGACAACGTCCAGGGAGATCTGTTACATCTCACGAGCTTGTGCCTGGTGATGTCTTTGAGTTTTCTGATCCATCTCTAAACCAAGTTCCATGCGATTGTATCTTATTATCAGGAGACTGTATTGTGAATGAAAGCATGCTTACAGGTTTGTGGCTCAGGCATCTGCTTATTCTTTTCTCTGAAAACTAAGAAGATCGTAGGTGAATCGGTGCCAGTTTCAAAGACCCCATTGACAGATGAGGCTCTCGATCATCTCAACTTAAGTGCTCCTTCTGTTCATCCTGGTATTGCCAGACACTTCCTTTTCAACGGGACCAAGATTATCAGAGCCCGACGCCCGCAGGGGGTTGATGACGACGAAGCCATTGCATTGGCAATTGTAATGAGGACGGGGTTTTTGACCACTAAAGGCGCCCTTATTCGCTCGATGCTTTTCCCCAAACCTTCGGGATTCAAATTTTATCGAGATTCGTTTCGATATATATCTGTCATGGGCGCGATCGCTATTTTAGGGTTCATGGCCTCTTTCGTTAACTTTATACGGCTCGGTGTAAGTATAACCACTGTTCAGTACTGGACTCCGAAGAACTTATGTTTCACAGCTCTCGTGGCGTTTGATCATAGTCAGGGCTCTTGATTTGATCACGATTGTTGTGCCCCCGGCCTTACCGGCCACACTGACAATCGGGACCAATTTCGCTCTAGCCCGATTGCAGAGCAAAAGGATTTTCTGCATCAGCCCTCAAAGGTCAGGTTTGAAGTCCGGTCTGGCAGAGCTTCTATACTGACATCTATGACAGGGTTAATGTGGGTGGCAAGCTTGACGTGATCTGCTTCGACAAAACCGGAACCCTCACTGAAGATGGTTTGGATGTGCTTGGAGTGCGAATAATGACCGAAGACCAAAGGTTTGACTCATTTATATAATGTCTGGATATTGCAGCTGATTTCTATAGATTGACAGATCTTCTGTCGGACGTATC
This sequence comes from Aspergillus kassunensis, assembly GCA_027569205.1. Lineage (NCBI taxonomy): Eukaryota > Fungi > Ascomycota > Eurotiomycetes > Eurotiales > Aspergillaceae > Aspergillus > Aspergillus kassunensis. The sequence continues at coordinate 25,907 of JAPDEQ010000013.1, read as the reverse complement.
ATACCGCCCTCTCACGGAAACTAATGCCGGATTACCCAACTGTTCTGTGAAGTACAACACCATCGTTCGTATCATGGCAACGTGCCACTCCCTCCGGGTAGTCGACAACGAGTTACTGGGTGACCCTCTAGATGTGAAAATGTTTCAGTTCACTGGTTGGGCTTATGAAGAAGGTGGGGGTCATGCACCTGAGCACCATAACTCTGAACATGAAACAATAGTCCCAGCTATTGCTCGGCCTCCTGGGATTAGTGGTCACTATGGTAATACTAATGTAAGAAGTATCACTGTGTTTGGTTGGGAGCCACTAACCTCAATTCAAATTCTCAGGAAACGGTGGAACTCGGTATCTTACGCAGTTTCGAGTTCGTGTCGGAACTTCGACGGGCAAGTGTAATTGTGAGGCAATTCGGCGATAGCGGTGCCACTGTGTTTGTGAAGGGCGCACCAGAAAGTGTGAAAGACATATGTCTATCAGAAAGCTGTCAGTCTTCCTGTCCCTGTGTCGACCATGATTCTCACTGGCCTATAGTGCCTCTAGATTTCGAGGAGACCTTGAATTATTATACACACAACGGCTATCGTGTCATTGCATGCGCAGCCAGATATGAACGAAGATTGAGCTGGATGAGAATTCAGAAAATGGCACGCATAGATGCGGAGTCTAACTTGAACTTCATTGGTTTTATCATATTCGAGAACAAACTCAAACCGAAGTCCACCGAAACAATCATTGAGCTTAATCGGGCAAACATACGAAATATTATGTGTACTGGCGATAACATATTGACTGCAGTGAGCGTTGCTCGGGAATGCGGTATTATAGATGTTGAAGAACAATGTTTCGTACCGCGATTTCTAGAGGGTTAGTTACCTTCGACATATTTCGTCCTATTACTAACAAGTCCAGGCCATCGACTCGACCCCAAAGCCTCACTATGCTGGGAGAATGTTGGAAATCCAAGTCAGAAGCTGAGTCCCCAGACGCTGATGGTATAGTCTATCCAGTACTAATAAGATCCAAGGAGCTGACAGTGTACAGCCCTCACTGGAACCCAGCGAAACTGACTTATCTGTCCCTGGGAATTCGCTCACCCTCCAAAATTACTCACTTGCAATTAGTGGCGATATATTCAGGTGGATCCTAGATTTTGAAGATGAGCTTGTTATCAAGAGAGTAAGCATATTCTGCGGTCTGTGGCCGTAGCGCCATTAGGTTTTTTTCTAAACCCGCTGATCTTTGGCACAGATGCTTGTCCGCGGAAATGTATTTGCAAGGATGTCCCCCGATGAGAAGCATGAGCTCGTCGAAAAACTTCAGTCGCTGGACTATTGTTGTGGATTCTGCGGCGATGGCGCGAATGACTGTGGAGCGTTGAAAGCTGCGGATGTCGGTATTTCTCTATCTGATGCCGAAGCCTCTGTAGCTGCTCCATTTACTAGCCGTCAGTTCGACATCTCTTGCGTTCCAACAGTTATAAGGTCTGGCATCTTTTCCCCTTTGAGCTCGGCGTGACAGCTAATCTTGTCCATTCAGGGAGGGGCGGAACTCGCTAGTGACAAGTTTCTGTTGCTTCAAGTATATGAGCCTGTACTCGGCAATTCAGTTTTGTACTGTCAGCTTTTTGTACATGTCCGCTTCTAACCTTGGAGACTTTCAGGCAAGCTTGCTTCCGTGATACAAGATCCGTCTCACTAATCGTTCCTAATAGTTTCTGTTCATCGACCTTGCTCTTATACTACCTATCGCTATATTCAGTAAGTCAAATATCCTTGCTATAACCCCATGAAAAATTGTAGATTAGTAGGCTGATAATCACGTTCCAAAGTGGGGTGGACTGCTCCTTATCCTATACTTTCGCGGAAGCGGCCAACTGCGGACCTCGTCTCACGAAAGGTCTTGACTCCGTTACTTGGTCAAATCACAATATCGGTTCTGGTACAGCTCGTGGCCTACAAGTGGGTTCAATCCCAATCATGGTAAACCAATGGATTCATGCAATATCAAGTGCTATCTTCTCACTTTTTCCAGGTTCAAAGCCCCTAACATAGACCTGGGAGAGGACAATATCGAAAACTCGGAGAACACCGTTCTTTTTCTGGTCTCGGTCTTCCAGTATATATTAACCAGCGTTATTATGAGCGTGGGACCACCATTCAGAAAACCAATGGGTTCAAACAGTAAGCGAATTTTCGGTTACTTATACCGCTGCAGGTAATTTCTGACAGCCACCAGGGCCATTCATCGCCGTCATAGTCATAGACCTGTTGTTCTCTTGCTACATGCTTTTTGAACCATCAACCTGGATAAAAGATGTCATGCAATTGACCTACCTGTCACACGCGTTCGCTACCCGGCTACTTGGGCTTGCTCTTGGGAGTTTTCTGTTCGCTTGGTTGGCAGAACGAAACTTCTTGCCGCAACTTGCTCGCCTCATTGGGCGCCTGAAGATAATCCTGCTGCCGGGCAATCAGAAGCGGCGCCGCCAGCATAAAATACTCCTTGAGAAGATGGGTAAATAGAATTTTCTATGGCTTTGAGACCGGTCAATGCAGTTCCCGGTATGTGCGGCGATTTCTGTTGTGGTTGGCACAGGCAAGGCAGCCAAGTATATAAGTGAATTATGTGTACAGGTTCAATTGGGTGTCTAACGTGAGATAATGCGGTATGTATCGTTTCGTCAAAAGGCAGACCTTCCGTTCCAACCTCAATGATCCCAGGGATGCTTCCAGCCTAGCAAGGCGGCCCCATCCTTTTTTGCTCGGTACATCAGCTATGAGATTAAGCTTCTAGTCAGTAAAATTCGTGACACGGCAATTAATTTCGATTCGGAGGCGTACGAAAAACCACATGCTGGCGCCGAGGGCAGTCGCCGTAAAGCGGTAGAGAGGTCGGGCAGGGTGTATGTGGATTGGATGATTCGCCGCCATGTCTAAAAGTCTCATTAGAAATAAACAGAACAGGGTGGCTAATTCCCGTACCTTCTCAAAGGACGTATGCACGTCTTAATCACACGGTAGTTAGGTTGCGAAGAGTTTCGCGGTCCGGCGAGTTGATTGATTGACTCGGTGGAATCGGATAAGCTTGGTATCTGCGTCACGTGACAAGTCGTCCCGTCGCATTGTTTGGGCAGGGTCCAGGAAATCATGAATCTTCCTTTCACAACGACCAAGAAGGTGACAATATCTCGCAGGATCCTATACTTAACCTACAAATTGTGACTGGGTACGAAACCTACCACCTTGACCCTGAATCCGCCCTCGAATCCGGTCTTCGTTCATCTTTCTATACTCTGGCAATAGAAACATTTCAGAAGATTTCAACTATATACTATCGATATACCCTCCCAGGCTCGTTCTCTTATCCCCTTCAAATCATCGAACGCGACCTTTTCCAACGTCTCGTTGCCGATGCGAGCTACACATTGATGGAAGATGGTCACAGTATCAATCGAACGAGATAGCAATGGCAGCACGAGGTTTACTGGCTGTACCAGCATTCGAGAGTTTGAGTTCTTAGGAAAACTTGGTGAAGGTACTTTTGGGTGAGTGTCTTGCCGACTTATCTCAGACCTGATTGACATGGAATTCTCGTATTAGAGAGGTCTATAGGGCAAGGTCTAAACGAGATGGCCATATTGTCGCCCTAAAAAAAATTCTTATGCACAATGAACGGGACGGGGTAAAGTTGTCGTTATATTTCTTCGTGGGTTTGCAGTTAACTCATAGTTGAAGTTCCCAATAACTGCCCTTCGAGAGATCAAATTGCTTAAAATGTTATCTCATACAAATATCATGCGGCTAAGAGAAATGTCTGTGGAGCGAAGCAAAGGTACGGAATGCTCTGTTATGCCGACAGTACGTTATACTAATTCTTGAGAAAGGGGAGGGGCGGAAAAAACCCAGCATGTACATGGTTTTTCCTTATATGGAACACGACCTTTCAGGATTGTTGGAGAATCCGGCTGTTCATTTCACTGAAGCTCAGATTAAGTGCTACATGATCCAACTGCTGGAAGGACTTAAGTACTTACACGGGGTACTGCCAAGTCTGCAATTGAAAAAAGTGATAGAGATGTTCTGACCTGATACAGAATTGCATTCTACATCGTGATATGAAGGGCTAGTTCTGCCATCCCTGGAAAACCGTTCCCGTCGCTGACTCTCATACAGCTGCCAACTTGCTGATAAGCAATCAAGGTATCCTTCAGATCGCCGATTTCGGTCTGGCTCGGCCGTTTGACGAATCGCCCCCTCAGCCTGGGAAAGGCGGAGGAGAAGCAAAAAGGGAGTATACCACTCTAGTCGTGACTCGTTGGTATCGTCCTCCTGAACTACTTCTTCAGCTACGGCGCTATACCTGCGCCATCGACATGTGGGGTGTCGGGTAATATTCGCGAATGCACCCCGTTCTCCTTGTTGTTTCTAACCTTGACAGATGCGTTTTCGGCGAAATGTTCAAGGGTAAACCGATCCTTGCCGGAAATAGCGACCTCAACCAAGCGCATCTCATTTTTAGCCTCGTAGGAACACCTACGGAGGAAAACATGCCAGGCTGGAGCTCTCTTCCGGGATGCGAAGGCGTAAAAAGCTTTGGCAATAGACTCGGGAACCTTGCAGAAGTATTCAAAAAGTAAACCACCCCTTTCAATCACCGCCCCACCTCCTGGGGCGCCCGTTGCTCTTGGAAGTCTGCCGTTCTAATGCTCAACAGTCAAAGTCCTATCGCCGTATCGCTACTAACCGAGCTGCTAAAACTTGACTGGAGAAAGAGAGTGAATGCGATGGATGCGCTGAAACACCCTTACTTCTCAACACCGCCGCTCCCAGCGCGTCCCGGTGATCTACCAAGTTTCGAGGATTCCCACGAACTCGATAGACGGAGATTTCGTGGACAGCGGGCAGCATTGCCTCCCGCTCCCGCTGGAGGCTCGGTGGGGATGGGCCGAAATGGGGGTTGGTCGACAAATTCAGGGAACAGGACGGGCACAGAAACTAGGAATGCTCGCATACCTGGCGCCACCCGCGGGGCCAAATTGAACACCAATGGAAACCAAGGGAATCAACGGCGTGAGAAATGGAGTAATGATTTCCAACAAACCCGCCCAAGAAGAGGAGGTGGTGAAGACACGCATCAAGGTCTTTCCTCACGGCACCGGGACGGCGGTTTACCACCTAAACCTCCAGCGCCGACTCACCAGTCATGGTCGGTAGGTCCTTCTGATAAAGGGGGACGAGATCGACCATATTCAAATCGCTATGGGGGAGCAGACACAAATGTCGACTCATATATTCCAAGTTATGGCACAAGGGACAGGAGTCGTGAGAGAGACCATGGGTCTACTAGTTCCGATTGGCGTGGTCCTCACTACCACGACAAATCATACCAAGCGAACAATATGGATTATTCGCGAGAAAACTCATCACGAAGGCGAAGTCGGAGCCCTATCCTTAGAGAACGGGTAAACAGGGGGTCATATCGCCGGTAATTTACACTTCTATAGTATCGGCTAGAGCTATCTGGGATATTTGTAAATGAGAAACCTTTTGTCCATTCGCCTTTCGAGAAATCATTCGATCTCTTTTACGATTGCTACGCTCTTGGTGTTGTTTTTTTCTTCTTTTTTTTTGCACTTCTCAAGTTTAGCAAAAATCACCCATACATAGTATGATACTACATAAGAGAAAGCTTTTTTTTTTTTTGTTCCCTAGCAAATTGAACACTTTTGAGAAAGCTCGGGATCTTCTCGCACTGTGAAGCCAAAATTAAACTTTTCGTGGACAGATACCGTTGAGGGGCAGACTCCTCCCACCAGAAACCAGATAAAATGTATGTTGTTATCTTCGACAGTGGGAGGGGGAGTATATATGCTCTAATCTATGTGGAATGATTGATGCAAAGAACTTCACCAGGATAAATCCTATTAATATAGGATTCTCGTCATGATACGCGCTGAGGGGTACGGCTGTCAGTCATATTCACTTCATGATGGACGAAGAGAACACATACAAGAAAGGCTTTCAAGTCTTGTGTACAGGTCCTTTATGGTCGTGTTGTCGACATCGCTGATATCGGCCATCAAATAGGCCACCTGGGTATGATTAGCACGACTTCCGCATCGCCATGGGGGTTGAGACCTACATCACCCCTGCTATCCGTCATCTGTTTGTCGACATTGTGGTCTCCAAGAATTTCATTAACTGGAATACGGTTATTAGCCAATTTCCAGGATCCTACTGTGACTTATTCCCCTTCCTTACCTTTACGGAGGACACCAGGAACATTGTGGTGAATATAGATCACCTGAAGCTGAAGTCAATATATGCTTATGAACAGCAGTGCAAGGGTACGTACCCGAGCATGATCCGGCTCTTCCATGGTCAGGGAGCGAAGGGCAACCTCCGGGAGATTGACAGCGCCCAAGGTTGTACCTTGATTGACATATCTGACCAGGGCTTCTGCTACTTCAACCCCGATTGCCCGCTGCGCTTCCTCAGTACTGCCGCCTATGTGTGGACTCAAGATGAGATTTTTAAGAGACCGGAGATCTGTTCCCCAGATGTTGAGATTGTTGTTGAAGTAGTCGCCATTTCCGGCTGGCTCATTTGGGTATACGTCGAGTGCAGCACCGGCGATCTTGCCTGAGCGCATTGCATGTATCAAGGCAGGAATGTCGACAACGCTTCCTCGGCTAGCGTTGATCAGGTATGAGCCATCCTTCATGAGCTCGAACTGCTTTTGTCCAATCATCTCTTTTGTTTCGGGAAGCTCGGGCACATGGCACGTAACGAAATCCGACTCGGCGAGCAGGTCATCTAGGCTTGACACTTGGCGAGCCGTTCCCAATTCCATGAGGTTTGTCACGTCAAAGAAAATGACCGACATGCCCATAGCCTCTGCTAGTACCGACAGTTGAGAACCAATGTGTCCATATCCAATGATTCCTGCCATAACAGTCAGATTGACGACAGCCAGAACACACACGCGAATTTCATTATAGACGGTGTATAAATACCCAATGTTTTCCCTCGGATCTCCCAGCACTTATTGCTCACCTTGTTCCAGGTGCCATTGTGCATTTCATTTGAACGATCACCAAGCTGGCGAGCAAGCGCGATGATCTCACAGATAACCAGTTCTGCCACGCTCCGAGAATTGCTGAATGGGGAGTTGAATACTGCGATGCCATGCTCCGCTGCATATTGCAGGTCAACCTGGTTTGTTCCAATACAGAAACAGCCAATGACTATGAGATTGCGCGCTTCCTTCAAGACGCGCGCCGTCAATTTTGTCTTGGAACGAATCCCTATCACATGTACGTCCCTATCATAAAAGAAAGGGGGTTAGCGGGAAATCTTCAATCAACGATGATGCTGCACTTACCGAATCTTCTCAATGAGTTGATCTTCCGGGATTGATGACTTGAGAAACTCTACTTGATAACCTTGTTTGTTGAGGATTTCTCTGCCTGTCTGATTGACGTTCTCTAAAAGTAAGACTTTGATGTCCTCCGTAGCGAATGGTTTCAAGTGCTTCGCATTGACAGCAGATGCCACCCGATTTGCGAAGGCTGAGCCACTGTGGCTAGACGGGATGGATTGGAAGGAAGCATTTGGCGACGTGGAAAAACTCTGGCTCTGAGAGATGCTGAGGCTCGACGCATCGTGGCCTGACTTGATATCTCTTGCAGATGCAGCCATTGTTCCAATTCTGAAGGAGCGCGATGTGAGTCTGTCGGGGTTGTTCTGTGGTAAGAAGATGGTCAAAAAGAGTTCAAAAGATGACAGCAACGAAGGAAGCGGCTGGGGAAGTGTCAGTTGCTCACCGGCTGTAACAATTGTTGATTCTTCGATTAATTGAATTTTGAAAACCTTTGTCTTTTAAATCGATGTAGCAAAGTTTCAAACCCGCTCTTAAATAAAAAATTTATTAAGCAACAATCTAGCGGCAGCATTTGGGGGACATTTGAGTCATACTCGGGCAAAAGTTAAGTTGACTCAATTATGGACTAATTTAATGTTTGGTCAAGCAACCGTTCAGTCAAAGCAGCTGGAGCCTCATAATTCTCTAAGGGCTCTAAGGAGAACTAATCGCTGCAGGTATATAAGAAGGCATTGCGGCATTATAATGAGCTTCCAAGTGTATTAATCTCTATTCTTCTTGTTCTTTTCAAGAAGGATCTTCTCCGGGCTCGGAGGCTCGACAATGAGGGGCAAGGTGGGGCAGGCCGCTATCGGCCACTGTTCGAACTTCCAGCGAATGCTCTAGGCTGGGAGTAAACTATGAGTAGATACTAGATACCATATTATATAGAATCAGCACACAATATACGTTGATCTAATTCTGTAGTTTCGAACACTAGCAGAAGGTATCCATTTTCTAGCCATGCGCCAATATTGCTGCGGCTTGGAAGCCTTGGACGGCTGTAAATACTTCTATCAAGAACATCAACACCGACTTGGTCAAGTGTCGAGGTTAAGAATCCGCACCCAATGACTGACTAATTTCTAACGTTGATACTGCCAGCAAGAGTTTGCTGAACCCATTACAACTGCATGTGTTGTAGCTTTTTGGACGCCTCATCAGTGCCACTCGCTGGGTTTGTGGCAGGCTTAGCTCGCGACTTAGTGGAAGTGCTGTCCTTAGGAAGTTCTTTGGTGTAGGGCAGGAAATCGGGGGCCCCGGGGATATATTTCCTCAGGGGCTCCGGAACGACGAATCCCTAGACATTGTCAGTAATATGTAATGTCCATGGGGATGATGTCTTATCCATACATCATCTGTTTGATAGTTTTCAAGTATGCAGCAAAGTGTTCTTTCCGTAGCGCATAGTGTAGCATTCAATGCATGAACGTATGATTTCTTGACGTCCGTAGTTTTCTTTGGCCCATATCGAATACCTAGGGCCCGCGACTGATAATCGGTACAGTTGGAGCAAGAAACTAGCTCTTTGTGCGCCTGCTGAAAAGGGAACCAAGCTTCCAGATCAAACTTCTTCGCCGCGGCGTTGTTCAAGGCGCCAGAAACTATGGATACGACTTGGTAAGGAAGTCCGAGTGACTGATAGAAGGCCTCAGAATTCGCTATCATTTCATCAAACGCCTTCCATGAGTCTTCGGGCTTTGTAAGAACGAATTGTTCAATCTATGACTCTGTGAGAATTCAAAACTTTGATCACAGCGGGTTCCCGAGCCTTACCTTTTCAAACTGATGGACACGGAAGATTCCCCACGCGTCTTTCCCGTGAGATCCAGCCTCTTTACGGTAACACGTACTGTAGCCAGCGTATCTAGTGCCTAGTAAGTCTTTGAAGGTTGAGTAAAGTGTAGCACCTCTTACCTGATCGGAAGGTCCTTGTCCTGGAGCCATTCCCCATCGTGCAAAGCAGACAGAGGCTGCTCAGATGTAGCAATCAGGTACTTGTCGGTAGACTTGTCCTCGCTCTCCGTGACCTTATAAAGCTCCTCGTCAAATTGTTCCAGCTGAGCTGTTTTTGCCATCATTTCCTTGATCATAAAATGAGGTGGTTGATTTGGGGTATAGCCACGTTTCCAGAGAAATTCCAGACCATAATTCACGAGTGCAAGGTTGAGAAAGAGGCCATAGCCAGTGAGACAATATCCACGATGGCCAACAATTTTAACACCACGCTCCGGATCGTAACCGTCAAGTCGAGTAAGGACCTCATGATGAGACAGGCAATTCGGCTTTCCAGCGACAAAGCCATCTGGATACCACGTTCGAGCAATGGTGTTATCATCCTATGGTATATCATTAGCTTCACTTAAGTCACAGACCTTGTCAAAACCGCAAGACAAACCTCATTATTGCTCACAGGAACTGAATCATGAACATAATTGCCGATTGTGCGAATCTTCTTATCCCTGAGACCTTCTTTTTGCAAAGCAAGCTCCTCAGCCTGCTTCCGGCGCTTCTCAAATGTGGCTTTCTCCTCCAAGAGGTCGCTTGCGTCTTCCTTGTTCTATTTCAAGATGATTAGTTGTGTTATTCGTAAAAAAAAATAGAAAGCAGCGCTGAGCGTGAATGTCCGATGACAAATATCTACCTTTTTCTTCTTTCCAATCTCTTTCAGAAGGACATTAAGCTGGGAGTTGATTTGAGAGACATTATAACGTGCTGCGATACGATATTTGGTCAGCTTGATCTGGTCGTGGCTTTCATCCAAAAGGGCAAAGAACGAAACGTGACTCACCTGCCCGAGCCTCCTCATATAAAGAGATAACCTCGTCAACAGTAGCCTCGGGGGCAGATCTCCTCCTCTGGCTCTCCTTGATCTTGTTCGGATCTCCACCACGATCGGTGATGAAGTCGGCAAGCTCAATCATCTTCTAATGCAGTTGACGGGTTGAAAGATAGGTTCGCGTGGATAGTTGGCCTCGTCGTAGCCCAAAGTTCTGCCAGATTTTGGTTGTCGACACTTGATTCAGCAGCAATTTTGGCGGAGTGAGCGGGGATGAGGGGCATGAGATTATTGAGGTCTTCACATTTAGGGCACCTTTAACTCATATTGGATTAGCTGTTTCCTATATCAGACTAGGTAGTATAGACATGCACCACTATACTTAAATAGGTGTATTAGTCATTTATAATTTTTTGCCCAACTATATTAGTAACTATGTACAGTGGCATCCATGGCATCAACAATAATTTAGGGACATAATTTAGGCACCTAGTTCTACCGCCTACTGCTTTGGGAGCCTATTTGACTCTTTTATTCATGATAGTATGTAATGTGGGTCTTTTGAGAGGTGCCTAAATTAACTAGCCAAGTAGACAAGAATAGTAGGGTGAAAGAAGCTAAATTATCATCCATTCTATTAATCAAACCAGGCTCTTTCTCTGTCACATTATAGCACACTTGTTACCTCCAGTTGGTTGCGATGGATTCTGTGATTTTTCAATTTCCCCAATCATTAAGTCAAAGGCTTTTGTGACATTGAAGTCAAGACGAGCGCTAGCTTCCGTAAAGGCGCAATGGAACTCATCCCCTAGTTGGCGGCCTTCGTCTAAAGATACTTGGCGTTGTTCAGACTTGAGATCGCTTTTATTCGCAACAACAACGAGGGGAACATAATCAGCTCCCTAACGATACCTTAGTCCACGTCTATGACTATAGAGTGGGGTACTTACAAGATGGTTCAATATCTTATCTCTGATGACCCCTACCATGTCAAAAGACTGGCGGGATGCCACTGAATAGACGATAATATATCCATGGATACCGATGAAGTGTTTGGAGTTCAATATGCTGTACTCATCCTGATGTATACAATTAGTCGTTTGTAAACACCGTGCGCACCGCTATAATCCTCACTTGTCCAGCTGTATCAACTATCTCTGTCGCATAATCCTGGCCATTGTATTTGATGATTCGACTAAAAGTGTTTTCGATTGTCGGATAGTAGCTCTCCACAAAATGATGTTCAACGAATCGAACCGTAAGGGACGATTTACCTAGGGAGGTGTCAGCTGTAAACCGTAGACATGCCTACAGGGCATAAGAAAACGTACCCACGGATCGACTGCCCACGACAGCTATCTTTCGTTGTTTTGGTGCACTGGGCATTTTTGCAAGCCTGTGTGGTGGGGAGATAACAATAAATAGGTAATAGCAGCAGGGAAAAGGAAAGAATGATGGGCGTTGCGGAGATCATTTGTCTACTCCGTAGTCTGCAGTGACGTGAATTACCTGATAAAGTATAGCGTTCTTATTCTGGAAAGGTTTACACGTGCCGCTTGGCATCGCGGTGCGGCGTGGGCTATGTAGATTCTCATTTCCCCCTCGACGTTACGGTTTCCTCGGTTGCCATTTCGATGGATGCTGAAAGGCCCGCTCGAGGTCTATATCTCCAGAAAGGATGCCTCCAGCGACCCCTAAACCTCCTGGCGCATTCACGTCCCTGAATAGGTCTAAATTGCCAGATCGAATTACAGCCGCGATACCGGAAGACGGCACTGCTGTGAGCCAGGCACGTCGCTATAAGAGCTATGATATCGTCATTTCGCGCAGCTATCATGAATTCATGAGATCGCCGGAGCGAGGCCCCTGGCAGGCGGTCATGGAGGAGCAAGTGATGAAGCTCGAGGCTGTGCTCGCGTGGAAGCTCATCCCGAAATCTAGCACCAAAGGCGTTCAGATGCTGCTCGGGGAATGGGTGTATGATATTAAGTGCGACGCCGACAACATCATACTACACTTCCGCGCCAGTTGGGAACTTCCAAAAGGGATTCCAACGACGAGATGGAGACGTACTCGTCTGTTGTGATTGATGCGCTCGTGAAGCTATTCTTTACCAAGCCAGCAAGGAAGAAGTCTCATGTCATTCAATTTGATTTGATATGTTTACCACGTATCTCAACGCGTTGATCAATCAAGGACGCGATTTTATGTTCCGACCAACTGGATTCGTGCAGGGATTGATAAGGTATGTCTGATCCCGAGAGCCCTGTACGGATTACGTGAATCGGCCAATCTGTGGGATAAGAAGTTTTATACGACTCTCGTTGACAAGATAGGCGAGGAGGACGCCTGATATTTCTACTGCGAGGATAGACGCTTTGATGTTCTTATGTACGTTGCCGATGCGATGGTTGTGGTGGAAACCGAGGATGCCTATACTAAATTCATTGACAAAGTGTCAAAACACTTCAAGTTCGAAGTGCTCGGAAAACCGAAAATCCTTGGATACGACGTCTATTTTACGGACGAAGGAATACTGATATCTCAGTCAACATATACCCAGAAGGACCTGAAGCAGTTGGGATATGATGATCTGTACGCCTCCGCGGTCCCCATGGGCCCGGGCTGGAAGCTACCAAAAAGAGGAAGAGATCAAGGATGTTGACAATAAACAAAGCTCTCAATAGAAACGTCTTGCTGGCCGTTTGAATTGGATCTCTGCGCAATCTAAGCCAGACATTGCGTTGGCAACTCGCAAGCTCCTTCAGAGGACCCACAATCCGCAGAATACGGATTTCTTGGCCCTCAAGCAGGTTTATCACTATCCCAAAGCATCGTACAACATGGCAATACTCCTTGTACGTACGGACGAGCCATCGGTGGGGTTTGTTGATTCGTCTCATGGTGACTGCGAGAATACAGAGGCCCGCGTTTTCTTTGTTCGTGGAGGCCCGATATCGCGGAGGTCTGCAAGACAGGCGATCGTTACCAGCAGCTCAACGCTGGCAGAGTTTATTGCTTGGGACCCATCTGCGAAGGAGGCACTTCGGCTTCAAAAGCTGTGTGCGGCACTAGGATTTGGTTTCAAAACTCTAACAGCCATATACTGACTCCCGCGATGCGAGGTAAACAAGCGAAATACTCTCCAGGTTCATAAAACGACGTCAGCAATGCGATTGATCCTCCAATTGAGTTTCAAATTGCAGTGCTGATGATAGAAGTCTGGGTGGCAAACTTAACAGGTGAGCATCTTCCCCAGGCGCAAACAGGTCAAACGTTGTTTGGCGGTTCCTGTCTGAGGCCTCCATACTTCCCATGCTGCACATAGTACACTACATCATAACAGCTCTGAATATTTAAATGATATGAGATCCGCCGGTCACCTGAATCTATCTTTAAGGTTTCACATACATTCCCGGGGAGAAAATTATAGGATACCTATAGGACTACCCGCGCGGCCCCCCCGCGCGGCCAAGGGAGCATCGAGATATTAAACATGTAAACTTTATTTCGTCAAGTTTCAGCCTGAATAAAGTGATTGGAAACTTGTCGCAGTATTTGCCAGGCTTACATTATGATGGCAGATTCTAAGGAGAAGACCAATGATCGCCCAGCGCCCTTTCGAGCCACTTCCACGTTGAGCAACCTGAAATTCTGATTCTTATTTTTAAAGGTCTCAAAATACCTAGGTAATAGAATCCAACCCGCGTACTTGGCCGATGATATGCTCCAATCGTGCCGTCAGCCTAGAGTCGACCTCTTCCCATGTATTCAAGGAGCGAGTATCCCGCTCGACCTGTCTATGGTACTGTAAGAACTTTTCAGCAGTTGACAGAACCACGGCTAGTCCATCTCCGTCTAGGGCCTTCTTGACAAGGAAACGCGCCTCCTTATGCAGGCAAATCGCGAGCAAGAGAATGGATAAATAGCCCGCCACAACATTTACATGCGCTTCGGGTACGGAATGTGCCTGTATAATGTCAGAATGTAATAGGCAGAGTTGCGATATCTTCTTACCTGATCCATGGACTGAACACTGCTAGAGAACTGCTCTAAAAGCTCTTGAAGTAATGGAGCCGTACAGTCATCAGATAGTATAAGTATAGATCTCGACTGCTCAGCCTTCTCCGCCAGGTTAATGAGGGCTCCAAGAGCCAAAATGACAACGTTCAATGCACTGTCTCCTTTGACGTACAGGTCTGAGGAAATCTCACGGGACTCCTTAGAAAATACTCGGACGAGTGAAGAAACAAGCTCTGGAATGGCAAAGTTATCGCAGAGTGTCGGGCCCTTGTTTGTTAGGTTTAGAATCACCCGGATGTAGGACATCATAAATTGGCGACTTTGTTCACGGGCTTCGGTAGTAATGAGATCATGAAGTTGCGAAAGGCGCTTAAAGTACTTGGACTGTTCGTAATCGAATGGCGCCGATATGACTGTATAATTCTCAATTATAGAGAACAAAAGCTCCAACAAGTGCGATTGGTCTCTAGGTAATGAAAAGAAATTCAAATCTGCGGGAACCTTCACCACCAGCAAGTCAATCAACGCTTCCAAAAGCGAAGACGGCATGGGTCGAACAGTGTGACCATTCTCTCGGAAATTTGATAAAGACGATTTTGCGCATTCAAGTGCCAGTACGCAGGGCGACAGATATGACGACGGTAAGTCCAACGCGGACAACAGTTGGGGCCGAATACCTCTGATCAAAGTATGTGTCGACTTTGACAGACCTAAAGAAGATTCTCTCGCTAGAACAAGGAGATCTTCTTCGGTGCTCAGTAGGGAGAGCGGGATATCAGTGATTCTTGTCCACACGGATTCAAAAAAGATTCGGGAGGTTTGACCCCCAGATATGATCAAACTGTAGGCACTGAGCATAAGGGAGGCGGATACTATATCCAGGCTATTCAGCATGTTGTTCACGAGACGTCCATCAAAGCCATGCTCGCAGAATCGATGGGCAAAATTGGTATCCATAAGTTTGCCACATAGATCGACCAAACTACAACATCTTCCTGACGCTGTATTGTATATATCTTCAATGTCTTCGAAGATTGTTTCGACGATTTCACGGAATCGAGTGTTGTCTCCAGCCTGCCGAAGCTCGTGAATGCTACGGACAGGCTTGTTGCTATCGCCTTCGTCATCTTCGGAAGCGATGTGCGAAGCAAAGATATTATGGGATTTCTTTTCGGGTTCGAAGTCGGACGAGCTCCCCATGTCTTGGACCTCGGGATTGGACAAACCAAATGAGTCGTTCAAAAAAGAACGTTGTCGCGAGTATGTAACTTTTGAGGACCGTAGCATAGAAGGTATAGATGTCGTTTGACCCCCCGGGGAGCGCTTTTTACCGTCCGAATCGGGATGAATTGGCATTCGGTTTCTTGAATCCGAGCCAGCAGGGGAAATCTGGGCAAACTCAAGCATGTCATCAGACTGTGAAGTAAGAGGCCTACTGCGATCGTCCGCTGCCCTTAGCGAATCCACCAATCTCGTTCGAATGAAAGCAGAGTCGGACTTCTGAGATGTCTCCAGATGATCGTCTATGCTCCCGGTATCAACTGCATCTCGTATGCGAGATGCAGGCTCTTGTCGACGAGCAGAGCACCACCTTGAAGACACCACTTGATTATGTGGTCGAGCCTCCGGGGTATCACCCAGTCGCGGAAAGCGTGAGGTATCACCACCGTCCCGATCGCGGTCGTGGCCAGAAATCTTGGAGAGTAGGTTCTTGTTATCGCGTTTCAAGAGGTCCTCCACAGTCTCAGTCGCAGGCGCATTTTTCATCATTTGATTGTGGGAATGGTCCCGTATCGCTTCAGCGCGGACTACCTTCCTGCGCTTTCGTTGCAAAGGACTGCGCCCGTCCTCCCCTTGACTGGAAAGCGAATCGGCTAGTGATATGTATGAGCAAATCATTCTTGTTAAAAAGGACAGACTATCACTCACATAATTGTCTGGAAAAAGGGGAGGATTCGGCTGGTGCACTGAGAGATGTTGGCGGACATGATATATCACTCGGAGTACTGATTTGAGATTGAAATGATCTGCTGGCAGCATCCACGTTCAACGAATAAGGCTGCAGCCTATTTAATGGCGATTTACCATACGTCACTGGCCGTCTTCGGTTATGAGACATGCCGAGAGAATAAGAGTCAGTCAGATAATGCAGAGCATGAGTAGATAAGCATCACATATTACCAAGTCGCCTTGGAGTTGGAGACCAGGAGGCTTAAGGGTTGATGTACTACCCCAGTCTCATGTTCAGAACAGTGTGGATGACTAAGCATCTGCTAACATAACGTATTTCCCATACGACCCGCCCATCCCATACGACCCGCCCACCCTGTATCCTATATAAATAGGTTATTTTAGAACCTTAATAAGACAACCATAAAGTATCTATAGGATCTATACTTATGATTATATAGTTTATATAGTTTATTATTACTTATATATAAATTATAGATCCTATAGATACTTTATGGTTGTCTTATTAAGGTTCTAAAATAACCTATTTATATAGGATACAGGATAGGCGGGTCGTATGGGATGGGCGGGTTATATGGGAAATACGTTAACTAGTTAGTTAGTTAACTAGCTAGGTATGTACTATTTTGCATAGGTAGTAACTATATACTCGGAATGCGGAGTACAGAGATTACTAATAGGATCATACCATTGACCGAAAACATAGCAGTATTTTTTACCTTTCAGCTTACACAATGCACAATGTTGGATATCCTTTTTAGATTGTAATATAAATATATAGCAGTACATTCGGATTTCAGAGTTATCTCAGGACTAATAAACAAATTTCTAGGCACATTGTTATACCTCCAGCTGCCAACGAGTCACGACAGGGAGATAAGCAAACCTTATCTAAGTGTCTACCACTAGTAGTTGCCGTGCTGGATACGTACAACTCGCAATTTACATACCTTAGGTAGCCTACTATACCCTCTCCATTTACTTTCCAACAGCCACACATATCCCGTATATTCTCGCGCTTTGTCAATCTGTCTCATCGGCTACCCTACCACCTTTTCTGTCAATCATGACGGAACCTGTTCCCTCTCCAGCTCAGGGGGTCGGTCCTGTATACCGATCGGATAGAGACAAACCTACGGCGACTGTCTCTAAAGAAATTTTCTATGAAAATGTCCATGTACTGCCTCAGACCCCTCAACTGATTGCATTGTTGACGTAAGTCAATGTTTCGAATGATAATCACTTTACTTGGTTTCCTTACGAAACCTTCAACTAACACTGTTGCAGAATGATTCGAGACCAGAATACCGGCCGTGCCGATTTCATCTTCTATTCAAACAGAATCATCCGATTATTGGTAGAAGAAGGGCTCAATCATCTTCCGGTCGTCGAACATCCTGTCACTACCCCAGTAGGCCGCTCGTATCTAGGCGTCAAATTCGAGGGAAAGATATGTGGCGTTTCGATCATGAGGGCAGGGGAGGCTATGGAGCAAGGGTTGAGAGACTGCTGTCGCTCTGTCCGGATAGGAAAGATACTCATACAACGAGATGAGGATACTTGCAAGCCAAAACTTTTCTACGAAAAACTACCGACCGATATCTCGAACCGGTGGGTTCTTCTACTTGATCCCATGTTTGCAACTGGTGAGTGCCGATGTCCCCGGGGCGCGAGACAAGGTTGAATGAACTAAATCGAAATAGGAGGGTCCGCCACACTTGCTGTCGAGATCCTGAAGGCAAAAGGTGTGCCTGAGGAACGTATCCTGTTTATTAATCTCATCGCAAGTCCTTCGGGTGTCACAGACTTTGCGGAACGATTCCCCAAGCTCAGAGTCGTGACCGCCTTTATTGACCAAGGCTTGGATGAGAAGAAGTGAGTGCTGTTCCGTTTAATCACGGGCAAATAAACTGACCCTTGTTCTAGATACATCATTCCCGGTCTTGGTGATTTCGGTGACCGTTATTATACTTTGTGAATTTACTGACTACATGGGCGGCATCCTTTAATATTATATGCATGGATCAGAATCAACTATACCATTTGCGGAGCAGTATTTGTCGTTGCAGAGGTACACCTTTCTGGCCATATGGACGATCTCAGTAAAAAGACAGTGGATATTCAGCGAAATAATAGATGACAACATCATGGAGTCTTTCTGTGCGCTGTCTGTTGTCTCCACAGTAACCCCATCAGTCCTCGGCATATTGACCAGCTTGCTCCGCAGAATCAACGCCCCGATCATCCGGATACAGGGAGCGATCACCAGAGCGCATGGCGTAAGCATCGCTGTCTTCATACTTATTCGCAGTATCCTTAGCCACTGCGTCACAAGCATCGACCCAGTCGGAGTACACATCCACGGCAGCAGAAAGGTCTGAGAATAGATAACGGTTAACATGAATGGAACTGTAGCATGGTATTTAAATCTTACAGTTGATGCCCGTCTGAAACCTCTGACCGCACACTTTGCACGACAGGTGTCCTAGCCCCAACTTCTTGTCTAATTTCACCACGATAGAATTCTCGTGATTGCAAAAGAGGCATGCAAAGGTGCTCGGCAGGGGCTCTTTCTGCTCGCTCGGGTTAGCTTCGATTGAAAAGAGCTGCGAGATATTGTCATTTATGTTACCTTTCTGGGCTGCTGAGGTTGGCGGCTTGACTTCTTCCGTTTACCCTGTGGTGTGGCATATCAGCTGATATGTCCTGCATTCCAGCCTCAACTTAAGAAAATAATTGTGAATCGGAGGAAGCATACCATACTTGAGAATTTAGTCAAAGAATATGATAGCGAAAGGACCAAAGTCTCACAAGAGGATGTTAAATCGAATTGGTTATCAGCAAGTGCAAACACTGCAAACAATGCAAACCCGTCACAATTTCCAGTTGGGCATTTGGCATTATTATTTTGCATAAGTCTACATGCTCTGTACTCCGTACTTTCTAATTCAATAATGTTAATGCGCATTAAATATACAGTGGGGTATTGCAGCTATCAACTTGCTTCTTGTATAAATCTCTTATTGATATGCCAAAGAGAGGGCATTGGATAGCCACAGTCCGTACCGTCAATGTAGGCAAATAATAATGCTCATATCCATGATGTTAATGTTGACGGAAATCATCCCAAGATATCTTGCCTGATATCTAGATAGTAGTTACGGAGTACAAGATGCACCATGGAAATACTAAGTCACGTATATCAAGATTGTCTATCCAATGATATGGCCTTATGTTTGTGGGTAAGTCTATTACATAAGCCAATGGTAGGGCCAAGGTCTCGCTTAATGCACTTTTCTGTGGGATTTCGTTCCCGAGTTCTCGTCCGTCGAAACCGCGGCAAGCAGCACGAATTGACCCGACCCTTTCCACCAGAGTGCGAGGTGTGAACTTATCGTCTGTCTTCAATTATTGACGGATAGGCCTGAGTCGCAATTATGGCTGTTGGAAAGTACGACATCCCGAATCGACTGATCAACAGCGCGCAACTACAAGGAGTCCGTTGCTAATTGGGCGCCAGGAACAAGCGCTTGTCAAAGGGCAAGAAGGGTATCAAGAAGAGGACCGTTGACCCCTTCACCAGGAAGGACGAATACTCCGTCAAGGTAAGCAACTTTTACTGATGCTCGAGGACATGGCTGACTAGGAGTAGGCACCGTCGACCTTCCAGATTCGAGAGTGAGTTGCATACCGGGTTTTTTTTTTTTGCGCCTGCCTGCTGGTGGGGACGTGGGCTGACAAGAATATTTGAAGTGTTGGAAAGACCCTCGTCAACCGTACCAGCGGTCTGAAGAACGCGAACGATTCCCTCAAGGGCCGTATTTTCGAAGTCTCTCTCGCCGATCTCCAGAACGATGAGGATCACGCCTTCCGCAAGGTCAAGCTCCGCGTCGACGAAATTCAGGGAAAGAACTGTCTCACTAACTTTCACGGCCTGGACTTCACCACCGACAAGCTGCGATCCCTTGTGCGCAAGTGGCAGTCGCTGATCGAGGCCAATGTCACCGTGAAGACTACCGATGAGTACCTCGTTCGCCTGTTCGCTATCGCTTTCACCAAGAGACGCTCCAACCAGATCAAGAAAACCACATACGCTCGCTCTTCTCAGATCCGTGCCATCCGTAAGAAGATGACCGAGATCATGACACGGGAAGCCTCCAGCTGCTCTCTCTCCCAGCTCACGACAAAGTTGATTCCCGAGGTCATTGGTCGAGAAATCGAGAAGGCGACTCAAGGGATCTACCCTCTTCAGCACGTTTGTTCTCCCCTCTCTTCCTCGGCTATCGCTGTGACATCAACTAAATATATTCCAGGTCCATATTCGCAAGGTCAAGCTCCTTAAGTCACCCAAATTCGACCTTGGTGCGCTACTCAACTTGCACGGCGAGTCGACGACCGACGACAAGGGCCAGAAGGTGGAGAGGGAATTCAAGGAACAGGTTCTGGAGAACGTTTAGGGCGCCATTTCTCTTCTATCTTCCGGCTGTACTCATTTTCATGGTCTCGGACATTACAGGTAGATTGTTTCGGTGCGAAAATAAGTAAAAATGGGGGTAGTGATGTAGCCGCAATGACATTTTCTACAGTTCGTTTGTCCAGTGGCATGTGTCTACCATGTTTGAAAATTGAGTTTTACAGGCATGCTGATTCCCGAGCGTGTAGTAGTAGTATGCACATGAACTCAAGGCTTGGTCATTTATAGACTGAAGCGCCGCTGTGGATGAGAAATTTGGCGACAGCCAGTACTCTGCATACTAGACTCACAATTGCTCAGAATGAGTCATTGCCAATTGGGGCGCAATGAAATAACAGTTTATACTCCGTAGTTGACTAGACTGTGACTCCTCTCCGCCCCATCAGGACTAGATCAGCAGGCGGTGTGGTGGAACTTTTCCGGTTTTATTTTTTTTTATGATAGCAGATTCAGCTCCAGTGCTCTATATATTCACCTCTTTTTGCCTGTTCGTTCGAGGATTTCCCATCTTTATTCAGTAACTTCCTTTAGATACCCTTTTTTCCTACTTTCTCTTCCTCCCTCCTGCTCAACCTACCCACAGCAGCGCTCTTACTGCTGTTCCACCATACCCCGCTCTCTCGAGACGATCTTTGCCCCTCAGTCCTCTTCCTAGAACCTACTTCTCCCATACAACTCTCACTATGGCTGTCCGCGCCCAGTTCGAAAACTCCAACGAGTTCGTTCCCTACCTTCTGGGCTTTATGGTGAAATTGACCAAATTAGGGTCGGTGTCTTCTCGCGCCTCACCAACTCGTACGCCCTTGTGGCCGTCGGTGCTTCGGAGAACTTTTACAGGTATTCCCTAAAGTCAAGACTTCTACCAAGGCAGACACTGATGACATTATAGTATATTTGAATCCGAACTCCAAGACGTTATCCCAATCTGCCATGCCACGATTGCAGGAACACGCATTATCGGTCGTTTAACCGCTGGGTGCGTCCCTCTACCAATTTTCACTTGATCTCAGAGAGAAGAGATCGTTGCGCGACAATTACTGATGAGAAAAAATTTTAGAAACCGCAAAGGTCTTCTCCTCCCCACAACGACAACAGATCAAGAACTGCAACACCTGCGAAACACGCTGCCCGATTCTGTCAAAATTCAACGCATAGAGGAGCGTCTGTCTGCGCTTGGAAATGTTATTTGTTGCAATGATCATGTTGCGCTGATTCATCCGGATCTAGAGAGGGAGACTGAGGAAATGTACGGAGCCCCAATATCTTCTCAAAAACAAAGCAGACCAGGGACTGACTGAGATGCATTGCAGTATTGCCGACGTCCTCGGTGTCGAAGTTTTCCGCCAAACAATCGCCGATAACGTCCTAACAGGCTCCTATATGGCCCTGTCTAACCAAGGCGGTATCGTCCACCCCAAGACCTCCGTCCGTGACCAGGACGAGCTCTCTTCCCTCCTGCAGGTTCCCCTCGTCGCGGGTTCCGTGAACCGCGGCTCCTCCGTCGTCGGTGCTGGTATGGTCGTGAACGACTGGCTCGCTGTCACGGGTCTAGACACGACAGCAACGGAATTGAGTGTTATCGAGAGTGTCTTTAGACTCGGTGAGATGGGTCCCGGCGGCATTGGACAGAATGCGGCAGCGAATAAGGAGAGTATCGTGGAGAGTTTTTATTAAACCTTTCTCTTTGGTGTTATCTCTCTTGTTCTTTTGTTAGTTACGCTGTATGCAGTATTTACCTACCTACCTCGGGTTATGGACTTGCGCATTGGTACATATTGAGGTTCACTTGGAGACTGTTATTCTTGTGACCTGCTTGATGGGGTATTAACTACGGACTTGAAGTCCTACATAGTAGGACCTGAATGATGTGGAAGATTTGAGAGAAAATTACTACGTTTCTCTATTTCATTTCCTTAAAGGACTAACTTGTAAATTTAGTAAATTTAGTAATTCTTTATGTTTTTAGTAGATTTCTAGATGTAGCTTATTTTCTGTTGGCCGTTGCATGGTGTAATGGTGTAAGGACACGAGCGGAGGATTTAAGCCTGAGGCACCATGAGTACCCAAGGCATCACGGGTGCTAACTCAGCGCAAACATGTATTTAGAATCCTCGTGAAGGTTACTTTTAACAAGTCTACTTGTACTATAAAGCCTTTAGACTCTATAATAATCCCTATAAGACCTAAAGAGAACTAGGTAAAAGTTAAAAGAATTATATAATAATTTTATTTAATCTTGATAGCCCCTGATACAAGTATCTTACTATCTATAAAAAAAAACTAATTATAAAGCCTTATAAACTAAAATAGAGAGGCTAAGGAGTATATTATAATACTTAAATAATAAATAATTATCTTATAAATATACTTAGTAAGTTTCTAAGATAAGCTATAATCCTTTTTTAAAAAAGTATCTAATAAATATTTATATACTTAAGAGAGATAAATTATACTTAATAATTAATTTTATAAATTACTAAACCTTTATCTATTATTTCTAGAATACTATAAAAAAGAATAAACCTAATAAGAATAAAATAATTAGTAAAACTATAATTTATCTTAATAGTATACTTATATTTCTATAAGAAGTTAAAAAGTATAATTATATCTATAAGAGATAGGAAGATCTATATAAGTTCCTTGAAAAATAGCTTAGTAATCTAGATAACTATTTATAAGCTTTATAATCTAATATAATTTAGATTAGATCTTATATAGATAAGAGTTACTATATATATTTAAAGTACTTCTAAGAAGGGCTTATATAAATTAATAATATATTAAGGGATCTTAACTAGTTTTAGTTTTATATTTTCCTTAAATCTCTACTATAAGACCTTAAAAATAAGATTTTTAAATAAATAGATTTATTAAAGATACCTCTAGACTTAGTTATATTAATTATAAAACTATAATTAAATTAATTATATTATTTTATAAGTTTATATATAAAAAATTATATAATAAGCCTTTAGGTAGACTTGTTAAACCGCGGGTTTTGGGTTGACCCACGGCCTCGCGATTTGAACCGGTGGGTTTTGGGTTGGGTCAGGCATACCCTAACCCACCCCATGGGTTATTATAAAACCCAGTAACCCAACCCAAAAACCCAGTAAAACCCACGTATGTTAATCATTACCTAATTAGGTAATAATCTACCTATTTATAAATAAATTACAAATTACTATATTTATTACAGTAATTTATATATATTTAGTATGGGATAGTATTAATATTACTGTAATTTATATATTCTATTGCTTGGCAACCCATTGGGTTACCCATGACCCAACGGGTTATTAATATAAGCAACCTAACCCATTTCTTGGCGGGTTGGGGCGGTGTCACGGGTTTACTACGTTAGCAGCGAACAATGCCTCAGGCATCAGCGGCAACGGGACAGGTACTAATAATCGGCGAAACTATCACGGATCCCTACCTTTACATTAGATTCCTACCTTCACGTTGTACAATGATTTCATTAGTTGGTGATAATAATATATGATACTTCTGATGCTTATTCTCTTATTACCAGTGAATCCCTAGGGTAATTAGAGAAGGGGCAAGATTTAGTCTATATTCTTATATAACTATACTATTTTGCTACCTTAATATTCTAGTTTCTTTACCTAACTAATAACCTTAGCTACTCCTTGATAATTCTGAATCTTCTTCTTTGGTTACTTAGAGAGATTTAGAATATTATGTTATCTACTTAGTTAACTATGAATCCTGACTAAACCCCTCCTAAAACTAGGGAGAATAGCTTAGTTTATACTAATACTAATTCTAAAACCTTAGATAAAGTATCTTTGGTATAAATATCTAGCAAAGCCAGAGAAGCCTAACTACAAGAGTTAGATAAAAAATAAAGATAGATTCAAGCTATCCTAAAAAAAAAATTAGTTAATTAAAAAATTATAATATAAAACCTGGTAGTCTATATAATAATAAGGATAGAATCCTAACCCTAATAAGACTATTTCAGGGCCGAGAGAGTTCAAGGAATAGATAACTAATATTAAATATTTTAATATAAATTTTAAGCTACTTGATTATTAGACCTAGATTATAGATATTAAACATGATTTTGCTAGCGTAACATGGAATTATTAATTAGAAACTAAAAAGATCCTACATGGAATAATATTAATAAAACTAAGCTATTAAATAAGGTAGGATTAGTATAGAATTAATAAGATTATATATAAGAAATATCCCGAGATAGAAATTAATACTTAGGAATATTTTAAGGAATAGACTCTTACCTTAATTAAGAATATAATAACTTAGAGATAAAATAGGATAAGTTACTTAGAAGTAGTAAAACAATGATTATATTAATACCCTCGAGATTTTAATAACTATTTAGCATAATATAAACAGGATTTTACTAAGGGAGATAAGGAGAAGAAAGCCTACTAATTCCTTATTAAATTATAACTAGTACTAAAACAGAAACTTAAAGAATTACCTAAAATTCCTAAGACCTGATAAAGTATAGTAGGAATAGCCTCCAAGTACTAGGAGTTAATAGATTATAGTTAAATAAGATCGCCTAATTACTAAAACCCTAATATTTATACTAATTCAAGGTCTAGAAGTGCTCGATTCACCCGTACTCCAAAGAAGGAACAATCAAGGTTTTAGAATTATAGGAAAAGGCCAATCTCTTATAAGGAAGAATATTAGAAATATTAATAAAATATCTATTATTATATCTATGATTTACTAGATTATAATACCCCTGATTATCCCAAGTATCAAGAAAAAAAGGAATAGCAAGGAAATTGGAATCATTCCAGGAACTATTCAGGACCCTCTCGGGGAGGATTCTTATATAAATATTAGAATCCAAACTAGATTAAGGTCTAATTAACTTAAGTAATAGATTCTAAAGATAAATAACTAGAATCCAAGCAAGGTTATAGTTATAAAACCCCTCTAAATAAGTCTAGTAACCTAGATAAATATAAACCTTAAATATTAGAAAATAATACTAGGATAGAGTAGACTCTATGACTTCCTCCTAATAGCCTTAAGTAGAGACTAGGACAAGATTTAATATACTAATCCAAGCCTGAATTCACGTACTAAATTAAACCTAAAAGCTCAAGGAAATACTAATTAATATATATACTAATATAGATATATATACTAAACTTAACCTAGTTAGTATAGATTTTATTAAAAAGTATTATCTTTAATAATATAAACTTATAATACCTATTATA